>JALGPY010000005.1:78401720-79010091 GCA_023055425.1 Linanthus parryae
AATTAATATTCTAGCCAATAACAATGTTCATACTAAATATCATATTGCCTCTAGGGCATCTATTCCAACACAGGGGAGAATGATTTTAGGGTTTGGATGATTTTAGGGTTCGGTCAGGAGAGAATGATTTTAGGGTCTGGATTCAGAAAGTTCTTTTTATTTTACTTTTTTCAGGACAAAATGTTCTTTTACTTTTGCAGAGAAGACGGGAAGGAGGAGGAAATCCAACACTGGAACAAGTGAATCCCTCGTATGGTTTTTCTAATAGAGACGAGGATTCAAAGCACTCACTCGTCCCATTCTTGGTGAGTCATTATAGAATGTTCTTTTCCATCACTTGTGTCAGAGAAGACAGGGACGAGCATGACCCCAACCTTGGGACGAGTGAGAGACTTATTTATGATACTAACTGAGACGAGCACTCACTCGTCCCACTCTTAGATTTCATTATGATACTTAGTTTACAATTTTAGGGTTTAGTTAAGATGATCTATGATTTAGTGATTTGGGTTTACTGATCTAAGGGGAATTAATATCATTGAATAACACTTGAAGTAGCCATAGTAATGATACTTGGTTGGTTCTAGTTCTTAGTGTCCACAATCTTGGGTTTAAGTTTGATGATCTAGCAATTCTGGTTCACAACTCCAATCATGCATAAACAATATGACTCAAAGACAGAATAACAAATAATACTGCTGAATTAAGAAAGTGCAATCATGAATTCATAATCAAAACATAGAACAAATCTCCGAGTACGAAACCCTAGGTTCACCGAGAATCTAGGTAAAGAGTTTAGCTACTAAAATTCATAACATAAATAACAAAGTTTTTGAATAAGAGAGAGAATAAAGGCAAACTAAGTCTTCGAATCTGGATTCGTGCTTCTGTGCTCTCCGGGGATGCTCACACTTGTCCTTGGGTTGTGTTGTGTCTTCAAAACGAGCTCTGGACATGTCTTTATATAGCGCTGGAATGTTTCCAAAATGGCGCGTCTGAAATTACGAAACTGCCACTACTCCACCGCCTCAGAAAAACTCAGAATTGTGCGCATATACGCAGGACTTGTGTGTATATACGCACACAACTAGCTTCATGTGCTTCTTTCCTTCTTCTGCGTGCGTAAACAAACAGAAAGTGTGCGTATAATGACCAGAAGTGTGCGTATATACACACACAACACCTCTTTGGCTCCCTGAACCTATCCTTGTGTGCGTAGAATGACCAGAAGTGTGCGTATATACGCATGGCTTGTGAGTATATACGCACAAAGTGTCTTTGCCTTGGCCAAAATCCTCCCCTGTGTTTGATGTGTGCGTATAATGGACTGTGGTGTGCGTCTATACACACAACATACTCTGTTTTGCCTCCTCTGCCTCTTCCTACTTGATTTCCACTGTTCTTATGAGCCCTGTTCCTGCATCGGCAACATGAACACACCCGTGATCATATCCAATGAAGGCACAAAATAAGCAGAAATTCATGAAGAGCGTATAAACATCTCGTTCTAATTTTCGAGGCTTTCTAGGGGCAAATTTTGGCTAAAACACCGTTTTCTGACATCAAACACACATCATTTAAGCTCAAAGATAACTCCTAGTGGGTATTTATCAAGTATCTTACTCGTACTAGTCCATCACATGCACACCTGGGAAGAGCAAGACATGCCAGACTGGGACGATAAATCACTCATCCCAGTCTGGAAAACTGAACTCGACTGTGATTTAAATGCCAGACGAGAGATTACTCGTCCCAGTCTGGACAACTGAACTTGTCTGTGATCTAAATACCACACGAGAGATCACTCGTCTCAGTCTGGACAACTGAACTCGCCTGTGATTTAAATGCCAGAAAAAAGATCACTTGTCCCAGTCTGGTAAGTTGCTCTTCCCAGTTGTGCATGTGATAGAATAGTACGAGCATATTTCTCGTCTCAATATTATGAGAAGACAGAGACGATGAATCTACTCGCCACATACAGCAACACACATCAAACCCAGAATGAAGAACATAGAAGCACATATGTTTTAGAGTAATGTGCTGAACATGTAAGAAGGATGAAAGAAAAAAAATGAGAATACCATACATTTCAGAGTACTGTTATCAACATCTTACAATACAAAAGCACAAAAATGAGTTTTTAGTTTTTACCTTAGCTGAAGAACAAAAGTGGGGAAACAGAGAGAGACTTGTAGATACAAATGGGAGACTTCTGTGGGAGAGGTGGAGCCAATGAGAGTGGCAAATGAGCCATATTCTTGAGGAGTTTAAGGTATATATTCATAAAGTTTACAGTTGAAGTAAATTCAATGGTACTCGGTAGGTTGAGGTAGATGAAAAAGTTCAATGTTTGGTTAGAGAGAGAGAGATACCCGTTTAGTTTGTGTTTCATTGACAAGGATAGCAGGGTCATTTAACCAATTTTCTCACAACTTTACATGTCATCACTTGCTTGCTTTGGGAGACGAGTGTACTCGTACCGGTATCACTTGCTTTTGGAGACGAGGCTGTCCCCACTTGCTTGCTAACACTCAAGCTAACACTGCTGTTTAAATTGGAGGGTATTTTTCAAAGACCAATTCAGCCAAAGTGCATAACTCATAGAGCATTTCACATAATGGCATATATCCAATTCCCCCGAGTTTTGACGAGTTTTTCCTGGGTTGTTGACGTGAGACGATCCAAGACAGATTCGATAATCACGTCAAACGTGATATATGGTTATGCTCGGGTGTAACTGGACCACGCTAGTTGTTAGGGATTATTTTTATTATTATTTATTATTTTTTTATTTTTTACTTTTTTAGAACAAGCAAATTAGTATTCAGGTAATGCTGGGTTACAACATTGAGTTTGGATGTTACACACTTTCACCCAGAACTATGAAAAAACAGAGAAAATTACATGATTAAGATAGAAAAATACAAAGCCAACATAATGAGTTTGGGTGTTACAAACTTTCACCCAAAACTTGGAAAATACAGATAAAATTACATGATCATAACTGATAAACACAAAACCAACCAGAGAGCACCGACTTGCAGGATGGGAGCCATCGCGACAGAATATATCCAAGAAATTTGGTAATACCAATACAATTGGGTATAAAGATGCGGAGGGTGAGGAAGACAGTAAGATCGGATAATAAATTATCCAGAGTTGAGTTATAAGACATTCGCTCAAGTCGGGGGGAGATTAAAACCCATATTTGGAGAGGCCTGCAAAACCCAAGATGCAGTGAGGCATAGAAGCGTGTCATAGTTTCAGGAGAGGTGGAAGTCTAATCATCAAAACTGAATTCATACAATTGATGGGACGACAAAAAAAATAAGAAATTGAAAAAAATATAGCGAACTCTTTAGACAACATTACTTTCAAGAACAAGGTGGGAGGCGAAAGAAATCCTGCTAGAAAAGTCCCAATAGGCTGACAACTTTATTTCAACAAGAGAAAAGGGGAAAGAACGTAAATGAAAAGGAGGGGTAAAGGGAGTGGGTGAACGAGTTGCGCAAGACCGTCCCTTGTCTTGCCAGTTCGAGCGACTAAACATCATGGTGGATTTCGAGATTGTTGAGGAACAATCTCCAAAATTTCAGTGCAGACAACAGGAAACCCCTGAATTAGTCAGCAATAATCCTTCAGTGCTGAGGAATACCCATGAGCGCCTCTGATCTCCAGGCTTCGGTGGCAGCGGGAGGCGGAAGGGATCGCCAAAAAGGGGAAAGGCCATTGGAGGGTGCAACAGTGAAAGGCCAGAAGAGGGTAACTGTGAAGGGATAAATCGAAATGATGAATAGGTTAATCGACTTAGGGTTCACTGATGGCATATGGGTGTTTTGGTAAAGAAAATCGCAGTAAAACCCTAACTCACAAACGACGCAAATTGGATACATGAGAACAAAATCTGAAATTGCCGATTGAGAAGCGAGGAAGGACGACAGGGAACGAAAGATGGGTCCTCAAGGCTTAGCTTGCGCCGAGCGAAGAATGAGCTTACTTCAAAACTTACGGCCTTTAGTGATTCGATCGACCGACTGAGGGCGGAGCTGGCCTGAGGGGAAACGTCCAGAGAGAACAAAACTCTGACGACGGAGGCTCTGGCCGAAGTCTGACACCAAAACAACCCGGATCCTACGGTTCCTGCTAGTACAACTTAACGATAATCCAGAGAGTACTTTAATAAAATAGAAGGAGAAACTCTTGACACGTTCCAACTGCAAGTCCACAGCTGTCGTGTGTAGTAATAAACCGGAAATCCGGGTTGTCGAACCCAAGGGACTTTGTTTGAATTAATTATTGTTCTAAACCTTATGTGGGCACGCCGCAATTTGTGTTTTGATCTAATTCTACTAAAATAAACGCAATATTCTCAATTAACCAAGTGAAATAGTTCACGATTAATAAAGAATGAATTTTAGGGTTTTTGTAATATAAGGGAAAAAACACCGGGAATTCTCTAGGTTCACTAGGTTGAGCTAAATTTATGTTTTGACTTGTAAAACAACCACGTATCTTTCACTATCAATCAAGCAATATTAAACCCACCGAGTTACCAAGTAAGTTTACTATACTTTAAACCAAAACAACCGAGTTACCAAGTCTATTCTAGCTTAAAGCATGCATTAAAACCACAATTCTACTTTAACGATCCTAGTTAACGATGTCGAGTTACCAAACATTGATTCGACTAGGTGAATTATTCAATTTACCGACTAATCCTCACGGAGTTACCGCGTGAAAACTAATTAAGTTTATCTCTACATTAGCTACTCGCAAAGATAATATGATTACAAACGTAAATAATCCATAACAATGAAAGATTACGTGAGATTAAGCTAAAACATGAATCACAATCATCAAAACATGATATTTAGATCAAACCCTAGCTACACCAAACGAGAATTCCCAGCAAATAACGTTTAGCTACTCATATTCATACTCAAAACGACAAGTCTCATGAGTTTAAGCATAAAAATCAAGAAAAGAGAAGAGTTGAGAATCCAAACGGATGATCCAAATCTCCTAAGCTCTCACAATAGCTCCTTGATCTCCAAAACATGTGTCTCACGTGAAAAACTACTCAAAAAGTCGACCTAACACACTTAAATACGTTCCTAGAATAATATAACAAAGTTTCTAATAATTGCAAAAACACCCCAGACGTTTCTGGCTTTCTGGGCAATCTCTTCGTGCGAAGACACTTTCTCTTCGTGGGAAGAGATTGTCTGAAGTCTTCCTGCAAAAGTCCTCCTATTTTGAGACAGCATCATGTCACAGGAAGAGAACTGGAATTTTGGCTAAGTCTTTTCTTCGTGGGAAGAGCTTTTCTCTTCGTGGGAAGAGTTCCTGCATTAGCTTTTTCTCTGGCTTCTTTTCTTGAGTTTTCCTTGCTTTCTTTATTTCCGAAGCTCGTTTCTTCACCACCTTTTATCCTGGCGTCCTATTTCCTGCCAACAACAACACGAAACACGAACCCGCGATCATATCACAATAAAAGCAATAAAAATATACGAGAAACGCCCGGATTTAACGATTAACGCTCGAAAACTCAAATTTCACAATTATAGCATAAAATGCTCAAAGACGATAAAATTCTCCATGATAAGCACGCAAAACATAGCAAAAATAAGATAATAATATAACTCCAAAACGGAGTTATCAACTACCCCCACACTACATTTTGCTCGTCCCGAGCAAATCCTCAAGCCAATTCTCACAATCTCATCTCATTTCCTCAAACCTTTCCCGATTTCCAAACTTTCTTTGCATACATACCACATTTGCCATTGCATACTTATCACACACCGTTTGCATACTTAACCATTACCAAATTGCATACGAGTCCGAGTAGATCAATTCACAAACCATCCTTTTTACTAGTCGACACGACTCGATTATACACAATGCAACTATATGCAAATGCAATATTCACAATGCAAGTATTGAAATAACATTATTTTTTTTTCTTTTCTTTTGCGAGATTGGGCAATCTCCATTAGCCTAAACCGATTCACACGAAGCGATGAGAAATCTAGACACAAGGAATGAGTTGAAATCAAATTCGTCAACATGAATCCCCCCTAGCTAGTATAGAGAACCTAGCTTTACTAAGTACAAGAACGCAATAACTTTTCATGTATGCCACAAAATAAGAGGCTACGCTAGGCTAAGCCACGTTCAAGGTCCGAGCTCCTAATCCGCTAACGGGTTTAGAATGATGAGGCTTTAGGGACAAATAGGATAATAATCAACTCGAATCCTAAAGCGTCACATTCTCACAATTACCACATCTCACACACCCTCACAACAATGATAGAAACCAAGCCCGAAACTCACCATCTCCGGCCCTCGATCCCCTCACACCCCGGTACAATTACGATCTCCGCGGCTATTGTCATGAATGATGTATAAGCCAAAATTTCCCGTTCGTGAACTAGTTGCTTCCCCACTCGTTATTCCAAAAACTTTTCATTCTTCCTTTATTCAACTCTCCTTTTTTTCTCTCTTTTCTTTTTTTTTCATCATTTTTTTTAGCTAATCTCTCAAGTTCCTGCACAATTTCCTCAATATCCGTCCCGAGTGGTCTTCCAAGTGTCAAGCTAAAAATGATAATAGGGGAAGATAATATCCAAATCAACACGTATGAATCACAAATAAATGTCTCTCCCCCTATTTCGATGAAATCCTCGGTGTAACAAACGAAGCCGCTAACACAATAGAGCACGTGTGGGGATGGAGTCGTCGCAAGCTCAATCTCGATGTCCGAAGTCAAATGTCGACACCCCCACACTCGAATGTAATCCGGTCCCCTCTCAAGTAGCCAATCACATATATGTCTCGTGCCTAATCCAACCAAACCTCCTTCACCATGATGAATAAGATCCGGTACCTAGCACGATCCACCTATTCAATTCCCCCAACCCAATTTTTGTGTGTATTAGATGGTACACACTCACGGCCCTCCTCACTCGTGTCCATGTTGTAATTCCATGGAACACCGCCACACCGAAGTTCGCAAGCCTACTCTCACTCACCCTCGCATTCCCCTCGAAGATCACAAATGAAGCGTATGCGATATGTAAGACTCACACAAGTATAGCATGAAGTACTCCCTCATCGAACCCCCTCAACTACAACACCCTCGTGACGCACTAAAGCGGTGATGCTAACCAATCAATGATGACGGCCAAGAATCGTCACCCTAAGTCCACAGGTTATCAAAGAATCCAAGGTTCAAAACAGGGTTTACTAGTGGTCCTACAAGGTAAGTTCTATAAGCAGTGAGTGCTCTAATACACACCTCGCACAGCTGTTCTGTGTGCCACTACGAGGCGGGTTGGCGACTACCTAAGACGTACACAAGAACGTTCGGCTTGTTTAGCTCACACCTAGCTCAACTCTTGTAAGAAAATTAGGCACACACTTTAGATTTGACAAAATAAGTTCGTGTGTAAAATAGGCACGCATTCCCGTAAAGAAAGTTTCTCTATACTTACTAAGGGAATCTCATATTGTCACTCTCGATCGCAATTCACGCCCTATGCCTAAAAGTCTCACACTTCTCGATTTTACCGAATTTTCAGCTTCTTTCGATTGCCCTTTCTCAAATTTTTAATTTTTTTGGGTTTTCACATTTTTTAACTTTTTTTTTATACGTATACTACATGCATGGACAACTCGACTAATGACTCGATACTTTGGTGGGATGACTCAATAATACCAAAACGTGCACGCAAAAATATGAATAATAAAGAGATAAATAAGGACATAACCAAAAATCTATAACTAAATGCTGACACGGGCGATGCAAAGACTCAATACTGACTAGTAAAAAGGATACCACCACCCCCACACTAGGATGCATCGTTGTCCTCAACGATCACACGAGGACTCACAATCCTAGCACAAGGGCTTTCTCTCCTCTACTCATCCTCTTCGGAGTACGGGGCATCCTCGCCTCCGTCTTTCTCTTTTTTTTTTAGGCCATTAGCAAATCAAGCAAATAAGATGAAAATTTAAATTGTGCACTGTGACAGGGAGTGTGTACAGAATTGAACACGTAGGCAAGCAAACACGTAGTTCATAGGACTCTAAGAAATCGCCCCCAAGCGTGCTTCTGAGCGCAACAAAAAATAATATGGGCTTTTACTCAATTTGTGCCTAAGACTCGAATAATGAAATAGCTAGTTTGAGAACGTACCTACGTGCCCGGAGCAAGTCTTACGGGTACAAAAATCGCAGCAATTGGACAATTCGGGCTGTTTTGAGGTTGCCGAAAGAAATTGTCGAAAATCCGAATTGTTTGATGCTCCGTACTCCTTGTGAAGTCCCCGGTAATGTTGCCTCAATGACCGTAAGCTGAATCACACTCCAATTGATCCAATTTTTGGTTTTGCACTTCGAAACCCTAGTTCTTCCTCCTCTGATTTCTCTCTCATCTCTCACTCTCACTCAAAACCACCCTCAAATCCTTGCTCTCCTCTCTGTCGCGAGCAAAACCCTTACTTGGGTGTTGAATTTGACGAAGGAACAAGGTGGGAAGAGCTTGGTGTGTCATGCGGCAATGGAGGAGGGACGTGGTCTGTTCGTGACTGGAAGAAGGAGGAAGGGAACTGATGAACTGATGAATAATGAATCGGGTCAATTGGGTTTATATACCCTTTAGTGGAATTGACCCAAATACCCCTCAAGAAACCCCTTCATCTTGCATTATTTTGGTCTTTTTGGACCTTTCACGCATTCTGGGCACTCTCTTCGTGCGAAGAGAATGTCCAGAATGTGCTCTTCTTCTTCTTGTGACAGTCTTCCTGTTTTGAGATAGAAGGCTGTCACAGGAAGACAAATTTTTTTCTCTAAGTACAAACTCTTCGTGGGAAGAGTTTTTCTCTTTGTAGGAAGAGAACTGACAGTGCTAAAAAAAATTCACTTTTGCTGATTTCCTTCGACTATTTACTCGTTTCTTCGAATCTTCATGAATCTCCTCGTCCTCGAGATCCCGTATAGATGATAAAAGATTCCCAAAGTCCGGGGAATATTTTTTTCTTCAAATTCATGCTCTCGAAGATCCGTTGAAAATTTCCGGATGTTTTAAGCCGCTAAAATATCCTTTTTTCACCATTTCACTCGTGCCTTTGCTTCTTCAGGAATCTCCTCGACCTCGAGATTCCTTTTGCATCATAAAAGATTCCCAATGTCCGGGGAATCCTTTATTCTTCAATTTGACCCTTCCAAAGACCCGTTTGGCAATTCCGGATGCTTTTTCGACGCCTTTTTGCCCGCATAACATCCTTTTTGGCCTATCTTCTTCGTCCGGACTCCGATTTACGTGATCTACCTGTCCACAGAAAGCTCTCGACCCCCCACATGTTGGCACTGTTCAATTCTGTTTTTAGTCTGTTCTTCAAAATTTCACCTCGTAATCCGTGCCAGTGAGCTAGCTGTCTCCGTTGATTAATCAAATTCTTGCGTATATCAAGACGGGGAGTCCGGGTTCATGATCTTCCTCAAGTGCGTGTGTTTAGTAAGTGTAGGAATGGCGTCAATCCTCTATTTCTTCATTCCGGGTCCCAATACGCGTTTTGGTCTGCTCTTCCTCGTTTTTCGTGCGATTCTTCACTCGCGCATCAAGAAGGGGCCCCCGGAATAGGCCTTTCACCTAGAATTCCTGCACATACTCATTGGAAATATTAAATCCCCTCTCTCGCACCTCTCAAATAAATCTAACAGAATAAAAATTTACAAAACAGTATTAAAACCTACTCTACAGCAATAAATAGGTTGGGTTGCCTCCCAACAAGCGCTTTGTAAATTAAGTTCGACGGCCCGACCCAGTTACCTCAAAATATGTTAAGGAGGTCTAGCACGACGTGCCTCCTCCTTCAATTTCTTGCTCTTGATTTTCTGCACCACATCATGTGCACTCACCACATTTGGCTTCTTCTCTGATTCGGGTGGATCGGTATGCAAAACGGTAGGCAACCCAAGAGACGGATCCACACGATCTTCTCTAAACTTGATCATGGACAATTTATTCTTCCCCTTGCTCGGAACAAATACCTTGAACACGAGTGATGAGTCTAGAGCCTTGATAGTCAACTCCTCTTTCTCTAGATCCACATTTGCGCGCATTATTTTCAACAACGGTCTTCCAAAGATGAGTGGAACATCGCGATCCTCCTTGATATCCACTATCACAAAGTCAGCTGGAAATACAAATGCACCCACTTTGACGAGCATGTTCTCAATCACCCCATTTGCCGTAACTATAGAATTGTCTGCCAATTGCAGACCCATCTTCACAGGGGTCGGTGCACCAATGCCCAATCTCTAAAACAGAGACAATGGCATGAGATTAATACTCGCGCCCAAATCACAGAGACCATGTGTATGATATCCACCCCAAGAGTGCAGCCTAAAATGACACGGCCTGGATCTCTCATCTTGGGAATGTCTCTTTGTATGACAGTGCTACACGTATCTGTTAGCTTTACCGTGGCATATGGTTCTATGCTCTTCTTCCCCCATAGAATTTCCTTCAAGAACTTCTTGTACCTGGGCATCTGAGCAAGTGCTTCTACAAGAGGAATGTTGATATGCAATTGTTTGAATATATCCATAAATCTCCCAAAGTGTTCCTCATCATTCCTCTTTATCGCCGCCGGATATGGAATTCGTGGCTCATAAGTAGCCGGATCGGGAGTACTCTTGGACTCTTCTTTCTTCTCAACCGTGTCCTTTGATTGGGGACTCATGGCCTTGGGAAACTCTTCACCCAATTCCTTCTCTGTAGCTTTTGTAGCTTCGGCTCTCGCATGGCTAGGATATGGAGGATCTTGAGTAGTCACACCACTGCGAGTAATAATAGCTTTGAGCTGCTCAGTAGGAAGAGTGGTATTAGAAGGAAGCATACCTGGCGGAAATTTAGCATTCTGATTGGCAATCTGCCCAATCTGAGTCTCGTGGCTCTTTATTGTTGCTTGAATTGAGACAATCGTGCTCTCCATCCTGTCTTGATTAGCTAGTAACTTTATCAATAAAGCATTTGTCTCTTGTTCCTCTTGCCGCGGAACTTGCTGCTGCGGTTCTTGTCTCTGAGCCTGGTATGGAGGATTTGGCTGCTGACCCGGTGCATATAACCCACTGTTTGGATTGGCATAGCTAAAGTTGTGGTGATTACGGTTGTTGGGATGATAAGTATTCGGCCACTGCTGCTGTCTTGGTGGACCCAAGTAGTTCACATCTTCAATTGCAGCGCCATATCCCTGATTCTCATCTGCTAGTAATTCACCCATTGGCTTCTGTGATGGAGGGTGCATGCCGTGAAATGCTAAGGTCATGGATTCCAGCTTTTGTCCATAGATTCAATCTTGTTGACTAAGGCTGCATCCCCCGGTTTGGAGTACCTACGAGTTTCAGTTCGTGTAGACTCTCTCTTTGACACGTTGTTCAGCAGATCTTGATCTCGCTGTGCTCCAAGCCCCATAAAATTACCTCCAGCTAGCATATCTAACTGGTCAGCTGTCTCCTTGTCTAATGCAGTTTAGAAATAATGGAAGAGCTTGTGCCATGGCTCCCCATGATTCGGACATCTACGGAGAATTTGGCTGAACTTCCTCCAAGCATCTCCCAATGAGCTGTCTTCTTTCTGAGTGAATTTTGCAATCTCAGCCATCTGCTGAGCGACTCTGGATGGTGGCAAATACTTCCTCAGAAACTCATGACAACAATCCGCCCATGTCACTATGCTACCAGCTGGCAGCTCCATAAGCCACTTCTTGGCTTTTCCAGATAAGGAGAAGGGAAATAGTAATAGCTTAACTGTTTCATCTGGAACTCGTTGGTCGTTCAGGGTTGATGTGATTTGCTCAAATACCAGCAGATGGTGATTGGGATCATCTCCTGGAGCTCCGTTGAATGCGCACTCATCACGAACCATATTGATCATATGTTGGCGCAACTCGAAGTGTTGGGCATTGATCTGTGGCCTGAAAATGGTAGGCTGATAACATGCTGGAGTAGTCCTGAAATAATCCACCATAGGGCGTTCTTCAATCTCGGCATTGTTCTGCCTGTTGTTTCCCCCATTATTCCCATTATTGTTCCCACCAATGTTCGCCACTTGTGCCCCCACACCAGGACGTGGTTGTGGATTTGGGGGAGCCAAGCGATCCATCATTGCGTGCATCTCAGCCATTTGAGCCCTCGTCTCCTCAGTTTCTCGTGCTTTATTGGCTGCATCCTCTACAGCTGCTGCTCTAGCTGCCTCCGCATCCTGCATACCTTTGCGGATCCTCTCAAACTCAGCTCTAGTTTCGTCATCCATAGCAACTGAGCTTTTCTTCCTCTTGTCTCTACGTTGTGCGCGTAACAAAGTTTCCGGGTCCTCAAGTGTTGGGTGCAAAGGCTCGTCTCGAGAACGGGACATGCACCGTGAAGTTCAACCTGAAAACACAGATTACACACAGAAAGTAGGTGAGTAATAGATATAAACAATAAAATAAATCCCTAAGGCTAGGAATTATAACTAATTTAGCCGAAGTCCCCGGCAACGGCGCCAAAAACTTGTAATGTTCCAACTGCAAGTGCACAGCTGTCGTGTGTAGTAATAAACCGGAAATCCGGGTTGTCGAACCCAAGGGACTTTGTTTAAATTAATTATTGTTCTAAACCTTATGTGGGCACGTCGCAATTTGTGTTTTGATCTAATTCTACTAAAATAAACGCAATATTCTCAATTAACCAAGTGAAATAGTTCACGATTAATAAAGAATGAATTTTAGGGTTTTTGTAATATAAGGGAAAAAACACCGGGAATTTTCTAGGTTCACTAGGTTGAGCTAAATTTATGTTTTGACTTGTAAAACAACCACGTATCTTTCACTATCAATCAAGCAATATTAAACCCACCGAGTTACAAAGTAAGTTTACTATACTTTAAACCAAAACAACCGAGTTACCAAGTCTATTCTAGCTTAAAGCATGCATTAAAACCACAATTCTACTTTAACGATCCTAGTTAACGATGTCGAGTTACCAAACATTGATTCGACTAGGTGAATTATTCAATTTACCGACTAATCCTCACGGAGTTACCGCGTGAAAACTAATTAAGTTTATCTCTACGTTAGCTACTCGCAAAGATAATATGATTACAAACGTAAATAATCCATAACAATGAAAGATTACGTGAGATTAAGCTAAAACATGAATCACAATCATCAAAACATGATATTTAGATCAAACCCTAGCTACACCAAACGAGAATTCCCAGCAAATAACGTTTAGCTACTCATATTCATACTCAAAACGACAAGTCTCATGAGTTTAAGCATAAAAATCAAGACAAGAGAAGAGTTGAGAATCCAAACGGATGATCCAAAGCTCCTAAGCTCTCACAATAGCTCCTTGATCTCCAAAAGATGTGTCTCACGTGAAAAAATACTCAAAAAGTCGACCTAACACACTTAAATACGTTCCTAGAATAATATAACAAAGTTTCTAATAATTGCAAAAAGACCCCGGACGTTTCTGGCTTTCTGGGCAATCTCTTCGTGCGAAGACACTTTCTCTTCGTGGGAAGAGATTGTCTGAAGTCTTCCTGCAAAAGTCCTCCTATTTTGAGACAGCATCATGTCACAGGAAGAGAACTGGAATTTTGGCTAAGTCTTTTCTTCGTGGGAAGAGCTTTTCTCTTCGTGGGAAGAGTTCCTGCCTTAGCTTTTTTTTTCTGGCTTCTTTTCTTGAGTTTTCCTTGCTTTCTTTATTTCCGAAGCTCGTTTCTTCACCACCTTTTATCCTCGCGTCCTATTTCCTGCCAACCACAACACGAAACACGAACCCGCGATCATATCACAATAAAAGCAACAAAAATATACGAGAAACGCCCGGATTTAACGATTAACGCTCGAAAACTCAAATTTCACAATTATAGCATAAAACGCTCAAAGACGATAAAATTCTCCATGATAAGCACGCAAAACATAGCAAAAATAAGGAATAATATAACTCCAAAACGGAGTTATCAACTCTCCTTACATTGTTGTGCGGAAATGATAAACACTGTCTAATTTCAAGCGAGATAACTGCTAAAGGAATTTGCTAGTGTTGATCCTAATCCTTATCTCGTGTGCGTTTCCACCCCAGCTAGCTTATTCATAACCTGCATATTTTCAAATGACAAACGCCGACGCAGAAAAATGTTTATCAGTAAAAACTGAGTAAGATTATACCACAACACGTAAAGACATAGTTTTGGCTAACACGAGAATATACACAGTAAAATAAGCAGTAGCCGCATTTTTTTCATTCATTTGGTTGAGGCATAGCCCACGAGCTGAAACATGTTCGATGGAACAGAGAGGTCACGGTGGAATGATAATAAGGTGGGGTGGTTCTTGGGATATCACAGTCAATCCCAATTCCCCCTAAAATAACTAATGAGACCTTAAGTGTCGACACCCGTATACAGTTGTTGTTGGAATAGATGCCCTAGAGGCAATCTAGTTTAGTATGAATTTATTTTGGCTATAACATTCATTGTATTATTTATTGGATGTTTAATATAATGAAGTCCTTATATTTACAATTGTGTTGTTTATCTTAAATATCCCTAGTCCAGTATAATGATTAATAGGACAATCATCTATAGGCTAGTATGGGGTTGGATTGATATGGAGATATCATGATCCAACACATGGGTGTGCATTAAGGGTAATGGCGCACTGGAGTGACCCATCTCCGAGAAGGATATACACACGTTATGTTAAGTCACAAGTGCTTCTCGTGGTGCAATGGTATTGTCATCCTTAGACTTGAAGTCGCTAGATATTCTAGTTGTGGATTATTGTGATTTTGGTAGCGTCAAACGCTACACCGTAACTGGGTAGTTATAAAGGCGTGTACCGTATACAATAACAAGCAAGCTTAGAGATCGTAGTGGACATAGATAGAATTTGTCCCTCCCACATAACGGGAGCGAATATCCAAGGCCACTCGAGGGATAGTGCTTATAGAATGTCTGGCCAGACTCAAATAAATCAATATGGGATATTAATGTTATTTGCACGAATAAGGCTATTCACATGGATCGAGAAACTATGGATTGGATATACGAGTGTGACTTGTATGTCTCGTGTCCAATCCGGATATAGAGCCAAAGGGATGAGACAGTTACTTGTACAAGGTTGTTCGGATGACTATTATATTAGTTGGCTAGAATGGATGTTTTGCTAGAAACCGCTCCATATTAGCAAATTGTTGCTACCAACTAGATAGAACCTATGGGTTCACACGCTATATAGAGTTGAACTAGATTTGGGAATTAATTAATAGGATTAATTAATTAGAAGGATCACTTTGCAACACCTTGCAAACTTGGTAGGACTAATTTGCAAGGAAGGGACTAAACCGAATTCTAATAGGACTAGAATGGGTCATTTAGGTAGTTCGCAGGGATTTGTTGGACTATATAAAGGATGCTCCTTCCTTCCTTCCCACACTTATGAGCCTTTAGTTCATAACTTGAGTGGAGAGAACAAAAAGAGGGAGAGAAAGCAAGCAAGAGAGGCGTTCCCCCCCCTTGACGCCGCCCCCTTTCCGTCGGCCCAACAAGGAGGCCGCCCCCTCCTTGTTGCCTCGTGTTGTGTGATTTCTTTTTCCCCTTCCTCCATTCTGGGCTAGCACAAAGGAGAAGGAAGATCTAGATCTCAACTCTAGGCGTGGATCAACTATAGAGAACGTGACACAATTCACGTTACAAGTCATCACAGGAGAAACCCTAAGGTATGTAACTTGATTTCTTCCCTTACCATCGTTATGTCTCTTGTTCTGTGATCCTTGGAGGGTATTGCATGGATAAAATTTGTTTTTCCGTGCGTATCCATGAACAAAACCCTACAGTGGTATCAGAGCCACATGTCGTAGAGCATAAACGTGGTTTATGTGTTACGTTTTGATAGTTTTACACTTTAAATTTATTGTTTATCGCGTAAAACAAGACAAATCAAGCATATGATGCAATTTGTCAATAATCAATCATAACAAGACCTAGTTTTTGCATTGGATGCATAAATTAGTGAGTTTGAGAAATTTAGGATCTTAGATCTTGGGTTTGGGCATCCTATGGAAAGAAGGAGTTCTTTTCATACAAGGAAACAACCAAACTTGGGCACCAAGCAAGGGAGTTAAACAACTCCCAAAGGAGGTTTGGCCCCCCTAGGGGACCGCCCCTCCTTGCTTGCCGCCCAAGCAAGGGACAGCCTAGGGGTCGGGGCAGCCCTAGCCCACGGCCTAGCCGTGTGGGCTAGGGGCCGGCCGGCCCAAGGCCTTGGCGGTCCTCTTTTGGGGTCCGTGAAATTTGATTGTTGGGCCCCATGGACCGTTTTAACCCTGGAAAATCCTAAAATCAATTAAAATTGACCAAGCGCGTTAAAATTGGATTTTAACTGTTTATGTGCAAATCGCATGGTGATTAAATATGGCCTTAGGATGTGGTTTGGTGTGATTGTTTAATTTTTGTGGTTTGGTTTACGGCCTGCGAGCTGATCAATTAACTGTAATAATTAATTAGGGTTTTATGGCCTGCGAGCCATTTTTTTTCTCAACTTGTGAGATTTATTTTATTTAGTATAGGTTAGCTAGTGCTAGATAGAATAGATTGTTAGCCAAGATTGAAGAAAAAGAAGCCCAAAGCCAAAAGAAGCCACAAAATATGGAGCATGGAGCATTCCACATGACTATGAAGGATGGACCAAAAGATGAAGACGCATGGAGATGTGTTTGCTTTTAGGGTTCAGAGATAATTCCATTGGCTTGGAATTATCTTAGTCAAGAAAAGGCCATATTCACATCACGTTTTATTTTATTTTGTGGTTGTTTATTTTATTGTCTTATTATTTTGTGGTTGGTGTATGGATGATGCATGAAATTAGGATAATAAGATAATTAGACAACCCGGATCTATTATTTGGAGTTGTCCCCAAACTCAAATAGATAGATTAGTTGATATGGATTAACAAAACAATTAAAATTGAATTGAAAAATCCCTCAAAATTCAAATATTGCGTTTTTGTCTTCTCGTTATTTAAACACTCATCATCATCATGTTTTCCCAAGATCATGCGTGCCAAAGCATGGCGACTTGGTTAATAATGATGTGGTGCCATGGCACACCTCGTGTGCAAATTGTTTAAGTAAGAGGTTGGACGCAACTAGGTGTTTAATAGGATTAAAACCTAGAGACAATCAATTGAGATTATCCATGCGGATGGATAAATAAGGAGTTATTTGCCCAATTGAACCAAGAGTTGCATAAGGGATGCAATTGGAATTGTTACTACCTAAACTAGTCAAATTATGGTTGACTTGACAAAACAAGCTCATAAGGAGATGAAACATGGATCTTGGCACACTAGAAAATATAAGGATATTTTCCGCATTAATATCTTGAGGGTTATTAATCCGAAGAAAAATAGTGGGAGCTATATTTGATAAACTAGCCATTATTGAATATAGTCAAAAATTCACAAATACTAAAACTTGCGTATTTTCCTTTTTGTAGATTTCCAAATGGCAAACAACTCATCGAGTTCACAACAATCCCTACGATCTGTCCTTGAGAAGGACAAGCTCTCTGGAACCAACTTCCTTGATTGGTACAGAAATTTGAGAATTGTTCTCAAGCAATAGAAGAAAATGTACGCAATAGAGGAGCAAGTTCCAGCAGGTCCAGAGAACAATACCCCTGCAGCCCTAAAGGCGTATCAAAAGCGTGTTGATGACGCTAATGATGCGGCCTGCCTTATGCAATGCACCATGACTTCAGAGCTTTAGAAGCAACACGAAAACATGAATGCTGTCGATATGACCGAGCATCTGAAGCAGTTCTTCTAAGAGCAGGCAAGGGTTGAGAGGTATGAGGTCTCTAACGCATTGTTCAAGTGTCATCTAGCAGAAGGTAACCCGGTGGGACCCCATGTACTCCGTATGATCGGGTACTTGGAGAATCTCGCCCGACCGGGGTTCCCGGTCGGCCAAGAGGTGGCAATCGATCTCGTGTTGCAATCGTTTCCCGAGAGTTATGGACAGTTCATCATGAACTATAACATGAACGAGATCGTTAAACCACTGCCAGATTTGCTCAATATGTTGAGGACAGCTGAACAAAGCATCAACAAGGGTAAGGGCAAGGCCATTGTGATGGTGCAGAAAGGAAAGGGCAAAAGGTTTGCCTCATCCTCCAAGGGAAAAGGCAAGTCAGTTTCCAAGTCCAAGGAACCTGCCCATAAGCCTGTTGGTGACATTTCCAAAGGTGTGACTAAAGGTGAGTGTCACTACTGCAGTCAGCCAGGACACTGGAGGAGGAACTACCCAAAATATCTGGAGGACAAGAGGCTTGGAATAGTGATTCCACCACCACCAGGTATTTTTGTTGTAGATGTCAATTTAACTGTCTCTACATCATGGGTATTAGATACCGGATGTGGATCTCACATTTGTCGAAATGTGCAGGATCTAAAGAGAAGTATAAGATTGGCTAAAGGGGAGATAGATCTGCGCCTTGGGAATGGAGCAAAAGTTGTTGCGTTGGGCGTGGGCGTGTACGAGCTATCTCTACCTTCAGGATTAGTTTTAGAATTAAATAATTGCTATTATGTGCCTGCTATGAGCAGAAACATTATTTCTATTTCTTTTTTGGACAAGGAAGGTTTTATTATTTCAATAAAGAACAATTCTTGTTCCTTTTATTTTAATAATATT
Source organism: Linanthus parryae (assembly GCA_023055425.1). NCBI lineage: Eukaryota > Viridiplantae > Streptophyta > Magnoliopsida > Ericales > Polemoniaceae > Linanthus > Linanthus parryae. The sequence continues at coordinate 78,420,477 of JALGPY010000005.1, forward strand.
CACTATTTTAGTGCGCAATTATTTAATGGACTGTATGTCCTTGATCTAAGCAATCCTGTCTACAACATTAATACCAAGAGGATTAAAATACATGATTTAAATCCTGCTTACTTATGGCACTGTCGTTTAGGCCATATAAACGAGAAGCGTGTATCTAGACTCCATAAGGATGGATTACTAGTGAGCAATTGGCGCTCATATGAGACATGTGAGGCTTCTTTATTGGGAAAAATGACAAAGTCCCCTTTCAATAAGAAAGGTGAGAGGACTAGTGAGGAATTGGCGCTCATACATACTGATGTGTGTGGGCCATTTGCCACGCCTGTCAGGGGTGGTTATGTCTACTTCATTACATTTACTGACGATTACAGTAGATATGATTTGTGTACCTTATGAAGGCCATATCCAAATCCTTTGAAATGTTCAAAGTATTCAAAAGTGAAGTAGAGAAGCAACTTGGCAAAATTATTAAGGCTCTACGATCGGATCGTGGAGGAGAATACTTGAGCCAAGAGTTTGACGACTATCTTAGAGAGTGTGGGATCATGTCCCAACTCACTCCACCCGGAACGCCACAATGGAATGGCATGTTCGAGAGGAGGAATCAAGCCCTATTGGATATGGTTCGATCTGAAAGTGTGTAATGTAGACTAAATACAGGACCTAAATACTCTAGAAGGGGGGGGGGGTTGAATAGAGTATGGAAACTTTTTGCAAAACTCAAAACTTAACAGATTAGCTTTGTGTGAAACTCAAATCTCAAGGCCTTGAGATTTTAGATAACGGTCTGAAACTTTCAAAGGCAAAATAGAAAGCTTCAAGGCCTTGAACTATTACCAGTTCTAAACAGCTTATGAACCCTAGTTTGATTTGAGTCGTGTGCAGCTAGTAATAATAAAACTGTAAAGTAAAGAACACAAAGCAATTTACAGGGTTCAGTCCCAATGGACCTAATCTCTGCCTGAGGGATCTAATCCCACCAGGATTGGGCAAACACTTCTTATTACTCACACAGAAACAGCCCTAGATCTTCAAGCCTTAGTGATTTTCCTTACACCTATACAGCTTGTGGTTCCAAACCTATCTAGTACCAGCTACTAACTGTTGAGCTAACAAGAACCTCTTGTTGTTCACTTGAACAGCCAACCACTAGGTTAAGTGAGGTTTAAGATAATTAAAAGATACACAGATTACAAAACAAGTGAAGAACACTGTAGAAGAGATAAGCTAGTAAAGCCTGGATGTGTTCTTCTGGAAACTGGATTGATTTGATCTTCTGAAATCTGGATTTGAAGCTTGAGTTCCTGTGTGTGTTTCAATGAATGATCTCCCACGAATTTTTCATACCTTTTTGAGTATTCTGCAAGCCTCTATCTTCAAAATTCAAACCAGTCTCTTTTATCCACAGCTGTAACTGATTGAGAGATTTTAGGATCTCAGTTCCTACAAATCCTCCTTCTGTTTTCAACTAAAATCAAACAGCTCTAAGTGGATATCCGTTGGAGTTTGTTGAGATTGCTCTTGCACGTTTAACAAACCTGCAACAACATTAAAACACAGCAACAACAAAATCCAGAAAGATTACAGTACTATGACTGTTTGTTTTTCCAGTTTCTGATAAAACTGGTTAAAAGATTATCTGAAACATGTAAATCATGAAAAACAAGTTTAAGACTCTTAGAAGTCAATAAGTAATCACAATAATAAGAATCACAGCCTGCAAGAAAGAATCAACTTAGTTCTGTAAGACTGCAGCAGCTCAAGGCATATCTCAAGGCCTTGGAGCTCTGAACCTGCTTCACAGATATTCAAAGTTAAGTTCAGAAAACTTTGATTCTCCCTGTTCTGATCATCTTCAATTGTGTTAGATATGTAGATAATTTAAAACAATAATATATTCAGCAAATATTTGCATGATCAGATATTCAATCTGCAACACAAAACTGTTAGAACATTTAGCAGAATAAAGGCAAATCTCAAGGCTTTGAAGCTCTGTCAGTATCTCAAGGCCTTTGAGTATTTGAAATGCTATGCTGCTTATGTCTTTGTCTTTTTCTTTCATCACTCAAAACAATTACCATCCAAAACACATTCAAGGGTCTTTGAATCAAAACGATCTATGATGTGTCAAAACGATCTTCCATTATCGTTTTGGGGCTATGCTCTATTAAGTTTAGCTTTCACCATCAACCGTGTTCCATCTAAATCAGTCATGAAGATACCACATGAGATGTGGAGTGGGAGGCGTCCCACACTGTTGTTCATGAATATTTGTGGCTGCGATGTCTATGTAAAACGTTTACAATCAGACAAGCTAGGGCCAAAGTCGGATAAGTGTAAGTTTGTGGGGTACCTAAAGGAAACTAAGGGTTACTACTTCTACAATCCAACCGAGAACAAAGTGTCTGTTGCTCGGACCGGCGTGTTTCTAGAAAGAGAGTTTGTCTCTAAAGAAGCAAGTGGGAGGACTGCAGAACTTGAAGAGATTCAAGAACCACAAATCACTGAACCGATCATGTAACAAGAACAGGAACCACAAGCAGTTGTGGAACAGCCTGTTCAGGTAACACAAGAGCTTCGTAGATCTAGTAGAGTGCGCCAGGAAACCGAGAGGTATGGACTTCTCGTGACCGATTCTGGTGACACAATGCTCATAGATGATGAGCCTACTACCTATGAAGAGGCCGTGAAAGGGCCAGACTCTCAGAAGTGGCTAGAATCCATGAGATCCGAGATGGAATTCATGTATACCAACAAAGTATGGACTTTGGTTGAACCACCCGAAGGGGCGCGACCCATAGGGTGCAAGTGGGTCTTTAAGAAGAAGATCGACATGGATGGTAATGTGATTACCTATAAGGGCCGATTGGTGGCTAAAGGATTTAGACATATTCATGGTATTGACTATGATGAAACCTTTTCACCAGTCGCTATGACCAAATCCATCCGAATCCTACTTGCAATTGCAGCATACTACGACTATGAGATTTGGCAGATGGATGTCAAAACAACATTCCTTTATGGGAATCTCCTCGAGGACGTGTATATGATACATCCGGAGGGTTTTGAAGATCCAAAGCAAGCCAACAAAGTCTGTAAGCTGAAGCGATCCATTTATGGATTGGAGCAAGCTTCTAGGAGTTGGAATCGATGTTTTGATGAAGTAGTCAAAGAGTTTGGCTTCATCAGAAACGAAGATGACTCTTATGTCTACAAGAAGGTTAGTTGGAGCTCTGTAGATTTTCTGGCCTTGTATGTGGATAACATACGACTCATTGGAAACGATGTTCCCATGCTGCAATCTGTTAAAGATTGGCTAGGGAAGTGTTTCTCAATGAAGGACTTAGGGGAAGCAGTCTATATACTCGGTATAAAGATCTATAGAGATAGATATAAGAGACTCCTAGGCCTAAGTCAGAGTACATATATTGACAAGGTGTTGAAACGGTTCAACATGCAAGATTCCAAGAAGGGATTCTTGCCCATGTCACATGGAATCACTTTTTCGAAGAGTGGTTGTCCTTCCAATGAGATTGAGAATGAACGCATGAGTAGAATACCCTATTCCTCGGCCATAGGATATATCATGTATGCCATGTTATGTACTAGACAAGATGTGCCATATGCCTTGAGTATGACAAGCAGATACCAGTCCGATCTAGGTGAGAGTCATTGGATTGCAGTCAAGAACATCCTAAAGTACTTGAGAAGAACTAAGGATGCTTTCTTGACATTTGGCGGTGAGGAGGAGTTGCGTGTAAGGGGTTATACTGATGCAAGCTTCCAAACCGACAGAGATGACTTTAGATCACAGTCACGATATGTGTTTTGCCTGAATGGAGCAGCGGTGAGCTGGACGAGTTCCAAGAAAGAGACGGTGGCTGATTCTACAACAGAGGCTGAGTACATTGTTGCAAATGGCGCATCAAAGGAAGCTGTTTGGATCAGAAAGTTTGTTTCTGAACATGGTATGGTTCCTAGCATTGCGGATCCAGTTGAGTTGTACTGTGACAACACTAGGGCGATCGCGCAATCAAAGGAGCCCAAGTCACACCAGAAATCCAAGCACATGCTCAGGAAGTTCCATCTGATTCGAGATATTATCGATAGAGGAGACGTTCGGATATGAAAGATTCCTACAGATGAGAATCTTTCAGATCCACTTACAAAGCCGCTTGTGCAGTGGAAGCATGAAAGGCACACTAGGAGCATGGGCATACGAGATGCGTCATATTGGCTTTAGTGCAAGTGGGAGACTGTTGGAATAGATGCCCTAGAGGCAATCTAGTTTAGTATGAATTTATTTTGGCTAGAACATTCATTGTATTATTTATTGGATATTTAATATAATGAAGTCCTTAGATTTACAATTGTGTTGTTTATCTTAAATATCCCTAGTCCATTATAATGATTAATAGGACAATCATCTACAGACTAGTATGGGGTTGGATTGATATGAAGATATCACGATCCAACACATGGGTGTGCATTAAGGGTAATGGCGCACCGGATTGACCCATCTCCGAGAAGGCTACATACACGTTATGTTAAGTCACAAGTGCTTCTCGTGGTGCAATGGTATTGTCATCCTTAGACTTGAAGTCGCTAGATATTCTAGTTGTGGATTATTGTGATTTTGGTAGCGTCAAACGCTACACCGTAACTGGGTAGTTATAAAGGTGTGTACTGGATACAATAACAAGCAAGCTTAGAGATCGTAGTGGACTTAGATAGAATTTGTCCCTCCCACAACGGGAGAAAATATCCTAGGCCACTCGAGGGATAGTGCTTATAGAATGTTTGGCAAGACTCAAATAAATCAATATGAGATATTGATGTTATTTGCACGAATAAGGCTATTCCCATGGATCGAGAAACTATGGATTGGATATACGAGTGTGACTTGTATGTCTTGTGTCCAATCCGGATATACAGACAAAGGGATGAGATAATTACTTGTACAAGTTTTGTCGGATGACTATTTTATTAGTTGGCTAGAATGAATGTTTTGCCAGAAACCGCTCCATATTAGCAAATTGTTGCTACCAACTAGATAGAACCTATGGGGTCACACGCTATATAGAGTTGAACTAGATTTGAGAATTAACTAATAGGATTAATTAATTAGAAGGATCACTTTGCAACACCTTGCAAACTTAGTAGGACTAATTTGCAAGGAAGGGACTAAGCCGAATTCTAGTAGGACTAGAATGGGTCCTTTAGGTAGTTGGCAAGGATTTGTTGGACTATATAAATGATTCTCCTTCCTTCCTTCCCACACTTATGAGCCTTTAGTTCATTACTTGAGTGGGAGAGAACAAAAGGAGAGAGAGAAAGCAAGCAAGAGAGGCGTCTGCCCCCATTGCCGCCGCCCCCTTCCCTTCGGCCCAACAAGGAGGCCACTGTAGGGTTTTGAAAAAGATGGATCGCGCAAACGGAAGCATAATCAAACAAACAACCATGCAAAACCCTCCAAGGATCACAAGTCTAGATGCATAACGATAGTGAAGGTAAGAAATCATAAACACACCTTTGGGTTCTCCTTGATGACTTCAAACGCGAATAGTGTCACGTTCTCTATAGTTGATCCACGCCTAGAGTTGATCCTAGATCTCCAATCTCCTTGGTGCTAGCCCGGAATGAGAGGAGGGTGAAGGAATCACGCAAAACGAGGCACAAAGAGGGGTTCGGCCCTCTTGTAGCGTCGGGGACGAGGGGCGGCGGCAAGGGGGCGGCGTCCTCCTTGTTGCTTGCTCTCTCTCTCCTTTGTTCTCTCCCACTCTTGTTATGTTCTCTTTAGAGCATCAGTTATGAGGAAGGAAGGAAGGAGGGTCCTTTATATAGTCCAACAACTCCTTGTTAACTACCTAAAGGACTTATTCTAGTCCTACTAGAATTCAATTTAGTCCCTTCCTTGCAAATTAGTCCCTACTAAGTTTGCAAGGGTTTGCAAAGTGATCCTTCTAATTAATTAATCCAATTAATTAATTCCCAAATCTAGTACAACTCTATATAGCGTGTGACCCCATAGGTTCTATCTAGTTGGTAGCAACTCTTTGCTAATATGGAGCGGTTTCTAGCAAAACATCCATTCTAGCCAACTAATAGAATAGTCATCTAGACAACCTTGTACAAGTAATTGTCTCATCCCTTTGCCTCCATATCCGGATTGGACACGAGACATACAAGTCACACTCGTATATCCAATCCCTAGTTTCTCGATCCATGGAATAGCCTTATTCGTGCAAATAACATCAATATCCCATATATTGATTTATTTGAGTCTGGCCAGACATTCTATAAGCACTATCCTCGAGTGGCCTAGGATATTTACTCCCGTTATGTGGGAGGGGCAAATCCTCTCTACGTCCACTACGATCTCTAAGCTTGCTTCTCATTGTATCCAGTACACGCCTTTATAACTACCCAGTCACGGTGTAGCGTTTAACGCTACCAAGATCACAATGATCCACAACTAGAACATCTAGTGACTTCAAGTCTAAGGATGACAATACCATTGTACCCGAGAAGCACTTGTGACTCAACATAACGTGTATGTAGCCTTCTCGGTGATGGGTCAATCCAGTGCAACATTCCGTAATGCACACCTATGTGTTGGATCATGATATCTCCATATCAATCCAACCCCATACTAGTCTATAGATGATTGTCCCATTTAATCATTATACTTGACTAGGGATATTTAAGATAAACAACACGATTGTAAATCTAAGGACTTCATTATATTAAATATCCAATAAATAATAAATGAATTTTCTAGCCAATTACAAATTCATACTAAACTAGATTGCCTCTAGGGCATCTATTCCAACAGTCTCCCACTTGCACTAGAGCCAATCTGGCGCATCTCGTATGCCCATACTCCTAGTGTGCCCTTCATGCTTCCACTGCGTGAGAGGCTTCGTAAGCGGGTCTGACAGATTATCATCTGTAGGAATCTTGCATATCCGAACGTCTCCTCTATCGATAATATCTCGAATCAGATGAAACTTCCTGAGCACGTGCTTGGACTTCTGGTGCGATCTTGGTTCCTTTGATTGCGCGATCGCCCCAGTGTTGTCACAGAACAACTCCACTGGATCCGCAATGCTAGGGACCACACCAAGTTCAGAAACAAACTTTCTGATCCAAACAGCCTCCTTTGCTGCGCCATTTGCAGCAATGTACTCAGCCTCTGTTGTAGAATCAGCTACCGTCTCTTGCTTGGAACTCTTCCAGCTCACCGCTGCTCCATTCAGGCAAAACACATATCCCGACTGTGATCTAAAGTCATCTCTATCGGTTTGGAAGCTTGCGTCAGTGTAACCCCTTACACGCAACTCTTCCTCTCCGCCAAACATCAAGAAAGCATCCTTAGTTCTTCTCAAGTACTTTAGGATGTTCTTGACAGCAATCCAGTGACTCTCACCCGGATTGGATTGGTATCTTCTTGTCATACTCAAGGCATATGACACATCTGGTCTAGTACATAACATGGCGTACATGATAGATCCTATGGCCGAAGCATAGGGAATCCTACTCACGCGTTCCTTCTCAATCTCATTGGAAGGACAACCACTCTTCGAAAGAGTGATTCCATGTGACATGGGCAAGAACCCCTTCTTGGAGTCTTGCATGTTGAACCGTTTCAACACCTTGTCAATATATGTACTTTGACTTAGGCCTAGCAACCTCTTAGATCTATCTCTATAGATCTTTATACCGAGTATATAGGCTGCTTCCCCTAAGTCCTTCATTGAGAAACACTTTCCTAGCCAATCTTTCACAGATTGCAGCATGGGAATATTGTTTCCAATGAGTAGTATGTCATCCACATACAAGACCAGAAAAGCTACAGAGCTCCCACTAACCTTCTTGTAGACACAAGACTCATCTTCGTTTCTGATGAAGCCAAACTCTTTGACTACTTCATCAAAACGTCGATTCCAACTCCTAGAAGCTTGCTTTAATCCATAAATGGATCGTTGCAGCTTACAGACTTTGTTGGCTTGCTTTGGATCCTCAAAACCCTCCGGCTGTATCATATACACGTCCTCGAGGAGATTCCCATAAAGGAATGCTGTTTTGACATCCATCTGCCAAATCTCATAGTCGTAGTATGCTGCAATCGCAAGTAGGATTCGGATGGATTTGGTCATTGCGACTGGTGAAAAGGTTTCATCATAGTCAATACCATGAATCTGTCTGAATCCTTTAGCCACCAATCGGCCCTTATAGGTAATCACATTACCATCCATGTCGATCTTCTTCTTGAAGACCCACTTGCACCCTATGGGCCGCGCCCCATCAGGTGGTTCCACCAAAGTCCATACTTTGTTGGTATACATGGATTCCATCTCGGATCTCATGGCTTCAAGCCACTTCTGCGAGTCTGGGCCATTCATGGCCTCCTCATAGGTAGTAGGCTCATCATCTATGAGCATCGTGTCACCGGAATCAGTTACGAGAAGTCCGTACCTCTCGGGTTCCTGGCGCACTCTACTAGATCTACGAAGCTCTTGTGTTACCTGAACAGGTGGATCCCCAACTGCTTGTGATTCCTGTTCATGTTCCATAATCGGTTCAGTGATTTGTGGTTCTTGAACTTCTTCAAGTTCTACATTCCTCCCACTTGCTTCTTTAGAGACAAACTCTCTTTCTAGAAACACGCCGGTCCGAGCAACAAACACTTTGTTCTCGGTTGGATTGTAGAAGTAGTATCCCTTAGTTTCCTTAGGGTACCCCACAAATTTACACTTATCCGATTTAGGCCCTAGCTTGTCTGATTGTAAATGTTTTACATAGACATCGCAGCCCCAAATCCTCATGAACGATAGTGTGGGACGCCTCCCACTCCACATCTCATATGGTGTCTTCATGACTGATTTAGATGGAACACGGTTAATGGTGAAAGCTGCACTTAATAGAGCGTAGCCCCAAAATGATAATGGAAGATCGGTTTGACACATCATAGACCGAACCATATCCAATAGGGTTCGATTCCTCCTCTCGGACACGCCATTCCATTGTGGCGTTCCGGGTGGGGTGAGTTGGGATACGATCCCACACTCTCTAAGATAGTCGTCAAACTCTTGGCTCAAGTATTCTCCTCCACGATCCGATCGTAGAGCCTTGATACTTTTGCCAAGTTGCTTCTCTACTTCATTCTTGAATTCTTTGAACACTTCAAAGGATTCGGATTTTGCCCTCATAAGGTACACAAATCCATATCTACTGTAATCATCAATAAATGTAATGAAGTAGACATAACCACCCCTGGCAGGCGTGGCAAATGGCCCACACACATCGGTATGTATGAGCGCCAATTGCTCACTAGTCCTCTCACCTTTCTTGTTGAAAGGGGACTTTGTCATTTTTCCCAATAAACAAGCCTCACATGTCTCATATGATTCAAAATCAAATGAGTCTAGTAATCCATCCTTATGGAGTCTAGATACACGTTTCTCATTTATGTGGCCTAAACGACAATGCCATAAATAAGCGGGATTTAAATCATTTATTTTAATCCGCTTGGTATTAATGTTGTAGACAGGATTGCTTAGATCAAGAACATAAAGTCCATTAAATAATTGCGCACTAAAATAGTGAATATTATTCAAATAAAAGGAACAACAATTGTTCTTTATTGAAATAATAAAACCTTCCTTGTCCAAACAAGAAATAGAAATAATGTTTCTGCTCATAGCAGGCACAAAATAGCAATTATTTAATTCTAAAACTAATCCTGAAGGCAGAGATATCTCGCACACGCCTATGGCCAACGCAGCAACCTTTGCTCCATTCCCAACGCGCAGATCTACCTCCCCTTTAGCCAATCTTTTACTTCTCTTTAGATCCTGCATATTTCGATAAATATGAGATCCACATCCAGTATCTAATACCCATGATGTAGAGACAGTTAAATTGACATCTACAACAAAAATACCTGGTGGTGGTGGAATCACTATTCCAAGCCTCTTGTCCTCCAGATATTTTGGGCAGTTCCTCCTCCAGTGTCCAGGTTGACTATAGTAGTGACATTCACCCTTAGTCACGACCTTGGCAATGCCACCAACAGGCTTAAGGGCTTGTTCCTTGGACTTAGCAACTGACTTGCCTTTGCCCTTGGAGGAAGATGCAAACTTTTTGCCCTTTCCTTTATGCACCATCATAATGGCCTTGCCCTTACCCTTGTTGATGCTCTGTTCAGCCGTCCTCAACATGTTGAGCAAATCTGGCAGTGGTTTAATGATCTCGTTCATGTTATAGTTCATAATGAACTGTCCATAACTCTCAGGCAATGATTGCAACACGAGATCCGTTGCCAACTCTTGGCCGACCGGGAACCCAAGCCGGGCGAGATTCTCCAAGTACCCGATCATTCGGAGTACATGGGGTCCCACCGGGTTCCCTTCTGCCATATGACATTTGAACAGTGCCTTTGAGACCTCATACCTCTCTACCCTCGCCTGCTCTTGGAAGAGCTGCTTTAGATGCTCGATCATATCGACAGCATTCATGTTCTCATGTTGCTTCTGAAGCTCAGAGGTCATGGTGCAAAGCATTAGGCAGGCCGCATCATTAGCGTCATCAACACGCTTTTGATACGCCTTTAAGGCAGCAGGTGTCTGATTCTCTGGACCTTCTGGATCATGCTCCTCTATTGCGTACAGCTTCTTCTCTTGCTTGAGAACAATTCTCAAGTTTCTGTACCAATCAAGAAAGTTGGTTCCAGAGAGCTTGTCCTTCTCAAGGACAGATCGTAGGGAATGTTGTGAACTCGATGAGTTGTTTGCCATTTGGAATTCTACAAAAGGAAAATACGCAAGTTTTAGTATTTGTGAATTTTTTGACTATATTTAATAATGGCTAGTTTATTAAATATAGCTCCCACTATTTTTCTACGGATTAATAACCCTCAAGATATTAATGCGGAAAATATCCTTATATTTTCTAGTGGGCCAAGATCCATCTTTTTCATCTCCTTATGAGCTTGCTTTGGCAAGTCACCCATAATTCGATTACTTCTTAGGTAGGAACAATTTCCAATTGCATCCCATATGCAACTCTTGGTTCAATCGGGCAAATAACTCCTTATTTATCCATCCATATGGATAATCCCAATTGATTGCCTCTAGGTTTCTTAATCAAATTAATAGCCTAGTTGTGTTCAACCTCTTACCTAAACAATTGCACATTGTTACGTGCCATCGCATTCCATCATTATGAACCAAGTCGCCATGCTTTGGCACGCACGAACTTGATAAATAATGATGATAATGAGTGTTTAAATAACGAGAAGGCAAGAACACAATATTTAAATTTTGAGGGATTTTTCAATTTTAATTATTTTGTTGATCAATATCGACTAATCTATCTATTTGAGTTTGGGCACAACTCCAAATAATAGATCCGGGTTGTCTAATTATCTTATTATCCTAATTGCATGCATCATCCATACACCAACCACACAAATAATAAGACAATAAATAAACAACCACAAAAACAGAAATTAAACGTGATGTGGATATGGCCTTTTCTAGACTAAGATAATTCCAAGCCAATGGAATTATCTATGAACCCTAAACAAACACATCTCCATGCGTCTTGATCTTATGGTCCATCCTTCATAGTCATGTGGTGTGCTCCATGCTCCATGCTCCATCTCTTGTGGCTCCTTTTGGCTTTGGGCTTCTTTTCTCCAATCTTGGCTAACAATCTACTTTATCTAGCACTAGCTAATATCTATACTAAATAAAATAAATCTCACAAGTTGAGAAAAAAATGGCACGCAGGCCATAAAACCCTAATTAATTATTACAATTAATTGATCTGCTCGCAGGCCGTAAAACCAAACCACAAAATTAAACATCCACATCAAACCACATCCTAAGGCCATATCCAATCACCATAAGATTTGCACATAAACAGTTAAAATCCAATTTTAACGCGCTTGGTCAATTTTAATTGATTTTAGGATTTCTAGGGTTAAAACGGTCCATGGGCCCAACAATCCAATTGCCCGGGCCCAAACAAGGTGAACCATAAAGCCCTAGGGCCGGCCCGGCCCAAAACCCGCAAGCTAGGCCCGCGGGTTAGGGCCGCCCGGCCCCTTAGGGCGCCAAGCTTGGGCGGCAAGCAAGGGGGGCGGTCCCCTAGGGGGCCGAACCTCCTTGTGGAGGTTGTTTCCAAAACAACCTCCTTGCTTGGAGCCCAAGTTTGGTTGTTTCCTTGTTTTGGGAGAACTCCTTCTTCCCCAAGGATGCCCAAACCCTAGATCTAAGATCCTAAAATTTCTCAAACTCACCAATTCATGCATCCAATGCAATAATTGGGTCTTGTTATGATTAATTCTTTGACAAATTGCATCCAATGCTTGATTTGTCTTGTTTTACGCGATAAACAACAAATTAAGGTGTAAAACAACAAGAATGTAACACATAAACTACGTTTATGCTCTATGACCTGTGGCTCTGATACCACTGTAGGGTTTTGAAAAAGATGGATCGCGCAAACGGAAGCATAATCAAACAAACAACCATGCAAAACCCTCCAAGGATCACAAGTCTAGATGCATAACGATAGTGAAGGTAAGAAATCATAAACACACCTTTGGGTTCTCCTTGATGACTTCAAACGCGAATAGTGTCACGTTCTCTATAGTTGATCCACGCCTAGAGTTGATCCTAGATCTCCAATCTCCTTGGTGCTAGCCCGGAATGAGAGGAGGGTGAAGGAATCACGCAAAACGAGGCACAAAGAGGGGTTCGGCCCTCTTGTAGCGTCGGGGACGAGGGGCGGCGGCAAGGGGGCGGCGTCCTCCTTGTTTCTTGCTCTCTCTCTCCTTTGTTCTCTCCCACTCTTGTTATGTTCTCTTTAGAGCATCAGTTATGAGGAAGGAAGGAAGGAGGGTCCTTTATATAGTCCAACAACTCCTTGTTAACTACCTAAAGGACTTATTCTAGTCCTACTAGAATTCAATTTAGTCCCTTCCTTGCAAATTAGTCCCTACTAAGTTTGCAAGGGTTTGCAAAGTGATCCTTCTAATTAATTAATCCAATTAATTAATTCCCAAATCTAGTACAACTCTATATAGCGTGTGACCCCATAGGTTCTATCTAGTTGGTAGCAACTCTTTGCTAATATGGAGCGGTTTCTAGCAAAACATCCATTCTAGCCAACTAATAGAATAGTCATCTAGACAACCTTGTACAAGTAATTGTCTCATCCCTTTGCCTCCATATCCGGATTGGACACGAGACATACAAGTCACACTCGTATATCCAATCCCTAGTTTCTCGATCCATGGAATAGCCTTATTCGTGCAAATAACATCAATATCCCATATATTGATTTATTTGAGTCTGGCCAGACATTCTATAAGCACTATCCTCGAGTGGCCTAGGATATTTACTCCCGTTATGTGGGAGGGGCAAATCCTCTCTACGTCCACTACGATCTCTAAGCTTGCTTCTCATTGTATCCAGTACACGCCTTTATAACTACCCAGTCACGGTGTAGCGTTTAACGCTACCAAGATCACAATGATCCACAACTAGAACATCTAGTGACTTCAAGTCTAAGGATGACAATACCATTGTACCCGAGAAGCACTTGTGACTCAACATAACGTGTATGTAGCCTTCTCGGTGATGGGTCAATCCAGTGCAACATTCCGTAATGCACACCTATGTGTTGGATCATGATATCTCCATATCAATCCAACCCCATACTAGTCTATAGATGATTGTCCCATTTAATCATTATACTTGACTAGGGATATTTAAGATAAACAACACGATTGTAAATCTAAGGACTTCATTATATTAAATATCCAATAAATAATAAATGAATTTTCTAGCCAATTACAAATTCATACTAAACTAGATTGCCTCTAGGGCATCTATTCCAACAACCACCCCCTCCTTGTTGCCTCGTGTTGTGTGATTTCTTTTTCCTCTTCCTCCATTCCTGGATAGCACAAAGGAGAAGGAAGATCTAGATCTCAACTCTAGGAGTGGATCAACTATAGAGAACTTGACACGATTCACGTTACAGGTCATCACAGGAGAAACCCTAAGGTGTGTAACTTGATTTCTTTCCTTACCATCGTTATGTCTCTTGTCCTGTGATCCTTGGAGGGTATTGCATGGATAAAATTTGTTTTTCCGCTGCGTATCCATGAACAAAACCCTACAGTTGTGACATCAACATGCATAGGTAGTACTCCTAGTTTTCACAATAAATAAGAGGGTATATACCCTAGAGGAATCATCGCACGAGTGTCCCCAACCGTAGCCTTCATGCACATCCTCTGTACAGCGTTCCCAATTCTATTACCGTACAATTATTTTTCATTATTTCACGAGGGTAATGAATCACAATTCGAATAGCAACAACATGCTTCTCAAATCCGTTCAATAAAATGCTAGGTAAGCTCAAAGTATTGTAAAGCAAAAATCGAATTTACAGTTTTATATAACGCACGAAACATCACATTTTGATATTTAAAGATATTGTGCATATAACTTTCTAGGAAATAGAGAGAGCTTCACACACAAGCAAGCACGCAACTAGTGGTGGGGTCCTCAACGAACTGATGGTCTACGAACTTAGAATCTACAATAATCAAATGGTCCTATATTAACACAGATTCGCCACACGAAAATTAACAATTAAAATGTCCTATATGAGTGCAAGTGCAACCCCCCAAGTAATCCCCCAAATAAACTATATTTTACTAGACGAGAATTAGCATTTAAAATTCAATAAGAGAAGGATTAAACTTGAAATAGAAAAACATTTAGTTAATACTATAGGATTATTATTTATCTAATATTTAACATAATAAAAAAGAAAATAAATAAATAATTTAAACGGTTAAAAGTATTAAAGGCTAAAACCCATTTATTCTTTATTATAAAAGTTATATTAATTAAACAATGTTATTAAGTGACAAGAGTACTAATTTCTTATATATACAAAAATGACTATTTAGTTTTTTGGACAACATAGTACAATTTATATTCTTTCATAAAATACTAATCTAACTATTATCAAGTTGTATATATATTGATTTTTAGAAAATGGCCTATTAATTGTATTTGATAAGGTATGAAGAAATACTAGCTTAATTCTTTTACTATAAAACAAAGACTAACTTATAATTTGTACCCATATAAAATAAATAAACATGCTTTGTAAAAGATAAAGACTCTCCCCCCCCCCATTCAGATTCATAGAGTACAAACTCTGACCCACAAGTTTCATAATGTACAACCTTAACCCCCAATATTTACTACCACTTCCAATCAATTTCTTCTTTAAAAGAACTCGGTGTAACCTCTCCCATTCAAGTACCATTTCACCATCATACAAAAACCACACTACAACATATAGCTACAAGAGTTGAGATTGAATTGACATTAACACAATGAACAAAACAATACAGCAGATGGGTTCACGAATCACCGATCGGAAATGGTGGACCACGAGAAATGGTTGGCGAGTACGATGGCGGTGATGGGGACGTTCCGCTGCTGTTGCACTTCCTCTACTGGTTTCGCCGGACGGAGAGGACGGCGGCAAGGAGGGTGGAACAGAGGTGGGTGGCGAAGGCGAAGAGGAGCAGAGGGGCAGCGAACTGCAGGGCAGAGGACGGCGACGTCGGGGCTGGGTTCGGCGGCGATCCTGGGTCACTTTCGGTTTCAATTTGGTATGTCAAATTGGTGAAATTGATTGACAGATTTGAGTCTTTGACTCGCTTGGGATGAGTCGGGACGAAATTTGGGTGAAGAGGATGTTAATTTCTGACATTGCCGTGTGGGTTTCGCCGAAAATTGGGGAAGTAATCGCTGGCTCAAATGGGTGGGTGAGGAAGAAGATGATGGTGGTTGGTTACGGTGTGACGGGTGTACCACACTACGCGGTGGTTCGCTACGTAATGATAATAAAAGTTACACTTGTAGACATGTTATAAATGTTACACGACACGCTACACTTCACCCACTAATAGTCATATAATTTACTGAAAAAATGTCATCTTAGAAAAAAATACTTTTGATAAAATAAAATATTATTAATAGTAATTATAATAATAATAACAATAATAATAATAATAATGTGAATAGAAAACTATTACTAAAATAATAATATCAAATAGTGGCCCGGAATATTTGCTGAACTCCCAAAAATACCCGCTAAAATACTGGGCTATTACATCACATCTCCCTTAAAACAAAGCTTCGTCCCCGAACCTTAAAGTAAAACGAACCTCCCAATGCAAGTATAAATCAAACCTCCCAATGAAAGCATGCAGTTCTAATGTGCACACAATAACTAGACGAGGCGGGTAATTAAAGGCATGGCTGTTAAATCATGTCTCCCTTGAAAGATGTGACGTCCCCGTCACTCGACTCATCCCAGGTCGAAGAGGTGTGGGTAGCATTTCCTCATG
The DNA here is from genome assembly GCA_023055425.1 of Linanthus parryae. Classification (NCBI taxonomy): domain Eukaryota; kingdom Viridiplantae; phylum Streptophyta; class Magnoliopsida; order Ericales; family Polemoniaceae; genus Linanthus; species Linanthus parryae. The sequence continues at coordinate 78,436,933 of JALGPY010000005.1, forward strand.
TCTGACTCGGCTTCCCAAGTTTCTTCCTCCATTTGGTGGTTTGACCAAAGAGTTTTGACCAACGTTGTTGGCTTGGTACGGTGTTCCTGGTCTTTGTATCAAAGTTTTGATTAGTTGTTGTTCAAAGGTAAGAGAGGGATCAAGTACGACAGGCTCGGGATCAATGATGTGACTCGGGTCAGGAACATGCGCTTTGATTTGGGACGCGTGGAAAACGCTATGATATCAAGATTCAATACCATGAATGGAAGGGCAACATAGTAGCGGAAGCATTGAGTCGAAAGACATATCACACGGTAATTGCAATGTGGGTTTTGCCACCTAAGCTTTGTGAAGAGTTTCAAAGACTTGAGATTGACGTTTGCACGAAGGGAACCACGAGTAAGATGCTAAGTAATTTGACGATAGTACTGGAAATCTTCGTAGAGATAAAGGAAGGACAGAAAGAAGATGCTTTCCGACAAAAGATCAAGGATAAAATCAACAAAGGTGAAGCACTCGATTTCCAAGTGGAGGAAGATGATAGAGTGAAATTCAAGGTAATATGGTGTGCACCAATAAAATTTGCGGAAGTAAATGAGAAGATTATGAAGGAAGTTCATAACATCCCTTATTTGTTACGTCCAGGAGGAGACTAGTTGTACAAGGATTTGAATAAAACTTCTAGTGAAAAGGTATGAAGAAGGAAGTAGTTGATTTTGTATCTCGGTGTTTTGAGTTGTCAAAAGGTCAAGCTCGAGCTCAAGAGACCATAAGATACCGGTATGGAAATGGTATTTCATCACAATGGACTTTGTTGCAGCTTTACTTATTTCGACTAAGGGGTTGAACCATATTTGGGTGGTAGTCGATCGGCTGGACAAAACGACAAGGTTCATTCCCGTTAAGGACACGTGGAACATGGAAAAGAGGGCATACGCATACATCAAGAATGTGGTAAGACAACACGGAGTACCTAACTCGATTATTTCTGATAGAGATCCAAACTTCTTAATACATTTCTGGAAGGAGTTACAAAATTCCATGGGAACCGAGCTATGGTTCAGCGCGACATTTCACCCAGCTATGGATTGAAAGATTGAAATGACGATTCAGACGTTGGAAGACATACTACGAGCTGGTATTTTGGACATTGGAGGTTCATGGGTGGACAAGTTACCACTTATCAAATTATCTCATAACAACAACTACCATGCTAGCAAAGGGATGACATCCCATGATGCAATTCATGAGAGGAGTTGTAGGACACCACTATGTTGGAGCGACAACAGCGAGACGATCACGCTTGCACCAAAACTGATTGAGGACTCGACAAACTAGATTTGAATGATTCAACAAATAATGGAGGCGGCCCATGATAAAAAAAAAGTCTGACGCGGATTTGAAGAAAAAGGCCGTTGGATTTCAAGGTTGGCGACAAAGTATTCATGATGGTTTCACCTACAAAGGGGCTATGCATTTTAATCAAAAAGGAAAGCTGAGTCCCAAGTTTATCGGACCAAACGAAGTACTGGATCGTATAGGAGAGGTTGCCTAAATCTTCACATCTGAGAGGATGGTTAAGGTTGATACCATTTCGATTTTGGGTCCACCGGTTATACCCCTATAGGATAGACATTCATCTTTTGGGTTCATGGAATCTAACCTTTTGGTTGACACTCTATGGTTGCTTTGTATTTGCTAAGCTAGTCCATACTTGAGATGATATCTAGGTTACCAAGATCGAAAAGTATTCTACTCTGGTTCAGATACATGCACCACATAAGTTTTAAACAAATAAACATTATTAATCCACCCTTCGAATAATCCACATAAAAATTTAAATGTTAAAGAAACAACTCAATCCCAAAAAGGAAATCCCAAATCATAAAGTATGCAAATCGTTCGCTCTCGTGATAAAGAAATGCAATAAACGATAACCCTAAGGGTGGGATGGGCGTGTAACTACTCCCCGTCATCAGTGGTGAACATGAGCTCGATATCAGTAGGATCAATCGCAATCTCTTCCGCTTCGTTGATTTCTTCATGATCAATCTCATCAATCTCGTCCATGTCAGCATCCCAATCTATAAATTTTTCATGTGCATCTTCATTTTGGTTTTCAACTTGATCTTTCTCATCCCCTTGGTCCCCATCCAAGTCCATGTTCGCTTGCACTTCATCCATTCCCACTTCTTCGACCCCTTCATTCTCTTATTCTTGGTGCTCGGCGTCCTGTGTTGCCTCCTGGTGCATTGGTGGATCTAGCAATGCTTCCATCTTGTACCGAAGCTCGAGTTGGTTCATCCAATAATAATCACAATCGCGATGCTTGTACTTGTTTTTATTAGGCACCATTTGGCCCCACATATCCTTGACAAACAAGTCATCATGATTTCCCTTGAGGCCCATCCATAAAGGCTCATCTGGTAGACCGTTGGGGATGTAATAACATATTCTCAACGGGTGAGCGTGGGTCTCGTTGCCATGTGGGCTTTGGCTCCAAGCGAGGCATAGATTTCGAACATAGGTACAATACTCCTCTATTGTCTCTTGTCCCGCAAGGTATGTGACAAGGTGTGGCCTCTGAGCAGGTGTGAGATCAGCATGGGCTGGGATGGGTGGTCTAACTGCTGGAGCAGATACGGCAGCCATCTGAAAGAAGAAAAGACGAAGTCTCAGAAATGTTCTAAACCGACGCATATACTCATTTCTCAACAAAAATAATTGAAAGAAAATTAAAGCAGACATGTAACGTGAATGAACTAATAAATTTACAAGTCACAGGTCACATAGAAAATTATCCCTTCACAAATAATGAGGATTTTCAAGTAATCATACAACACTTAGGAAAATTCTAAACCACGACTATGTGTGTAACACCCTAGAAATTACCAAGGGTTCAAATGCAATGTTACAAAATTTTAGGTAACTGTGTAATATTTTCAGTAAAATAGTGCTAGCAAACACCAGGACAAAGCAGTGTATCGGGGATGATAAGATGAATAATGGAAATAAATAGGAGTTTGGGGTCAGTTTGTAATTTTCAGTAAGATGTTTAAATCGTAAAACTACCTTAAACTTCCTAGAAACTACACTAGGACCCCCTCAATTTGAAACCTAGTTGTCTTACACCCTACACTACATTGACACCTCGCCTAGACACATGTCACCACGTCCAACATGACCTGGTTGTTGGTGATGTTAGTGTCATCGGCCATTTGTGTAATCGGATTTACTTACGACCAAGTAGACATTGGCATTACGTTGTACACGTTAGGAGGTGTGGAGTACACGCGTGCACACAACTATGTTAATGACTTGGACAAGGAACTCGCGGACGACAGCGGGGGTTCAAAGGCGGAGCCCCCGACGGGGGTCCGGGGGCAGCGCCCCCGGTGGGGTCCAAGGGGCAACTTGGATTTTTGACGTTTCAGTGCTTCACAAAAAACGTCTCCGATTTAATTTTCTGTTAAAAAACAGACTGAAATATGGCAGTTGTAACCGCCCTCTCCCTCCCTATTTGTCAGTTTGGTCGAATTCAGAAACACATAGGAAATCATATTCGTTCTTGAAGTCTCTGTTTTATCCGATTGGATATTTCGTGCACAACGCCGAAATACTTTAATCTGAGAGTGATATCACGACAGAGATTGTCCAAGTTCAATTGTTCCCGTTCTAAACACCACCCAGATTTCCTACAAAGTTTAAAGTATATGCATCATGACGAACGGCAACACTGTTCAGGACATGACGAGCAAGTTCATGAAATTGGAGAAGTTCGAGGGGCAGGATTTCCGAAGGTGGCAGAAGAAGATGCACTTCCTGTTGACGAGGTTGAAGGTTGTGTATGTTCTTACCACCCCGATGCCTGAAGCTGTGGAGAACGAAACCCTGGAACCGACAAGGAGGAGATCAAAGTGGGAGAATGATGACAACATCTGTCGCGGACACATTCTTAACGGTATGTCTGATTCCTTGTTTGATGTTTATCAGAATGTTGAGAGTTCAAAAGAACTGTGGGATTCTCTTGAATCAAAATGCATGGCTGAAGATGCTTCAAGCAGAAAATTTCTGGTCAGTAATTGGAACAATTACATAATGGTTGATTCAAGGCCTGTGATGGAGAAATACCATGAATTGCTTGGTATCCTAGGGCGGTTTAATCAACACAACATGAAAATGGATGAATCAATTTCCGTTTCTAGTGTGATTGATAAACTGCCTCCGTCATGGAAGGATGTTAGGCATAAGTTGAAGTTTAAAAAGGAAGAACTTTCCTTGGTGCAATTGGGTAGTCATTTCAGATTGAACAGTCCTTGAGGGATCAAGAAAGTGACAAACCCAAGGACAAACTTACTGCTGATCCAGGTTCTGTGAATATGATGGAGGAAGGGGATTCTTCGAAGGGAAAGAACAAATCTGGAAAAAGGAAATTTAAACAGCAAGACAACAATCCTAACAAGAAGCCAAAGTTTGCATGTTGGAAGTGTGGGAAACCAGGGCACTTCAAGAAGGATTGTCGTGTGGGCAAAAGTAAGAAAGGTGAAGACACAAGTGGCAAGGGAAAGGGGCCGATAGGCCAAGATCAGCAACAAGGTATGTTCATTGAACAACCTGGAAATTCAATTCAGAATTATGTATCCCTAAATTCTGATGCATTTTATGTGCAGGATGATGACATATCATGGTGGGTTGATTCGGGTGCTACAAGACATGTATGCAAGGATCAAAGATGGTTTACAACCATGCAAACCATTGAAGATGGATCCACAATAAGAATGGGGAATGTTGCAACCGAGCCAATCCATGGAATTGGAAGTGTTAACCTAGTATTTACTTCTGGAAAATGTTTAAGTTTGTATGATGTATTGTTTGTACCCGGGATTCGAAAGAATATCTTGTCTGGAATTGTATTAAATAAGCTTGGATACAAGCAGGTTATTGAGTCGGATAAGTTTGTATTGTCAAAACATGGTTCTTTTGTTGGCTTTGGTCATTTATGTAATGATATGCTTCGTTTAAATATCGTTGCTCCTTTTGGTAACAATTCAATCTGCGTTGCTAGTACTAGTATTGATAAATCAACACTTTGGCATGCACGTTTAGGACATGTACACTTTAAAAGGTTACAAGATATGTCCAAAATGAGTCTAATTCCTTCATTTGATATTAATACCGAAAGGTGTAAAACTTGTATGCTGACCAAGATAACTAGACAACCTTTTAAGGATATTAAAAGGGACTCTAAGGTGCTTGAACTAATTCATAGTGATGTATGTGACTTTCATGCAACACCGTCTATAGGAAACAAAAAGTATGTTATTACTTTTATAGACGATGCTACTCGGTTTTGCTATGTGTACTTGTCACACTCTAAAGATGAAGCTTTAGATAAATTCAAGACATACAAAACTGAAGTTGAGTTGCAAAAGAATGGTTTAATAAAGATTTTACGCACGGATAGAGGAGGCGAATATTATGATCCTAAGTATTTCCAAGAGGTTGGTATTATTCACCAAACCACCGCTCCTTATACACCTCAACAAAATGGTGTATCAGAGAGGAAGAATCGAACTCTAAAGGAGATGGTTAATTCCATGCTTTCCTACTCGGGTTTGAGTGATGGATTTTGGGGAGAAGCTATGTTAACAGCTTGCTATTTGCTTAATAGGGTTCCTAACAAAAGGAACAAAATTACCCCATATGAACTTTGGTATGGTAAACCTCCAAACTTGCATTATTTGAGAGTTTGGGGTTGTAGAGCCATTGTTAGGCTCAACGAACCCAAGAGAAAGAATCTTGGTGAAAGAGGTATAGATTGCATCTTTATTGGATATGCCATGCATTCCAAGGCTTATAGGTTCTATGTGATTGAACCTAGTGACTCAGTATCCATTAATACTGTAATAGAGTCAACAGATGCTATCTTTGATGAAGAAAGGTTTTCTTCCATACCTAGACCAAAGGATTTGGTTCCGAATTTGAGCAATGCTCAAAATGAAGGAACAAGTGACGCCATCACTTTACCTGAAGCAAGAAAGAGTAAAAGAGGTAGAGTAGCCAAGGACTATGGTTCTGATTTTCAACTATATTTAGTTGAGGGATCTAGGGATGAGATTCATACTCAGTATGCTTATTGTTTTAGCATAGAGGAGGATCCTAGAACCTATAGTGAAGCTATGGCATCTCGTGATGTTGCATTCTGGAAAGAAGCAATAGATGATGAGATGGATTCGATCATGCAAAATGGGACTTGGGAATTATCTGATTTGCCTCCTGGGTTGAAACCACTTGATGCCAAGTGGATCTTCAAAAAGAAGATGAAAGTAGATGGTACCGTAGAAAATTTTAAGGCCCGACTGGTTGTACGTGGTTTTAAATAAAAAGAGGGTATCGACTACTTTGATACATATGCTCCTGTTGCTAGGATATCCACGATTAGATTATTAATAGCTCTTGCAGCTATACATAATCTTGTTATTCACCAAATGGATGTGAATACCGCATTCTTGAATGGTGATTTGGATGAGGAGATATATATGAAACAACCCGAGGGATTTGTTATGCCAGAAAATGAGCATAAGGTATGTAAGCTTGTTGAATCACTTTACGGTTTAAAGCAAGCTCCTAAACAATGGCATCAAAAATTTGATGATATTGTGTTGTCAAGTGGTTATCATTTGAACCAAGCAGACAAGTGTGTATATAGCAAATTTGATGATTCGGGTAAAGGAGTCATAATTTGTTTATATGTAGATGACATGTTGATCTTTGGTACCAGCCAAGATCAAGTGGATCAAGCGAAGGAATTCTTGTCATCTAAATTTTCAATGAAGGATTTGGGGGAGGCTGAAGTAATCCTAGGTATTAGGATTAAACGTGAGAACAAGGCCATTTCTATTTCTCAATCTCATTACATTGAGAAGGTGTTAAAGAAATTTAACTGTGAAAATTGTTCTCCGGTTAGTACTCCGATGGAACCAAATGTGAAATTGTTGCCTAACCAAGGCAAGGCTGTATCTCAACTGGAATACTCTAGGGCTATTGGTTGTCTAATGTATGCCATGATTAGTACACGACCAGATATAGCATTTGCTATTGGAAAGCTAAGTAGGTATACTAGCAATCCAAGCACACATCATTGGCAAGCAATAAGGAGAGTATTCAAGTATTTAAGGAAAACCATGAATTATGGTTTGACATACAGTGGAAGTCCTTCGGTTCTAGAAGGATATTCTGATGCAAGTTGGATAAACAATATGGAAGATCATTCCTCAACTAGTGGATGGGTTTTTCTACTTGGAGGAGGGGCAATCTCATGGGCTTCAAAGAAGCAAACTTGCATTACTAAATCGACAATGGAATATGAATTTGTGGCATTAGCTGCAGCCGGTAATGAGGCTGAATGGCTAAGGAATTTAGTGTATGAGATTCCATTGTGGGCCAAACCGATTTCACCAATATCTATCAGGTGTGATAGTGCTGCTACTCTGGCTAAGGCATATAGTCAGGTGTATAATGGCAAGTCTAGACACTTGGGTGTCAGACCTAGCATCACTCGGGACTTAATCATGAATGGTGTGATATCGGTTGAGTTTGTTCGTACACAACAAAATCTTGCGGATCATCTAACCAAAGGGTTAGCAAGGGACTTAGTGCACAAGTCGGCCGTGGGGATGGGATTAAAGTCCATCTAAAAGATCTCTTATGATAAGATACACAATTCCCCTCTAATACAACGTTAGAAGCTGAATTCAATGTGGAACTCTTACATGAAGAAATTGGAACACAAAGATCATCCCAAGGTATGTGTTCAGACCTGCAAGTTAAGGAGGTTGAAGTTTACACTTCTTAATGGTTCTTTTGAAAAATTGTATGGCAGGTACAAGAAGAAAAGAACCACCTATATGAGTATGGAGTTTAGCCGCTTCAAGAAGTTTGGACTTGGCTTCTATATGCTCATTGAAGGATAGTGACACTAGGCTAGTAAAAAATAAGTGTCAAGTTAGAACATGGAATATGTTGAACTTATGTGTATTTTACTTTCATGTATTCATCATGAGTAGAAAGGGTTCAATCCGTAGGACACCACTATACTCGAATATTTGAAGATGTAATTTACTAAGATGAAAATTCAATCTTCGAGACATTTTCATTTATGCATAAGTTTGCTTCGTTTTTGAAAGGATAAGTGAATCAAGGATTACACTAAAATGGGGGAGGATTGTTGGCGATGTTAGTGTCATCGGCCATTTGTGTAATTGGATTTACTTACGACCAAGTAGACATTGGCATTACGTTGTACACGTTAGGAGGTGTGGAGTACACGCGTGCACACAACTATGTTAATGACTTGGACAAGGAACTCGCGGACGACTGCGGGGGTTCGGGGGCGCAGCCCCCGACGGGGGTCCGGGGGCAGCGCCCCCTGTGGGGTCCAAGGGGAAACTTGGATTTTTGACGTTTCAGTGCTTCACAAAAAACGTCTCCGATTTAATTTTCTGTCAAAAAATAGACTGAAATCTGGCGGTTGTAACCGCCAGATTAACCGCCCTCTCCCTCCCTATTTGTCAGTTCGGTCGAATTCAGAAACACATAGGAAATCATATTCGTTCTTGAAGTCTCTGTTTTATCCGATTGGAGTATTCGTGCACAACGCCGAAATACTTTAATCTGAGAGTGATATCACGACTCAGAGATTGTCCAAGTTCAATTGTTCCCGTTCTAAACACCACCCAGATTTCCTACACTGGTGACTAATCACCAACACTTCAGCTGATATAAATAAGTCCTCACTCAATTCCACCATCATCTTTTAGCTCATCCAGGAGCTCTCTTGGAGGGAAAATGGAAAACACACCCTCTCCATCACTTCAGACCGACCTGTTACAGCTGGGGATGCCCTATGACTTGGTGAAGGAAAACCCCCGATCAATAATGAAAAACCTACAGACACGAACTCAGGATTGGCGACCCCATAGCACCCTGTTTTAGCCTTTGAATCATCGAAACTTGTACTCTGCTGGTCTGGGTTCATACCCATCCCCAGCAAGCTGTCATGGCCAGGAAAGCTGCAAAGTTGTTTAGCCGCGGGAGTCTGATATGAAACTCGCCGGGTTCTGCGCTTAACGGCGATAAACTCTGTATGTCCTCTGTTCCTTCTTGTTTCTCACTGAAAATCATGTTAGTATGATCCTTGGACTCATCTCAACACATTTGATGCATCAAAACACCATTGTAACCAAGATTTACTGGGTTTTGATTCAAGAACTTTATGAATTTTCTGGCCAAATACATACCGTGTAAACAGGGGCATAACACCATCGATATTCAATCATATCAAGTTTGGATTGGTTCTATGTAATTATGGTTTGTTGAGATACAAGTTTGGTGTTATAAACTTCTTCAAATTCGGTCGGTAACCCTCTTGAAAATTTGTTCGAATTTTTTTAAGAAACGTTTCCAAAATTGTAATGTTCTTGATCTGAGAATGTAATCAAACTTGAACACTTATATCCTACTCATTATCCGTTGAATTGATCTTATCTTTTATCCTCTATAAAGCTGGATGCTTGATCTCCATATACATGTTATGAATCACTCGTAAACTCCCCTCAATCTGTGTGAAACTGGGCTGAAAAAGTGCAGCTTCAGTAACTCAAGAACCTGGGGAACCTAAATATTTGCTAAGTGTTGCTAAATGCTTGGGTGGCCTGTTCCAGGGGCTATAGCTCTCTCTTGAGTTGATGAAATGGGTCACAGATTGGTTCTTTGAACTCACCAGACATGCTACTACAACTTCTATTTTCATTTCTTGGCTCAATTCTGTCTCTAAGCACCCTGTAAATTCACTCCAAGTTACTCCAAAAGGCTGCTCAAAGTGTTGGTTCAATATCCTGAGATTTTACACCAACTTCCAAGCTTTATATCAGGTTGATTAATGGGTATATTGGGGTCTGGTTGCAATTTATTCTCGTATGCTTGGTCTACCAATTCATGTTTATATCCCTCTTTAATTGGAACATTAACATGGCTGAATTGAAGCCTAAAGTCAGCACCTGATGTGAATCTAGCAACCTCTTTATTAGATAGTTTCATCTCCTTGAATTATGTCAACTTCTAGAATATGTGAATCCCTCCTACTTGAAGGATTTTAGATGTCGTTTGGTGCTGCTAATTCATCATGCTTCATGCGACAAATCTTGTATTGATTTGGAGTTCTGAAACGTTCTCAAAACAACCTGAAATTCTACTCCAAGTTGTGCAAAAATGTTGTTAAACTGAACTTGCAACTGCTTGTGAATTCTTGCCAACTTAACACCCATGTATCTTGTTTATGGCTGAATGAAATTGAACGCGGTTTTCTTCTATGTAAAGCTGGATGTATGGTCTTCAGATCCATGCTTTGTTTGCTACATCTCCATCTCTCAATCTCTCTGAAATTGAGTTGCAAATTGCAGCTCTATGATTTAAGGAACTATAAACTCTTATAGTATTTCTAAGTATAGAGAATCCTTGTCAACTTACTAATTTCAACCACTCCTAACTTCTTCAGTACTTAACGGATTCTATTTCTGCTTTCGCCTATCAGAAGCTGGTTGATAATACTTTAAATCATTCTTTGTGAATAATTTTCCATTTTGCTAATGGATTGCTCAGAAATAAAGATCGAAGTATCTAACTTGAAATTGAGAAATCTCTTGAAAATATTCAAAGTACTGGTTAATAATTTTTATCCTGACTTTGACCAACGATATCTCCTGGAATATTTTGAACCTTGAGGAGATCAAATATGTTCTGGAAATCTGGTACTTCAATGTACAGACCCTATCTTCAGATTCTCAATATAAGTGTTCAATTGACCAAATACTGACCGTAAAGTGGACTTGTTAAGAATATTTCTTTATAACGTTGGCATTCTGACTTGACTTGTCAGATGAGCTAATTGACCAAAATGCCCTTCTAAAAAGTTGTTCAGAATAACATTTCAAGTCGAAGGGTCAAGTTTGACCAAGTATGACTTTCTAGAAACCCTAGTTTGGTTGAGCTGTATGGGAGGGGCAAATCGATAATTTTGCAATAACTTGAATTGGACAGTCAAATCCTAACTATAGGCATGACCTCATGCCTATGTATCAGTGTCGTGTTATTTGGAGCCACTCTACACATATATGGGTTAGATTTGACCAAATGTCAATGGTAAGGCTGTTCTGTAGTTTTGCTAAACGATCGGAGCCTGAATGCAAACAAGGAAAAGTTGTAGAATTCAATACTGAGTGTATCAGGAAGGGATATAAATAATATTTTCATATTAATAGACTTCGGAGGGTTCAGGCACAATCAGAAACTTTTCTGAAGAGACTGGATGTCAGGGGCAAAATAGTAATCATGGTAAGACAATCAGCATAACACCTGCATTGTGCATTCCTCCTCACTTAGAGGACAAGTGTTAATAGCATGTAAGCTGGAATGGAATAATGATTACAGGATTATGAAATCAGCTCTGCTGATTAGGAAACTAGGCTGGATATCAGGTATGCATATGTATTCTTGCTCTATTGCATGTGTTCCTCTAAGCTGATAGCACATATATGAATGCTATGGTTACAGGTTGTGATATGTGGTGGTATGATTGTCTTCGGACATTGTGTTGTCTTCGGACAACTGGAATCGTCTTCGGACGTTGTGTTGTCTTCGGACAACTGGGAATCGTCTTCGGACGTTGTGTTGTCTTCGGATAACTGGGAATTGTCTCCGGACATTGTGTTGTCTCCGGACAACTGGGGATTTTCTTCGGACATAGTAGGCAACTAGTACTACTCTGTGGACTAATGTCCAGTAGTAGGTGTGCACACTTAAGGTCTAGTTTGTCTTGGTGGATTGATTTGCCTTCCTTGTCAGAAGTGAATCTGGTTCTCACGACCCTCTGGGTTGTGGGATTCGGGATCCTCCGTATAAGGCTGGTATGGTTGTGATGGTTATGGATGATTGAGGATTCTATGAGTTATAAGTTACCATTACTCTATTTGTGATATATGTGGCAATGTGGCAGGGTCCTGGCTTGAGCGTCTGTGAGTATGTGGGAATATGGAGATATAGTCAATCACTTAGAATTTCACAAAAAATAATAGTAATTTTGATTTAAGTTTCAGTTTATTTAATTCTGTCTCATAACAGAACCGTTAGGGTTTGACTCTTTGCTGGGGAATTTTCGTGCCTTAGTGGAGTACACTGACACGCTCCAACTGCAAGTGTACAGCTGTCGGTGTAGTAATAAATTCCGGAAAACCGGGTTGTCGAACCCAAGAGACTTCTTGTAAATTAATTAGAATTTCTTAACCTTTTGTGGGCACAGCGCAAGTTTGTGTTTTGATCTAATTCTACTAAAATAAACGCAATATTCTCAATTAACCAAGTGAAATAGTTCACGATTAATAAAGAATAAATTTTAGGGTTTTTGTAATATAAGGGAAAAAACACCGGGAATTCTCTAGGTTCACTAGATTGAGCTAAATTTATGTTTTGACTTGTAAAACAACCACGTATCTTTCACTATCAATCAAGCAATATTAAACTCACCGAGTTACCAAGTAAGTTTACTATACTTTATGCAACACCCCACCGAGCCGAAGGGCCGGCCGGGCCCCACGTTCGGAAGAGATGTCTCCGCCCGAGGTGATGAGCCTCATTGGGAACGGATAAGGATCGTCGGTTCACAGCTAGTACAACCATCGATAACATGAAACTTCAAATTATAACTTTTACAATTTCCATACAAATACAAACAGTGATAGTCTTTTGAAAATCAGGGAATACACTTTTAGGTGAGATAATATACTATGTGATCTTCCAACTAGCAAGCTTTCCTGTCCAAAGTGTGGTGAACGTTCCCCCACCTCGATAGCCAACCTGCGGTTTTAAAATAGCAAAAGCAGACGCAGTTTTTACAGAAAAGAGTCAGCAAACGGCTGAGTAAGCTAACACCCATAGCACGTAAACAGATGATGAAGCATGTGACACGAATAACCAATTCGATGATAAATAATAAATATCAAACACTCGCGGGAAAAGCGTTCACAACTGATTCGGTGTGTCCAACTCAACGATCTCAAAATTCGTGTTCCAACCCGAAGATGTGGTCCATCTCGGGAACTCACTGTTAATAACAATTCACAATATCACTTTAATCTCAAGATATCTCATATCCATAGGAATCGAGTCCAGAAATCCATTTTAGTAACTAGTTGATACGGGGCGTGACCATAAACGATCCACAACCTCTTTCTCATATGTGCAAAAGCACTACCACAACCATAACTCAAACACAGGAGGTTCGCATCACAGCGCCTCATAACCATAACTCAATCACAGGAGGTCAGAGCCTCATAATCTCATAATCTCATAATCAGTAACCAACACAATATGTCAGAAATGTATCGTATCAGGGATATGGCACAAACCCACGCACAACGGCTTTCCACTTTACATAATTACGTATTTTCATTCAAGATGTAGAATCGTGTAGGGAGCTCCGAACAAAAAGCCAGTGTGGCAAAAATAATAATAATAATCGATGTATGATTGAGAGATATTCAGATTCGACCAAAAAGTGAGCGGTGTGCTACTCTTGGTAACCGAGGCAACGGTTTGAAATTTCGTTTCCAACCCAATAACGTGGTCCGTCTTGGGATATCACTTCTACAAATATTTCGCAATATCATCTTTCGGATTGTTATTTAGATTTGGATACCAATTTCATGCGATACTTCAAAGAGGAGTATTTCAAAAAAATAAGCAACTCAAATAAATCAAGTACGGTAGTAATTTCACAAATAACTCACGCGATACGCGAAAAGAATGAAAGTCACACGAGGCTAGGCATATTAACTTACCAAAATCCAAGCACGTCCTATAATTCGTTCTCGTCTACGGAATCGTCACCTACAAATCGGAGCTTCTAACTTAATACAATCTCAACAAATATACAACCTATATTTATTTCTAGCTTCTTTTTATTTTTCTCAAGACAACATTAATTTTAACTTATTTATAAACCCAAAAACATATTTTCTTCAATAATATTTACCCCCAAAATAATTTATAAATAATAATCTAAATAAATTTAAGAGAAACTAACTTTATAAATAATTCTGAAATTAAAAACTGCATATAGTATCTAAAAGTTTCTGAAATGACATCTACCTCCCTCAAAGTTTCTGAAATGACATTATAACCCCCTGAAAAGTTTCTGAAAAAGACACTTTAACCCCCTAAACATGAACTTTCAAACTAACCGATTAAAACGTGGATTCGAGGCCTTAAAACTTGGTTTTGATCATTAAAAACAACTTAGGGGAAGATTTCGAGCATACCCAGTCCAAAAATCGCGATAAACGGTGAAGAAATGGGACGGGTCGAAGTGCCGAAAGTGTCGCCGGTGATGGTGGCCGACGGGGTTATTCTCCGGTGGTTCTTGGCTCTGTCTTGGACCTCTACAGACCTGATCGGACCTCCAGGAGGCTAGGGGGATTGTTGGAAGTGGCTGGATGCCACTGCTTCGCTTGGGCTCGAAGCTCTCGTCGAGCTCGCCGGAAAAAAATGGAGGTGGCGGCGGAGTTGTTGGCTACTGCTGCGGTTTCTGCTGCAGTTTCATCCTTCGGTGGCTCTGTCGAGCAAGGAAGTGAGGTGGAGAGGGGAAGAGAGCAGGGAAAGAGAGAGAGACGGGTGGCAGTGGTCTTGGCGGCCATTTGCCAGCGGGCTCTCCGGTGGTGGCAGCGGCTATTGCCGCTGCTGTTGCTGCTGCCTTCTTGTCGGTAAAACAGAGAGAAAGAGGGAGCAGAGAGGGTGAGTGAGGTGTAGGGGGTTGGAGATGGTGGCGGTTTTGGTGGTGATGGTGCCGGAGATGTTGGTGGTGGCGGCTGCTTTCTTGCAACTGCTACCGCTGCTGCTGTTGTTGTTCCTGGGCAGAGTGGGGTGAGACAGAGGACGAGAGATGGAGGTGATGGTGGTGATGGCGTTGGTGTTGGTGGAGGTTGGTGGGTCGCCGGAGGTGGCAGCGGCCTTGTGCCTCTGCTGCTCCTGCTGGGTTTCTCCGGGCAAACAGAGAGGCAGAGAGGGAGAGATGGAGGGGAGAGAGTGGTGGTGCAGGTGGTGGCCTTGGTGATGGGGGTGGTCTCGGGGGTGTTGCTGCCGAAGGAGGTGAAGAAGTGAAGGGGAATAAATAGAAGGGGAAGAGGAGAGAGGGCGACGGGGAGAGAATGAGGGAGAGATAAAAAAAATAAAATATGTGTTGGGGAATGGGTTGTTGTTGGGGAATGGGGGAAAGTCTGATGTAGGGAGGGTTTGCTAATTTTTTATTTATTATTATTATTATTATTATTATTATTATTATTATTATTATTATTATTATTATTATTATTATTATTATTATTATTATATAAAATATGTGGGTATAAAATACGGTATTAATACGTATAGGTATAAGTATATATACGGTATACACTACGTATAGTATAAATACAAAAATACAAGTATCTAAATACTACAAGTTTCGTAAAAGACAAAATATACCCCCAACTACAACTATATAATATTATCCAAAATTGCAATTACCTCTCCTACTAGTCATATAATTCAAAATAGCTGTTTGAATTTTACGAAAAATACGTCTAAAATATTCGGAAAAATACGGGGTGTTACATCCTTCCCCCCTTAAAGAGAGCTTCGTCCTCGAAGCTAGGGTCGCCAAGTCTCGGAAAGGTTCTAAAGTCATTCGTATCACTTATCGTGTCAGCGCACGAAACTAAATAACACATGAAGCAAATGATCACATAACAGTAATTAGAAACTCAAGCTAACAAGAATCACAAATCAGCACTCCTGGCATCTAAGGACTTAAGCTATCCCGCAAACCCGGCTTGTTCAATTTTATTACCAGTTTTAGTTTCGCTTATATTCATTTTAATTTTTGAAAACTCTTTTTAGTTGAAACCGAAGGGCCGTACTAACTTAGAACCGTCGGCTCTGATACCACCTGCAACACCCCCCAAATCATACGGTCGACCTAACCGTACATTTGGAAAGAGATGTCTCCGCCCGAGGTGATGAGCCTCATTGGGAACGGATAAGGATCGTCGGTTCACAGCTAGTACAACCATCGATAACATGAAACTTCAAATTATAACTTTTACAATTTCCATACAAATACAAAAAGTGATAGTCTTTCGAAAATCAGGGAATACACTTTTAGGTGAGATAATATACTATGTGATCTTCCAACTAGCAAGCTTTCCTGTACAAAGTGTCGTGAACGTTCCCCCACCTCGATAGCCAACCTGCGGTTTTAAAATAGCAAAAGCCGACGCAGTTTTTACAGAAAAGAGTCAGCAAACGGCTGAGTAAGCTAACACCCATAGCACGTAAACAGATGATGAAGCATGTGACAGGAATAACCAATTCGATGATAAATAATAAATATCAAACACTCGCGGGAAAAGCGTCACAACTGATTCGGTGTGTCCAACTCAACGATCTCAAAATTCGTGTTCCAACCCGAAGATGTGGTCCATCTCGGGAACTCACTGTTAATAACAATTCACAATATCACTTTAATCTCAAGATATCTCATATCCATAGGAATCGAGTCCAGAAATCCATTTTAGTAACTAGTTGATACGGGGCGTGACCATATCCGATCCACAACCTCTTTCTCATATGTGCAAAAGCACTACCACAACCATAACTCAAACACAGGAGGTTCGCATCACAGCGCCTCATAACCATAACTCAATCACAGGAGTTCAGAGCCTCATAATCTCATAATCTCATAATCAGTAACCAACACAATATGTCAGAAATGTATCGTATCAGGGATATGGCACAAACCCACGCACAACGGCTTTCCACTTTACATAATTACGTATTTTCATTCAAGATGTAGAATCGTGTAGGGAGCTCCGAACAAAAAGCCGGTGTGGCAAAAATAATAATAATAATCGATGTATGATTGAGAGATATTCAGATTCGACCAAAAAGTGAGCGGTGTGCTACTCTTGGTAACCGAGGCAACGGTTTGAAATTTCGTTTCCAACCCAATAACGTGGTCCGTCTTGGGATATCACTTCTACAAGTATTCCGCAATATCATCTTTCGGATTGTTATTTAGATCTGGATACCAATTTCATGCGATACTTCAAGGAGGAGTATTTCAAAACAAATAAGCAACTCAAATAAGTCAAGTACGGTAGGAATTTCACAAATATTCACGCGATACGCGAAAAGAATGAAACTCACACGAGGCTAGGCATATTAACTTACCAAAATCCAAGCATGTCCTATAATTCGTTCTCGTCTACGGAATCGTCACCTACAAAACGGAGCTTCTAACTTAATACAATCTCAACAAATATACAACCTATATTTATTTCTAGCTTCTTTTTATTTTTCTCAAGACAACATTAATTTTAACTTATTTATAAACCCAAAAACATATTTTCTTCAATAATAATTACCCCCAAAATAATTTATAAATAATAATCTAAATAAATTTAAGAGAAACTAATTTTATAAATAATTCTGAAATTAAAAACTGCATATAGTATCTAAAAGTTTCTGAAATGACATCTACCTCCCTCAAAGTTTCTGAAATGACATTATAACCCCCCTAAAAAGTTTCTGAAAAAGACACTTTAACCCCCTAAACATGAACTTTCAAACTAACCGATTAAAACGTGGATTCGAGGCCTTAAAACTTGGTTTTGATCATTAAAAACAACTTAGGGGAAGATTTCGAGCATACCCAGTCCAAAAATCGCGATAAACGGTGAAGAAATGGGACGGGTCGAAGTGCCGAAAGTGTCGCCGGTGATGGTGGCCGACGGGGTTATTCTCCGGTGGTTCTTGGCTCTGTCTTGGACCTCTACAGACCTGATCGGACCTCCAGGAGGCTAGGGGGATTGTTGGAAGTGGCTGGATGCCACTGCTTCGCTTGGGCTCGAAGCTCTCGTCGAGCTCGCCGGAAAAATTGGAGGTGGTGGCGGCGTTGTTGGCTGCTGCTGCGGTTTCTGCTGCAGTTTCATCCTTCGGTGGCTCTGTCGAGCAAGGAAGTGAGTTGGAGAGGGGAAGAGAGCAGGGAAAGAGAGAGAGACGGGTGGCAGTGGTCTTGGCGGCCATTTGCCGGCGGGCTCTCCGGTGGTGGCAGCGGCTATTGCCGCTGCTGTTGCTGCTGCCTTCTTGTCGGTAAAACAGAGAGAAAGAGGGAGCAGAGAGGGTGAGTGAGGTGTAGAGGGTTGGAGATGGTGGCGGTTTTGGTGGTGATGGTGCCGGAGATGTTGGTGGTGGCGGCTGCTTTCTTGCAACTGCTACCGCTGCTGCTGTTGTTGTTCCTGGGCAGAGTGGGGTGAGACAGAGGACGAGAGATGGAGGTGATGGTGGGGATGGCGTTGGTGTTGGTGGAGGTTGGTGGGTCGCCGGAGGTGGCAGCGGCCTTGTGCCTCTGCTGCTCCTGCTGGGTTTCTCCGGGCAAACAGAGAGGCAGAGAGGGAAAGATGGAGGGGAGAGAGTGGTGGTGCAGGTGGTGGCCTTGGTGATGGGGGTGGTCTCGGGGGTGTTGCTGCCGAAGGAGGTGAAGAAGTGAAGGGGAATAAATAGAAGGGGAAGAGGAGAGAGGGTGAAGGGGAGAGAATGAGGGAGAGATAAAATAAAATAAAATATGTGTTGGGGAATGGGTTGTTGTTGGGGAATGGGGGAAAGTCTGATGTAGGGAGGGTTTGCTAATTTTTTAGTTATTATTATTATTATTATTATTATTATTATTATTATTATTATTATTATTATTATTATTATTATTATTATTATTATTATTATTATTATTATTATTAAAATAATATAAAATATGTGGGTATAAAATACGGTATTAATACGTATAGGTATAAGTATATATACGGTATACACTACGTATAGTATAAATACAAAAATACAAGTATTTAAATACTACAAGTTTCGTAAAAGACAAAATATACCCCCAACAACAACTATATAATATTATCCAAAATTGCAATTACCTCTCCTACTAGTCATATAATTCAAAATAGCTGTTTGAATTTTACGAAAAATACGTCTAAAATATTCGGAAAAATACGGGGTGTTACACTTTAAACCAAAACAAACCGAGTTACCAAGTCTATTCTAGCTTAAAGCATGCATTAAAACCACAATTCTACTTTAACGATCCTAGTTAACGATGTCGAGTAACCAAACATTGATTCGACTAGGTGGATTATTCAATTTACCGACTAATTCTCACGGAGTTACCGCGTGAAAACCAATTAAGTTTATCTCTACGTTAGCTACTCGCAAAGATAATTTGATTACACACGTAAATAATCCATAATAATGAAAGAATACGTGAGATTAAGCTAAAACATGAATCACAATCATCAAAACATGATATTTAGATCAAACCCTAGCTACACCAAACGAGAATTCCCAGCAAATAACGTTTAGCTACTCATATTCATACTCAAAACGATAAGTTTAATGAGTTTAAGCATAAAAATCAAGAAAAGAGAAGAGTTGAGAATCCAAACGGATGATCCAAAGCTCCTAAGCTCTCCCAATAGCTCCTTGATCTCCAAAAGATGTGTCTACCGTCAAAAACTACTCAAAAAGTCGACCTAACACACTTAAATACGTTCCTAGAATGATATAACAAAGTTTCTAATAATTGCAAAAAGACCCCGGACGTTTCTAGCTTTCTGGGCAATCTCTTCGTGCGAAGACCTTTTCTCTTCGTGTGAAGAGATTGTTCACTCTGTCTGAACTCTTCCTGAAAAAGTCCTCCTATTTTGAGACAGCATCATGTCACAGGAAGAGAACTGGAATTTTGGCTAAGTCTTTTCTTCGTGCGAAGAGCTTTTCTCTTCGTGCGAAGAGTTCCTGCCTTAGCTTTTTTCTGGCTTCTTTTCTTGAGTTTTCCTTGCTTTCTTTGTTTCCGAAGCTCGTTTCTTCACCACCAATCCATGCTCCGAGCCTCCGGTAACTGAAACAAACAACACTAAACATACCGGGATCAAATGTGACATAAAAATAGCTCAAAATAAGTACGAAAACGCCCAGATTTGACAATTACGCACATAAAGCTCATATTCACTAATATTTCACAAACACGGCCAAAATCTCGTCAAATTGCACCGGAACGCACACAAATAGCAGTATTTTACATAGAGAATATAACTCCAACTAAGGAGTTATCAAATACCCCCACACTTACCATTTGCGCGTCCCGAGGAAAGTCTCATCTACTGCATTCGTCTGTCTACTAGCCGACAAGACACACACGTCTCAAACACGGCACACGACACAACAATGCAGTAATATGATGCAAATGCAAATTCTAGACTCTATCTTAACATAACACACAAAAGCTTTAAATCTTTCTTTTTGGTAAGATCAGGCAATCTCCCTCTCATCAACTAAAATCATTAAGCTCTCACTAATCCTGTTTGAAATTCATATACACGTAGCAAGAATTTGAAATAAAAATTTGATTCAGTGCAAAAGCTCACTCAGGCGTCCCCTTTCCTCCACCAATTCAAACCAAGACACAAGCACGTCCTAAGCTTCATTGGGTCTAATTAAGCTCAAACTTCACTGTAGCCTTTCTTCGCCGAATCATCGAGGTTTTCAGACCCTCTTAGCCTTTATTGCGTTTGAATGCAAATTTTCCCAGTGAAGGGAGTCACAACTCCTGTGAAATAAGGCTTGACTCTAGTTTTCCTCTCTAAGCTCTACTTGGATGGAATCCAAATTTTCCATGTGACTGGAAGCACATTAGGTTGTTTCTCCTTGAAGCACATTTTTTTTTTTCAGATTTTCTCATTTTCTTTCCTCCTCTGTTTTTACAACCGTGCAGTAGAGCATAAAGAGCGTGGGCTTTTTCGGTTAACTCATGTGACCACCGTAAGGGATGGTGGTGTACGCCCCTCAACTTCACTTAGGCTGAGGCAACCGTACCACATGAAACCAACTCTACACGAAGGTCCACCTCAGATCAACAAGAGACCACAAGTTTCCACTTGAAAACAGAATATTCAGCTACAAGCAAAACTCAATCTAATTAGCACACTATAGGAAACTTAGGTATACTTTTTCATGTCATTCTTTCACAACTTCCATAAATTCCCAGGACATCCTTAGTGAAACCCCTACACAGACTATTAAAGAATAAAAATTTCCCTACTACGGCACTTCCTACTCAAAAGGATTCATTCACTAAGCTCTCTTCAGTTTCAAGATCCTCAATTGCCTTTTTCTCAAATTTTAAATTTTTTTAATATTTTATGGATTTTCTCTTTTCTCATTTTTTTTTTTTTTTTTTTTTTTTTGCATTTTTTTACAATATCCTAACTCTATATGCAAGGCCTTGACTCGAAAAAATGTGACACTACACAACAAACTTTGTTGGTGGGTGTACTCAATTATTTAAAAGTGCAAACAGTATGTAAACTACACTACACAATACGACAATATAAGTAAAAACTCAACATAAACCACAACACTAACTCACAATACAATCTAAACACATCCTACATGTAACTGGCTATGCAAGACACAATTGGCTAGTAGACAGTTAAACCACCCCCACACTGAATGCTTCGTTGTCCTCAACGAATTTAGAGATAAGGCAAGAAGACTCAGCAATCAATGTGTAGGCCAGTAGATGAGATGGAGAATGACATACTTATATAAAAGAAACACAAAATTTAGCAAGAGAAAAAGATACTCACAACCACCTCAAGGGTGGGGAAGAAATCACGCCAAGCAGTCCCCAAGCGCAGTAGTGACACTACCATGCCCCTCTAAAGTCAGTGTGTTCTCGCACACCGGGGTCGACTGCCTCCTCTGCTAAAATCCATGTCTGAAGAATCCCCAACTCGCATACACGAGCCCCTATGACGGTCATGTGTGCCATGGCACACCGGGGTAGATTCTCCCATATCCTGCTCAAATATGTCACTAGGAAACATCATTAGTCCCTCTCTCTCATCTCTCCAAAATAAATAAACAAAACACATGCAACTGTATTAAAAACTAACTCCCTAATCTAATGCAAATAAATAGGTTGGGTTGCCTCCCAACAAGCGCCTTGTAATTTAAGGTCGACGACCCGACCCAGTTACCTCAAAAGATGTTAAGGAGATTTTTCTCTCCACTTTTTATTCTTCCACCATCGTCTCTCTGTCTCCTCTCAAGTGAGCATGCATGAGACACATATGGCAAGAAGAAGTTGTAGAAGACGGCCTGTGCAAATTTCTTCTTCTTGTGCTTCCACTCCTTGATCACCGGTCTTCTCGAGAATTCATTCACCACATCATGACCCATTGTACCTTTCCTCTTCTTCTTCTTCTTCAAATTCTTCAAAATCAATATCATTGAGAATCGATTATGTGGAAATAGAATCCCAGTTGGAACAGTAATGGCAAGGAGTGCCGTCTTGACTGCTTCCTTCCCTAGCTCTTGTCTTGGAATCACAGGTGCCAACTCATGTATTGCATAAAACTGGGGTCTTTGGTCTTCCTCATGTGATTCACCCCATTTTATTATCTCCAAAAGATAAGGATTAGACTGAAGACTTTCATGATACATGTCCTTGCAAACATCTCCCTGCGGTAATTCCTTAGCTTCATGACTTTCTTCAAAGTAAATATCTTCAGTGGGCCATAAGCTAGCGATGTCCACACTCTCCCATGCATGCCACGACTCTGGAATTATGCGAGGCACAAGTTGTATAGGCTTCACAATATCATCCCAATCTGAGTCCGAATCCGAGTCTGAAGCAACCAGAGGATCTATTATTTCATGATGGACAGTATTATAAACATAGATCTGTGGGAGTTCTTCGTCTTCCTCTTCGCACTCCTCAACTAAGTCAGGAATGATGTTGATTGGCCCATTGTCATTGTCTGCATATGCACGAGAAAGTTCTGAGAGTTGTTGTCCATGACGCATGACAGTTTCCTCAATCCTATCCAGCCCTTCCTCCATTCTGTCCCTTTTTACTAGCATGAGCTTCAATATTTCTTTCATATGCTCATCTTCTTGATTGCAAGGAGGAGGAGTGTAAAAATCTCCTTAGGAGTAGTATGGTGAATAGCCTGAATATTGCCCATGATAATTTTGCCCCCACATGATCACCAAGATACCTGCACAATAATTCCCTAGGAAGCAGGTGAGATCAACAAATAAATAAACAAAAGAAAAAATAAAATTCCCTAAAGTTAATAATTCTAACTAATTCAACCAAAGTCCTCGGCAACGGCGCCAAAAACTTGACACGCTCCAAGTGCAAGTGTACAGCTGTCGGTGTAGTAATAAATTCCGGAAAACCGGGTTGTCGAACCCAAGAGACTTCTTGTAAATTAATTAGAATTTCTTAACCTTTTGTGGGCACAGCGCAAGTTTGTGTTTTGATCTAATTCTACTAAAATAAACGCAATATTCTCAATTAACCAAGTGAAATAGTTCACGATTAATAAAGAATAAATTTTAGAGTTTTTGTAATATAAGGGAAAAAACACCGGGAATTCTCTACGTTCACTAGATTGAGCTAAATTTATGTTTTGACTTGTAAAACAACCACGTATCTTTCACTATCAATCAAGCAATATTAAACTCACCGAGTTACCAAGTAAGTTTACTATACTTTAAACCAAAACAAACCGAGTTATCAAGTATATTCTAGCTTAAAGCATGCATTAAAACCACAATTCTACTTTAACGATCCTAGTTAACGATGTCGAGTTACCAAACATTGATTCGACTAGGTGGATTATTCAATTTACCGACTAATTCTCACGGAGTTACCGCGTGAAAACCAATTAAGTTTATCTCTACGTTAGCTACTCGCAAAGATAATTTGATTACAGACGTAAATAATCCATAATAATGAAAGAATACGTGAGATTAAGCTAAAACATGAATCACAATCATCAAAACATGATATTTAGATCAAACCCTAGCTACACCAAACGAGAATTCCCAGCAAATAACGTTTAGCTACTCATATTCATACTCAAAGCGATAAGTTTAATGAGTTTAAGCATAAAAATCAAGAAAAGAGAAGAGTTGAGAATCCAAACGGATGATCCAAAGCTCCTAAGCTCTCCCAATAGCTCCTTGATCTCCAAAAGATGTGTCTACCGTCAAAAACTACTCAAAAAGTCGACCTAACACACTTAAATACGTTCCTAGAATGATATAACAAAGTTTCTAATAATTGCAAAAAGACCCCGGACAGTTCTAGCTTTCTGGGCAATCTCTTCGTGCGAAGACCTTTTCTCTTCGTGTGAAGAGATTGTTCACTCTGTCTGAACTCTTCTTGCAAAAGTCCTCCTATTTTGAGACAGCATCATGTCACAGGAAGAGAACTGGAATTTTGGCTAAGTCTTTTCTTCGTGCGAAGAGCTTTTCTCTTCGTGCGAAGAGTTCCTGCCTTAGCTTTTTTCTAGCTTCTTTTCTTGAGTTTTCCTTGCTTTGTTTGTTTCCGAAGCTCGTTTCTTCACCACCAATCCATTCTCCGAGCCTCCGGTAATTGAAACAAACAACACTAAACATACCGGGATCAAATGTGACATAAAAATAGCTCAAAATAAGTACGAAAACGTTCGGATTTGACAATTACGCACATAAAGCTCATATTCACTAATATTTCACAAACACGGCCAAAATCTCGTCAAATTGCACCGGAACGCACACAAATAGCAGTATTTTACATAGAGAATATAACTCCAACTAAGGAGTTATCAGACACTCCCATGAGTCTGGGGTCTTCTGGTAGATTTCCTAGCCCTGAGAGGTGGGGGTGTTACAATGCGAACCCAAATCCCCGGCTTGTTTAGTTTTATTTCCAGTTTTAGTTATCCTATGTTCATTTTAATTTTGAAAAACTTCAAATTACGATTAATCTTTATTTAATGGAAATCGAGAAGTCGCACTAGTGTTGGAACCTGGCTCTGATACCAACTGAAACAAAATGGATCATACGGTTCCTGCTCGTACAACTTAACGATAATCCAAAGTGTAATTTAATAAAGTAAAAGGAGAAACTCTCCTTACATTTTTGTGCGGCAATGATAAACACTGTCTAATTTCAAGTGAGACAACTAATAAAGGAATTTGCTAGCGTTGATCCTAATCCTTAGCTCGTGCGCGTTTCCACCCCAGCTAGTTTATTCATAACTTGCGGGTTTTCAAATGGCAAAAGCCGACGCAGAAAAACATTTATATGATAAAAACTGAGTAAGATTATACCACAACACGTAAAGACAGAGTTTTGGCTAACACAAGACTATACACAGTAAAATTAGGAGTAACTACATTTTATTTATTCATTTGGTTGAGCATAGGCCACGAGCCCCAACATGTTCGATGTGAACAGAGAGGTCACGATGGAATAATAATAAGGTAGGGTGGTTCTTGGGATCTCACGGTCCATCTCAATTCTCCCCTAAAATAACTAGCGAGACCTTAAGTGTCGACTCCCCTATACAGTTGTGACCTAAACATGCATAGATAGTACTCCTAGTTTTCACAATAAATAAGAGGGTATAAACCCTATGGGAATCATCGCACGTGTGTCCCCAGTTGTAGTCTTCACGCGCATCATCTGTACTCCGTTCCTAATTCTAATATCGTACAATTATTGTTTATTATTTCACTAGGGTAATTGACGATTTGAATATCAAGCACATGCATCTCAAATCCGTTCATAATAGGAAAGCTCAAAGTATTGTAAAGCGGAAATCGAATTTACAGTTTGACATAACGCACACGAAACATCACATTTTGCATATAAATTAGTTGGAAAGAGAGCTTCACACACAAGCAAGCAGGTAACTAGTGGTGGGGTCCTCAACGAACGGATGGTCTACGAACTCAGAATCTACAATAATCAATTGGTCCTATATTAACACAGATTCGCCACACGAAAATTCACAATTATAATGTCTTATATGAATGCAAGTGCAACCCCCAAATAGAATTAGCATTTAGGACGTTTAATTTAATAAGATAAGGATTAAACTTGAAATAGAAAAACATTTAGTGAATACTATATGATTATTATTTATCTAATATTGAACATAATAAAAAAGAAAATAAATAACTAATTTAAACGATTAAAAGTAATAAAGGATAAAACCCATTTATTCTTTATTATAAAAGTTATATTAATAAAAACAATGTTGTTAAGTGACAAGAGTACTAATTTCTGATATATACAAAACATGACTATTTAGTGGTTTTGAAAACATACTACAATTGCTATTCTTTCATAAAATATTAATCTAACAATTATAAAGTTGTGTATTTATTTATTTTTAGAAAATGGCCTATTAATTGTATTTGATAAGGTATGAAGAAATACTAGCTTAATTCTTTTACTATAAAACAAAGACTAACTTATAATTTGTACCCATATAAAATAAATAAACATGCTTTGTAAAAGATAAAGACTCCCCCCCTTCAGGTTCATAGAGTACAAACTCAATCCCACAAGTTTCATAATGTACAACCTTACTCCCCCAATATTTACGACCAACTTCAATTCAATTTCTTCCTCAAAAGCCCTAACTGTAACCTCGCCAATTCAAGTACCATTTCACCATCATACAAAACCCAGAATACAACATATAGCTACAAGAGTTGAGATTGAATTGACATTAACACAATGAACAAAACAATACAACAGATGGGTTCACGAATTATCGATCGAAAATGGTGGACCACGTGAAATGGCCGGCGAGTATGATGGCGGTGATGGGGACGATCTGCTGCTGTTGCAGTTCGTCTACAGGGTTCGCCGTATGGAGAGGACGGCGGCAAGGAGGGCGGAACAGATGTGGGTGGCGACGGCGAAGAGGAGCAGAGGGGCGGCGAACGGCGGGGTAGAGGACAAGAGTACAACGACGTCGGTGCTGGGTTCGGCGGCGTGTCACGAATTGGGGATTTAGGGTTCCCCGTATTCAAAGGAACCGACCCGACTAACCGACCGAGTAGGGACCCGATAAGGATTAAGCTGAGACGACATCGTTTTCTTTAAGTAAATCATTTGTTTTATTATTATTGTAATTCAGCAATTTTGTTTGATTTCAACAAAAGGCATGCTCGATGCCCAGGGAGGATATTGGAAAAACATTTTTGTTGATCTCTTTCTCTCTCTCAATCAGTTCTTCTCAATTTCTTCTTCTTCACGAATCCTTCCAATTCTAGGGTTCGTCCCTCCTCCCTGTATCGTTTCATTTGGTATCAGAGCTCCAGGTTCTGCGACCGAGGTTTATGCCCAAAACCAGAAACATGGCGAAGAACGCCGGAAGTGAAGAAGTTCGAATAGATCGATTGGAGTCACAATTGACGGAAATTGATGACTCTATCAACGAGGTCAGATCATACTTGCAGGACATGGACTCCAAATTAGGCAAGGTGGATGTGTTGGAAGATCGCATAAACAAGCTGATAAATAGCTTCAATTTGATGGCCGATGACCGCAACAAGGAAAAGATGAAGGCTCCTATGGTGGATTCAACCGGAGAATTCGATGGGGTGATTAGCCAGAAGACAACGGTAGAGGGAAGTGGATATAAGCTGGACGGGAATAGAGCTGCAGAAACCATGGGTGAGAGAAGTCACAATCTAACACCTCTCAGAAATTACACTGGTATGAATTTGCCTATACCTAAAATTGAATTCCCTAAGTTTTCTGGTAAGGACCCAATTGGGTGGTTAGCCAAAGTGAATAGGTATTTTCAGCTCCATTCTGTTACTGATGAACAAAAATTGGTCCTAGTATCGCTAAACATGGAAGGTGAGGCTGATTCTTGGTTTGGTGCGGAAATGGAAGATTTATCTGGAGTTACTTGGGCTGTTTTCTGTGAACTAGTGTGTAATGAGTTTGCTGACCCTGGTCATGAGGATATTATAGATGAATTCAACAAAATCCAGCAAGTAGGCTCAGTGAGTGAGTATCAAGCAAGATTTAATAGCATGAGGTCTAGAGTGAAAGCTATAAACCCAGGTGCAAATGAGAGGTACTTCACTTCCAGCTTTGTGAGTGGTCTAAAGAGAGAGATCAAGAGTGCTGTGAAGCTAATGCATCCTACAACATTGGATCAAGCCAAATCTTATTCTAAATTGCAAGAAGTGCACTTGGAGGACTTGCAGATAAGTGTAAAGAGCTGGACTAAGAACTCAACATCTCACTCATCTCAAATCTCCAGGTACAAAACAGGTTCCAACTTAGAAAAAAGTGACCAAAACAAGAAACTGGCAACAAGTACCACTGTTGGGCTGCCTTACAAAAGATTGACAAGTGAAGAACTGCAAGAAAGAAGAGATAAGAAAATGTGCTACTTCTGTGATGAGAAGTTTGCACCAGGTCACAGATGTAAAAAGAAACAATTATTCATGATTGAGGGTCAAGAAGAAGAGACTAAAGACAGTGAAGAAACAATGGCGTGTCAGGTAGAAGAGCTTGATAGGGTGGATGAAAAGACTACTGCTATGGACACTGGAGGAGTTTCTCTTCATGCCATGGATGGCAACCCTAGTTGTAACACCCTTAGGGTGAACGGAATCATCAAAGGCCAGAGGATTAGCATACTAATCAACACGGGAAGCACTCATAACTTCTTGGACACTAAAGTGGCTAAGATGTTGGGATGTGAGATTCAACAAGGCACCAAAATGACAAAGTAGCTGATGGAAGTTTCATAGAGAGTACTGGGTATTGCAAACGACTAGAAGTAAGGTTGCAGGGTCAAATCTTCAAGGTGGACTTTAGAATTCTAACACTGGGAGGTTGTGAGGCAGTGTTGGGGGCAGAATGGTTCAAAAATGTTAGCCCTATATCCATGGATTTCAACAGGAGGACACTGACCTTTCAGCACAACTGCAAGACAGTAACTCTCCAAGCTCAAACCCCAGACACTCAAGTGCTGCCAATACAACTACACAGCCTGCAGAAGTACTGCAAGGAGGATGATGGAGTCATTGTTGCACAACTCTACTCCATGGTGGAAGAAAGCCCCCAACAAGACATTCCACCACCAATACAAGAGCTCATTCAGAAGTTCCACAGTCTCTTCATGGAACCTACTCAATTACCACCTCCAAGATCGCATGATCACTTCATTCCTTTGCAAGAGGGAGCACAACCAGTGTGTCTAAGGCCCTATAGATACCCCCATCTCCAAAAAAATGAGATCGAGAGGTTAGTTAAGGAGATGCTGCAAGCAGGAGTGATCCAACCTAGCTCAAGCCCCTTTTCATCACCGATATTACTTGTAAAAAAGAAGGACGGTACTTGGAGGTTTTGTGTAGACTACAGGGGTCTAAATGCTATTACAATTAAAAATAAGTTTCCCATTCCTGTGATTGAGGAGCTGCTAGACGAGCTTCAAGGAGCCACAATTTTCTCTAAATTGGACCTTAGAGCTAGCTATCACCAAGTGCGGATGTCCAACCAAGATAAGTACAAAACGGCGTTCAGAACCCACCAAGGCCACTACGATTTTACGGTGATGCCTTTCGGGTTAACTAATGCACCGGCCACATTTCAAAGTTTGATGAATGAAGTTTTTAGTGGTCAATTGAGGAAGTTCATTTTAGTGTTCTTTGATGACATTCTAATATATAGTCAAGACATGAGAGAACATCTACAACACTTGGAGACCACATTTGAAATTCTGAAGAAGCACAAGCTCTTTGCTAAGATGAGCAAATGTACTTTTGCTAGAAGCAGCATTGAGTATCTTGGTCACATCATATCTGGACAAGGAGTGGCCGCCGATAGTTCCAAGATAGAAGCAATGAAGCAGTGGCCTGAACCAAAAACAATCAAGGAGTTGAGAGGGTTCTTGGGATTGACAGGATATTATAGGAAGTTTGTGAAAGGCTATGGACAGATAGCTAGACCCCTCACGGAGTTGCTCAAAAAAGGGAGTTTCAAGTGGAATAGCCAAGCAACTCTAGCATTCAATGCATTGAAGGATGCTATGAGTTCCACACCAGTGCTAGCTTTGCCAAACTTCACAAAACCCTTCACCATTGAAACTGATGCATGTTACAATGGCATAGGGGCTGTTCTCATGCAAGAAGGAAGACCACTTTCCTATTTGAGCAAAGCTCTAGCTAAAAAAAATTTGGGGTTGTCAACGTACGAGAAAGAGCTACTAGCTCTTGTGCAAGCGGTAGCCAAGTGGCGACCTTACTTGGAAGGGGCGAGATTCTTTATAAAAACAGACCACCAAAGTTTAAAGCATTTACTGGAGCATAGGGTGACCACCTTATTGCAGCAGAGATGGATTAGCAAGTTGATGGGGTTAGACTATTCCATTATATACAAGAAGGGAAAAGAAAACATAGTAGCAGATGCCCTATCTAGACAAGGACGGGAGAGGTTCACTGAGGAAGGTGAATGCTGCCCCATTTCTACCATCACTCCCAAATGGCTACAAGAAGTGCAGGAGAGCTACCACAGTGATAGCTGGGCCCGGGACCTTATCAGCAAGCTTACAATAGACACCACTACCCAGTCACCCTACCAAGTCAAAGATGGAGTCATCAAACAAGGTACACTCATATACATTGGCACCAATGGCACTTTGAGAAGCTCAATCATTCAACAGATGCACGATTCTGGAGTGGGAGGACACTGAGGGGTACTGGGAACTTACAACAGAATCCACACACTCTTCTTTTGGCCTCAGCTGAAACACCAAGTGAAGGAGTGGATCAAAGACTGCGACACATGCCAAAGGATGAAGCATGAAAATTTGCCATACCCAGGACTTCTACAACCATTACTTTTACCAGACAAACCATGGACACATATTTCATTGGATTTCGTTGAGGGCTAACCCAAATCCAATGGCAAAACTACTATCTTGGTAGTTGTGGACAGGACTCCAAGTTTGGACACTTCATAGCCCTCACTCACCCTTACACTGCAGCCGTAGTAGCTCAAGAATTTTTTGATAATGTGTTCAAGTTGCATGGGTTACCAGAGAGCATTGTATCTGATAGGGACACTATCTTCTTGAGCTAATTTTGGCACTCCCTGTTCACTCTCATGGGCACAAAGTTAAACTACAGTACAGCCTATCACCCCCAATCGGATGGCCAAACAGAAAAGCTCAATCAATGCTTAGAGGTCTATTTGAGGTGCATGAGTGGGGATAGGCCAATGCAGTGGTCTTCTTGGCTGAGTTTGGCGGAATGGTGGTATAACACCACTTTCCACAGCAGCTTACAATTAACACCATTTGAAGTCCTCTATGGCTACAAACCAAGACATCTACCCTTTCATCAGCTTAACAAGAGTCCAGTGGAAGAGGTAGACATTTTTCTTAAAGACAGAAATCGAATGGTGCTGCTGCTCAAGGATAATTTGGCTAAAGCTCAAGAGAGGATGAAGTTAAATGCAGATCGACATAGGACTGAAAGAGAGTTCCAAGTGGGTGACATGGTCTTTCTTAAGTTATAGCCATACAGACAGACAACGGTGAACCTAAGAAGGAATGTGAAGCTTTCGGCTCGTTTCTACGGGCCGTACAAGGTGCTGGACAAGATTGGGAAGGTCGCCTACAAATTGCAGCTTCCTCCAGAGGCAAGAATACACCCAGTATTTCACGTGTCACAATTGAAGTTGGCTCGTGGAAAAGCTCTCACAATGGAACCATCTCTTCCCAGAACCGGTCCCGAAGGGCAGCTGTTGGTGGAACCAATCGCAATACTAGAGCGCAGATTGGTGAAGGATGGGCGCAGCTCTAAAGTCAGGATCTTGGTTCAGTGGTCCAACACACTCCCGTCTGAGGCAACATGGGAGGATTACTACGCGGTCAAGAAACAATTTCCCGGTTTTGATTCGTGAGGACACGAATCTACATAAGGGGAAGGCACTGTCACGAATTGGGGATTTAGGGTTCCCCGTATTCAAAGGAACCGACCCGACTAACCGACCGAGTAGGGACCCGATAAGGATTAAGCTGAGACGACATCGTTTTCTTTAAGTAAATCATTTGTTTTATTATTATTGTAATTCAGCAATTTTGTTTGATTTCAACAAAAGGCATGCTCGATGCCCAGGGAGGATATTGGAAAAACATTTTTGTTGATCTCTTTCTCTCTCTCTCAATCATTTCTTCTCAATTTCTTCTTCTTCACGAATCCTTCCAATTCTAGGGTTCGTCTCTCCTCCCTGTATCGTTTCACGGCGGTCCTGGGTCACTTCGCCGGCTTGGTTCTCTCGGAAAAACAGAGCAGCGAGAGAGAGACTGTGACAGAGGGGGAGGGCGAGAGAAAGCTGTTTGGTTAACCCGATTGAGAAATTGACGGAGACATTTTTCGGTTTCAATTTGGTATGTCAAATTGGTGAAAATGATTGAAAGATTGGGTCTTTGACTCGCTTGGGATGAATCGGTAAGAAATTTGGGTGAAGAGGATGTAAATTTCTGACATTGTCGTGTGGTTTTCGCCGAAAATTGGGGAAGTAATCGCCGGCTCCGAAATGGGAGGGTGAGGAAGAAGATGATGGTGGTTGGTTACGGTGTGACGGTGTACCACACTACGTGATGGTTCGCTACATAATAATAATAATAATAATAATAATAATAATAATAATAATAATAATAATAATAATAATAATAATAATAATAATAATAATAATAATAATAATAATAAAAGTTACACTTTTAGACACGTTATAAACGTTACACGACACACTATACTTCACCCACTAATAGTCATATAACTAATTTAAAAAATGTCACCATAGAAAAAAATACTTTTGATAAAATAAAATATTAATTACAACATTAATAATAATAATAATAATGTGAATAGAAAACTATTACAAAAATAAAAATAATTTTATAATATCAAATATTGGTCCGGAATATTCGCTAGACTCCCAAAAATACCCCAGTATTACAGACGTCGCAGAAGCTCCGCCAAGGGAAGGCTGCATCGACACCATTGGAAGGCCCAGACGAGCTGAGAGGGTGGTCTTCACATGGCGATTGGCCGGCGAACTGAGAAACCATAGAGAAGAGAGGAATCGCCTGCAGAAACGGTGAGGAAGATCGAAGGTAGATGAGAATAAGAGATAGTGGGGATGAGGAAGATCAGGGATGACGATGAGAAAGATGAGAGAGAAAGATATAAAGGAGATGAGAGGAGAGAGGACAGAGAGCCATTTCCATAAGGAGTCCTCACCTTAAAATTAAATATTTCATTTGTTAGTGATGGTGATTGAGTGTATTGGAGTACTAGATGCAGAAGATTAAGCAAAATTCTAAAAGGTTGCGTTTGGAAACCATGATTCGAATTTGGATTTGGATTTCAAATCAAATCTTTTCACACTAATATGATTATTCTCTTCATCTCGTTTGATTATTCTTCTTCTTTTCTATGTTTAGTTTAAGAAAAACAATTTAGTTATTATGTCGATTATTGTTAGCTAAATTCTTTACCTAGGTTTTCGGTGAACCTACAATTCCTATCCAGTACTTTCTAGAATTCTAATTATGGGTTCGTGATATTTTGATCTTAATAGAGTTATGTTCTTTAAAGTTTTCTGTATTTGAAGTTTACTTTGCAAGTAATGAACAAAGTGGTCAACCTGCATTACTACAGACCCAACCTGGTGCACAATACAGACCAATAAGGGTTAGGAAGAAAGGACAAAATTTTCCCCCTTATCATGATGGACCGAGAGGCAAAGGGTGTTAAGAATAGCCTAAGCGTACAGATCACCTGCTACAGGAACTATGCTACATGAACTAAGTGATACTGAGAGGAGATTTTAAGAACCTTAGCGGACTTAGAACATATCTGCAAATCTAGGTGGACCAATATGACCCAAAAATCTGCAGAGACGGGCTTATGAGTATGAGGCCTAGAGGAGATTACTAAAATGATTATGTGGCATTAATATAATCAACTGTGTTTCTTAATTTAAAAATATGCAAAAACTGACAAATCCTAGGGGATCGTGGAAACCTAGTATACCAAACCTATTTTACAACCAAAGGATATGCTCACAAAGTTTTACCAAAGAGACTGTTTACTTTCAATTATTTAATTTAAGTACTTAGTTTAGCTCAATTCAGCTCAACCTAAAATTCTCCTATTTTTACTTTACTCTTTACTTTTCTGTTTAAGCAATAATTCACAAATATCCTCGTGGGAACAACTATTCGAATCTTAATGCTCTAACTTTGCTACTTATACCATGCTCTTGCGTAAAGAACTTAAGAAATCGCGTCAAGTTTTTGGCGTCGTTGTCGGGGGAAACGATTATTAATCAGACAAAACGAGTTTTAAGAGTTTTATTTTATTTTTGTACTTATTATCTCACTGTTTGTTGTTTTGCTGGATTTTCTAGTGTGTGCTCAGATTGCCACTCATTCTTGTGCCCCCATTAGACGACCCATAACAGCTAATCAGAGATTAGAGACGCAGAGAGGGGGAAAGCAAGATGGCTGAAGTACTGCCTAAAGCACTGCGAGTTTCCTGCAAGGAACAACCATAGGACAAACAAAAAATATGGGATTGCACTGGTGGAAAATTTTGATCTACCGAAGGACACTAGCTAGCAATCGTAGTGTAAGTAATTTTTGCTGGGTACACTAGCCAGTACACTAGCCAGCAATCGTAGTTCGAGAAATCAGTGATGAGCACTTCGATCTAAAACTCTCCACCATCCTGGCAGTCGAGACACACTTCGCGTTCTTTGGTAGACCTGATGATGACCCGAATGACTATCGAGAAATTGAATGACTGCTTGAGCAAAAACAGATACAAGGGAAGAGAGAGAGAAGCCCTGAAATTGATATTATACCCGTACTATCTGAAGGGTACGACACAAGACTGGCTCGTATCCCGAGAACCAAAGTCTATCTTAACAAGGGATCAGTGTGTTACTGAATTTCTTGGAAAAGTCTACCCCACCTCTCAGGTTATTAAATAGCACGGCGACATTGTCGTTAAAGCATACAATGGGGGAGACGCTGGTAGAAGCCTAGGAGCGTTTGATGGATTAGTCAAAAAATTTCCCAATCAAGGTTTTGGGGACCCTAAAAGTCTAAAGGAGTTATGTCATGCCCTTCATCGGGAGAATGCAGACATAAAAATTAGAAGTCGGAGATAACTTGATAACTCTGAATAAGATTTTTCATCTTGCACTTTATCTTACCGTTTTAGGTAATTTCCGGGTGATTTATATGATATTTATGCTATGATTTTGAGGAAATTGTGAAAGTTGAGCTTGGGGCGCTTAATTGACTAGTTTGGGCGTTTTCTTGTCTATTTGAGCTATTTAATTATCTCGCATTTTATACATGGTGTTGGTAGTTGTTTGATTCTCAGGTACCGGAAGCTCGGAGCACGTGGAACGAAGAAGAAAGTGAGCTTTGGAAATGATGAAGCTCAAGAAGCTGGCTAAGGAGAATGAGGAAATGAAGAACACAGCCGTTGCTTCTCTCACCAACAAACTCCCTGCAACCTCCCTGCCTAAGTACTTGCTTTCACCTCACCAAAATACCACAACCACTATCCATTACTCCAAAATCCACCAGAAATCAATCACCATAATAGAAACAACCTGGAACCTACGGTTTCTTGCTAGTGCAACCCAACGAGAATTCAAAAGTGCATTTATTAATGAGAACGGAGAAAAACCTCCAACATAGTTTGAAATAACAAAATAACATTGTCTAAATTCTCAAAAAAAAAAAATCTTCCTAGATAAATGAAATATTTCCTAGCATCTTGATCCTAGTCTTCAGCTCACGTGTGCGCATCCCCCACCTTATTCGTAACCTGCGGGTTTTTAAATATCAACAGCCGACCGCAGAAAACATTTGATCAGTAAAAACCGAGTAAGCTCAAACCACAACATGTAAAGCAATAGTTTTGGCTAACGAAATATAAACAGGAGATATTTAAATAACCCATATGAATTACAAATAGTAGCCGATTCAACACAGTAATCATTAGTTTAGCCGAGGCATATCATAGCCCAGCGGGTGACGAATACCCACAGAGAGGTCACGATGCAATAATAATAAATAGGGTACCTTTTGGGATATCACAGATCTCCGTTCTCCCTAGACAACTATGAGACCTTTAGTGTCGACACCCCTATACCGTAGTGACTACACAGGCATAAGTAGTACTCAATAGCTTCCACACCTTTTATATAATCCCGCGATCGTATCATAGCAGTATATGTCAATCACGGGGGTCGGTATGTAATCTCGTTTGGATTAGCACCCGAGGGGAATCAACATTTGTGTGTCCCCGGCCTTAGCCTCCACGCACATCATTTGTACATCGCCCCATTTATATTATCGTTCATTATTCTTTCAGAATTTCACAAGAGTGATAATTGATTCAAAAGGCCGAGTAAAACACATTCTCCAAATCACGATTCACAATCCACGAGCAAAATATTTTGAGTATTGAAAGATATATCAGTTCATACTTTAGGAAAGAACTCACCTAAAATCACATTCTGAGAGTTAAAGGTGCTGCACGCATGAACTTACTTTGATTGAAATAGAGATCTTCACACGAAAGCAAGTACTCCTAGTATTCGTAGTATGGATCCTCCACAAATTCACCTTCTATGATCTCGTTGTCAACAATCGCAAATATTTTCCTAATTAACACAACACTATCACAACAATAGCGCATACAAATCCTATATGCAATGCAAAGATATCCCTTAGTAAACCCCCAAAATATACTAACGTGACATACACTTTTTGTTTCAAATACTATTTATATAAAATTACATTTATTATTATAAAAATATCATATACTAATATTATACTTATAACTTATGAGGCAAATGCAAAATTTTGTTTTTAGAGTAACGAGACCAATTCAATTTGGTTAATAAAACTATTTTATAAAAATTATAAACTTACTAAACTGAAAACCATAATGATCTCAATTACATAGGACGAATAAAAATAATAGCTTTTTCTAAATAAAAACTAATACCCCCACATTTTTTAGACCGTTCGACCACAACCCCCAAAAGTCTTATAATGGACACAATAACCCCCCCAAATTTATAATATATTTCTGCCCACTTTTCTTCCGTCATGTCTAAAACACAACCAACTTAAAGAAAACAAATTAAGAAAAGAAGAGAGTTGGGTTGGTGTACCCGACAGAGGAGTGGGAAGGCGACGGGAAGGCGGGACCGACAGACGAAGACGCCGTCACACGGTGGGGCGAGCAGCGGCGCTGGGTCGCCAGGGCTTCGGTCGGACCTGGCTGGGTTCGGTCGGAGCTAGTTTTTCCGACGAACTGAACTGGAGAGAGAGTGAGCTCGAGAGGGAATTTGAGGGAGAAAGCTGAGAGCGTGGGTGTTTATCTCTGGGTTTTGAACAGGGGGTATTTATAGGCGGAGAGAGGGGGAGATTGATTCCTTAGTGAGCTAGAATTGGTCTTTGTCGAATAGGTGATGAATTGGGACGAAATTGGGTGCTTTGGTGGTGATTGGAGGCGGCAGTGGCGGTGTTGGAGTTGTTGGTGGAGTCAGCAATGGTGGAGAGTTCATCTCCTGGTGAATGTGGAAGATGAAGTGAAAATTATCATGTGTGGTGTGGAGCACGGGTCACGCGGTGGCTTAGTCACTTAAATATTAATTAAAACGTGATGTTTTTTTTTAAATAAAAATTAATTAAAACGTGACATTGAACACGTTAAAAAATATTATATGCTACATAACTTTTATTAACTAACATACTTATCTAACCCCTATAACTCTTACTAAAAAAAGTTATATATAAAAAAACAAAAGTTCATTATATTATTATTTTTCTTAGCATATAAATATATATATATATATAAATAATATGTAACACATGAAAATTAAGAAAAACTACTTTTATAAATCCTACTGACGGACCAAAATATTTACTAAACTCCTAAAAATACCCCGCCCCAATTCCGGGGTATTGCAATAATAAACACTCTGCTCCAAAACCACAAACAATCCAATAACCAAAACCACAATGACTAAAACCACTCCACCATAGCCAAACCCATCAATTATCCATGAAACCATACGTCCAAATCATCCTCTACCATAAGCCAACAACTAATACCCTATAACCTGCCTTCTACCAACATTACCTCCTAGCCTAACACACACCATCACCTATCACTAGTCCCTTCCTCAACACCATCAAACGATAACCCACAAAACCCACCTGAAGACTCCCAATTAATCTCAACTCAACAGTACCTCCAAAACCAACGCCGAACAAGCCAAAACAAATTACAATCCACCAACATTCACATACGACCCTCATCTCTATAAATTCTTACATCCATCCCTCCTCCATGAAACCCCCTGACCATCACCACCAACAACAGTTGGTGCAAGTTCATAATGACCATCACCATGACAATCCACCATTAACATCAACCATTCCCTCCATTACTCCATCCAATCCCACCATCAACAAATATACAACAGCCACAATAATCCAAACCACAATAACCATAACCTCGACAAATCAACATCCATAACCCACCTGGAATACCGCAGCCACCAACACCACCGCATAAACTCAACAAGCTTAGACCCACATGCTACTACCTCCATAACCACGACTGAACCAAGACTAAAACTCGTCCAATATTGCAGCCCAGCAAGCAGCAGATCAACACAGAATTGAAGAAGAAACAGAGCAAAAGCGCA
This sequence comes from Linanthus parryae, assembly GCA_023055425.1. Lineage (NCBI taxonomy): Eukaryota > Viridiplantae > Streptophyta > Magnoliopsida > Ericales > Polemoniaceae > Linanthus > Linanthus parryae. The sequence goes on from JALGPY010000005.1 coordinate 78,475,691, forward strand.
AAACCAGAAAAGAGAAGCGAAAGAAAAGGAAGAATTGGCGAAGGACAAAGACGACCTCGGGTTCGCGTTGGAGTTCTGATTTTCTGGTTAGTTTCCCCTTTCTCTTATTTTCATCACTTCTATGGAAGTACTCTTGTTATTTTCTACGATTTTTATTAGCAGATAAATTAATTGTTAGACTTCTCTAGAGAATCTTGGGTTTATGTAAACGATTACATTTTCCTAGATTTAGACTTCGTTTTGTGCGTATTTGAGTGTGATTAATGACTGGAGATTTATCTTCATGGATGTGTTATTGAATCTAGACTAGTGACACGTCTAGCTTGTGATTTGATTACCAATGTAAATAGTTTTTCTCGTGAATCATATTTCATGCTTAAAATTAATATATGTGAAAGTTTATAATGCAAGTATAAAATCATGATCTAATACTCTAGAAGGGGGGTTGAATAGAGTATGAAAATATTTGCTAAGAACTCAGTCTTTTGAAACTTTAAGTCAATTTATAAAAGAAATCTAAAAGCTTTGGAATTGATTTGTAAAGCTTTGAGATAAAACTGTAACTGTCATAAGCTTTGAGATATGAAATTCTCCAAAGCTTTGGGGCTTAATACTTTAAACTGATTTGCAACAGAAATAAAAGCAGTAAAGAAAAGCTAAATAACACATGTATTTTTACAGAATTCAGTCACAATTGGACCTAGTCTCTGCCTGAGGGATCTGGTCCCTCCACGATTTCAACACACTTCTTATTAATCACCCAGATTTAGCCCTAGATCTGAAGCCTAAGTGAGCTACCTTACACTTATACAGCTTGTGGTTCCTAACCTATCTAGTAACAACTACAACCAGTTGAAACAATAAGAACCTCTTGTTGTTCATTTGAACAACTAGACTTCTAAGTTTGCGAGGTTGAGAAAATGAGAATGAATAATACAAATTCAGTACAGATTGAGGAACACAGGAAAAAAAGCAAATAAAGCTTGGCAGTGTTTCAGATTTGATGAATGATCTTGTTCCCTTGCAATGTTGAGTGACTTAAATGATTTAAGAGTTGTGGTTCTTGATCTCCCATGTATGTAACTCTCCTCAATATCTCTGTTGATCAGCCTCTCTCTGTGCCTCTGTTTGAAATTCAAACTCCAGCTTTTATCAACAACCTGCAACTACTTGAGAGATTTTAGGAACTGAATTCCTACAAATCCTCATCCCTGATATGCTTCTTTCAACAACTATGATTGGATAGCTATTAAGTTTGTTTATGGCCGTTAAAAATACCAACAAACCTGCACATACTCGGCAACAAATATCAAACAAAATCTAGACAAAATAGCTACAAAATATGATATTATAAACATATAGTTCATTCATAAACCCTAGCTATTTTTGCCTTGGATAAAATTTAATATAAATAGCCACATGTGTGTATATATATGTGTGTGTATGTGTGTGTAAGATAAGATAAATAATACAATAATGAGTTATCCAGTCTCGAATCCATCTATGTCTTCCGGCATACAAAAACCAGTTAAGCACAGTTCAGCAGTAAAGAGTATGAGGCAATCTCAAAGCTTTGGAGCTTTGACTGCCAGTTCACAAGTTTGAGCTTGAAACTGAATCCTGCAATCTGTGAGACTTATATTATCTAAACGTATGCTCAATAATATTTGCAAGAGACAAATTTGAATGATGAACTCATCACTTAATCCAATATCCAAGCCTGAAATCACAGAATTTGTTAGGCACAATATAATTTGCATGAGCACTACAGTATGTCAAAGCTTTGGAGCTTTGAGACTTAATGTCTCTGATCTTGTGGCTTTCATCATCAAGGATAAAACTCCCCCCTGCGTTTGTGAACTCGTTCAAACTCATGATCCTGAACTATCAATCTCCCCCTTGATGAAAAATAAAACAAATATTATTGCTTTCCAAGATATCGTGCAACTCAATGTCAACATTAAAATTCAACAATATAAAATCTACATATAAATTTTGTACACACCACAGATATATCAAAACAAACTGATAATATAGATAAACAATAAAAACTAGTATCCTACAACATCATCCAAATTATTACAAAAACGTAGTAGTAACACCTAGCAAATAAACAAATAAATCACATAATCTTCAACCCATTTTTGACTTTCATCAAAATAGTAAAAGAAATGTAGGATCTTGTTCCGAGTTTTTGAAAAGATAAGAAGAAATAAAAATACTTAAGGACTTTTAAAGAGAGAAAGAAAGAAAAGATCAGAAAGAAAAGGTTCAAGGCTTTGAGGTTCCAGCATCAGCACTCTTCTTAGCAGTCTTCTTTCCACTTTAAGCTTTTCCCTTGCCTTTGTCCTCAGTTTCCACCTGTTCTTCCTATGCTGCATCTGATTCTTCACTAATCTCAGCTTGCCCTTCCACATGTTCAACTTCTTCATTCTCATCTTGTTCTTCCACATTTTTAGCCTCAATGACTTCATTTGAATCAATACTGGTGTCTCTACTCTCAGCAGATGGTATCTTTTCCAAGTTCAAACCTTAGATTACCACATCCAACTTTGAAGTCCCCAAACATTTGAACTTCATAAAATCAGTAGACAAATCAAACAACCCTTGTCTAAGATCTTCAATGACATCCTCTAAGACCTCAAATATGTCAGTAGACAAATCAAACTCCCTGAGAAAAAAATAATTTACCAGAAACTTTTAATGTCGTTGCTTCTCTGCTCCTTCTCCTTCAGCTCTTTTGCAGACAACTCAGAATCTTCTCCTCATCCTCCATAGGCACCCCAAAGTGTTTAAAGAAAAGTGGTAACTGATTTTCATAAGGCAAAGAGTGATTCCTAGTTCTAGTTCTACTATAAACCATATGCTCCATTATTACAGTAGGCAAATAAAATTCAAAGCCTTGACAGATTAAGCACATCAGAATTAAAACCTTGTCAGTCACCAGCTCTTTAGAATGCTCCCTTGGTACCACACACCTCATGATAATTGAGAATAGGATTTTCGCTTCATAGTTGAACACAGAGTGTGTCAACTGTTTGGGTCCAGTTGGTGTACCCTCCAAGAAAAACATAGATTTGACCTCCAAGCACTCCCTCCTATCAGGATGTTCATGTACCCTATACTTCCTAGGTACTCCCAAGACTTTGGCAAAAACTCTATGATCTAAGCTCATGTCAATTCCAGCAACCTTAGAGGTCAAAACATAGCTATCACTATCATCAAATTCTTGAACCAAATTCAAGTAAAACATCTAGTTAGCCTAGGATAAGCCTCATAAATTTAACATCTTCCAAACAGATGATTCTTTTAACTTCCTAATGCAGTCAATATCCAACTTACTTTACAAATCTTCACAAATCAGATTAGAATATGCTACCTTTGAGGAAGCATAACCATCCATCCAAACAGTGCGACCTTCTGGATTTATATAGCAAGACCCAGGAAGAATGTTCTTTACCATGTCCATAGGACTTCTTAGCCTTTGTAGCAACATGCTTAACTCTTGTCTTCTTTTCAGTGGATTGATCCCCTTTATTCTCCTCTGCCTTCTTCCTTTTTGAAGTTTGATCACCCTTCTTCTCTGCCTCATAATTCTTCTCCTTGGCAACCTCTTTCTTCTTCTCAGCTGCCCGATCACCTTTATCCTTGTTCCCCTGTTCCTTATCCTTCACCACTGCCTCTGTTTCAGATTCTGACCCAGCTTCTTGAACCCCCATTCCCTTATTTATTTTCTTCGATGGTGGAGAGGTTTCTTGCATGCTTGCTGTAGATTCAGAGTCTGATCCATAAATCGAGATCCTCCCTGTTTGCTTTCTCTTGATTCTCTTTGAAGAACCTTGTCCTTGCTGCTTGATTCTCTCCGATTTTTGCTCCATTGTGTTTTAAGACTTCAGAGGGTTTAGAGAGAAATAGGAAGAGATAGATAGAGATAGATAAAAGAGATTTAATATGAGAGAAAAAACCCTATGAACAAATCTCTGAACATTTAAAATATTCAGTAATTATCCATAACATACAAAAAAATATTTCTTGATCCAATTTTTGAATAAAATTACCCAGAATATTCACCAAAGCTTTGAAACAGTGGCCAAAACCTTTAAGGAATTTCTAGGCTGCTAGAAAACTTCAAAGCTTTGAAGCATACTTTCAAGGTTAGGAAAGTATGATCTCAAGGCTTTGAGATTTTCACACATAATACATATAAGAACTAATACTCCCCCTAAACCAATGCATCATAGTTTAGCATACGCAATTCAATCCTTGGGGATGAAAACCTTTCACCTGGAAAAGATTTAGTGAAAATATCAGCTATATGCATAGTAGTTGAAATAAAAGTTAAAGATACATCACCTTTATCAGCATGATCTCTAAAGAAATAATGTCTTACATGAATATGCTTAGTTTTGGAATGGTGCACTGGATTCTTTGATATTGAAATGGCACTTGTATTGTCACAGTTGATGGGCACATTTCTGAATTCATATCCAAGATTTCTTAACTGTTGAGCAATCCATAGTACTTGTGAACAACAAGCACCAGCTGCAATGTATTCAGCTTCTGCAGTTGACAAGGCTACTGAATTCTGCTTCTTTGAATGCCAAGCAACACCCTGAAGTACTCATTCTATCCATATGTAGCCTACAAAGTCTGCACCTGAATAATCACTCAACATGAAATTAGTTCTTCTTGGATACCAAAGCCCCAAGTATTTGGTTCCATTCAAATATCTGAAAGTCCTTTTAACAGCAATCGATGGACTTTCCTTAGGATCTTCTTGAAACCTTGCACACATACATACACTAAACATAATATCTGGTCTACTAGCAGTTAGATACAATAATGAACTAATCATACCTCAGCAATCCTTTTGATTCAAACTATTACCATTGGTATCTGTGTCTAAGGATAAAGATGAACTCATAGGGGTATTTGCTACCTTGGACTGAGACATATTGTACTTTTTTAACAAGTCATTGGTATATTTTGTTTGATGCAAAAATATTCCTTTCTTCATTTAATGTACATGAAGTCCAAGTAAGAAATTCAATTCTCCCATTAAGCTCACCTAAAATTTCTTGCACATTAGACTTGAAAACTCTTTTGAAAGAGCATCATTAGTAGAACCAAATAATATTTTATCAACATAAATATGTAGTACTAACAATTCATTTTCATGATTCTTAATAAAAAGAGTTTTGTCTACTAGACCTCTCTTAAAACCATTTATAAGTAAAAGCTTTAAGAGTCTGTCATACCAAGCCCTTAGAGCTTGCTTAAGGTCATAAAGAGCTTTGTCTAACTTGTAAACATGATCAGAGATATTGTCATCTTCAAAACCAGGTGGTTGAGCAACATATAATTCTGCTTGTAAATAACCATTTAAGAAAGCACATTTGACATCCATTTGAAAAAGCTTTATGTGTTTATGGGATGGAAATGCAAGAAGTATTCTGATAGCTTCTAACATGGCAACAGGAGAAAATGTCTCCTCATAATCAATTCATTCTTCTTGATTATACCCCTATTACACAATTCTGGCTTTGTTTCTCACAAATTTACCATTTTCATCAAGTTTGTTCCTAAACAACCATATGGTTCCAATCACTAATTGTGTCTTTGGCCTAGGAACAAAGCTCCGGACCTTGTTCCTTTCAAACTCATTCAGCTGATTCTGCATTGCAATTATCCAATATGCATCTTCTAATGTCTCCTTTTCATTTTTAGGCTCTATCAGTGATACAAAGGCACTAAAAGCACACAGGTTCCTTAACTGTCCTATTGTCTGAGTACCAGTTGTTGGATTTGAGATGATATTGTCTGTTGGATGAGCTGACAAGTACTTGCACCTTTTCCTTGGTGTCAAGACTTCTGGTTCTCCGGATATCTTTTCTCTTTAAGAACTTGATGCAGTAGCTGGAGAACTTTGTGTTCTGTCAGTTCCAGTCTCAAGGCTCAGCAGGATGTTCAAGACCTTGAGATTCTTTTGATTGGTCCTGTAAGTTAATTTTTCTTCTTTTCTCTTTCTCATAATCATCATCTAACTCATACTTATTCAGGTAGAGATCTGCAAAACATTCACTCAAAGAATCATCAGTACTTCCATCAAAAATCACATGAATACTCTCCTCTACAATCTTAGTTCTCTTATTGAAAACTTTATATGCTCTGCTAGTTGAGAATAACCAAGAAAAATACCTTCATCACTTCTAGCATCATATTTGCCAAAAGGCTTTAAGTAAAAAAAACACTTGACTTTCTACCTTTGAAAAGTTCATAAGGAGTTTTCTTCAAGAAAAGTCTAATCAAACATCTATTTAGAGCATAGTTACCAGTGTTAACAGCTTTTGCCCACAAAGGCTTTGGAAAATTGCTTTCAAGTAGCATGGTTCTAGACAAGTCTTCAAGTGTCCTATTTTTCCTCTCAACTTCTCCATTATGGTGAGGAGTTCTAGGTGCAGAAAATTTGTGTGAGAGGCCATGCTTTGCACAAAATAAATCAAAATCAAGCTGATCAAATTCTCCACCATAATCACTTCTAATTGATGCAACATGTAAGTTTTTCAAAGATTGAAGCTCTTTACAAAGCTTTGGGAATTCAGACAATGCTTCAGATTTATCTCTAATAAACATAACCCTTGTAAATCTAGAATCATCATCTACTACTAAAAGCATATATCTCTTACCTTTGGTTGTCTGAACCCTCATAGATCCACCTAATTCCATATGCATCAATTCTATGAGCCTGGAGGTACTTACAAAGTTCTTTGGATTGAATGAGCTCTTGGTCTGTTTACCTTGGGTACATGCCTTGCAAATCTCATCATCTTTGAGTTTCAGGGTTGGTAAACCTCTTACCAAGTCTTTTGAGATGAGCTTGTTCATTGTATGCATGCTAATATGCCCAATCTTTCTATGCCAAAACTTTGAGTTCTCCTTCAAAGCTTTGAGACACTTCATACTTTCACCTGCAACTTTGTTAGTACTTAAAGCATAAACATTGTATGACCTAGGAGCAGTGAGTATGAAATTTCCTGATTTCTCATCTTGCACCACACATTTCTCCTTGTAAGAAACTACTTTGTTACCTCTATCACATAACTGAGATATAGTAAGCATACTTTAAACCTTCAACCAAATAAACATTAGAAATTGAACTTGCATAATTATTACCAACACTCCCAATACCAAGAATATTGCATTTAGCTTTGTCAGCAACGGTGATTGTCCCTCCAGATTGCTCTTTGAGACCGGTGAATAAAGATTTCTTTCCACTCATATGCCTGGAACAACCACTGTCCAATATCCATTTTTGATCCTTCAAAGCTTTGGTGGTGGCCTGCAAAATTCAATCAATGCATTAACATGCTAGTAGACCAAGTGTAGAATTTGGATTCATACTCAGAACCAACATATAAGGTGGTCTGATTCCTTTTGGAATCCAACTCTGTCTCACTTGTCCGTTAAGCAGATAAGGATAGGTATTCCTCAATATATGAGGTTATGTCCTTCTAAAGGGGCAAGTCAACTTAATATGTCAAATTTTCCACAATAATGACATTTTGGAGAATGTCTGCTTCCTGATTTTACAAATTTGGTTTAGTTCTTTTTTGTAAAATTTGGATTATAACCAATTCCACTTTTATAGACAAAATGCATACTTCCTCCAAGCATGAGATTAAGCTTGTGTTCTGAGCTACCAAAGGTTAATAAGATCTTCTTAGTTTCTTGAAGCTTCTTAGTCAATGAAGTTTTCAGTTGTTCTAAATCATCTGAATGATTCTTTAGAGCAACATACTTGTCATTTGAATGAGAGTTTTGATCAATAACTTCTTTGACTTGTGCCTACAAAGCTTTGAATCTGTTTTCCAAGGATTTGAAGTCGCTATCAATTTTCAACTTAGTAGCTTTAAGACATTTATTTTGAAAGATCAAATCTAAATTTTCCTTGGCCTGCTCATGAATCTTCATTTTCAAATAGTCAATCTCATTCCTATAACTTTCCTCATTTAAAAACACACTTATGAGGATTTCAGGTAAAACATCAGAAGGACTAGTAAGAAGATTCTTTACCATTTCTTCAGTGTGTTTTTCTGAGCCTTTTTCTTCTTCATGCTCAGCCATTAAGCAAAGATTTGTCTGCTCTTCATTAGAATCTAAGTCTGTTGAAGAATTTGAATCACTCCCAGAAAGCAACCATTACTTTCTTCCTTCTGTTGTCATTTCCCTTTTTAGGAAATTGCCTGCTTTTATTCTTTTGTGGAAAATATCTTACCAAATGATCTCCATCTCAACATTCAAAGAAATTCATTACTTTAGGTTTATATGAATGTTAAGAAGATTTACCTTCCTGTTCCTTGCTATGAGGATCTCGATTTGTCTTTGTTGTAGTCCTTGTTTCCAAAGCTCTCTTTCTTCTTTAAGATTCTAGCCAATGCTTTGGAGATCAAGGCTAAGGCCTCATCATCATAATCATCATCATCATCATCATCATCAAGGATTTGAGATTTTTCATTGTCCTTTGCCTTTAGTGCCATGTTCTTGATGTTGTCACTCATCTCACCTTCTACTTCCTTCATTGAAATCTCATGAGTGAGAAGCTTTCCTTGTAGATCATCCAGTTCTAAGATACTAAGATCATGAGCTTCCTCAATTGCAGTTGTTGGTTCCCACTTGGATTTTGGAAAACTCCTTAGGATCTTTCTGACTTTTTCTTCATTTGAGAAGCTTTTCTCAAAGATTCCAGGTCATTCACTATATCGGTAAACCTCTTGAACATGTCCTTGACGGATTCATCAGAATTCATCTTGAACAGTTCATACTGCCTCAGAAGGATATTGATTTTGGTCTGCTTGACTTGGCTAGTTCCTTCATAAGTAACAGTCAATTTTTCCCATATCTCCATGGTACTCTTGCAGTTTGATATTCTGTTGAAATCATCTGCATTAAGAGCACAATATAATAAGTTCAAAGCTTTGTAATTCTTTGATACCTTTTGTTGGGTTTTGACGTAGGTAACGCAGCGGAATAACAAATTAATCCTACTCAAAGCCCACCAAGGATCACAGGAAGAGACATCATAACATGATTAAGGACATAGAAGATGTGTACCTTTTGATTTGTGAGATCACACGAAGAATAATGTCCTCGTCTCTACGGTTGATCCACGTCTAGAGGTGAGATCTAGATTCTTCCTTCAATCAAGTGCTAGCTTGAACCTTGGAGGAAGAGGGATGAAGATCAAAGCAACAAATCACCAAAGGCACAAGAGAGGGGGCGGCCTCTCTTTGCCGTCGGGTAGGGGGGCGGACGGGTGGCTAGGGTTTCGGCCCTAGCTACTTGTCTTGCTCTCTCTTTTGCTCTCTCCCACTCTTTGTGTGTTATGACTAATAACTCATGTAGTGGGAAGGAAGCTAGAGCCTCCTTTATATACTCCAACAACTCCTTGTTGTTTCCATAAAAGAGTTTTCTTGTTCTAGTAGGACTAGAACTATTCCCTTCCTTGCAAATTAGTCCTACTAAGTTTGCAAGGTGTTGCACAATGATCCTTCTATTAATTAATCTATATTAATTAATCCCAAATCTACCTCTACTCTATTTGACGTGTGACCCCTTAGGTTTCTATATAGTTGGTAGTAACTATTACTAACATGGAGCGGTGTCTAGCAACACATCCATGCAACCCAACCAATAGAAATAGTCAGTGATCCCGACAAACCTTTGTGCCCAATATGTCATATTGCATTATCCCTTTGTCTCCATATCCGGATTGGACACGAGACATAAATAGTCACACTCGTATATCCAATCCATAGTTCCTCGATCCTGGGAATATGCTTATGCTTGCAGATAACATTAATATCTCTATATTAATTTATCTGAGTCTGGCCAGACATTCAATAAGCCTCATCCCTCGAGTGGCCGTGGATATTTACCCCCATTATGTGGGAGGGACAAATCCTATCTACATCACTACGATCTCTAAGCTTGCTTCCTATCACGCCCGAAAGTCACCTTTATGATTACCCAGTTACGGTGTAACGTTTGATAACATCAAAGCGCAATATTTCACAACTAGAGTATCTAGTGACTTCAAGTCCAAGGATTGCAATAATATTAGCACTACGAAAAGCGATTGTGACTTTACATAATATAATGTATCCTTTTCGTCGTGGGTCAGTCCAGTATGCCATTACTCCTAATGCATACCCATATGTTAGACTTGATATCTCCATATCAATCTACCCATATACTAGTCTATATTTGATTGCCCTATTAATCAATATAATGGACTAGGGACATTTAAGATAAATAACACAATTTATCTAAGGACTTCATTATATTAAATATCGCCATAAATAATAAATGAATATTCTAGCCAAAAACATTGTTCATACTAAATCTACGATTGCCTCTAGGGCATCTATTCCAACAGTCTCCCACTTGCACTAGAGCCAATCTGGCGCATCTCGTATGCCTATAGATCTGGCGTGCCCTTCATGCTTTCGCTGCGCAAGAGGTTTCGTGAGCGGATCTGACACGTTGTCATCTGTCGGAATCTTGCATATCTTCACATCTCCTCGATCGATCATATCACGAATAAGATGGAATCTCCTAAGTACATGCTTTGACTTTTGGTGCGATCTTGGTTCCTTTGCCTGTGCGATTGCCCCAGAGTTGTCACAGTACAACTCTACGGGATCCACTATGCTAGGGACCACACCGAGCTCAGTGATAAACTTCTTTATCCATACTGCCTCTTTTGCTGCTTCCGCAGAAGCAATGTACTCAGCTTCTGTTGTAGAATCAGCAACTGTGCCTTGCTTGGAACTCTTCCAGCTCACAGCTCCTCCATTCAGGCAAAACACGTATCCAGACTGCGATCTGTAATCATCCTTGTCGGTTTGGAAGCTTGCGTCAGTGTAACCCTTTACACTTAGCTCTTCCATTCCTCCAAATATCAAGAATACATCCTTAGTTCTTCTCAAGTACTTTAGGGATGTTCTTGACAGCAATCCAGTGACTCTCACCCGGATTGGACTGATATCTGCTCACCATACTCAACGCGTACGATACGTCTGGTCTAGTACATAGCATGGCGTACATGATGGATCCTATGGCCGAAGCATAGGGTATCCTGCTCATGCGGTCCTTCTCCATCTCGTTGGAGGGACAATCATTCTTTGAAAGAGTGATTCCATGTGACATGGGCAAGAATCCCTTCTTGGAATCTTGCATGTTGAACCACTTCAACACCTTGTCAATATATGTACTCTGACTTAGGCCAAGCAACCTTTTAGATCTATCTCTATAGATCTTTATACCCAGTATATAGGCTGCGTCTCCTAAGTCTTTCATAGCAAAGCACTTTCCTAGCCAATCTTTAACAGATTGCAAAGTAGGAATATCATTGCCAATGATTAGTATGTCATCCACATACAAGACCAGAAATACTATAGAGCTCCCACTAACCTTCTTGTAAACACAAGGCTCATCTTCGTTCTTGATGAAGCCAAACTCTTTGACCGCGTCATCAAAACGTCGATTCCAGCTCCTAGAAGCTTGCTTTAATCCATAAATGGATCTTTGCAGCTTACAGACTTTATTGGCATTCTCCGGATCCTCAAAACCCTCTGGTTGTGTCATGTACGCATCCTCAAGGAGGTTCCCATAAAGGAAAGCCGTTTTGACATCCATTTGCCAAATCTCATAGTCGTAGTATGCTGCAATAGCAAGCAAGATTCGAATGGATTTAGTCATGGCGACTGGTGAAAAGGTCTCATCATAGTCAATACCATGAATCTGTCTATAACCTTTGGCCACCAATCGGCCCTTATAGGCAACTACCTTGCCATCCATGTCGGTCTTCTTCTTGAAGACCCACTTGCACCCTATGGGTCGAGCCCCTTCGGGTGGTTCCACCAAAGTCCATACTTTGTTGGTATACATGGAATCCATTTCAGATCTCATGGCTTCTAGCCATTTCTTAGAGTCTGGGCCACTCATGGCTTCTCCATAGTTTGCAGGCTCATCATCCATGAGTGGTACGTCATCGGGCTCAGTCACGAGAAGTCCATACCTCTTTGGCTCATGACGCACTCTTCCTGATCTACGGAGTTCCTGTGTTACTTGAACAGGTTCTTCCGCAACTTCTTGTGGTTCCTGTTCATGTTTCATTATCGGTTCAGTGGTTTGTGGTTCATGAATTTCTTCAAGTTCTACAACCCTCCCACTTGCTTCTTTAGAGACTAGTTCTCTTTCTAGAAACACGCCGGTCCGAGCAACAAACACTTTGTTTTCGGTAGGGTTATAGAAGTAATATCCTTTAGTTTCCTTAGGATATCCCACAAATTTACACTTATCCGCTTTGGGCCCGAGCTTGTCTGTTTGTAAACGCTTTACATAGACGTCGCAGCCCCAAATCTTCATAAACGACACTATGGGACGCTTCCCAGTCCATATCTCATATGGCGTCTTCATGACTGATTTGGATGGAACACGGTTAATGGTAAAAGCTGCCGTCATTAGAGCATGTCCCCAAAAGGATATCGGAAGATCTGTTTGAGACATCATAGATCGCACCATATCCAATAGAGTGCGATTCCTCCTCTCAGATACACCATTCCATTGTGGTGTTCCGGGTGGAGTGAGCTGGGATACTATCCCACACTCTCTAAGATACTCATCAAACTCTTGGCTTAAGTATTCTCCTCCACGATCCGATCGTAGAGCTTTAATACTTTTGCCAAGTTGCTTCTCTACTTCACTCTTGAATTCTTTGAACAATTCAAAGGATTCGGATTTGGCCTTCATAAGGTATACAAATCCATATCTACTGAAATCATCAGTAAATGTGATGAAGTAGGTATAACCACCTCTGGCAGGCGTGGGGAATGGCCCGCATACATCAGTATGTATGAGTGCCAATAACTCACTAGTCCGCTCGCCTTTCTTATTGAAAAGGGGACTTTGTCATTTTTCCTAATAAACAAGATTCACATGTCTCATATGATTCCAAATCAAATGAGTCTAGAAGTCCATCCTTATGGAGTCTAGATATGCGTTTCTCATTTATATGGCCTAAACGACAGTGCCATAGATATGTAGGATTTAAATCATTAGTTTTAATCCTTTTAGCATTTATGTTATAGATTGGATTATTTAGATCAAGGATATACAATCCATTAGACAAATGCGCACTACAATAGTGCATACTATCAAAATAAATGGAGCAACACTTGTCCTTTATTGAAATAGAAAAACCTTTCTCGTCCAAACAAGAAGCGGAAATAATGTTTCTGCTCATAGCAGGCACATAAAAGCAATTGTCTAATTCTAAAATAAGTCCAGAAGGCAAAGATAGCTCATAAACGCCTACAGCCAATGCAGCAACCTTTGCTCCATTCCCGACGCGCAAGTCTATCTCCCCTTTTTGCAATCTTCTACTTCTTTTCAAATCCTGCACATTACGACAAATGTGAGAACCACATCCGGTATCCAATACCCAGGATGATGAAATAGAAAGATTAACGTCTATAACATAAATACCTGGTGGTGGTGGAATCACTATTCCAAGCTTCTTATCCTCCAGATATTTAGGGCAATTCCTCCTCCAGTGACCCGGCTGGCTGCAGTAATGACACTCACCTTTAGCCACACCTCCACTAGGCTTTAGGGCATCCTTGGATTTCGCAACTTTCTTGCGTTTTCCTTTTGAAGTAGATGCAACTGACTTGCCCTTCTTCTTGTGTACCATCATTATGGCCTTGCCCTTGCCTTTATTGATGCTTTGCTCAGCTGTCTTTAGCATGTTCAATAGGTCTGGCAAAGACTTGTTGATCTCATTCATATTATAGTTCATAATGAACTGATTATAACTGTCAGGCAACGATTGCAAGACGAGATCAGTCGCCAAGTCCTGGCCGAGTGGAAACCCCAGTCTCTCAAGGTTCTCGATGTACCCGATCATTCGGAGTACATGAGGGCCTACTGGATTCCCCTCTGCAAGACTACTTTTGAAAAATGCTTTAGACACCTCATAGCGCTCATGCCTTGCCTGTTCCTGAAACAATTGTTTCAAGTATCTGATCATATCATAGGCTTCCATGTTCTCGTGTTGCTTCTGAAGCTCACTAGTCGTGGTACAAAGCATGAGGCAAGTCACGTCATTAGAATCATCAACATGTTTCTGACGTGCCCTTACTGCCGCTAGTAGAGACTCATCTTGTGGTGGGTCTGGAATTGGAGTGTCCAAGACGTACAGCTTCTTTTCTTGCTTGAGGACAATCCTCAAGTTTCTGTACCAGTCAAGGAAATTTGTTCCAGACAATTTATCCTTCTCAAGGACAGATCGTAGGGATGAACTCGATGCGTTGTTGTTTGCCATTTGGAATTCTACAAAACGAGAAATATGCAATTTTAGTATTTTGAACAATTTGACTATATTTAACAATGGCTAGATCATTAAATATAGCTCCCACTATTTTTCTCGGATTAATAGCCCTCACTATTAAAGCGGAAAATATCTTTATATTTTCTAGTGGGTCCAAGACCCTTATTTCACTTCTTCTTGAGCTTGCTTTGGCAAGTCACCCAAGAATTGGTTATTTAGGTAGGAACCATTCCAATTGCATCCCATGCAACTCTTGGTCCAATTAGGCGAATAAATTCCTTTTATTCTTTATCCAATTGGATAACTCCTAATTGTCATGCCTCTAAGCTCATCAATCCAATTGACTCTTGCCTAGTTGCGTCCAACCTCTTGCTTTCAACATACACGCATTACTAGCTTGCGTCGTCCGCGACACATCATGAAAATTAAAATCGCCTTGCTTTGGCAAGCCCGAATTTTAATAGGCCATGATCATGAAGGGTGTTTTGGCAAGAGAAGGCAAAACGCAATATTTAATTGAGGGATTTCTTTTAATATGTTTGGTTGATCTTATCAACATGCTCTACTTATTTGGATTGGGCCATCCACAATAAAAGACCAACCTTGTTTATTATTATCTTGTTATCGTTTTTGCTAGTAGCGCCATACACACAAAATAAATAACAAGGCATGAATAATAAACATTCACAAAAAAAAACGTGGCATGGATATGGCCTCTAGACTAATGATATTATCAAGCCAATGATAATATCTAATTGCCCTAAAGTGCCGAGCTCATCTCCATGTGCTCCACCATAGCTGCGCGTCTAGGGATGTCTTTTGGCTCCTTTGGTTCTCCAGTCTTCTTCTCCATGCTCTTGGCTATCATCTAAATATTTCTAATTCTAGCCTAACATCTAGAATAAATAAATAACAAAAGCCTCACATGTCGAGGAGAAAAAGAACGACTCGCAGGCCGTAAAACTTAATTAATTATTACATTAATTTGATCAGCTCGCAGGCCGTAAACCAAACCACAAAAACAATAGACATCCACAATCCTAGGCCATATCCATCCACCATGCAATAAAGCACATAATACAGTTAAAACCAATTTTTAACGCGCTTGTTTAATTTTAATGAAATTGGGTAACTACGGTTTCACAACGGTCCAAAGGGTCCAAGCCAACAAGTGGCCCGAACCCTAGGACCGCCGCACGCCTAAGGGGGCAGCGGCCTTGCTTGGCGCGCAAGGAAGGGGCGGGCGGCTAGGGTTTCGGCCCTAGTCCCCTTCCTCCTTCCTTGTTGCCCAAGCAAGGTTGTTTCCTTATGGATTTAATTCCATAATTTTGTTTCCATAATTGAAAACCCCTTTTCAATCATGTGCCCATGAACCCTAATTTTCAAGAACCCAATTATTCACATCCTATGTGATTAAACTCACCAATTCTAACATCCAATGTTAAATTGGGTCTTGTTTGATTGAATCAAATTCAATATTGCATCTACTATGCCAATTTTTCAGTTTTCGCGTAATAAACAATAATACGGTGTATGAACTGAAATCGTAAACACATAATATCATGTTATGCTCTACGACCTGTGGCTCTGATACCACTGTTGGGTTTTGACGTAGGTAACGCAGCGGAATAACAAAATTAATCCTACTCAAAGCCCACCAAGGATCACAGGAAGAGACATCATAACATGATTAAGGACATAGAAGATGTGTACCTTTTGATTTGTGAGATCACACGAAGAATAATGTCCTCGTCTCTACCGTTGATCCGAGTCTAGAGGTGAGATCTAGATTCTTACTTCAATCAAGTGCTAGCTTGAACCTTGGAGGAAGAGGGATGAAGATCAAAGCAACAAATCACCAAAGGCACAAGAGAGGGGGCGGCCTCTCTTTGCCGTCGGGTAGGGGGGCGGACGGGTGGCTAGGGTTTCGGCCCTAGCTACTTGTCTTGCTCTTTCTTTTGCTCTCTCCCACTCTTTGTGTGTTATGACTAATAACTCATGTAGTGGGAAGGAAGCTAGAGCCTCCTTTATATACTCCAACAACTCCTTGTTGTTTCCATAAAAGAGTTTTCTTGTTCTAGTAGGACTAGAACTATTCCCTTCCTTGCAAATTAGTCCTACTAAGTTTGCAAGGTGTTGCACAATGATCCTTCTATTAATTAATCTATATTAATTAATCCCAAATCTACCTCTACTCTATTTGACGTGTGACCCCTTAGGTTTCTATATAGTTGGTAGTAACTATTACTAACATGGAGCGGTGTCTAGCAACACATCCATGCAACCCAACCAATAGAAATAGTCAGTGATCCCGACAAACCTTTGTGCTCAATATGTCATATTGCATTATCCCTTTGTCTCCATATCCGGATTGGACACGAGACATAAATAGTCACACTCGTATATCCAATCCATAGTTCCTCGATCCTGGGAATATGCTTATGCTTGCAGATAACATTAATATCTCTATATTAATTTATCTGAGTCTGGCCAGACATTCAATAAGCCTCATCCCTCGAGTGGCCGTGGATATTTACCCCCATTATGTGGGAGGGACAAATCCTATCTACATCACTACGATCTCTAAGCTTGCTTCCTATCACGCCCGAAAGTCACCTTTATGATTACCCAGTTACGGTGTAACGTTTGATAACATCAAAGCGCAATATTTCACAACTAGAGTATCTAGTGACTTCAAGTCCAAGGATTGCAATAATATTAGCACTACGAAAAGCGATTGTGACTTTACATAATATAATGTATCCTTTTCGTCGTGGGTCAGTCCAGTATGCCATTACTCCTAATGCATACCCATATGTTAGACTTGATATCTCCATATCAATCTACCCATATACTAGTCTATATTTGATTGCCCTACTAATCAATATAATGGACTAGGGACATTTAAGATAAATAACACAATTTATCTAAGGACTTCATTATATTAAATATCGCCATAAATAATAAATGAATATTCTAGCCAAAAACATTGTTCATACTAAATCTACGATTGCCTCTAGGGCATCTATTCCAACACCTTTCCAGTTCAGTAACTGAGAGATATTCTTCTGGTTTGACAGTCCTGATTCCATCAGAGGTAGTATAGAAAGTATTGGGACCATTAACAATAATTGAACACAGCTCCATATCCTGGTCTATGATGAACATTTTCATCAATGCCTTCCAATGTACAAAATTGTCACCACAGAACAGTGGAGGTTTGTTGGCTACTCTTCCATGTGAGAATCCTCCATCACCTAGATTACTCATTGTCACAAGATTTTTAGATCTTTAAGTAATGACCTAAGCTATGATACCAATTGAAAGTTTGTAATGCGAGTATAAAAACATGATCTAATACTCTAGAGGGGGGGGGGTTTATAGAGTATGGAAATTTTTTCTAAGAACTCTGCCTTTTGAAACTTTAAGCCAATGTATAAAAGAAATCTAAAAGATTTGGAATTGATTTGTAAAGCTTGAGATAAAACTGTGACTGTCATAAGCTTCAAAGTTTTGAGATAGGAAATTCTCCAAAGCTTTGGAGCTTACTACTTTAAACTGATTTGCAACAGAAATAAAAAGCAGTGAGGAAAAGCTAAATAACACATGTATTTTTACAGAGTTCAGTCACAATTGGACCTATTCTCTGCCTGAGGGATCTGATCCCTCCAGGATTTCAACACACTTCTTATTAATTACCCATATTTTGCCCTAGATCTCAAGCCTAAGTGAGCTACGTTACACTTATACAGCTTGTGGTTCCCAACCTATATAGTAACAACTACAACCTGTTGAAACAATAGAAACCTCTTGTTGTTCACTTGAACAAATAAACTTCTAAGTTTGTGAGGTTGAGAAAATAAGAATGAATAATACAAATTCAGTACAAATTGAAGAACATAGGAAATTAAGCAAATAAATCTTGGAAGTGTTCTTCTGATTTGATGAATGCCTTGCAATGTTGAATGGATTGAATGATTGAAGTGCTTTTTTTTTTCTTGATCTCCCATGTATGTAACTCTCCTCAATCTCTCTGTTGATCAGCCTCTCTCTGTGTCTCTGTTTGAAATTCAAACTCCAGCTTTTACCAACAACCTGCAACTACATGAGAGATTTTAGGAGCTGAATTCCTAAAAATCCTCCTGATATGCTTCTTTCAACAGCTATGCTTGGATAGCTATTAAGTTTGTTTATGGCCGTTTGGACGACCAAAAACCCTGCACATACTCAACAACATAATCTAGACAAAATAGCTACATAATCTGATCTGATAAACATACAGTTCATTCATAAATCCTAGCTTATTTTGCCTTAGATAAAATTTAATATAAATAGCCATATGTGTGTGTGTGTGTGTATATGTATATGTGTGTGTGTGTGTGTGTGTGTGTGTGTGTGTGTGTGCGCGCGCGCGTGTGTGTGTGTATGATAAGATAAATAGCACAATAAGGAGTTAGAATAACTCATTATCCAGTATTGAATCCATCTAAGTCTTCCTGCATACAGAAAACAGTTAAGCACAGTTCAGCAGTTAAGAGTATAAGGCAATCTCAAAGCTTTGGAGCTTTGACTGCCTGTTCACAAGTTTGAGCTTGAAACTGGATCCTTCAATCTGTGAGACTTATCTTATCTAAACATAGGCTCAATGATATTTGCAAGATACGAAATGATGAACTTATCACTTAATCCAATATCCAAGCCTGCAATCACAGAAACTGTTAGGCACAATATAATTTGCATAAGCACTACAGTATCTCAAAGCTTTGGAGCTTTGAGACTTAATGTCTCTGATCTTGTGGCTTTCATCATCAAAGATAAAACTCCCCATGAGTTTGTAAACTCATTCGAACTCATGAGCCTGAAATATCAATATGTTTTAGTTGTTCATATTCTGTGTTTAATCATTATCAAGAATGGAGCAATCAACCGGTGTAACACCCTGCAATTTCATAGGGGTCAAATCTATAATTGATTAAAATTTTGAGTTAGAAGTATAAAATTTCGTTCTCACAGTAGTTGCTAAGAATTTAATAGAAGGGAATATCTAGAGTTGTGAGTTGAAAATGGGGCCAATATGGAATTATTGAGGAACTTGGGGCTCCAATGTAATTTCCTAAAACTTGGTTATCTGATTGAGTCTTGGTCGTGCTGGAATTACTGAGAAATATTGGGGATGCATAAAGATTATTTGAGTATCGGGGCCAAAGTGTAAATATATTAAGCTGGGCATTAGACTTTAATCCTTAATCTACCTCCGAAGTTGGAAAAACTACACTTTTACCCCTCCCCTTCATATGAAACCACTTGTCCCACAACTGAGACACCTGACGATGTGAGGTGGAACCTTCACTCTGCATTTTCCAAGTCTGGAAGTATATTCCCTATCTCCATATTCTTCTTCCACTTCTTTCTTCTGTCACCATCACTATCTCCAGCAAGAAACCACGCTCACCACCACTGTCATGCCATCAAACAGCCACCACGGCCTGATTTGTTATGGATGGACGTTCGTGCAAATCCAAGGAGCATTAGCCCCAATCCAATTGAGGGATCCAGTCGATAGGGAGAGAGAAAAATCGAAGCTTAGGTATGAACCCTAGTTAGTTTCTGCGTTAAATTCTTCTTCTCCTACAGAGAGGACTGCCGGAATTTGCAGAAGTCGTCGGATTCTGCATTTCGCTGTCGGAGGTAGCGGTAAGTCCTTTATCTTGCTTCGTTTTCCTTTTTCAATCACTCCTATGTGATCCCTGGTAACCCTTGGGTTCATTCTGATCTCTAAAACAAGAAATTGGAGGTCATGAACTCCATGTTTTCCATCGGAAAACTCCATTAATGCTGGCAAAGCATACTCTCGGGTTGGGTGGGTGTAGGAGCCTTAAAAATCAGTGCTTTCACTTTTCAATAAATGAGTTGTGATCTCTAGCTTATGAATAACTCAAATATGAGCTTGAAAACCGAACATAAACACATTCAAATGTGTTTTGATTTTGTTCTTGGTCATTGCTCAAGCTTGTCAACCTGCCCCGTTTACCGTAGAATAACTCTCTCGTTGTTTATCTGTTTTGCGTGAATCTTGGTTCACTGTGATCTCTGAACTCCCCTCTACAAGTGTTGTTTGAATTAGTTTGGGTGATCTCTTCTCTAACTTGATTAAATTCGAGCATGAAGTTTCTGCAACATGCTGCGCAGGTTTACCAATTCTTGTTTTGTAAATTGTGCTCACCTTGTGATTTGATATCTCACTTCTCGTTTATTGAATTGGCCTTTTTGTTTGCCCTAATTCTAGCTGGTTGTTAGGGCCTAAAATCCGTATACAGTTCTCTATCTGAAATTCCTCAGTGTGAATCTAAAATCATTGCTAAATTTGCTGCAAGTCATATTCCTCTTTGTTAAAATTGGAAATATGGCTAAGTGTTGAATTGGCTTGATTTTTACCCAATTTCGATCTCCATTATTTCCTTGTGTATTTTGAGTTTCTAAGAGCTTGAACATGTTCCGGAATCTTTATTCAACCCGTTTGAAAACCCTATTCTCAATTTTTACCGTCTCCCCCTCGAATGATCATAATTCTGCTCCAAGTGGGTTGTATGTGTTGATATCTCTTAAGCTTTCGCTCTCAATTTGTCAGTCAAAATGACATTTCTGGTGTTCAGGTCCTTGATCAAAGTGGCTCATATCTCTATTCTAAATTCACTTGTCAAGTTCTACTAAGTTAGTTCCCCAAACAAACTCTGTATGGACCAAATTGAATAAGAGGGGCAAAATTGTAATTTCACGTAAAATTGAGTAATGTTGAAATCAATGTCTTGGGGTTAAAAATGTCTTACATGGATATTTGGATTCTAAACAGGCTATTATGGGTTATATGGCCAAGTCAGCTATTGGGGTTTTTCTACAATTTTACTAAACTTCAGGGGCCTAATTGCAAATAACTAGATGTTGTAGTTCCCAATCCTAAGACTACCTGTGCGTGTTAAAAATGACGATTTCATAGTGTTAAGCTTAATTTGACTTGTTTGTGAAATTCAGGCCCAACCAGGGCTAAAGTGCAATTTAATTAAACTTCAGGGACTTAAGTGTAAATAATTAAGAGAAAATCTTAAGTAAACAACCTGGAGACTTAATAACTATTGAGACTATCCAAATAGGCATAATTGAGTATTTCAGGAACAGTCGGAGACTGTAATGACAGGACTGAGACTTCTGGGGCTAGCTAGTCATTCTGGGCTAGACAGCTAGGATGATAATGTGTATGCATTGTATCTCACTATTGAGAAAATATACTAAAAAGTATTTATACACTTGTATGTGTAGAGTTTACCGGGATAGAGAATCATCATCGCTGATCCAGAGTATTGGGCGGGCTATGAGGTACGCAAATGAGTGCTTATTTACTATTACAGAATACTGGATTGGATGTAAGCATGTCTCTATGAGCAAGGGATATAGAAATCATGGAATAACATATTATTGAGCTTGGACATATATATATATGTGCACATAAACAGGTTAGTATGAGTATTGTTCATAATGATCTTGTACACTTATCAAATAACTGATTCATGTACCCTTGACCTCTATATGGCCAAATATCTATGGGACCCGGTCTACGGGCTTGATACAGTTATGGGACCTGTTTTTTTGGGCTTTACATTCACGACCTACAGGCTAAGTCGGTACATTGCTAGCTCCCGACTTGTAGGCAACTAGTACCACCCTCTGGACTGACGATCCAGTAGGGGGTGTGCACATTTAAGGTCTAGTTTGTCTTGGTGGATTGATGGGTGGTACAAGAAACAGAAAGTAAGGATGAAATTATCATAAGTGAGTTTTAACGGATAACTTGAACTACTGGTTTAACAATCCCTTTTCTAATTGATGCGGGTCAAGTTACTCGAACATGGCTTACAAGCATGTGTTGTACATTTCAAAACTGTTTATATCTATTTCATTATGAAGTCTATCTTGGTTGTTATAAGCTGATGTCATGACATCACTGCCTTCTATACTTGGCAGGTGATTACGCGAGAGTTTGGGAGATAGGTCATCACTTAGATGACAATCACACCAGTATTTACAAGCTATTATAGTAAGTTCTTTTAAAATGCGGTTTCTTTAATTCTGTAATGGAATAGAACCGTTAGAATTAGACTCCTTGCTAAGCATTTCTGTGCTTAGCGGAGGGCATCTCCGGAGAGCCTGGGGGATCCAAGTGTAGTTCTCCATCACTCTAGGAAGGGGTATTACAACCGGACTTGTTAATTCGCTAGCGAGTGTGTGAAAGCAACTTAGACCTAGTTGTGATGAGTGTATGAACAACAATCCCGAATAAGTGAGACGGAAAAGAGAAGTGAGTATTATTGGCCTTAGTTGGTAGATTCAGTAGGAGTTTTTGACTGTTTGATGCAACGATGGACCAACATGACCCGTTTTCCTGCACGTCGTTAACCTAGTAGAAGTAGGTGGATCAACAAGACCCTAGGTAAACCGAAACATAGAATGACATGAGAACGATAGGAGATTGTAAGTGGAGTTACCCTACTTAACTAGAATAGGATTAACGTGACACATAGCTGAACCGGAATTCGTCTACAGCCCCAGGTAATTTAGAGATCGCCTAGTTTCTCCAAAATGTTTGTTAAAATAAAAATAAAAAATTAGTATATTAGTTCTTTATTTCAATTTTAGTTGCTTGGGGGCGACAACCTCTTTAATCACTCTTATTCATCCTTGTTACCGTACTCTAAACTAATCTACTAATTTAGTAATCTCAAGATTGTTCATGTGGGTTCGACAACCTGAGTTTAAATATTCTCATCTTTATAACTTCGACCGTGAACTTGCGTATACACGTAAGGAAGCATGTCATAACTTTCTCTACCACATGGATAAAGATGAAGACTATGAACTTATGAAGCAGTTAGCCAAGCCGGATACTCGCATGTTTGATGAAAGGAGGCTCATTGCTCTAGTCGAACCAGTGGCTGATGATCAGATTGGAAATCTGACCAAAGTAGTGACGACTTGGTTAAGGTAGTTTACAAGGACAAGAAGACAATAGCAGGAGTGGATGAGCTAGTTCTGGATGCAGCCAATGAACTTATAATGGAAGACACTAAATTTGGGCAGTAACAGTCGAACAACAGTCGATATAGACGAAGAACAAGAGACCATATAGGATTCCAGTACGGAGACCCTATGGGTGCTACCTATGTACCAGGATTTCAGCACAAGATGCAACAACCACAACAACAACAATAGCAGCAATAGCCAGTTTGTCCAAGTTTTGAGATGTTGGAGATCAAGAACTTGATTTCACAGATGAGAACAGCCTTCATCGCACAGATGAACAACCTTCAGGCTACATGTGTACATTCGATGCACACTTATAGACCACATATATAGCTTTTCCCACTCTAGAAGTGCAATTTGGACAGATAGTAGCGCGGTAGGCAGAGGGAAAACCAAAAAATCCGCAGTCGACCACAGTCAACAATCCACGTCTGATTAATGCCATAACCACAATAAGTAGACAGGCACTGCAGGATTCGCCATACCCCATCCATGACCGATCTTAGGCGTAAAAGGAGAATGAGCATAATATTTTTGACAATGATGAATTACCGTTGTCAACCAGTAGAAAACGGGCTCGATTGGGCTGGATAGCGTGCAAGAAGAGGACGCAAATAAGAAGGAGCTAGTCTTGAAAGAGGTGCCATATCCTCTGCGTACACGAAAGAGGGATGACGGTAAATATTATGATAGGTTCTAGGATATGTTCAAATATCTTCAGATCAATATACTCTTTGGCGAGGCTTTGGCTAAGATGCTCACTTATGCCGAATTCCTCAAGGACGTTATATACGGAAGAAGGCGCATGAGCGACTCCCAAATAGTTAATCTTATACTAGAAATAAATTCTTGTGTGGAGCATTGTAGGGTTTTGATACTGGTTACGCAGCGAAAATACAAAAAAAAATTGCTCAAAACCCTGCCCGAATCGTAGGTGAAGCATTCATAACGTGATAAAGGAGATAAGGTTACCTTGTAAATTAGGTTGTTCACTACGTAAAATTGATGTCCATGTCTCTGCAAATATCCACACCATAGGATGAGAATTTGGATCTTCCTCTACGATTTGTGCTAACAGTGTAGGGAAAGAAGCAATCAGGAGCTTGAAAAATTCAAGCAACATCGACAATGGAGTAGGAGGGGGGTCGTGCGCCTCTTGTGCCGTCGAGTATGGGGGCGTGCGCCTCTTGCCCTCTTCTTTTCCTTGCTCTAATTATTTCTTCTAATAAAATATTAGGGCTGAACTAGCCTTTTATGATTAATAACCCTTTATTAATTACAAACTGCCCCACAACTAATCCGATCCATACTTGGATTCATATGTAGATTAGTCCACTTTGCTATTTAGTCCAACTAAATATGCACGTTGTTGCACTTTGATCCCTAATTCTCTTTACTGTTAATTAGTCAAACTAATTAACATTCAAATTTAGTCTAATCCTTTGGTGTATGACCCTGCAGCTTACACACTACTATGAGCATGAGGATTGCTTTAGAGTGCTAATTATAATGGCAGTAACAATTATAAACATTGAGCGGTGTCTAGCAACACATCAATGCTACCCAGCTAATAGGAATTGTCAGTGATCTGACAAACCTATGTGACCAATGTTATCGTGCTGTATATGTCTTTTTGTAACAATATCCGGATTGGACACGAGACACCGATGTCACACTTGTACATCCAATCCATAGTTTCTCAATCCTGGGAATAGACTTATCTGAACAAATACAACAATATCATATATTGTTTTACCTGAGCCTGGCCAGACATTTATAAGTACTACCCATTAAGTGGTGGCGGATAAATATTCCCATTACGTGAGAGGGAAAAATCTTCTCTACATGACTACCATCTCTCAGCTTGCTACCTTTCATGTCTGATTATCGTCATTATAGTTACCCAATTACGGTGAAACGTTTGACGATATCAAAACATGATAATTTAGAACTAGGGTATCTAGTGACTTCAAGTTAAAGGACCACAACACAATTTTCACTACGAGAAAAACTTGTGACGTTCACATAACTCCCATGGAGCCTTCTCGTGGTGGGTCAATCCTGTATGCCAGTACTCCTAATTCATACCCATGTGTGAGACTTGATATCTCCATATCAATCTACCCACATACTAGTCTCCATGCATAGTGATCGTCCTACTAACCAATATACTTGACTAGGGATAATTTAAGATAAAGAACAATTGCAATCTAAGGACTTCATTATATTAATAGCTTCATAAATAATAAAATGGATATTCTAACCAAAGTGATGTTCACATTAAAATTGATTGCCTCTAGGGAATCCAAACCAACAAGAATGGTCTGCCAAGAAAGAGAGGGATCCATAAAGTTTCTTCATCCCGGTTACCCTAGGTAATGCTTACATATACAAGATGTTGTGTTACATAGGGGTCAGTATCAATCTGATGCCCCTGTCAATTTTCATAATATTAGGTATCGGTGAACCCTGACCTACCAGATTTACACTGCCGATGGCAGACATGTCCATTTAACACGCTTACAGATTAATCGAGGACATTCTTGTGAAAGTCGAATAATTGATTTTTCCTACAGACTTCGTAATTTTGGACATGGAAGTCGGCGATGTACCACTCGTTCCAGGGCGCCGATTTCTTGTAATAGGAGAAGCAATAATTAATTTCAAAAGTTTAGAACTGACTATGCAAGTGAACGAACACAAAGTAAAGATCAATATATTCAAGTCACTGCAACTTACACACTACTGTGAGCATGAGGATTGCTTTAAGGTGGAAGTATATGATGAAGATCTGAAAAATGAGGAGCTTATACAATTTTGGGCCGAGATTGAAAGCATGCAAGGTCGATCACTGGACCACTCTGTCCCTATACGAGGAAGGCGAGCGGAAACTAACATTAGTCACGTCACTCAAGGCACTCAAGGCGCCTCCCATACTTGATATGAAACCATTGGTGAGCCACATCAAGTATGCCTATCTTGGTGATAATGATAAATCACCCGTAATGTTTTCATCTATTTTATCTAAGCAATAGGGAAACCAACTGCTGGGGGTGCTGAGAGAGCGCAAAAAGGCTAGCGGTTGGACTACCGTTGCTATCAAGGGAATCAGCCCCTCGTACTGCATGAACAAGATCCAGATTGAGGTAGGCAAGAAGCCAGTTATTTAGGCTCAGCGAAGACTGAATCCAAAATGAAGGATGTGGTACGAAAAGAAATCATTAAGTGGCTCGAGGCAAGAATTATCTACCCTATCTCGGACAGCACCTAGACTAGTTCAGTTTAGTGCTCGCCCATGCCTACTATTTTTTTATGGACGAACGTCATGAGAAAACAAAGTTTACCAGTCCGTATGGTACGTTCGCATTCCGGTGCATGCCATTCGGGCTTTGCAATGCCCCTCCAACATTGCAGCGATGCATGATGGCCATATTCTCCGACATAAATGGGAAAACTCAAGATCCCTTCATGGATGAATTTTCACTATTCTGGACAGTTTTGAAGACAACATGCACCATCTAGGGCTAGTGCTGGTCCGATGAAAAAAAAACAAAAACAAAAAAAGCCAACCTCGTACTGTACTGGAAAAATTTCCATTTTATGGTGAATGAAGGAATAGTATTGGGACAACAAATTTCCATCAAGGGCCTGTAAGTGAATAGAGCCAAAATTGAGGTAATTAAGCAACTGATGTATCCAACTATTGTCAAGGCAATCAAGACCTTTCTTGGAAATGCATGATTTTACTGCATATTTATAAAAGATTTCTAAAAGATCACCAAACCACTATGAAACCCTCTGGGAAAATATGACCCCTTTATCTTTGACGAGGCTTACAAGCAGGCATGCGAATTGCTGAAGGAGAAGCTGACAACTGCTCCAGTCATCATAACTCCCGATGGGAGTCTTGTTCATTTTTGCACAATTTTCACTTTTATTCCATGTATGTGATCCTTTTTACCTGAGTAATGACTATTGAAACCCATAATTATAAATCAAATGTATGAAATTCGAATTTGAAATATAGATTCTTGAGCTTTTCTGCTAATCGTCGACACCTAAATATGCTATCATATCTCTTTGTATGTTTGATCTCTTGAAATTTAGGGCACATCTACTGCTTCTCTTATGTCCACTGAGAACTTTTAATGGTTAATCATCCTCTAATTCCAAATGCATTGCTCAAAAGTTACTTACGAACATACCAACTCAACTCAGAAAACAACTTTTAGATTTGGTTCATGTGTTGTGAATAGTTGCTTAAAAGTGGTTCAATTCCTTTGCGAGCTTTAATATCACAAGTATATCATTTTAAATCCTGCAAGCTGATCAAACATCTCGAATTTTATTATCAAATATGAACCTTCAAGTGTTACTTGCACTTTTAAATCAAATTTCACACGTATGCTTATTTTTGCGTCTGATTCTTTAAAGACTCGTTTTAGAACTTGTTAGGAACCTGTAAACTCAAGTTGGATGTGATTTGGACATGTCTTGGATAGAAATCCATACTTTGAGTGATTAGTGGTTGTTTTGCAAATGTGTAAAAGTTGACTGTTTAGTAATTTGTGTAATTAAGTGATTCTTTTGGAGTGTTTTTGGCATTTTCTACAGTTATAAGGACTTTTTAAGCAACTAAAAGGTTTGTGATGAGTTGTTTTGAATTTACACGTGTGAATGCAACATTTTTCTTGGGAAAAATATGTAATTTTCAACCATACACTAATTTTGTATACTTTGGGTGTATTATAAGTACGTGTTGCCATGTTGGAATGTTATTTGGTGGTTTGACTCTTTGAAACTATTATGGGTAAAAGCTTGGACAGGTGGCTCTTTAACTCTCAATGCGATCAAAGATGAAATGAGCGAAATATAAAGCCGTAAAGAGTGTCGGGAGAGATAGGGAAGTATGCTATAGTTAAAGGGTTTCAAGAAAAGTTCCCAGCCTCGTGAATGGCTGATCATTAAGTGAATAAAAGTAGGCCATCCTTATTTCTTATTTGTGAATACATAGGAACCCGTAGTCATATCTTGATTCTAGTACGTAGTGTAAGTTTAGCCTGGTTTCAAAGGATTGAAATAGCTAGTCTATTTCAAGGCCTTGAAACAACTTTCAGAGCTTTGAAACCGACAGTCCATCTTAAGCATGAACTTAGGGGAGTTTCTGATTCCATTCTAACTCTTAAAGTTCTATACTTGTTTATATGTTAATTGATAATGAAAGACAAAGTGGTTTTTGATATTCTAAACTGTGACTAATTCATCTGTTTGACTAAGCTTTTGAAGAGAAATTTTATTTCCTATTTTGCAGAATATATTTCCAAAACTGCATTTTTGCAGGAAGCGAAACTGCTTGATGATTTGATTATGTGCTTGACTTTTCTTGATTGAAATCTTCCGAACATCTTCACAAACAAGATCAAGATAGTATCTTTGAAGATACTAAGCAACTATCCGTTGGGAGAAGCTGTTAAAGAAGTCAACAGCTGAAGCTACAAAATACGGAAGTTTGTTATGAAGAGATCTTGAAGGTATGCAATTCAAATTGCTCCTTAAAAGAGTGAAGAGCTGAAGAAATTCAACTAGGAAATTAACATAGACACTCACACATATACAAGGATTGACAAGAAACACATAAGCAGATTCATTCCTCTCAATCCAAACATCTGAAGAACACTTCATACTCACTGGAGACTTAGTTCTAGTGTTCTTCCATTCTAAGCTTTATTTTTATATCATTCTGATAACACTTCTAGTTCTTATTCTTGTGGATTGTTCAAGGAGAACAATGGAGAATTCTTATTGAATCAGTTAGCTAGAGCAAGTACTAGATAGGTTAGTGAGAACCACAAGCTGTAAAAGAGTAGGAGAAGTCTCTGTGCTTGAGATCTATAGCTTAGCTTTTGATTAATAAGAATTGAGTTGAAAATCCTGCAGGGAACAAGTCCCTGATGTAGAGACGTATGTCCAAGTGGACTGAACTCTATATATCTTGTGTCTCTTGCATTTACTTTTCATTTCTATACTTAGCTTATTTGCAACAAACAAAACATGTTTTATTTCAAGGGTTTGGAACTCATTTCAAGGCCTTGAAATAGACTTAGCCTTTCTTCAAAAACTGTTTTGATTCCAAGGACTTGAAACTCATTTCAACGCCTTGAAATACTCTCTACACTTTACAATTTTTTTGAAACCACTCTTCTTGCAAGTTTAGAAAAAGTTGCCATACTCTATTCAACCCTCCCCCCTTCTAGATTATTGATCCTGTATTACTGCCTACATTACAGTCCTTAAATTGGTATCAGAGCTTGTATCACTGCATAGATTTCACCATCTTGTGATTATGAGTACTGTAGGTGATGGTGGTTTCCCTCAGGGAAGAGTTGTTAACAGACCTCATCTCTTCTGTGGTGATAACTTTGTTCACTGGAAAGCCTTGATGAAAATGTTCATCATTAATCAAGGCATAGAGCTTTGGACTATCATACAGAATGGTCCTCATAATTTATACAGAGAAGGATGGGATTAGAAACTTTGGGTTTTGACGTAGGTAACGCAGCGGAATAACAAAAATTTCCTACTCAAAGCCCACCAAGAATCACAGGAAGAGCTATCATAACATGATAAGAGCATAGAAGCTGTGTACCTTAGTTTGGGAGATCACACGAAAAATAGTGTCTTCGTCTCTATGAATATCCACACCTTGGATTCTTGATTGGATTCCTTCTCGCTGTGTAGTGCTAGCAACGGAAGAAGGAGGAAGAAGATCACGCAAAACGGAGCACCAAGGCCATGCCTAGTGGTGGCCGAAGGCAAGGGGGCGGACGACAATGAGGGCTTCGGCCTTTCTTTGCTTGTCTCTCTCTCTTCTTTGTTAAGTTTTCTCAATAATGACTTCTCTTAGATAAATAACAAGCTAGAGTACCTTTATATAGTCATAACTCTTTATTAACTACATAGAGGCCCCAATACTAATCATGTCCTTACATGGATTAGTCCACTTGTAAATTAGTCCTACTAAGTTTGCTTGTTGTTGCGTTATGATCCTTTTATTAATTAGTCTAACTTATTAATACCTATATCCAATTTGATCCATCCGGTGTGTGACCCCATAGGTTTCTACTTAGTTGATAGTAACTTATTACTAAGATGGAGAGGTGTCTAGCAACACATCCATGCCACCCAACTTATAGAAATAAGTCAGTGATCCCGACAAACCTTGTGCCCAATATTACATATTGTGTTATCCCTTTGTCTCCATATCCGGATTGGACACGAGACATAATAGTCACACTCGTATATCCAATCCATAGTTTCTCGATCCTGGGAATATGCTTATGCAATCAGATAATATCAATATCTCCATATTGATTTACCTGAGTCTGGACAGACATTTCTATAAGTACCATCCCTCGAGTGGCCCATGGATATTTGCTCCCATTATGTGGGAGGGACAAATCCTCTCTACGTCACTACGATCTCTAAGCTTTCTTCTTATCATGGCCGATAGCTATCTTTTATAGTTACCCGGTTAAGGCGCAACATTGGATAACATCAAAGATGAATATTCCACAACTAGAGCATCTAGTGACTTCAAGTCTAAGGGTTACAATATTATTAGCACTACGAGAAGCGATTGTGACTTTGACATAATCTAATGTATCCTTCTCGTCGTGGGTCAATTCAGTATGGCATTACTCCTAATGCATACCCATGTGTTAGAATTGATATCTCAATATCAATCTACACACATACTAGTCTATATTTCATCGTCCTATTAACCAATATAATGGACTAGGGATATTTAATATAAACAACACATTGTATCTAAGGACTTCATTATATTAAATATCATAATAATTAATAAATGAATATTCTAGCCAAAACATCGTTCATACTAAATATAGATTGCCTCTAGGGCACCTATTTCAACAGTCTTCCACTTGCACTAGAGCCAATCTGGTGCATCTCGTATGCCTATAGATCTAGTGTGCCTTTCATTCTTTCGCTGCGCAAGTGGCTTTGTGAGCGGATCTGAAAGATTGTCATCCGTTGGAATCTTGCACATCTTCACATCTCCTCTATCGATCATATCACGAATAAGATGGAATCTCCTAAGTACATGCTTAGATTTATGGTGTGATCTTGGTTCCTTGGCTTGTGCTCTCGCTCTAGAGTTGTCACAATACAACTCCATGGGATCCACGAATCTAGGGACCACACCGAGCTCAGTGATAAACTTCTTATCCAAACTTCCTCTTTTGCTGCTTCCGCAGCAACAAAGTACTCAGCTTCAGTTGTAGAATCAACATTTTTCCCTTGCTTGGAACTCTTCCAGCTCACAGCTCCTCCATTAAGGCAAAACACGTATCGCGACTGCGATCTGTAGTCATCTTTGTCGGTTTGGAAGCTTGCATCAGTGTAACCAATTACACTCAGCGCTTCCTTACCTCATAATATCAAGAACGCATCCTTAGTTCATCTCAAGTACTTTAGGATGTTCTTGACAGCAATCCAGTGACTCTCACCCAGATTGGACTGATATCTGTTTACCATACTCAACGCGTATGATACGTCTGGTCTAGTACACAACATGGCGTACATGATGGATCCTATTGCCGAAGGATAGGGTATCCTACTCATGCAGTCCCTCTCAATCTCATTGGAATGACAATCAGTCTTAGAGAGAGTGACTCCATGCGACATGGGCAAGAATAATCTTGCATGTTGAAACTTTTCAACACCTTGTCTATATATGTACTTTGGCTTAGGCCGAGCAGCTTCCTAGATCTATCTCTATAGATCTTTATACCAAGTATATAAGCTGCATCTCCTAAGTCCTTCATTGCGAAACACTTTCCTAGCCAACCTTTAACAGATTGTAAAGTAGCAATATCGTTTCCAACGAGTAGTAAGTCACTCACATACTAGACCAGAAACACAACATAGCTCCCACTAACCTTCTTGTAAACACATGACTCATCTTCGTTCTTAATGAAGTCAAACTCTTTGACCGCGTCATCAAAACGTCGATTCCAACTCCCAGAAGATTGATTTAATCCATAAATGGATCTTTGTGGCTTACAGACTTTATTGGCGTTATCTGGATCCTGAAAACCCTCCGGTTGTGTCATATACACATCCTCGAGGAGGTTCCCATAAAGGAACGCTGTTTTGACATCTATTTGTCAAATCTCGTAGTCATAGTAAGCTTCAATAACAAGTAGGACTCGAATGGATTTAGTCACGGCGACTGGTGAAAAAGGTCTCATCATAGTCAATACCATGAATCTATCTATAAGCTTTAGCCACCAATCGCCCCTTGTAGGCAACTACCTTGCCATCCATGTCGGTCTTCTTCTTGAAGACCCACTTGCACCCTATGGGCCGAGCCCCTTCAGGTGGTTCCACCAAAGTCCATACTTTATTGGCATACATAGAATCCATTACGAATCTCATGGCTTCTACCCACTTCTTGGAGTCTGGGCCTTTCATGGCCTCCCCGTAGGTTGCAGGCTCATCATCCATGAGTGGTATGTCATCGGGCTTAGTCACAAGAAGTCCTTACCTCTCAGGCTCATGACGTACCCCTACTGACCTACGGAGTTCGTGTGTCACCTGAACATGTTCTTCTAAACAACTTGCGGTTCCTGTTCATGTTCCATCATCGGTTTAGTGGTTTGCAATTCTTGAATGTCTTCAAGTTCTACAGTCCTCCCACTTTTTTCTTTAGAGACTAGCTCTCTTTCTAGAAACACGCCGGTCCGAGCTACAAACAATTTTTTCTCGGTTGGATTGTAGAAATGATATCCTTTAGTTTCCTTAGGATATCCCACAAACTTACACTATCCACTTAGGGACCGAGCTTGTCTTTTTGTAAACGCTTTACATAGACATCGCAGCCCCAAATCTTCATAAAAGACACTATGGGACGCTTCCCAGTCCATATCTCATATGGTGTCTTCATGACTGATTTGGATGGAACACGGTTAATGGTAAAAGATGCAGTCAATAGAGAATGTCCCCAAAATGATATTGGAAGGTCCGTTTGACACATCATAGATCACACCATATCTAATAGCGCGCGATTCCTCCTCTCGGACACGCCATTCCATTGTGGCGTACCCGGTGGAGTGATTTGGGATACTATCCCACACTCTCTAAGATATTCGTCAAACTCTTGGCTCAAGTATTCTCCTCCACGATCCGATCGCAAAACCTTAATACTTTTACCAAGTTGCATCTCTACTTCATTCCAAAATTCTTTGAACAATTCAAATGATTCGGATTTGTCCTTCATAAGGTATACAAATCCATATCTACTGAAGTCATCAGTACACGTAATGAAGTGGGTGTAACCACCTCTGGCAGGCGTGGGAAACGGCCAACATACATCGGTTTGCATGAGTTCTAGTAACTCACTAGTCCTCTCACTTTTCTTATTGAAAGGGGACTTTGTCATTTTTCCCAATAAACAAGACTCACATGTCTCATATGATTCCAAATCAAATGAGTCTAGAAATCTATCCTTATGGAGTCTAGATATGCGTTTCTCATTTATATGGCCTAAACGACAGTGCCATAGATATGTAGGATTTAAATCATTAAATTTAATCATTTTAGTATTTATGTTATAGATGGAATTATTTAGATCAAGGATATACAATCCATTAGACAAATGCGCACTACAATAGTGCATACTATCAAAATAAATGGAGCAACACTTTTCTTTTATTGAAATAGAAAAACCCTTCTCGTCCAAACAAGAAACGGAAATAATATTTCTGCTCATAACAGGCACATAATAGCAACTGCATAACTCTAAAATAAATCCAGAAGGCAAAGATAGTTCATAAACGTCTATAGGTAATGCAGCAACTTTTGCTCCATTCTCGACGCGCATATCTATCTCCCCTTTAGCCAATCTTCTACTTCTTTTCAAATCCTGCACATTTCGACGAATGTGAGAACCATATCCAGTATCCAATACCCAAGATGATGAATTAGATGGATTGACGTCTATAACAAAAATACATGGTGGTGGTGGAATCACTATTCCAAGCTTCTTATCCTCCAAATACTTGGGGCGATTCCTCCTCCAGTGACCCGGCTGGCTACAGTAGTGACAATCAC
The DNA here is from genome assembly GCA_023055425.1 of Linanthus parryae. Lineage (NCBI taxonomy): Eukaryota > Viridiplantae > Streptophyta > Magnoliopsida > Ericales > Polemoniaceae > Linanthus > Linanthus parryae. The sequence continues at coordinate 78,510,288 of JALGPY010000005.1, forward strand.
CTTTAGCCACGCCCCCACTAGGCTTCAAGGCTTCCTTGGACTTTGAAAATTTCTTGCGATTTAATTTGGAAGTAGAGGAAACTCCCTTGCCCTTCCTTTTATTGACCATCAGTATGGCATTGACTTTGCCTTTGTTGATGCTCTGTTCAGCTGTCTTTAACATGTTCAGCAAGTCCGGCAGAGTTTTACTGATCTCGTTCATGTTATAGTTCATGATGAAGTAGTTATAACTGTCAGGCAACGATTACAAGACAAGATCAGTAGCCAACTCTCAGCCGAGTGGGAACCCCAGTCTCGTGAGGTTCTATATGTAACCGATCATTCAGAGTACATGAGGCCCAACTAGGTTCCCTTCCGCGAGATTGCTCTTGAAAAGTTCTTTGGACACTTCATACCGCTCATGCCTTGCCTATCATAGGCTTCCATGCTCTCATGTTGCTTCTGAGCTCAGTGGTCATGGTGCAGAGCATGAGACAAGTCCCATAATTGGAATTATCTATATGTTTTTGATGTGCTCTCATGGCAGCTAGAACAGACTCATCCTGGGGTGGTTCTGGAATAGGATTGTCTAAGACATACATTTTCTTTTCTTGCTTAAGGACGATCCTTAAGTTTCAGTACCATTCAAGGAAATTTGTTCCAGAAAGTTTGTCCTTCTCAAGGACAGATGCAGGGATGACGTCGATGCGTGATTGTTTTCCATTTGGAATTCTACAAATCGAGAAATATGCAATTTTAGTATTTTGAACAATTCAACTATATTCAACAATGGCTAGATCATTAAATATAGCTCCCACTATTTTTCTCGGATTAATAGCCCTCACCATTAATGCGGAAAATTTCATACATATTTTCTAGTGAGTCCAAGATCCATATTTCACTTCTTCTTGAGCTTGCTTTAGCAAGTCACCCAAGAATTCTTTATTTAGGTAGGAACTGTTCCAATTGCATCCCATGCAACTCTTGGTCCAATTAGGCGAATAATTCCTTATTCTTTATCCTTTAGATAACACCTAACTGTCATGCCTCTAGGCTCATCAATCAAATTGATTCTACCCAGTTGCGTCCAACCTCTTGCTTCAACAATCACACATTACTTGCTTGTGTCGTGCTCAACACATCAAGGTAAATTAAAACGCCTTGCTTTGGCAAGCTCAAATTTAATAGACCTCGATCATGAAGGGTGTTTAGGCAAGAGAAGGCAAAACGCAATATTTCCATTGAGGGATTTAATAGTCATTATTCGTTTGGTTGATCCCATCAACATGATCTACTTATTTGGATTGGGCAATCCACAATAAAAGATCAAACTTGTTTATTATTATCTTGTTAACGTTTTGCTAGTATCGCCATACACACACAAATAAATAACAAGACACAAATAATAAACATCCACAAAAGAAAAATTAACGTGGCATGGATATGGCCACTAGACTAAGATATTACCAAGCCAATGATACTATCTATATGCCCTAAAGTGGCCAGCTCATCTCCATCTGCTCCACCATGGCTGCCCGTCTCTAGGATGGGACCTTCATCGTCTTTGTGGCTTCTTTGGTCCTCCAGTATTCTTCTCCATGCTCTTGGCTATCATCTAAATATTTCTAATTCTATCCTAGCATCTAGAATAAATAAATAAATAAAACATCACATGTTGAGAAGATGATCAGCTCGCAGGCCGTAAAATTAACTAAATATTACATTAATTTGATCTGCATGCAGGCCGTAAAACAAACCAGAAAACAAACACAAACATCCACAACCTAGGCTATATCCATCCACCATGTAACAAAGCACATAATACAGTTAAAACCAATTTTTAACGCGCTTGTTCGATTTTAGTTGAAATTAATTAATTAGGGTCACAATGGTCCAAGGAGTCCACCATCCACCATGGCCGAATCACCCAAGGACCAAGGCTAGGCCTTAGGGCGGTCGGCGGAGCCTAGCTTGGGCGGCAAGGCAAGGGGGGAGGTCCCCAAAGGGGGGTTGAACCTCCTTTGGAATTGTTTCCAAAACAATTCCTTGCCTTGTTGCCCAAGCTTAGTTGTTTCCCTAAAGTTGTTTTCATAATTGAAAAAACCCTTTTCCCAATTATGTGCCCAAGAACCCTAATTTTCAAGAACCCAATTATTCAAATCCTATGTGATCAAACTCATTCATTTACACATCCAATATTAAATTAGATCTTGTTTGTCGGGAATCAAATTCAATTTGCATCTACTATGCCAATTAATTTCAGTTTCGCGTAATATGAATAAAACGGTGTATAAACTGAATCACAACACATAAAATCATGATATGCGCTACGACCTGTGGCTCTGATACCACTGTTGGGTTTTGACTTAGGTAGCGCAGCGAAGTAACAAAAATTTCCTACTCAAAGCCCACCAAGGATCACAGGAAGAGCTAACATAACATGATAAGAGCATAGAAGATGTGTACCTTAGTTTGGGAGATCACACGTAGAACAGTGTCTTCGTCTCTATGAATATCCACACCTTGGATTCTTGATTGAATTGGATATCTCCGTGTAGTTCTAGCAACTGAAGAAGGAGGAATAGTTCACGCAAAACGGAGCACCAAGGCCGTTCCTTGTGGTGGCGGACGACAAGGGGGGCGGAAGGCAATGAGGCTTTCGGCCTTCTTTGCTTGTCTCTCTCTCTTGCTTCGTTAAGTTCTCTCAGTAATGACTTCTCTTAGACAAATAACAAGCTAGAGTTCCTTTATATAGTCATAACTCTTTATTAACTACATAAAGGCCCCAATACTAATCCTGTCCTTACATGGATTAGTCCACTTGCAAATTAGTCCTACTAAGTTTGCTTGTTGTTGCGTTATGATCCTTTTATTAATTATTCCAACTAATTAATACCCATATCCAATTTGATCCACCCGGTGTGTGATCCCATAGGTTTCTACTTAGTTGGTAGTAACTTATTACCAACATGGAGCGGCGTCTAGCAACACATCCATGCCACCCAACTAACAGAAATAAGTCAGTGATCCCGACAAACCTTGTTCTCAATATTACATATTGTGTTATCCCTTTGTCTCCATATCCGGATTGGACATGAGACATAATAGTCACACTCGTATATCCAATCCATAGTTTCTCGATCCTGGGAATATGCTTATGCAAGCAGATAACATCAATATCTCCATATTGATTTATCTGATTCTGGCCAGACATTTCTATAAGCACCATCCCTCGAGTGGCCCATGGATATTTGTTCCCATTATGTGGGAGGGACAAAATCTTTTGTGCGTCACTACGATCTCTAATCTTGCTTCCTATCATGCCCGATAGCAATCTTTATAGTTACCCGGTTAAGGCGCAACGTTGGATAACATCAAAGCTGATATTCCACAACTAGAGAATCTAGTGGCTTCAAGTGTAAGGATTACAATATCATTAACACTACGAGAAGCGATTGTGACTTTGACATAATCTAATGTATTCTTCTCGTCGTCGGTCAATCCAGTATGCCATTATTCATAATGCATGCCCATGTGTTAGACTTGATATCTCCATATCAATCTACACACATACTATTCTATATTTGATCGTCCTATTAACCAATATAATGGACTAGGGATATATAACATAAAAAAAACATTGTATCTAAGGACTTCATTTTATTAAATATTACAATAATTAATAAATGAATATTCTAGCCAAGACATCGTTCTTTGATATTGTCAATAATTTGGACTCCTTGGGAAAGACACCAATGTAGAAAAAGTGAGAAAGATTATAAGAAGTCTTCCCAAAGACAAATGGGAACAAAAGACTACTGCTATTGAAGAAGCTTAAGATCTATCATCACATCAACTTGATGACCTGCAAGGAAAACTCGTTACACATGAAATATCCATGAATAAAGTTGATGGAGAATTATCAGTAGGTGTCAAGAATTTAGCTCTCAAGGCAAAGGAGAATGAGCCATCTCAAAGCCTTGAAATTGAAGAAGATGATGATGAATATCCTTTAACTTGATTCCAAAGCCTTGACCATAATTCTCAAAATGAAGAAGAATTTGGAAACAAAGATTTCAGCAGACACAGATCCTCCAGTAGCAAAGACTACAAAAGTAAATCTTCTTCACATGGTAATAAGCCTAAAGTAATGAATTGCTTTGAGTGTGGTGATGCAGGACATTTGATTAGAGACTGTCCACACAAAAAGCAAAAACTTTCAAAAGAAAGACCATGACAGAAGAAAGAAAGCTATGATAGCTTCTTGGAGTGATTCAGAATCCTCAAGTGATTCTGAATCTGAAGAAGAACATGCCAACCTATGCTTTATGTACAAGCATGATGAATGTTCTGAAAAGAAAAGTGAGGTACTGGTAAGCTGCTTAGTTTCAAAACCCACAGAAGCCCTCTCAGATTATCTTAGAACAATGCTTTTAAATGAAGATGACTATCTGAAAGAAATAAGAGTTTTGGAAGAAAGAGTTCATGAGCAGGCAAAAGAAAACTTGCATCTTGTTTGTCTCAATTAGAACCTTGAAATTTCTCAAATGAAATCTGACACTGATTTCAAGGCCTTGAAACCAGTTTCAAATCCTTGAAAACACAAGTCAAGGAAGTAGCCACTGATAACTCTCTTTTGAGTGACAGCATCGTTAATCAAAGAAATCAAGTTGATGAATTGGATAAACAAAAGACTACTTTAATTGAGAAACATCAAGAATTTAAATCAATCATGACAAAACTTGCTGGCTCAGAACACAACTTAAACCTAATTCTTGGAGGTACCTTAAAGTCTATTCACAAAACTGGTATTGGATACAATCCAAATTTTCCCAGAAAGAACAATATCAGATTTGTGAAAGCTGGTAGGAGACATCTCCTAAGTGCCACTACTGTAATAAAATTGGTCTTATTAAGGTGACTTTTCCTTTCAGAAGAAGAGAACCTGACATCATGAGGAATACTTTTCTAGTTCAACTCAAAGGACAAGCTAGACATATTTGATTTCCTAAAGGGATTAGACCACATAACATGGTTGATCCTGAGTATGAATCTAAATTCCACACTTGGTCTAACAGCTGGGTAAGGCAATGAATGGTGTTTCCAGGTTGTCACCAAAAGAAAAGAACAGAAATGGTTTATGGACAGTGAATGCTCCAAACACATGAATGGAAAGAGATCTTTATTCTCAGAATTGAAAAGAGCAATATGAAGGTTCAATCACACTTGGTGACAAAGGTAAATGCAACATTCTAGGTATTGGTAAAGTTGGTACAGATTCTGAAAACTCTATTTCTAATGTGTAATTAGTTGATGGTTTGAAATTTAATTTTCTTAGTGTATCTCAGCTTTTTGATAATGGTAATAAGGTTATTTTTTACAAGGAGAAATGTGTGGTGCAAAATGAGAAATCTGGAAATTGCATCCTCACAACCTCTAGGTCAAACAATGTCTATACTTTTCAAACTAACAAAGTTGCAGGAGAAAATTTGAAATGTGTCAAGGCCTTGAAAAAAGATTCAAAGCTTTGAAACAGAAAGTTAGGACACATTAGCTTGCACACTTTGAACAATCTAGTCTATAATAACTTAGTAAGAGGTCTACCCTCTATCAAGTTCAAAGATGAAGAATTATGCAAGGCCTGTGCACAAGGCAAGCAGACCAGAAGATCATTCAAACCAAAGAACTTTGTAAGTACTAGAACCACTGAATAATTGCATATGGATCTATGTGGTCCTATGAGAAATTCAACTCCAAAGGTTAAGAAGTACATGCTTGTTATTGTAGATGATTTCTCTAGATTTACTTGGGTTATGTTTCTTAAGAGAAAAATCTGAAGCCCTCTCTGAATTTTCAAAGCTTTGTAGAGAACTTCAAACCCTGAAAAACCTACCTATTGCTTCAATTAGAAGTTATCATGGTAGAGAGTTTGATAAACTTGAGTTTGATGCATTTTTTTCTAAGCATGACACCTCTCACAACTTTTCTGCTCCTAGAACTCCTCAACAGAATGGACTTGTTGAAAGAAAGAACATGACTCTTGAAGACATGTCAAGGAAAATGCTTCTGGAAAACAAGCAGCCAATATACTATTGGGCAGAAGCTGTGAATACTGCAAACTATGTTCTCAACAAGTGCTTTATCAGACATATTGAAGAAGACTCCGTATGGGCTGTTCAAAGGAAGAAAGCCAAATATTTCTTACTTCAAGCCTTTTGGTTGTACCTGCTATGTTCATAATAATGGTAAGGACAATCTTGGTAAGTTTGATGCTAGAGGTGATGAAGGTATTTTTCTTGGTTATTCACAGACAAACAAAGCCTAAAGAGTTTACAATAAGAGAACCATGCTTCTTGAAGAAAGTATTCATGTCATATTTGATGAAAGCTATGATGGTTCTTCAAGTGATTGTTTTGCGGATCTTAATTTGAACAAGCATGTTTCAGATAATGAAGATGATTCTTCAAAAGGTTCCAAGGAAAACTTTCAGGAAAAAAGACGGCATTTCAACTTGAAAATGAGTTTCAAAGCCTTGAAACAAATCCTCCAGAAAAGACAGCTGATCAAGCTACTACTTCAAGTTCTCAAAGACTTGAAAAACAAATTGGAGAGACTTAACCTTGGACACCAAGGAAGATATTTAATTATCTCTCACCTCACCCTACAGATAACATTCTTTCTGATCTAACCACTGGTACAGCAACAAGATCACAGTTAAAGAATCTTTGTGCTTTTAATGTTTTTATTTCTCTTGTAGAACCTAAAATTATGAAGGAAGCATTACAAGAAGCAGAATAGATCATAGCTATGCAAAGTGAACTCAATGAGTTTGAAAGGAACAAGGTTTGGAATCTAGTTCCTCCACTAAGAAATCAGTCTGTTATTGGCACTAGATGGGTATTCAGAAACAAGTTAGATGAGAATGGAAAGGTAATTGTTGATGAATTAAAATTGCATATTTTAGTATGTTAACGAACTTTTATTAACTTGCTAATATGTGTAATTTATCTATTTTATCTCTCTTTCTAGACTTATGCTTGTTTTCGTAATTTTGGTTGTTTTCTATCATTTTGTAGGAAAATAAGTGAGTTAGAACGCAAGGGGCTAGTTGTGAAAGCTTGAATGAGGAATTTGAAGGCTTAATTTGAAGGAGTCAAGTGATAAAGAGGCTAAAGTTGAAGACAAAGCAACTACTTTGCAAGCTAAAAGTGAAGATTTGAAGACCTATTTGTGAAGACAAGAGAAGAATATGGGGTCGTTATTGAAGATTTAGAAGAAAAGAGGCCAAAATGAGAGTCAAAGGTTGAAGTGGAGGGTAAAGTAGATAAGAACATAACGGAATTGGGGCTAAAGTGTGGATTTCTAAACGTTTTAAGGGCTCAAATAAATTGTTTTTAACGGATTGGGGGTCAGATTGCCATTTTCAGAAGGTTTTAAGTTAGAGCCGGGGTATTTTAAAACATAACACCGAGTTTGGGGGGAGCCGGGTGAAAATTTCACTGGAACAGCTCATCTTTCACGCGTATCTCCTGACTCTCTCTCCGCGACTTCAGCGTGAAACACAGGAAGCCATTGACGTCCAACCGAAGCTTCGAAGAAGCCCAAAGACGCCTCAAATCGCGACGAAATCAAGCCAAATTGGGTGCAAAATACTCCTCATCCCAAGGCCTCCCTAGTGCACCTCTCAATTTGGCCCAAACCGAAGTGAAGAGAAAAGCCCTAAATCTACTTGGGTTCGTGAAGCTTCTGCAAATCAACGAAGGAGGAGCTCTGAGATGAATTGGAGGGTGGGGATACATTCTTGGAGGCTAAGGAAGCTCAAATACAAGTCCATATAAGATGGGTTGAAGAAATGAAGAAGGGGAGGACGACTACGCACAAAGCTGAGCCGAAGCTCCGTCTCCATCTCTTCTCTCTCGGTACTAAACCGATTTCTGGGTTCGTTCTGGTGTTTCCGAGCTCATCCTGAGCTACTACGGAGCCAGTAACAACCAGGGAGGAAAGGGTTAGGTCTGGTTTCAATCTGGGTTTCGAATTGCTCTGTTTTGAGCACTGTTTTGAGCACTGTATTGGCTCTGTTTTGGACTGTGTTGCTGCAGTAGCAGCAACTTGCTGTTAGCTTTGAGTTTCTGGGTTTGTTAGCTACTGGTTAGGTTGATTAAAGTGTAGTAGAATCAAACACTAGTAGTTTGTTCGTTATTTGGTAGCAAGTTGGTGTTATTTGGTTGAATTGAAGAGTATTTTGAACTTGAATATAATGACTATTTTCATGAATGCTCTTGATTCTTGTGTCTTGCTCTTGAATATGAACAACTAAGCTACTTGTTGGGTTGATTGATGACGATAGATGACTTGTGTGTGAGAAATTCAATTGTTCTTCTACTCTTATAAGTTGGATGTCGAATTCGTAGTGTTCAAGTGTTGAATATCAAATCCGAATTGTGGCTTGATCTTTCATACGGAAACTCTCTCGTTTACATATGAAAGATGCTTGACATAACTCGATTTTGCATTTCACTCTTGAATACAAGAGCTAGACAAATCCTCTTACTATATAATCCATGCTTTTCTTTGACATAAACTTTGGGTGTTGATGGGCCTCTATTGGAATCGATTGACCCAACTTACTCTCTTATTGACAAACTCGTTTGAATCATTCTAGTAATAGTGTTAGTAGTTGTTTTCATTCTTATTTATTTGCTCTAGCAATATCAACAACTCTTGCTCCATCACTTGAGTGGTGGATTCAAAGCTTGGCTAGCTCTAAAGCCTTTGAGAAACTCGTTTTGTCAATTTAGTTAGTTGCTTAGTAGTTTACTAGTTAGCTTAGAGTGTTTAATCTCTTTCCCAATCCGTGTGGAAATCGACCCCGTTCTTACTCGGGTACTACTTGTAGCGATATCCTATACTTGGGATTATCGACATCGAACAAGTTTTTGGCGCCGTTTCCGGGGAGAGGCTAGGTATTAGATTTGATTTGCTTTACTTAGTACTTAGTAGTTTTCTTAGTATTCACTCTAGTCGCTTTGGATAATCAAAGTTGTGAGGTCAATGTCTTATTTTCATGAAGAGTCAAATACTCACCGGAGTTCCTATGACCACGAGTATGATGCGATTGAACGTTTATTGGGAGGTACTCCGGTTGAGATTGATACTCCGACTCATACAGACTCACTTACTACATGCTCCAAAGATTTAGATGACCTTACTTGGGAGGAATTGAAATTTTTGTGTTTTGATGATGTCTCCTACTCATCTCTTCTTATGGAAGATGCATTAAATTTTGATAAAGATGAGAAACTAGTGGCTCAAGATGACCAAGTCGATGACCCCACTCATGAGCCTAAGGGTTTGGATGTGGTTTCATGTTCACAAACGTTTTTATCTCTTACTTGTGAATCCACATCCCTAAATCCATGTGCTACATATGTAAATGATGAGATCGAAGATTCACAAGTTGCCCAAATCTCTCAAATTGTGATTTTAAGTGAAAAATTGGCAACTTGTGAAGACCCATTCTATGATTCAATTCATTTGAGGATTTCAAACCCTTTTCTTAAGATGATGCATGACATAAACACTTGCTCTAGATTAATCGTTAGATTTTGTTTGCATCTCTTATTCATCTTTTGTGCCTTGCTCCTACTTCTCCTATCTATTCTAATTGATGAATCAAATTTTTTAAAGGAGAAGTACTTTTCTAAGAATGGAGTAGGGGCATGGCATGGAAAGAAGTTTCCAAGATTGGGGGTGGGATAACATCATTTTCTTTGTTCCACCTCCCTAGTTGTAAGTAAATAAATTAGTTTATCTCTATTTCTTGCCTTTTTATTACCATTTTGTAGGTTGCTCTTGGAGGAGGATTTGTGCTTGGTGGCCAAGAAAGCTAAAATGAGGTCTATCTATCCCTTATCTCTTATATGAACTTGTATGCTCTTCCATTGTTCTCACACATTGAGGACAATGTGACATTTTAGTTGGGGGGTGGGAATTAGATATACTAAATGGCTTAAATGGTTACTAGCATGCTTTTTCTTCATTAGTGATTTACTTGAAAAATACAAAAAAAAATGAAAAAATCAGAAAAAAAAAAATCATAAAAATTGAAAATTTTGAAAAAATGTGTGTGAAACTTCTGTGAGAAGCACCACTCTTTTCCCGTGTCAAACCTTAGATTTTTTTTTTCTCTTTCTTTGGTAGTTTTATTTATTTTCACCTTTAATCTTGAGTCTAGATTCTATTTTCTTATTTGATAGCTTTATTGAGTCTTAGAAAGTTATAGTTGAGTCACTTATTTCAAAAAAAAAAAGAAAAAGAAAAAAAATGAAAAAAATGAAGAAAAAAATGAGAAAAAGTGAAAAGGGGAATTTTGGAAAGCTAGATGTTTTCAAATAATGAAATTTCTTAGTCCAGGTTCTTTTTATTTTTATTTTAGAAAGGAATTCTTTGCTTATACTAAATACATCTACACCAATATCCCACCTTCCGCGATATCATGCGTTCTCACAAAGCGACACACTAAATTTACGTTTCATGTTTAAGTCCTTCAAGCTAAGTTGATCACATAGACTTTGACGTCTTCTACTTTGATAAAGGGTGCATTTTCTAAAGCTATTTGAACTTCACAAAAAGATTTTACTCTATTCGTTTTTGCGGTGGAAACTTGTAGCCCATTGGAGTGGTGGTTACCAATGACACCCCATGCTATGTCTAAGAAATAGAGGGGTGTCCGGGGATAATGTTACGTCACCACCTAGATAGCTCCCTTGGTTTAGCTTAAAAAGCCCACTCGCTTGTATATTCCTCTATTTTATTGTGGGTCTTGGAGAGCCTTGGATTTGAGGTTAAAAATAATCAAAAAAAAAAAGAAAAGAAAAAGAAAAAGAAAAATAAAAGAAAGAGAAATCATGATAAATCGCACCATCTACCAAAAATCCACAAAAGGATCATACAAGCCCACAACATCTCCCCTTCTTAAATTTTTTTGTTCAAAGCTTTGGAAGTCCATCCTACATGAGTGCTTTTGAATAAGTATGAGAATGACTAGTTTCATGTGATCCTTATTTTTGAAGGCATACTTTCTCGCAAATTGGACTTAATTAACAAGTTTTGTGGATCGCATGAGTCACCTTCTACCAAACACCGCCCACATTTGTATGAGTATATGCTTAGACGTCCATAGGCTTCTTTCTCAATCTTCTTGGACTTTGAGAGTTTATTTGAAGAAACATTTATGCATTCTTCTTTTTCCGCCACAAAAAAAAATTAAAATTAGCTAGTAACTCTTAGTATTTTGTTTCTTTGAGTTCTCACTTAGGATAAATAATGTGTGTGTGCGTTTTTGTAAATATTTGAGTCTAGTTTAGAATTGAGTCAAGCCTTGTCTAGTTGAGTGCGTGTCTCTCATGATTGGTTCTTAACTAGATTACGTCTCTTATCGCTCTCTTTGCTCGAGGACGAGCAAAAGGCTAGTTGGGGGGTGTGTTGATGAATTAAAATTGCATATTATAGTATGTTAACGAACTTTTCTTAACTTGCTAATATAATTAGTAAGCTAGTGAAGTACCAATCATGAGAGACACAAACTCAACTAGACAAAGCTTGACTCAATTCTAGACTCAAATATTTACAAAAACGCACACACACATTATCTATCTTAAGTGAGAACCCAAAGAAATTAAAATACTAAGAGTTACTAGCTAATTTTAATTTTTTTGGTGGGAGAACAAGAGGAATGCACAAATGTCTCCTCAAATAAATTCTCAAAGTCCAAGAAGATTGAGAAAGAAGCCTATGGACGTCTAAGCATATACTCATACAAATGTGGGCGGTGTTTGGTAGAAGGTGACTCATGCGAACCACAAAACTTGTTAATTAAGTCCAATTTGCGAGAAAGTATGCCTTCAAAAACAAGGATCACATGAAACTAGACATTCTCATACTTATTCAAAAGCACCCATGTAGGATGGACTTCCAAAGCTTTGAAAAAAAATTTTAAGAAGGGGAGATGTGGTTGTGGGCTTGTATGATCCTTTTGTGGATTTTTGGTAGATGGTGCAATTTATTATAATTTTTTTTTCTTTTTTTTTTCGAGATTTATAGCATTAACATTGTTTTTACCTCAAATCCAAGGCTCTCCAAGACCCACAACAAAACAGAGGAATATACAAGCGAGTGGGCTTTTTAAGCTAAACCAAGGGAGCTATCTAGGCGGTGACGTAACATTTATCCCCGGACACCCCTCTCTCCCTCTCTTAAGGCTACAATCAAGAAGAAGGTATTGACTATGAGGAGACTTGTGCATTCTTAAATGGCTATTTGCAAGAGGAAGTTTATGTTGCTCAACCTCCAGGATTTGAAAGTGACAAATTTTCTGATCATGTTTATAAACTTGACAAGGCTCTTTATGGTTTGAAACAAGCTCCAAGGGCTTGGTATGAAAGATTGTCAAAGTTTTTACTTGATAATGATTTCAAAAGAGGATTAGTAGACAAAACTCTTTTCTTAAAGACTTGTGAGAAAGATATGCTTTTAGTTCAATATATGTTGATGATATTCTGTTTGGAGCTACTAATGACTTTCTTTGCAAGGAATTCTCAAGTCGTATGAGCAGGGAATTTGAAATGAGTTTGATGGGAGAGTTGAACTTCTTTCTTCGAATTCAAATACATAAGTTGAAGAAGGGAATATTTCTACATCAAAGCAAGTACACAAGAGACTTGCTGAGAAAATATAACATGTCTCAATCCAAAGAAATCAAGACCCCCATGAGCTGTACATTGTCATTAGACAAAGATGAATATGGTAAGAGTGTGAATGTGAAATAATATAGAGGTATGATTGGATCATTCCTTTATCTCACAGCTTGCAGAACAGATATCATGTTCAGTTTTTGTATGTGTGCTAGATTTCAACCTGACCCTAAAGAATCACACTTGACTGTTGTAAAAAAGAATCTTTAGATATCTCAATGGTACCAAAGACTTAGGGATTTGGTATCCTAAACAATCTAATTTCTCTTTGTGTGGCTATTTAGATGCTGACTTTGCAGGATATAAAGTTGATAGAAAGAGTACATCAGGATGCTGCCAAGTCCTTGGATCATCATTAATCATCTCGCATTCAAAGAAGCAAAACTCAGTTGCACTATCAACAACAAAAACTGAATACATAGCAGCTAGAGCTTGCTGCTCACAAGTGTTATGTATAGCTCAACAAATGAGAGAACTTGGATTTGATTTCAGAGATATACCTATTAAGTGTGAAAACACAAGTGCAATATCAATCAGAAAGAATCCAGTTGAGCATTCAAGAACCAAACACATTGATGTTAGAAATCATTTCATCAGAGATCATGCTGAGAATGGTGATATTTTTCTTGAATTTGTCTCTACTAACATGCAATTTGCAGATATCTTCCCTAAACCACTGCCAAATGAAAGATTCTCATCCTTGAGATTAGAGTTGGACATGCTAAATAAAGAAGAATTGGTTTAGGGGGAGTATAAGGTAAGTGTTATGTATTTCAAAGATTTGAAATGATTTCTAAAGCCTTGAAAATATTTTCAAAGCTTTGATTATTTATGCTTTTTCAATACAAAATTTCAAGGCCTTGAAATACTTTCCAAAGCCTTGAACATAAGACTTGTAGATAATTGCTCAATATTTCCCCTTACTATTCAAAAACCCCTTTTTAGCCAAAATAGTATAATATTATTTATTTCCAACAGCACACACAACTTTGAATCTAATTGATTCAGCAAATCTTCAAAAGATCAGGAAAATATTTAGTTTCCTTTTCAAACTGAAACTCTTCAGTAGTTATCTGCTTCTCTCTTTCTCTCCTTCATATCTCTCATACCTTTCTCTTCTGTTTCCCAAACCCTAATGAGCACTAGAAGAGCCTCTGATAGAATCAAGATGGTTGGTGGTTCAATGGCTGCTACAGAAAAGAAAAGAAAGACTACTGAGGAAGAGGTTCAGACCATGAGTGGTGAATCAAGTTCAAGAACTCCAAGTGTAGAAGACATTGCCCATCCTCCTCCCAATAAGAAGGCAAAGAAAGATCAGACACCCACTTCCAGTAAGAAAAGGAAGATGAAGGTAGTTGAATCTGCTACAGAAAAACAGATTGCTAGTCCTAAGAAAATAAAGAAGAAGCCTACTAAAGTGGACAAGGGAAAATGGAAAGTAACAGAGGATGATCCAGAAGAGAACATTGAGAAGGCACTGCAGATCTATTCGGAAAAATAAGAAATCCACTGGTAAGAAATCTGGCCTTGATAACAAGTGGTTCATTACTAATGTTGCTAGATGTCAATGGCTAGATGGATTTGCTTCTAGATTAGTTGCTTACTACAGTATGGTTAGTGTTTCCATGTTGAATAGCGTGAATATAGAGTGTATTAAGATGCTGAAGAAAAGCTCTCTTTTGTTTGTTCTAAACCCTCCAGAGATAGCCTACCCCAGACTCACTAGATTCTTCTGCCTAAACATGAGACAACTCATGACTGTGAACCTTGTGATTCAAACCAAAGTTGCTGGTATTACTATGTAATTTGATCACTCTGAGTTTGCCAATGTTCTAGGCTGTCCAAAGAGGTTTGACCCAAGCAATCACCCTCCTAGAAGTGAAGCCCTGAAATTGGCCAAAGAAGAATTCTTTCTACCCAACACCTCTACCACATCCAAGCAGTTAACACACTATGTGCTAATTGTTGAAGCTAAAGTCTTGTTTACAATCTTGATGAGACGTGTGGTACCAAGGGAGAACTCAAAGGAGTTGATAATTGAAAGAGTGTTATACTTAATGTATTTGGTTATGCATGGATATGAGGTTGATCTTCCAAAAATTGTGATGGAAAACATGCTTTATTTCCAAACCAATCAGAGAAAGCATCCTTTTCCATATGCCAATATGCTTTCCTCATTCTTTCAACACCTTGATATTCCAAATGACAGGGAAGAAACTATTACTATTGGTTTCGTTATGCTTGATGAGAAAGCATTCGAGAGAATTGGTTTAGTAAAAAACCAGTGCTAAAACATGGAAGTTATACTCTGAATTGACTGAAGAAGAGCTGAAATCCAAGAAGTTTCTTAAACCCAAGGGCTTGAACCCTACCTCAAGCCAAACCACTCAGCCTCAAGACCTCTCCTTGGCTCTTCAGAAACTTGATGAACTTGAGAAGGACATGGATGAACTGAAGGAGAATCAACATGAGTTTGGAAGTGAGTTCAAACAAATGAAGTACATGGTTGAAAACATCTTCCAAAGTATGACTGTGTTTGATGTGCCTTAAAAAGTTTCTCAAGCTGCAAAGACAACCAAGAAGGCTGGATCAACCCAAGAACTTTCAGTGACCATACAACTCAGGATGAGACTGCTGTAGTGTAGGGCAAGGGTAAGCAAGTAGTTGAGGAACAAGGTGATGAAGACCAAGAACAAGATGAAGCTGACAGTCTATATTCAGAAATGCTGCTTAAAGATGTCAAGAAGAAGCAAAAGAAGCTAACTATTCAATAAATAGTGACTGAAGCTGATTTTTTTGAGGAAAAGGTGAAGCTGGTGATAAAGTGGCTCAAGAAGAAGAACAGGATGATGAGAATGATGAAGAATATAATGAGGAAGAAGATTCAAAGCAGCAAGGAGATCGACCCAACCCCTTAACTCTTGCCTATTCTTTCTATCTTTTTCGAGTCCTTAAAATCCTTTTCAAAGTCTTGAAAAACTTCTATCTTTCAAATAGTTTTCTTACTTATTTCCAAAACTTTGATCCAACATTTTCTCATTATTTTTTGATGAAAGTAAAAAAGGGGGAGAAATTTTAGGTGTTTTTATGTTTATTTGCTGGTTTAGTGACCTGGTTTTGGTCAATGGGATTATCTGAAAACTTTGTTGTTACTTAGTTACTTAATAAGTTGGATTGTTTGTGTAACACCCCTATTTTTCAAGCCGACTCTAAGTGCAATATCAAGACTTTGAGGGCGAATTTGTAAATAATTTGTCACGACTTTAAAGTTTGAATTTTGGAGAGTTGGCGATATTTGGACGTTGTTAAGATGATTTTGAAGCACGAGAGATGTTCGGGGTGGTTGTGTAATTCTTAGAAATTAATTAGAACCTCTAATTCTAATTTATACACTAAAGTTTGGAAAACTACACTTTCACCCCACTATGCATGTAAGACACTTGTTAACATTCTTTTGACACCCAAAAGCTAGGTGGCAGCTCCAATCTCCCTCTTCAGCACCAGCTGAGTTTTGTCAAAGAGGAATTCTCATCTCTTTCCATCATCATCATCTTCTTCTTCCTATTCACCACCAACAACCACCAACTCCACCCTAGCTCTACCACCACTTCACCATCTGGAAAGCTGCTATAGCTGGAGGTAGAGGGTGACCAGGGGATCAAAAGGCACAAATCAATTTCAGGGGAGGGGACGTATCGAGAGAGAAAAATCAATCCTAAGGTATGAACCCTAGCTTAGTAATCGGTCAAATTCTCCTTCATCCTTGCGTTTCAGCCCCTCTAATCAGTCTTGTTGTGTTCCTGTGGTGATTGCGAGCATAACACACCCAAAATCAGCAGCCAATTCGTCCGATTCCGACCTTCGCCGGAAACTGGGTTCGAAAACCCGTCGGGAGCACCATCGGTGGCTGGGCTTTGGTGGTTCTGTCCGTCGTGGCCATCTCTTTCCGTTCCAGCAGTTGCTTCAGGACTCTGAGCATCGTGGACAATGCTGGCGAACTCAGAAGCACCAGGGGACGCGTTGAATCGCCGGAAACCAAGCCGTGGGTCGCCGGAATCCGCCATGGCCGCCGGAATCCGCAGAGCTTGGTACAGCCCCTTTTTCTTGCTTGTTTTGATCGACTGAAAGCATGAGCATGATCCTAATCACGTCTAGAACACATTTAGATCACCTAAACACGACTGTAACAACAAATTATACGGGTTTGATTCGTGCATGTTGAGTTATACGGTTTGAAAACCTGCCCTGTTCGTCGGCCTGTAACTCCCTCAATTCTTGACCAAATCATGCGTGGTTTCTTCCAGTGTACTCCTGGGTGTGTTGTCTACAAGTTTCGTTTGAATTTCGTGGTCCAATTTCATCTCTAAACCCTCTGAAATCGGGCTTGAACATGGTCAGTGAGTGTGGTACTCGCTGTGTTCTTGGCTGTGAGGGCTCAAATTTTTCTAAGTATAGGATGCTATGGTGAAACACCCATTTTCAAACCCTTGTATCTTCTTCAAAACTTAATGAAATTTAGATCTGTTTTCTCCTATGTGTAGCTGGTATATAATACTTCAAATCATCGTCTCTGGGTCATGTTCAAATTTATAACGGATTTCTCACAAAACGAGCCTAAAGTTGCTAGTTTGAACTCGCGAAGCACTATCGAATTTTTCTAAGTATTGAATCGTAATTTTCATCCAACTTTGGCTAGCGATATTTCTTTGAATACTTGGAGTTTTTAGGAGTTCAAATATGTTCTGGAATCCTTGCAATGTCATCTTCAAAACCCTATTTCCGGTTTCTTAAAACTCCTTCTCAATTGATCATAAATCAGTCGCGAAGTTGACTACTTGAAACGACTTTTCGCTATCTTTGATATTCGGTTTTGAGCATTTGAATGGCGTTTCTGGCCTTAACGTTCTTCACGAAACTTGTTCGTATTCATATTCTGAGTCTATATATCAATTTTGACCAAGTTTGACTTTCCGAAAACCCTAGTTTGACTGAACTGTATAGGAGGGGCAAAATAGTCATTTCACATAAACTTTGAATTTAGGTTAGTTTAGTAACTTGGAGTTGTCAGCATGTCTTGTATGCGTGTTTGGAGTACTTGTATGTAATTCTGGGCTAGGGTTGACCAAGTCAAATGTGGGGGTCTTTTTGCAGTTTTGCTAAACTTCTGGGGCCTATGTGCAATTAATTAAAACTTTACATTTGAACAAAGTTAATGTTTGGAGACCAACAACCTGACTTAGAAGGATACTTGGAGCCTTAAGAAGGAAGTATTTGACTCGGGAGTGACCAAATCAATAGTTGGGGTCCTTTTTGCAATTTAAGAAAACTTTAGGGGCCTAAGTGCAATTTATTGAAAGTTGTAGATTTCGTTGCTAAGTTCATATGGAAGAGTTTGAAGTTAATTCTCGCATGTCTTCGGGCCAATATGAGTATAATTTGGGATCTAGGAAGTTTCAGACACTGTACTAAACGGTTTTGGAGTATCAGGGGCATTTTGGTCAAGTTAGTTTGCATGACCCGCATTCCATCGCATTATTGCATACAACCTCATATAGAGGGTAAATGCTAATAGACTGTATACTTGACTTGTTTATATCCAGCCGTTGTTGAGGACCGTTCCGCAATAGACGAACGTGTCCGTATCGCTGCATTCACTGTTAGACCGGATTCACATGAGATGAGCGTTATATGAGTGCTAGCTTTGCTTTGCGCCTTTCATGGCTCAGAGGTAAGTACATATGTACGGCCTTTTCATATCAAAGTATGCGTAAGTGCTTGATGTTTCAAATGAATGTTTGTTATATGAAATAGTATGAGAATGCATGTTTTCCACTCGAAAGTTGTTAAACTATTTTATTCATCTCCTTTGAGAACTCTCCGAAATTACTTGTGAATTGTTGACATCCTGATTCTAGTTATGTGAAAGAGAAGAAATAAAATACCTCTAATAGACTTAGGACGATGTACAGAGTACTGTTATTAATGGGAGGCGTCAAGCGATCCTCCATTTTCTTATGGCTAAGACCATTGAAGCAATGCTTCTTATTATTGGATAGAACGGTAATGTTCAAAAATCCGCCCCCGATGAGCCAAAATGTACCAAGTTATTGAGGCCAAGGGTTTTATAGAGCTATAGAGTGCTACTTATACTTGTAAGGGTCACTACGGTATAGGGGTGTCGACACTTAAGGCCTTTTAGCTAATGTTGTGAGCGGGGTTGACGAATGGGCTCCCTTAACGCTCGGGTGAAATAGGGTTTGATAGACCCTAGAAGGAACCCTTAGTAGTTGTTTCGTGATCCCTCTGTTTACATCGATCCTGCTGGTGGCTCTTGACACGCCTCAGCTAAATTAAACTGTTGATTGAGGTCGAAATTAAAAATTGACTACTTTATTAATGTTGTTTGTGGCTTTTGATATGCCCTAATCGATTGAAATGATTTGTTATGCTTTGGCTACTCATGAACTAAGTTATCCTCTTAAATGGACTTGTTTACTCTGGGTATGTTACGAACTACTCGTGGTTTCTCAATGTTATTAAATTGAGAGGTTTTTGTTACTCGTTTACTTCCAGTTGTTCCAAATTCTCCAACATGATAGCTTTACTGTTTAAATCTTCTAATTTGTTTCAACTCATGCTTCCGTGCCACTCGTTGATTTACATGTCGTAGTATGTATTTACTCAGTTTTTACTGATTATTTCTTCAAAACTGCGTCGGCATTTGCCATTTTAAAACCGCAGGTTGGCAATCAAGTTTGGGGAATGGGAACGCGGATCGATACGAAGAAGTGTAGCTCAACTTAGATCACTTAGTAGATCACATAGCTTATTTCAATCCCACTACAAATGTAAACTTATATTCTCAAGATTGTTTTTATTCGTTAACTAAATTGTAATATTCGTAACTTATTTCTACTTTTGGTTATCGATTGTCACATTAACCCTGAACCGAGATCCGGGGACGTTTCAGATGGTATCAGAGCATCGGTTCTCCGGTTAAAGTGACTTTTCGATTTCCATTAGTAGAGAATAAGAAAGATAAAACGTTTTCGAAATTTAAAAATTAACTAGGATAACTCAATTTGAAAATAAATGAAATAAACAAGCCGTCTGGGTGTTTGGGTACTTATCTATAGTTAAACTTGGTTTGTACTGTACTTGTTGATTAAATGTTAACGGCTATTTGTTTTGTGAATCATGCATTATCTGCTTGTCTATTTAAACGTGCAGTACCTATGTGACATTTATTTATATCGAATTGTTTGTCCTATTTGTGAATGCGTATCTTTGACTCTTTATTATGTAAGTAATTTCTCGACGAGAGAGTAACGACGTTGTGACTGAGAAGACCCCGATACCATTCTTTCGCACCTACGAGTGTCGAACCTTAAAACATTAGTTTGAATTTGGTTTATTTTGAGTTAGTTTGACATGGTTCTTTCCAAAATTAGAAACTTCCGAAAATAAAGTATTTATTACAAAAAAAAAAAAGGGTTTCGAAAAATTATTGACGTTTCGAGCTACCAAATGCCAAGTGATATTGACCACTTTGTTTATCAGTCCGCTGGCGCGACTCTTAGTACGACGGTACTATAAGTTGTACCCGCTGTGTAGACTAAGTTGGAACATTTGAAACACATGCGAGTTGTGTTAGAGAGGCACATTGTGTGACGACACATAGTGTTCTTTCTCCCTCGTATGCGTGGAACACTTGAGGTAATTGGTTTATCTAATCCTATACAGGTAAGACAATATTTTCAATGTGGCTGAGTTTCAAAAAGATGAGATATTAGTCTTCTTAAAAGTATTTGTCTAAAAGTTTCGAAATTTGTATAAATTCCAGCCAATTTTTGAGTCGCTTCTAAAATTGAGAACTTGTATGTTGTTATTGAATTTTCAAAATATTGTTTCGAACTTTTGCTTGTACTAGTCATATACGAAACCCTGTTGTGATGCGAGTCTAGGCTGGATAGTAATATAGACTCATAATAGACCCCGTCGTGCGGAGAGTAAGAATGAGGAATTTCTTCCAGTTAAGGTGTTTCTAGCTGACCATCTATGGAAACCATATATAGAGAGAGCAGAACATCCAACGAGAGTTACTTATGTACTTGTCTGATTAAGTCATATAGACTGAGTCAGGTACTGCAATTCACCTTCATTCCATGTGTATATGGGTAGGTATAGTATGAGATCTTCGGGGACGAAGATTCTTTTAAGGTGGGTAGACTGTAACACCCCTATTTTTCAAGCCGACTCTAAGTGCAATATCAAGACTTTGAGGGCGAATTTGTAAATAATTTGTCACGACTTTAAAGTTTGAATTTTGGAGAGTTGGCGATATTTGGACGTTGTTAAGATGATTTTGAAGCACGAGAGATGTTCGGGGTGGTTGTGTAATTCTTAGAAATTAAGTAGAACCTCTAATTCTAATTTATACACTAAAGTTTGGAAAACTACACTTTCACCCCACTATGCATGTAAGACACTTGTTAACATTCTTTTGACACCCAAAAGCTAGGTGGCAGCTCCAATCTCCCTCTTCAGCACCAGCTGAGTTTTGTCAAAGAGGAATTCTCATCTCTTTCCATCATCATCATCTTCTTCTTCCTATTCACCACCAACAACCACCAACTCCACCCTAGCTCTACCACCACTTCACCATCTGGAAAGCTGCTATAGCTGGAGGTAGAGGGTGACCAGGGGATCAAAAGGCACAAATCAATTTCAGGGGAGGGGACGTATCGAGAGAGAAAAATCAATCCTAAGGTATGAACCCTAGCTTAGTAATCGGTCAAATTCTCCTTCATCCTTGCGTTTCAGCCCCTCTAATCAGTCTTGTTGTGTTCCTGTGGTGATTGCGAGCATAACACACCCAAAATCAGCAGCCAATTCGTCCGATTCCGACCTTCGCCGGAAACTGGGTTCGAAAACCCGTCGGGAGCACCATCGGTGGCTGGGCTTTGGTGGTTCTGTCCGTCGTGGCCATCTCTTTCCGTTCCAGCAGTTGCTTCAGGACTCTGAGCATCGTGGACAATGCTGGCGAACTCAGAAGCACCAGGGGACGCGTTGAATCGCCGGAAACCAAGCCGTGGGTCGCCGGAATCCGCCATGGCCGCCGGAATCCGCAGAGCTTGGTACAGCCCCTTTTTCTTGCTTGTTTTGATCGATTGAAAGCATGAGCATGATCCTAATCACGTCTAGAACACATTTAGATCACCTAAACACGACTGTAACAACAAATTATACGGGTTTGATTCGTGCATGTTGAGTTATACGGTTTGAAAACCTGCCCTGTTCGTCGGCCTGTAACTCCCTCAATTCTTGACCAAATCATGCGTGGTTTCTTCCAGTGTACTCCTGGGTGTGTTGTCTACAAGTTTCGTTTGAATTTCGTGGTCCAATTTCATCTCTAAACCCTCTGAAATCGGGCTTGAACATGGTCAGTGAGTGTGGTACTCGCTGTGTTCTTGGCTGTGAGGGCTCAAATTTTTCTAAGTATAGGATGCTATGGTGAAACACCCATTTTCAAACCCTTGTATCTTCTTCAAAACTTAATGAAATTTAGATCTGTTTTCTCCTATGTGTAGCTGGTATATAATACTTCAAATCATCGTCTCTGGGTCATGTTCAAATTTATAACGGATTTCTCACAAAACGAGCCTAAAGTTGCTAGTTTGAACTCGCGAAGCACTATCGAATTTTTCTAAGTATTGAATCGTAATTTTCATCCAACTTTGGCTAGCGATATTTCTTTGAATACTTGGAGTTTTTAGGAGTTCAAATATGTTCTGGAATCCTTGCAATGTCATCTTCAAAACCCTATTTCCGGTTTCTTAAAACTCCTTCTCAATTGATCATAAATCAGTCGCGAAGTTGACTACTTGAAACGACTTTTCGCTATCTTTGATATTCGGTTTTGAGCATTTGAATGGCGTTTCTGGCCTTAACGTTCTTCACGAAACTTGTTCGTATTCATATTCTGAGTCTATATATCAATTTTGACCAAGTTTGACTTTCCGAAAACCCTAGTTTGACTGAACTGTATAGGAGGGGCAAAATAGTCATTTCACATAAACTTTGAATTTAGGTTAGTTTAGTAACTTGGAGTTGTCAGCATGTCTTGTATGCGTGTTTGGAGTACTTGTATGTAATTCTGGGCTAGGGTTGACCAAGTCAAATGTGGGGGTCTTTTTGCAGTTTTGCTAAACTTCTGGGGCCTATGTGCAATTAATTAAAACTTTACATTTGAACAAAGTTAATGTTTGGAGACCAACAACCTGACTTAGAAGGATACTTGGAGCCTTAAGAAGGAAGTATTTGACTCGGGAGTGACCAAATCAATAGTTGGGGTCCTTTTTGCAATTTAAGAAAACTTTAGGGGCCTAAGTGCAATTTATTGAAAGTTGTAGATTTCGTTGCTAAGTTCATATGGAAGAGTTTGAAGTTAATTCTCGCATGTCTTCGGGCCAATATGAGTATAATTTGGGATCTAGGAAGTTTCAGACACTGTACTAAACGGTTTTGGAGTATCAGGGGCATTTTGGTCAAGTTAGTTTGCATGACCCGCATTCCATCGCATTATTGCATACAACCTCATATAGAGGGTAAATGCTAATAGACTGTATACTTGACTTGTTTATATCCAGCCGTTGTTGAGGACCGTTCCGCAATAGACGAACGTGTCCGTATCGCTGCATTCACTGTTAGACCGGATTCACATGAGATGAGCGTTATATGAGTGCTAGCTTTGCTTTGCGCCTTTCATGGCTCAGAGGTAAGTACATATGTACGGCCTTTTCATATCAAAGTATGCGTAAGTGCTTGATGTTTCAAATGAATGTTTGTTATATGAAATAGTATGAGAATGCATGTTTTCCACTCGAAAGTTGTTAAACTATTTTATTCATCTCCTTTGAGAACTCTCCGAAATTACTTGTGAATTGTTGACATCCTGATTCTAGTTATGTGAAAGAGAAGAAATAAAATACCTCTAATAGACTTAGGACGATGTACAGAGTACTGTTATTAATGGGAGGCGTCAAGCGATCCTCCATTTTCTTATGGCTAAGACCATTGAAGCAATGCTTCTTATTATTGGATAGAACGTCAATGTTCAAAAATCCGCCCCCGATGAGCCAAAATGTACCAAGTTATTGAGGCCAAGGGTTTTATAGAGCTATAGAGTGCTACTTATACTTGTAAGGGTCACTACGGTATAGGGGTGTCGACACTTAAGGCCTTTTAGCTAATGTTGTGAGCGGGGTTGACGAATGGGCTCCCTTAACGCTCGGGTGAAATAGGGTTTGATAGACCCTAGAAGGAACCCTTAGTAGTTGTTTCGTGATCCCTCTGTTTACATCGATCCTGCTGGTGGCTCTTGACACGCCTCAGCTAAATTAAACTGTTGATTGAGGTCGAAATTAAAAATTGACTACTTTATTAATGTTGTTTGTGGCTTTTGATATGCCCTAATCGATTGAAATGATTTGTTATGCTTTGGCTACTCATGAACTAAGTTATCCTCTTAAATGGACTTGTTTACTCTGGGTATGTTACGAACTACTCGTGGTTTCTCAATGTTATTAAATTGAGAGGTTTTTGTTACTCGTTTACTTCCAGTTGTTCCAAATTCTCCAACATGATAGCTTTACTGTTTAAATCTTCTAATTTGTTTCAACTCATGCTTCCGTGCCACTCGTTGATTTACATGTCGTAGTATGTATTTACTCAGTTTTTACTGATTATTTCTTCAAAACTGCGTCGGCATTTGCCATTTTAAAACCGCAGGTTGGCAATCAAGTTTGGGGAATGGGAACGCGGATCGATACGAAGAAGTGTAGCTCAACTTAGATCACTTAGTAGATCACATAGCTTATTTCAATCCCACTACAAATGTAAACTTATATTCTCAAGATTGTTTTTATTCGTTAACTAAATTGTAATATTCGTAACTTATTTCTACTTTTGGTTATCGATTGTCACATTAACCCTGAACCGAGATCCGGGGACGTTTCAGATGGTATCA
The DNA here is from genome assembly GCA_023055425.1 of Linanthus parryae. Lineage (NCBI taxonomy): Eukaryota > Viridiplantae > Streptophyta > Magnoliopsida > Ericales > Polemoniaceae > Linanthus > Linanthus parryae. Next base: position 78,535,047 of record JALGPY010000005.1, read on the forward strand.
GAGCATCGGTTCTCCGGTTAAAGTGACTTTTCGATTTCCATTAGTAGAGAATAAGAAAGATAAAACGTTTTCGAAATTTAAAAATTAACTAGGATAACTCAATTTGAAAATAAATGAAATAAACAAGCCGTCTGGGTGTTTGGGTACTTATCTATAGTTAAACTTGGTTTGTACTGTACTTGTTGATTAAATGTTAACGGCTATTTGTTTTGTGAATCATGCATTATCTGCTTGTCTATTTAAACGTGCAGTACCTATGTGACATTTATTTATATCGAATTGTTTGTCCTATTTGTGAATGCGTATCTTTGACTCTTTATTATGTAAGTAATTTCTCGACGAGAGAGTAACGACGTTGTGACTGAGAAGACCCCGATACCATTCTTTCGCACCTACGAGTGTCGAACCTTAAAACATTAGTTTGAATTTGGTTTATTTTGAGTTAGTTTGACATGGTTCTTTCCAAAATTAGAAACTTCCGAAAATAAAGTATTTATTACAAAAAAAAAAGGGTTCTGAAAAATTATTGACGTTTCGAGCTACCAAATGCCAAGTGATATTGACCACTTTGTTTATCAGTCCGCTGGCGCGACTCTTAGTACGACGGTACTATAAGTTGTACCCGCTGTGTAGACTAAGTTGGAACATTTGAAACACATGCGAGTTGTGTTAGAGAGGCACATTGTGTGACGACACATAGTGTTCTTTCTCCCTCGTATGCGTGGAACACTTGAGGTAATTGGTTTATCTAATCCTATACAGGTAAGACAATATTTTCAATGTGGCTGAGTTTCAAAAAGATGAGATATTAGTCTTGTTAAAAGTATTTGTCTAAAAGTTTCGAAATTTGTATAAATTCCAGCCAATTTTTGAGTCGCTTCTAAAATTGAGAACTTGTATGTTGTTATTGAATTTTCAAAATATTGTTTCGAACTTTTGCTTGTACTAGTCATATACGAAACCCTGTTGTGATGCGAGTCTAGGCTGGATAGTAATATAGACTCATAATAGACCCCGTCGTGCGGAGAGTAAGAATGAGGAATTTCTTCCAGTTAAGGTGTTTCTAGCTGACCATCTATGGAAACCATATATAGAGAGAGCAGAACATCCAACGAGAGTTACTTATGTACTTGTCTGATTAAGTCATATAGACTGAGTCAGGTACTGCAATTCACCTTCATTCCATGTGTATATGGGTAGGTATAGTATGAGATCTTCGGGTACGAAGATTCTTTTAAGGTGGGTAGACTGTAACACCCCTATTTTTCAAGCCGACTCTAAGTGCAATATCAAGACTTTGAGGGCGAATTTGTAAATAATTTGTCACGACTTTAAAGTTTGAATTTTGGAGAGTTGGCGATATTTGGACGTTGTTAAGATGATTTTGAAGCACGAGAGATGTTCGGGGTGGTTGTGTAATTCTTAGAAATTAAGTAGAACCTCTAATTCTAATTTATACACTAAAGTTTGGAAAACTACACTTTCACCCCACTATGCATGTAAGACACTTGTTAACATTCTTTTGACACCCAAAAGCTAGGTGGCAGCTCCAATCTCCCTCTTCAGCACCAGCTGAGTTTTGTCAAAGAGGAATTCTCATCTCTTTCCATCATCATCATCTTCTTCTTCCTATTCACCACCAACAACCACCAACTCCACCCTAGCTCTACCACCACTTCACCATCTGGAAAGCTGCTATAGCTGGAGGTAGAGGGTGACCAGGGGATCAAAAGGCACAAATCAATTTCAGGGGAGGGGACGTATCGAGAGAGAAAAATCAATCCTAAGGTATGAACCCTAGCTTAGTAATCGGTCAAATTCTCCTTCATCCTTGCGTTTCAGCCCCTCTAATCAGTCTTGTTGTGTTCCTGTGGTGATTGCGAGCATAACACACCCAAAATCAGCAGCCAATTCGTCCGATTCCGACCTTCGCCGGAAACTGGGTTCGAAAACCCGTCGGGAGCACCATCGGTGGCTGGGCTTTGGTGGTTCTGTCCGTCGTGGCCATCTCTTTCCGTTCCAGCAGTTGCTTCAGGACTCTGAGCATCGTGGACAATGCTGGCGAACTCAGAAGCACCAGGGGACGCGTTGAATCGCCGGAAACCAAGCCGTGGGTCGCCGGAATCCGCCATGGCCGCCGGAATCCGCAGAGCTTGGTACAGCCCCTTTTTCTTGCTTGTTTTGATCGATTGAAAGCATGAGCATGATCCTAATCACGTCTAGAACACATTTAGATCACCTAAACACGACTGTAACAACAAATTATACGGGTTTGATTCGTGCATGTTGAGTTATACGGTTTGAAAACCTGCCCTGTTCGTCGGCCTGTAACTCCCTCAATTCTTGACCAAATCATGCGTGGTTTCTTCCAGTGTACTCCTGGGTGTGTTGTCTACAAGTTTCGTTTGAATTTCGTGGTCCAATTTCATCTCTAAACCCTCTGAAATCGGGCTTGAACATGGTCAGTGAGTGTGGTACTCGCTGTGTTCTTGGCTGTGAGGGCTCAAATTTTTCTAAGTATAGGATGCTATGGTGAAACACCCATTTTCAAACCCTTGTATCTTCTTCAAAACTTAATGAAATTTAGATCTGTTTTCTCCTATGTGTAGCTGGTATATAATACTTCAAATCATCGTCTCTGGGTCATGTTCAAATTTATAACGGATTTCTCACAAAACGAGCCTAAAGTTGCTAGTTTGAACTCGCGAAGCACTATCGAATTTTTCTAAGTATTGAATCGTAATTTTCATCCAACTTTGGCTAGCGATATTTCTTTGAATACTTGGAGTTTTTAGGAGTTCAAATATGTTCTGGAATCCTTGCAATGTCATCTTCAAAACCCTATTTCCGGTTTCTTAAAACTCCTTCTCAATTGATCATAAATCAGTCGCGAAGTTGACTACTTGAAACGACTTTTCGCTATCTTTGATATTCGGTTTTGAGCATTTGAATGGCGTTTCTGGCCTTAACGTTCTTCACGAAACTTGTTCGTATTCATATTCTGAGTCTATATATCAATTTTGACCAAGTTTGACTTTCCGAAAACCCTAGTTTGACTGAACTGTATAGGAGGGGCAAAATAGTCATTTCACATAAACTTTGAATTTAGGTTAGTTTAGTAACTTGGAGTTGTCAGCATGTCTTGTATGCGTGTTTGGAGTACTTGTATGTAATTCTGGGCTAGGGTTGACCAAGTCAAATGTGGGGGTCTTTTTGCAGTTTTGCTAAACTTCTGGGGCCTATGTGCAATTAATTAAAACTTTACATTTGAACAAAGTTAATGTTTGGAGACCAACAACCTGACTTAGAAGGATACTTGGAGCCTTAAGAAGGAAGTATTTGACTCGGGAGTGACCAAATCAATAGTTGGGGTCCTTTTTGCAATTTAAGAAAACTTTAGGGGCCTAAGTGCAATTTATTGAAAGTTGTAGATTTCGTTGCTAAGTTCATATGGAAGAGTTTGAAGTTAATTCTCGCATGTCTTCGGGCCAATATGAGTATAATTTGGGATCTAGGAAGTTTCAGACACTGTACTAAACGGTTTTGGAGTATCAGGGGCATTTTGGTCAAGTTAGTTTGCATGACCCGCATTCCATCGCATTATTGCATACAACCTCATATAGAGGGTAAATGCTAATAGACTGTATACTTGACTTGTTTATATCCAGCCGTTGTTGAGGACCGTTCCGCAATAGACGAACGTGTCCGTATCGCTGCATTCACTGTTAGACCGGATTCACATGAGATGAGCGTTATATGAGTGCTAGCTTTGCTTTGCGCCTTTCATGGCTCAGAGGTAAGTACATATGTACGGCCTTTTCATATCAAAGTATGCGTAAGTGCTTGATGTTTCAAATGAATGTTTGTTATATGAAATAGTATGAGAATGCATGTTTTCCACTCGAAAGTTGTTAAACTATTTTATTCATCTCCTTTGAGAACTCTCCGAAATTACTTGTGAATTGTTGACATCCTGATTCTAGTTATGTGAAAGAGAAGAAATAAAATACCTCTAATAGACTTAGGACGATGTACAGAGTACTGTTATTAATGGGAGGCGTCAAGCGATCCTCCATTTTCTTATGGCTAAGACCATTGAAGCAATGCTTCTTATTATTGGATAGAACGTCAATGTTCAAAAATCCGCCCCCGATGAGCCAAAATGTACCAAGTTATTGAGGCCAAGGGTTTTATAGAGCTATAGAGTGCTACTTATACTTGTAAGGGTCACTACGGTATAGGGGTGTCGACACTTAAGGCCTTTTAGCTAATGTTGTGAGCGGGGTTGACGAATGGGCTCCCTTAACGCTCGGGTGAAATAGGGTTTGATAGACCCTAGAAGGAACCCTTAGTAGTTGTTTCGTGATCCCTCTGTTTACATCGATCCTGCTGGTGGCTCTTGACACGCCTCAGCTAAATTAAACTGTTGATTGAGGTCGAAATTAAAAATTGACTACTTTATTAATGTTGTTTGTGGCTTTTGATATGCCCTAATCGATTGAAATGATTTGTTATGCTTTGGCTACTCATGAACTAAGTTATCCTCTTAAATGGACTTGTTTACTCTGGGTATGTTACGAACTACTCGTGGTTTCTCAATGTTATTAAATTGAGAGGTTTTTGTTACTCGTTTACTTCCAGTTGTTCCAAATTCTCCAACATGATAGCTTTACTGTTTAAATCTTCTAATTTGTTTCAACTCATGCTTCCGTGCCACTCGTTGATTTACATGTCGTAGTATGTATTTACTCAGTTTTTACTGATTATTTCTTCAAAACTGCGTCGGCATTTGCCATTTTAAAACCGCAGGTTGGCAATCAAGTTTGGGGAATGGGAACGCGGATCGATACGAAGAAGTGTAGCTCAACTTAGATCACTTAGTAGATCACATAGCTTATTTCAATCCCACTACAAATGTAAACTTATATTCTCAAGATTGTTTTTATTCGTTAACTAAATTGTAATATTCGTAACTTATTTCTACTTTTGGTTATCGATTGTCACATTAACCCTGAACCGAGATCCGGGGACGTTTCAGTTTGGATACCTTGTGTTAATGTTTATTGTTATAATAATATGGCTATGTTCTAATATGTATTTTTTTTTTGCAGAAACCTAGCCGTAACAGTTTATGGTTTTGTCTTTCATCAAGGGGGAGATTGTAAGTTCACCCTGGTTTCAAACGATTGAAATAGCTAGTCTATTTCAAGGCCTTGAAACAACTTTCAAAGATTTGAAACAGATAGGTGAATCTTAAGCATGAACTTAGGGGAGTTTCTGATTCCATTCTAACTCCTAAAATCCTATACTTGTTTATATGTTATTTGATGATGAAAGAAAAATTAGTTTTTGACATTCTAAAGTGTGACTAATTCATCTGTTTGACTAAGCTTTCGAAGAGAAATTTTATTTCCTATTTTGCAGGATATATTTCCAAAACTGTATTTTTGCAGGAAGGGAAACTGCTTGATGATTTGATTCTTTACTTGACTTTTATTAATTGAAATCTTCCCAACATCTTCACAGACAAGATCAAGACAGTATATTTGAAGATACTGAGCAACTATCCATTGGGAGAAGCTATTAAAGAAGTTAACAGCTGAAGCTACAAAAGAGGGAAGTTTGTTATGAAAAGATATTGAAGATCTGCAATTCAAACTGCTCCTTAAAAGAGTGAAGAGCTGATGAAATTCAACGGAAAAATTAATAGAGACACTCAAACACATTCAGGGATTGAAAAGCAACACAGAAGCAAATTCATTCATCTCAATCAAGCATATGAAGAACACTGCATACTCACTGCAGACTTAGTTCTAGTGTTCTTCTATTCTAAGCTTTATTTGTATATCATTCTGATAACACTTATAGTTCTTATTCTCGTGGATTGTTCAAGGAGAACAAAAGAGAATTCTTATTGAATCAATTAGCTAGAGCAGGTACTAGATAGGATAGTGAGAACCACACGCTGTAACAGAGCACAAGAAGTCTATGTGCTTGAGATCTATGGCTTAACTTTTGATTAATAAGAATTGAGTTGAAAATTATGCAGGGATCAAGTCCCTGAGGTAGAGACCTTGTTCCAACTGGGCTGAACTCTATATATCTTGTGTCTCTTGCATGTACTTTTCAGTTCTATACTTAGCTTATTTGCATCAAACAAAACAGGTTTTATTTCAAGGTTTTGAAACTCATTTCGAGGCCTTGAAATAGACTTAGCCTTTCTACAACAATTGTTTTGATTCCAAGGACTTGAAATACATTTCCAGGCCTTGAAATACTCTCTACACTTTACAAATCTTTTTGAAATCACTCTTCTTTCAAGTTTAGTAAAAGTTTCCATACTCTATTCAACCCCCCCCCCCCCCCCCCCCTTCTAGAGTATTGATCCTGTATTACTTCATACATTACAGTCCTTCACATAGTATGCAAACAATATTAGATAAGTAAACTAGCATGAGAAAGTTCGGGACAAACTCACATATGAGAGAGGCAACATGCAACCCTTAAAATCATCTAGTTTCAAACTCAAGATTTCTAGGGAAATGCCCAAAAAATTAATGCATATACATGTCCGAAAAACTCAACTACTTTATGAAAGGTTGAGCGTGTCATTTTAATTTAAAGCCATTGTGGAGGATGTGACCAATTTAAGTCAAAGTTGATGGTGCAGAGTCATGTAACAAGTGTGCGGGAAGCATTAGTTTCCAAATTCATGACCACAACGGAAACCAAGGTGACCTATATTAAACTAGCTGTTTAGCCTAGTGATTAGGGCTTGAAGCAGTTCATTGACATATTGAGGAGACTCTTAACTCCTTTTTAATGTTTCAATTCTACTTCTATTAGTTTCGTTACTATTTTTTCCGGAGATCTAGGCAGTCAGCCTACAAAGAAGCCGAGCATCCACACGACTCTTCTGTCCTTGCTCTATCACTATAGTCCCTAATCCAATGTGAATGTGCCGCAAGTAGCTGCGCTTTACTCTAAACTAGACTTGTGGCTAGTGGCGCTCTTTCAGACCTTTATTTTGGTGAAGCGTTATATCTATATCACACACACACAAGCAAGGCTAATTGATGTACAAATGAAAGTTGGTGAAACATCTTTAGGGATACTCTTCTAATCTAGATTTTTATTCTGCAAATTACTTCACATGGATAATGACAATTCACAATATGTTGCTGCTAATGCTGAAGTGTCGAAAATTCAAGAAGAACAAAAAGAATTAATAAGCGTCATGGGCTACTCCCCTCATTGCCAATTGGTTTTGACGTGGAACCCCATGGATTCTTATATGGTATCAGAGCGGGTTCGCTCCTGTGACCTAATTCTTGCTTCCGCCTCTGGCGGGCGGGGCACCTTCACTAGCCGTACGCTGTAATTATTAGTTTTTTTCTTTCTTTCTCCTACTTTATTTTCTCAAACATTAGCACTGCAATTTAAACCCATAGGTTAAGATCCTAACATAGAAGCGCAAAACTCACCGTCATCCATCTGACGTCGACCTCACTGGTCTTCATGGTTCGTCGCACTCTGCGTCAACCACTCTCTTTGCCGCGGATCAAATCCAGCGCACAAGCAGTGGCGATCAAAATAATGCCTTCCTCCCGTGGCCGGCAATCTCCAGGACCATCGCACCTTGTGTTGGCCTGTTTTTCTTCCTATGTTGCACAAATCAATCTCAAGACCTGGTCTGTCGCACAAGCACAAGCCGCCGATCAACCATAAGCTCCCTCCAATCTGTCGCACCTTGCAAATACCTCCACAACCAACATCGCCTCCAGCAGCGTCTAGCGTCGCTTCCTGGTTTATCGTCATCCAAATATGATCGACAGCAGTCGTTCCATCCGTCTCCGACCACCATGAAGTCTATCGTCAATCACATTGACCCAGCACCGCTCTTTCGCCAGTCTGCAATTCTCATCCAGGTTTGTACCTTGATCGCCTCTAGTTGCCGACGAGCAACCCAGCAGTGTCGTCTTCGTCGACGACCTATGTCTATGGTTTTTTCTTTTTTAATTCGGCGCCGTTCACATCGCAGATTGCCAGCTGCCACTGGATACGAAGATAGGAAGGGTAACATTTTGGGGGTAATTATTGAAACGTCCCCCATGTTCTTCACAATTACAAGTTAACCCCGTCGATCTTTATGTTTTTTATTTCACTCATTTGAGTTTTCACTAGAGCCCCTACAAGAATTTTTATTATTATTTTTTCAATAAATCCTAGTCCTCAATTGCCATCTCCAAACTCGGCGTTGAAAAAGCAAAGCCCCTGCAAGGTTGTAGAAAGTACAAGGACTAAATACCAATCAGTTTCGAGGGGAACCCCATGGATTCTTACATGGTGTTAGAGCCTCATCTCACGCACGTGAATGGTCTAACAACCCATGTGCTCATCACCACCTGCAGACTAACGATCCACGTGTAGGCCAAAGAATGCCACACATGAGGGGGCCTGTTGAAAAGTCCCACATCAGACATTCAAGAAGAACAAAGAGAATTAGTAAGTGTACTGTGATACTCCCTTCACTGACAATTGCGTTTGAGGTGGAACCCCATGGATTCTTACATGAAGCACCACATATAATAGACCAACAACGCTTATACACAGTACCATTCAAAGAAAACCCTATTAGAAACTTCAATCATGAAGAAAAAGAACTTTGGAGTCTGAGTCGATAAAAAGATTTAGTAAACAGAATCCCAACCATCATTGTTATAAAGTTTGAGTATATTTTTTTAAATGCCATTAGATAAACAAGGAACTATTTTGTTACATACTTGCAGCACCATTCTCATTTCTTGTACCCTCGATAGGTTTTGCTTCTGGACCATCGCTTTGAGGACGGGGACAAAGCACGTTCTTGATAATAAAACATGGAAATCAAAATCTGTTGTCATACTGGCGCAATTGTCTTCTATCCATTTGCCTGCTAGACCAGTACTCACGTAGTCTTGTGAAAGACAGTAATGTAGGTAGAAATGCATGATCAATACTCTAGAAGGGGGAATGGCTGAATAAAGTATGGAAACTTTTACTAAAAGAGTGATTTCAAAAAGGTTTGTAGCAAGCAGTGAGTATTTCAAGGCCTTAAAATGAGATTCAAGTCCTTGGAATCAAAACGACGAGTATAAAGAATGCTGATAGTTTTCAAGGCCTTGAAATGGCTTTCAAGCCCTTGAACTGAAACCTGTTTTGTGCAGAAATTGAGCTAAGTACAGGCAGTAAGATAAATGAAAGTGACACAGAGATTTATAGAGTTCATTCCACTTGGACCTACATCTCTACCTCAGGGAATTTATCCCTGCAGGATTTTCAACTCAGTTCTTATTAATCAAAAGCTAAGCCCAAGATCTCAAGCACAGAGAGTTCCCTTACTCTGTTACAGCTTGTGGTTCTCACTAACCTATCTAGTACCTGATCTAGCTAAATGATTCAACAGGAATTCCCTATTTTTCACTTGAAAAACTCACGAGAATAAGATGTAAGAAGTATTATCTAAGTGATATACAAAATAAGATCAGAAAGAAGAGCACTGAGAACTGATGAAGCAGTTGGGTGTGCAGTGATCTTCTGATGAGTGGATTAAGTGAATTGAATCTCCTTCAGTGTTGTTGTCACTCATGAGAATGTATGCGTATGTCTCTGTTCATTCTCTGTTTTATTTCTTCATTCATTCCCTCTTATGCAGCTAGTTTGAAATGCAGATCTTCAGGATCTTCTCAAAACAAACTTCCCTAAAAATCAGTAGCAAATCTTGACTTCTTTAACATCTCTTCCATATGGCTAGTTTCCCAGTATCTTCAAAGATACTGACTTGATCTTACATTTAAGTATGTTAGGATGGTCCCGACAAGTTTGCATAATCACCGAATCAATTTGTCAATCCAATTTCGTTACTGCAAAACATACAGAGAATGAAACAATCCTTGCAAAATAGGTAACTATTTATCCCTGCAAAAACTTAGTCAAACAGATAGATTAGCCACAGTTTAGAGTATCAAAATGGTTTGTCTTTCATCATCAAGTAATATAGAATCAAGCATAGGAGATCAAAAACAAATTGGAATCAAATGCTTTCCCTAAGTTCATGCTATATACTGCAGTGTATATTTCAAACATTTGAAAATATTTTCAAGGCCTTGAAACAGAGAAATTGTTTCAAGCCTTTGAAACAATGCTGAACTTACAATCTCCACCTTGATGAAAGACAAAACCACATTTCTTTTAAGAACTAGGTCTCTGCGAAAAATAGTCATTAGTGCATTGCAGAATAACCATGATAATCTTTGATAATAAACTGAAGCACAAAATATCGAATCAATCCAACTTATTATACTATTAAGCAGCAACAAATCCTATTGATCTATATCAGATCTCTAAACAATCAAAAGTACCAAAAATAAACACCTAAATTTGTCCCTCTTTTTGACTTTCATCAAAAAATAATGAAGAAATGTTGGATCAAAGTTTTTGAAAGCTTAAAAATAGTTTTAAAAAATAGAAATTTCAAGACTTTGAAGAGAGATTCAAGGCCTTGAAAAGAAAGAAAGAAAGAAAGAAAGAAAGAAAGAAAGAAAGAAAGAAAGAAAGAAATGGCAAGAATTATGGGGTTTGTTCTCCATCTCCCTTTAGCTCAGCATCCTCTTCACCAATTTATTCTTCATCATCCACATCACATTGTTGTTCTTCTTCTTGAGCAGCTTCATCACCAACATCAGCAACCACATCTTCATCAAAAAGTTCTGCCTCAGTCACTATCTCTGGAATGTTTACCTTAAGATCCTTGATCAACAAACCTGAGTCTTGGCTGTCTGCATCACCTTGTTTTTGTTCCACAACCCTATTATTGAGAAACTGACACGATTTCTTACGTGTATACGCAAGTGCACGGTCAAGTAGTAAAAGTGGAGTATTTTACGGCTATGAGTATCGAACCCAAGGGAAATAGACGACTACTAGCTAATTAAGAATCAATTAGAAGATACCTAAGTAACCGGTAAGAAGTGGTTTGATTTTTAATGTTCTTCGCCCACAAACAAGCGACTGAATAAAATGAATGTAGAGACAATATTTCTGTGTTTTTCAATTAAAAGAATTGAATCGAAGTATGGAGAAAACTAGGCGATCTATGAATCACCTAGGGTCTTTAGACAGTATCGGAATTCGTATTGAAACACATCACGCACTAAATGATTATGCCGGGTAATCGCACTTACAATCTTCTGTCGATCTCATGTAATTTTACGTAACAGTTTATTTTGGGTCCTGTCAGTCCACCTCCATCTATCGTTACGTTCTAGCTGGCTAGTCAACTTCGTTCACGGGGTCCTGTCGGTCCACAGATTCACTCACCTAACTAGTTCAACCGAATCTACACACACATGACTACTCCTATTCATCTCGCCTATAGGTCTCAATGATTCGGGAATAAAAACATGATCTTATTCGTAACCGGGTTAAGTCTCTGTCGAGCACCCACCTAGTTCACTAACAACTCCGGTTCGCGACTCCCTTGTTGCTAAGAATTAAGCCTAGATCATGATTTCTAATCAATTAGTTTGTAACATTAAGCTATGAATTCAACTAGTTCATCACCTTCATCTAACATGGTCATTCCATTCATCACTAACACGTGTTAATAGCCTTAGCTTACGGATTCACAATACAAGATGAAGAATAATAAACATTAATTGGATCAAACACATGAATCAATCAACAAAATCCGGAAAGTAAGTCTAAGTCATAACCCTAGGCTCTCCATAGAGCCTAACAAAGAAATTATCTACTCATTGTTATGCCAAAATCACATGTATTCTCCATATAATGATAAAGAGAGGGTAAGAGAAGAATCAAACGATGAAATCGCCAAAGATTTGGCGAATCCGTGCAATCCCCAAGCTCCTAGGTGCTCTCCAATGGCTCCCGTACGTGAATAATCTGCTACTAGGTCTTCTCTGCCCGTATTTTACTAGCTGGGCACGATTTTTAATGTTATTTGGTCGAAATTTCACTTCAGCCCCCTCCACTTTGTAATTTCCGGACAGAATTATTTTCTGATCTTGCGCGGGCTGTATCTCCTTCATACGGACTCGTCTTTGGGCCTAACATATATCGTTGGAAAGCTACTGATGTCTAATTTCCAATGCCGCAGACCTTGCTCCAAAATTCTTTGTATATTTTCCTGAGAACCGAAAAGAGTGCAGGCTGGTCCTGTGTGACTTTTCCAACTTTGCTTCGTTTTTGCGTCTCCTTTTCTCCTCTTCATCTAGCTCCATTGCAAGCATCTCCAAGCCCCACATGAGCTCCATTGCACCTATTCTACCTGAGATAGACAAAACTAAACAACCCGTGCAATTATCATCAAAAATATGAGAGAAAACATGCTCAAATAAGCTAGAAACACAACTTTTCACTCTTAGGCTTATAAATCGTCAAATTCACATATTTGTGCAAATATAACATATAAATCATGTGAAATAAGCCTAATACAAGTAGTAAGAAAGTATAATAGTAACTCCTAAAAGCGAGTTATCAGCAACTTGTTTCCTTGTGTCCACTACCCTTGCAGCCTCATCTTGACTAGTATACTCACTGAATAAGTCTTTGGTTGAACCAGCCTTCTTTGATCCTTCTGCAGCCTAAGAAACTTCCTCTTCCACATGGATCACATCGATGCTTTTGAAGATGCTTTCAACCATATACCTCACTTGTTTGAATTCAGTGCGAAACTCATGCTGATTTTCCTTCAACTCAACCATATCATTCTCTAGAACATCAAGTCTTTGAAACACCATGGAAAGGTCTTGAGATTGAGAGAGTAGGTTTGAAGGAAAGGTCAAGGCCTTGGGTTTTGGAAACTTCTTGGATTGAAGCTCTTCTTCAGACAGATCATAGTATAACTTCCAAGTTCCCTCACTGGTATTCATAATTCTAATTCTCTCCTTCTCATCAAGCATACCAAACCCAGTGGTAATAGTTTGTTCTCTGTCATTTAGAATCCCAAGGTACTGGAAGAAAAGAGACAATAGGTTGGCATAAGGTAAAGGGTGCTTTCTTTCCTTAGTCTGGAATTAAAGCATGTGTTCCATCAAAATTGTGGGAAGATCAATCTCATACCCATGCATAATCAAGTACATCAAGTATAGCACCCTGTCAGACAACAACTCTTTTGAATTCTCCTTAGGCAATACCATCCTAATTAGGATGGTAAAAAATAACTTTGGCTTCAACAGTTAGCGCATAGTGTGTTAACTAATTTGAGGAGGTAGTAGAATTGGGTAAAAATAATTCTTCTCTAGCCAACTTCAAGGCTTTTCTCTTGTTGGGATAGTTGTCTGTGTCGTACCTCTTAGGACAGCCTAGAGCATTGGTAAACTCTGAATGATCTAACTCCATGTTTATGTCAGCCAGATGTAATCACCAAGTTTAGAATCTTGATTTGCTTCATGTTCAGGTAAAAAAGTCTAGTCAACCTAGGGTAGGCGACTTCTGGAGGGTTTAGAATCTTACAAAGAGAGTCTTTCTTCAACCTCTTAATGCACTCCAAATTCATACTTTTAACATGTTAACACTAATCATACTGCAGTAGGCTACTGGTCTATAATCAAAACCATCTAATTACAATCCTTTAGCAATAGTACTAACAAACCATTTGCTATTAATGCCTGATTTATTACCAGGGGATTGTTGCTTCTCTGAATAGATCTGCAGTTCTGTTCCAGTGTGCTTCTCTGGTTCTTCATATGTAGCCTTACATTTTCCTATGTCAGCATTTGTAGGCTTCTTTTCTTCACCTTCTTAGGACTAGCAGTCTGTTCCTCTGGCTGTTGCTCAGGAGCAGACTGATCTGTATTCTTCTTCTTCCTAGAAGTTGGCGTTTGATCCTTCTTGATTTTCTTGTTTGGAGGAGAAGGAGGCTTTTCTGCACTTGGGGTTCTGGAAATGGAATCATCAGTTAGGGTTTGAACCTCTTCCTCAACAACCTTCTCTTCTTTTCAGAACCTTTCTTTGAACCTCCAGCCATTTTGATTCTATCAAAAGTTCTTATCGTGCTCATTAGGGTTTAAGGGTATAGAAGAGAGAGGCATGAGTGATACGAGAGAGAGAGAGAGAGAGAGAGAGAGAGAGATAAATACTGAAGAGTTTGAGTTTAAAAAGGAAACATAGTATTTCCAAATATTTTAAGATGTGTAGAATGTTAAATTCAAAATTGTGTGTGTGTAACGTGGGAAAGGAAATAATATAATATTATTTTGAAAGAAAAATAATTTTAAAAGGTAAAGCAATATTGATAAAATATCTACATAGATAACACCCAACATTAACGATCCAATTTATTGACTATGTATCATACAAACTTATTTTCAAGGCTTTTGAAAGCATTTCAAGGCCTTCAAAAGCTATACTGCTGAATCAAATAAAATCAAGGCTTTGAAAGATTTTCAAGGCCTTGATAATCCAATCAAAACTTTGAAGCATATAGTACTCACATGATACTTACTTAATACTCCCCCTAAACCAATGCTTCCTTATTTATCATGCCCAATTCTAATCTCAGGACTGAGAATCTACCTTCTAGCAGTGGTTTAGTGAAGATATCTGCCAATAGCATGTTAGTAGATACAAATTCAAGAGTAACATCACCTTTCTCAGCATGATCTCTGATGAAATGATGTCTAACATATATGTGTTTGGTCCTTGAGTGCTGAACTGGATTCTTTGTAATTGATATCGCACTGGTGTTGTCACATTTGATAGGAATATCTCTGAAATCAAATCCTCATTTGCTGAGCTATCCATAACACTTGTGAACAGCAAGCTCCATCTTCTATGTATTCAGCTTCTGCTGTTGATAAAGCTACTGAATTTTGCTTCTTTGAATGCCAGCTGATCAGGGATGATCCAAGAAATTGGCAACACCCAGAAGTGTTTTTTCTGTCAACTTTGTAACATGCAAAGTCAGCATCTGAATAGCTACACAAAGAGAAATTATATTGTTTTTGATACCAAAGCCCTAAGTCTTTGGTACCATTGAGATATCTAAAAATTCTTTTTGAAAGCTACCAAGTGTGATTATTTAGGATCATCTTGAAATCTAGCACACATACAAACACTAAACATGATACCTGGTCTACTTACAGTGAGAAATAGGAATGATCAAATCATACCTCTATAATCTTTCACACTTATACTCTTACCAGTTTGATCCTTGTCTAAGGATAATATAGAGCTCGTAGGGGTTTTTTATACCTTGGACTGAGACCTATTGTACTTTTTTAACAAGTCCTTGGTATACTTGATGCAAAAAGATTCCTCTCTTCATATGATGTATATGAGTTCCAAGAAAGAATTTAACTCTCATATCAAGCTCATATCAAATTCTCAGCTCATAAGACTTGAGAAATCCTTGCAAAGAGAGGCATTAGTAGCTCCAAACATAATTTCATCAACATATACTTGAACTACTAGAAAATCTTTCTCATGAGTCTTTATGAAAAGGGTTTTATCACCTAATCCTCTTTTGAAATCATTTTCAAGTACAAACTTTGATAGTCTTTCATACCAAGCCCTTGGATCTTGTTTCAAACCATAAAGAGCTTTATCTAGTTTATAACATGATCTGTAACTCATCATTTTCATAACCAGGAGGTTGAGCAACATAAATTTCTTCTTGCAAATATCCTATTAAAAATGCACATTTCACATCCATTTGAAAAAGTTTCATATTTTTGTAAGATGCAAATGCAAAACATTCTAATTGCTTCTAACCTTCCAATAGGAGAAAAAATCTCCTCATAATCAATACCTTCTTCCTGGTTGTAGTCTTGAGCTACCAGTCTTGATTTGTTTCTAATTACCTTGCCATTCTCATCTAACTTATTTTTGAATACCCATCTGGTTCCAATTATAGACTGATCTTTAGGTAGAGGAACCAGATTCCAAACCTTGTTCCTCTCAAATTCATTGAGCTCACTTTGTATTGAAATGATCCAATCTGCTTCTTGTAATGCTTTTTTCACATTCTTAGGCTCCATAAGAGAAACAAAAGTATTAAGAGCACATAGGCTCTTCAATTGTGATCTTGTCTGTGTTCCAGTGGATGGATCAGATATGATGTTGTTAATTGTATGAGATGAAATATATCTGAATCTCTTCATTGGTGTCCATGGTTCAGGTTCTCCAGGAAGCTTCTCAGGTCTTTAAGAACTAGAAGTAGTGGCTTGTCCAATTTGATTCTCTCGATGTTCTTTTTCAAGGCTTTGAGACTCATTTTCAAGGCCTTGAAAATTCCTTCTGTTTTCCCGCAAGCTTTCCTTGGAACCATTCGAAGGATCTCTTCATCTTCTGAATCATGCTTGTTCAAATTTAAGTCTGCAAAACTTTCACCCAAAGAACCATCATAGCTTCCATAAAAAATAACATGAATATTTTCTTCAACAAGCTTGGTTTTCTTATTATAAACTCTATAAGATCTGCTAGTCACTGAATAACCAAGAAAGATACCTTCATCACTTCTGGCATCGAACATACCAAGATTGTCCTTATCATTGTTGTGAATAAAAAAGTGCAGCCAAAAGGTTTGAAGTAAAAGATGTTTGGCTTTCTTCCTTTGAAAATCTCGTAGGGAGTCTTCTTTAAAGATAGGCCTAACAGACATATGTTAAGAATATAGTTGGCAGTGTTTACATATTCTGCCCAAAATGATTTGGCAATTGTTCTCCAGAAGCATTGCCCTTGACATGTCTTCACGAGTCTTGTTCTTTCTTTCAATAACACCATTCTGTTGAGTTCTTGGGGCAGAAAAGTTTTGAGAGATGCCATGCTTAGCACAAGATAAATCAAATTCAATTTGATCAAATTATCTACCATGATCACTTCTAATTGAAGTAATAGGCAGGTTTTTCAGGATTTGAAGCTCCTTACAAAGATTTGAAAATTCAGATAGAGCTTCATATTTATCTCTAAGAAACATTACCGAGGTATATCTAGAGAAATAATTTACAATAACTAACATGTACTTCTTACCCTTTGTATTTGGAGTTCTCATAGGACCACAGAGATCCATATGCAGTAATTCAATGGGTCTACTAGTACTTGCAAAGTTCTTTGGCTTGCATGAACTTCTTGTCTGTTTACCTTGAGCATAAGCTTTGCATGCCTCTTCATCCTTGAACTGGATATAGGGCATACCTCTTACTAGGTCTTTAGAAACTAACTAGTTCAAAGTGTGCAAGCTAATGTGTCCAAGCTTTATGTGCCAAAGCTTTGAATCTTCTTTCAAGACCTTGAGGCACTTCAGACTTTCTCCTGCAACTTTGTTAGTGAAAAAAGTATAAACATTTTTTGACCTTGAGGCAGTGAGGATGCAAACTCCATATTTCTCATTTTTCACCACACATTTCTCTTCGTAAAAAATAACCTTGTTGCCATTCACATAATTGAGATGCACTAAGCAAATTGAATTTTAGTCCATCAACTAAATAGACACCAGAAAATAGAGTTTTCAGAATCTGTACCAACTTTACCAATACCTAGTATTGTGCATTTTCCTTTGTCACCAAGTGTGATTGAACCTTCGGATTGCTCTTTTGATTCTGAGTATAAGGATCTCTTTCCACTCATGTGTTTGGAGCAACCCCTGTCCATAAACCATTTATGTTCCTTGTTCTTGGTGACAGCCTGCAAACACCATTCACTGCATTACCAAGCTGTTAGACCAAGTGTGGAATTTAGATTCGTACTCAGGGTTAACTGTATTAGGTGGTCTAACCCCTTCAAGAACCCAAATTTGTCTAACTTTTCCTTTAAGTTTAACTAGAAAAGTGTTCCTCATAATATGAGGGTCTCTTCTCATGAAAGGACAAGTCATCTTAACATGACCAATTATATTCCAGTAATGGCACTTAGGAGAAGTTCTGCTACCAGCCTTCACAAAATCTGGTGTTGTCCTTTCTTGGAAAATTTGGATTGTAACCAATACCATTTTTGTGATCAGACTTTAAGCTTCCTCCAAGAATCATGTTTAAACTGTGTTCTAAGCCAGCAAGTTTGGTCATAACTTTCTTAGATTCATGAAGTTTCTCATCTAGAGAAATCCTTTGTTCCTCCAATTCATCAAACTGATGTCTTAGAGCAACAATGCTGTCACTTAAAGGAGAGTTCTTGGTAACTACTTCCTTGACTTGAGTTTTCAAGGCTTTGAAACTTGTTATAAGGCCTCTAAATCTCTGTTAGATTTCTTCAGAGAAATTTCAAGATTATGATTTTGACAAACAAGTTGTAAGTTTTCTTTTGCTTGCTCATGAATCATTTCTTTCAAAATCCTGATCTCTTTCAAATAGTCCTCTTCATTTAAAAGCATTGTTCTACGACAATCAGAGAGGACATCTGTTGGTTTTGAAATCAAACAGTTTACCATTACCTCAATGTTCCTCAGAATTTTCATCATGCTTGGTGTTACCGGGTCAGATTTCGTGCTTCGAAATTTTACACGGTACGGCCCCAAGGTTAGCAATCTGAAATTCTAACTTGGTTCAGCCTTCACTCCATTAATTGGACCGTTAGTAGCGATGTTGGTAAGGGCAAATGCACACAATAGTTGTATGAATCTGCACTAGTTTTATTTCCTTGAATTTCACTAATACATCACGAATCCGTACAAGTTTTCTCTCTGCATTTCTAACTCTCAAATTCGTCCTCAAATAATGGGTGCAATGGCAGCAATGGCCAATTATTACATTTATTTTCCAGCCATAAGATGGCGGTTACATGACAGAAATAACTACCTAACAAATAACTAATTTGCAGGAAGTAACTGCTGGAAACCGCCACCGAACCAGACTACACTGCTGGCACTGGGTCAGGCACTGGACGCTGCTGAAACCGGCACTGGGACGACACTGAGCTAGAGTTTATGGTGGCACTGGACGGAACTGAGCTAGAGTCTGTGTTGGTACTGGGACGGCACTGAGCTCGAGTCTGTGCTGGCGCTGAGCCATAGCCTGATGACACCAGGACCAGAACCTGAGCCAGTCACTGAACCTGAACCTGAACCAAGCCTGAGACAGCACTGGGGCATGGGATTGAGCCACCCCCATCCCACCGAAGTCAACAAGGACCAAGGCACTGAGCCAAGGTCAGAACCCATCACGAACCCAAGGAACCAAGCCAAGGCAAGGCTAAGGCACGAAGCCAAAGCCATTTTCACCATGTTATCTCTCTGTCTTGCACACTGTTACTCCTTGGTTCGTTTTGCTAGACCGATGTGCATGCCTAGCAAACCATCATAGAGGAAACAATCTAGGGGCGTAACAAACCACCCACACCGCCTGAATTTGACGTCCTCGTCTAACCATCCTTCACACTTCTCGCTGCCCAGATTATTCCACGCTCCATATTTGGCCTCCAACAAATCTCCTGCTTCAAACCCGAACCAGATTTCTCCGATGCCATCGCGGCTAAGTATGCCACCGGGACAGCCTTCTCTCGCTTCTCAACGGTCATGGCTGAGACCGTCGCCAACTTTTCTCTTGGAGTAGAATCCACCCCAACACACGGCACAACACAGGGGCTATTTTGGTGCGTCACCATCAAACCATTCAGATGCGACATTGGACAAGACCGCGTCTTCCTCAAGTAGTCGATTCCAAGGATCATATCAAAGTCATCCAACGGAATCGCAAACATGTTGATTTTCCCCGAGAGCGTGTCAATCCTCACAACACATCATAACACATCCCTTGGACAGATTTTGCAGTGGCATTCGACATCTTGAGAAGATGAGGACACTTGCTTGTTCTCAAGCCAAGTTTCTGCACCACCTTGGAGGACACCACCGTGTGCATGGCACCTGTGTCAACCATCGCAATCACTTCCTTCCAATTGACCATTAGAGCCACCTGCATCAACTTATGCCGCATCAAATCCACATCCTCAGTTAGAGTATTCAAAAACTCAACTTTATTCAGACTTACAAGCGTGTTCAGCAATATAAGTTCTGAATTCTCCGCTTCCTTTTGCCCGTTTCCCATTTCTGCATCTCCCACCATGAGAGAATTCAGTTTCTCCTTCTTTGGGAAATATCTCGCCAAGTGTGGACCTTCGTAAATGTAGCATTTCATAGGGCCACCACCACTGAATTTGGAAGAACCTTCGGGCTTCTTCCCATTCCATCTCTGTCCAACATCATCCTTCTTGCCCGCGCCCTGGGATTGTTCGCCCTGGGACGGTACTGAGCCAGAGTCTGTGTTGGCACTGGGACGGCACTGAGCCAGAGTCTGTGTTGGCGGTGAGCCATAGCCTGATGACACCGGGACCAGAACCTCAGCCAGTCACTGAACCAGAACCTGAGCCAAGCTTGAGCCAACACTGGGGCATGGCACTGAGCCACCCCCATCTCTCTACCGAAGGCAACAAGAACCTAAGCACTGAGCCAAGGTCAGAACCCATCACGAAGCCAAGGCACCAAGCCAAGGCAAGGCTAAGGCACGAAGCCAAAGCCATTTTCACCACGTTATTTCTCCGTCTTGCACGCCGTTACTCCTTGTTTCCTTTTGCTAGACCGACGTGCATGCCTAGCGAAATCATTGAGGCAATTATATAGCGGCGTAACACTAGGCCATAAGGTAGAGGTTGGCTTGTTCTTCCTCCGATTATGTGTCACTTGAGGAGTCTGAATCACTCCAAGAAGCTATCATAGCCTTCTTTCTTCTGACATGGTCTTTCTTCTAAAAGTGTTTGCGTTTCTTGTGTGGACAGTCTCTAATCAAATTTCCTGCATCACCACACTCAAAGAAATTCATTACTTTAGGCTTATTACCATGGAAAGAAGATTACCTTTGTAGTCTTTGCTACTGGTGGATTTGTGTCTGTCCCTGCTGAATTCTTAGTTTCCAAAGTTATTCTTCATCTTGAGAATTCTAGTCAAGGATTTGGAAATTAGAGCAAAGGGATCTTATCGCCATCTTCTTCATTTTCAAGGATTTGAGATGGCTCATTGTCCTTAGCCTTGAGAGCTAGGTTCTTGACACTTTCTGGCAGTTCTCCATCAAATTCTTTCATAGAGATATCATGTGTAAGCAGCTTTTCCTCCAAGTCATCAAGTTGAAGTGATGATAGATCTTGAGCCTCTTCAATAGCAGTAGTCTTTGGTTCCCATTTGGCTTTGGGAAGGCTTCTCAAGATCTTCCTGACTATCTCCTCATTGGAAAAAGATTTTCCCAAGGAGTCCAAATTGATGACAATGTAAGTGAACCTCTTGAACATGTCCTTGATGGATTCACCTCTATTCATTTTAAACAGTTTATACTGTCTAAGAAATATATTGATCTTTGTCTGCTTGACTTGGCTTGTTCCTTCAAAGTTTACCAACAGCTTGTCCCATATTTCTTTAGTAGTCTTGCAGCCTGAAATCATGTTGAATTCAGCTGCACTCAAAGCATAATACAAGAGATTCATAGCTCTATAATTTTTGTAAAATTGTTCAAACTCAAAAGCAAAAAGTGAATCCTCAGTTTTGGGAGTTCTGATCCAATCTTTCTCTGTGTAGAATGTATGAGGACCATTATGTATGATGTTCCACATTTCTATATCTTGATCAATGATGAAAATTTTTATCAAGGTTTTCCAATGCACAAAATTGTCGCCACATAGTAGAGGAGGTCTGTTAGCAGCTCTTCCCTGAGAGAAACCACCATCACCTATAGTACCCATAATCAGAGGATGGTTAAATCTATGCAGTAATACAAGCTCTGATACCAATTGAAAGACAGTAATATATGTAGAAATACCGGATCAATACTCTAGAAGGTGGGGGGGGGTTGAATAGAGTTTGACATCTTTTTCTAAAAGAGTGATTTCAAAAAGGTTTGTAGCAAGCAGTGAGTATTTCAAGGCCTTGAAATGAGTTTCAAGTCCTTGGAATCAAAACAGTGATTATAAATAATGCTGATAGTTTTTAAGGCCTTGAAATGGCTTTCAAGACCCTGAACTGAAATATTTTTTTGTGTAGAAATTTAGCTAAGTACATATTAGTATGATAATGCAAGAGACACAAAGATTTATAGAGTTAAGTCCACTTGGACATACTTCTCTACCTCAGGGACTTGATCCCTGCAGGATTTTAACTCAATTCTTATTAATCAAAAGCTAAGTCCCATATCTCAAGCACAGAGAGTTTCCTTACTCTGTTACAGCTTGTGGTTCTCACTAACCTATCTAGTACCTGCTCTACCTAACTAATTCAACAAGAAATCTCTGTTTTTCACTTGAAAAAATCACGAGAATAAGATGCAGGAAGTATTACTTAAGTGATTTACTAATTAAGACCAGAAAGAAGAGCACTGAGAACTGATGAAGCAGTTGAGTGTGCATTGATCTTCTGATGAGTGGATTGATTTAAATGAATCTCCTTATGTGTTTCTTGTCAATACTGAGAAAGCCTGAGTATGTCTCTGTTTGTTCTCTGTTTTATTTCTTCAGTCATTCCCTCTTATGCAGTTAGTTTGAATTGCAGATCTTCTGGATTTTCTCAAATCAAACTTCCCTAAAACTCAGTAGCAAATCTTGACTTCTTTAACAACTCTTCCCGACGGTAGTTGCTCAGTATCTTCAAAGATACTGACTTGATATTGCATTTAAGTATGTTAGGAATGTCCAGACAAGTTTGCGTAATCACAGAATCAATTTGTCAATCGAATGTCCTTCCTGATAAACATACAGATAAGGAAACAATCCCTGCAAAATAGGTACCTATTTATCCCTGCAAAAGCTTAGTCAAACAGATATATTAGCCACAGTTTAGAGTATCAAATTTGGTTGTCTTTCATCATCAAGTAAGATATAATCAAGCATAGGAGATCAGAAACAGATTGGAATCAAAAGCTCCTCTTAAGTTTAGGCTATATACTGCACTGTATATTTCAACCTTTGAAAATAGTTTCAAGGCCTTGAAACAGAAAAGCTCTTTCAAGCCTTTGAAACAGTGCTAAACTTACATCTTCGTTTTCTCTCTCATGTTCTTTAATGGCCGGACGAATTTCATTGTACAATGATTTAAGGTTGTTGAGGGCCTGATTTTTTGTTTCCTACAAACAAAGCAATGGATCATGGAAAAAAGCTTTTGCTTCAGTAAAATCAAGTACTGTAATGGTTTGTCAAATCATCATCTTAAATATTGAATGAAGACTGATAAGTATGGATATAAATCGAAAATATAAATCTTAAATCAGTTATAGAGGCGAAATGTGAGCAGTACATTAAAGGTTGTAGAAACTAAGTTTAGGAGGGACACTTATAAGGAAATAAACCATTTTGAGATGAGGAGGCACATAGAAGCATCTCAAAAAAGGTACATTGAAGCGACATGACGAAATTTAATAGTTTCATCAGTGGTAGGTAAACCAAGTAAGGGAAGTAACAAGGCATCAAGGTAGATAACACAGTGAATTCACCCAAGTCATGAAAAGGAGATTTAAAGTATAGTGTGGAAGCTGAACAAGGACAAAGGAAGCTCGTGAAGACATTAAATGAAAGGGGAAAGAATAATTTAGTTGTCACACAGGAAATTATCTTTTTCGGACAACGGAAAGTGGCGCTAAGTTTGTTGCCTAGGGATAACATATTTGTCCAGGGTACAAGATCAGGTTAACTTTTAGATGCTCATATAGGAACTTGTCAGTGATGACAACCTTAAAGTTGGGAACGGGGTTATATCAAACGGTCCGAGAAACATGTCGAAGTGTCAAGTTAATGGGAGACAAGGAATGGCAGAGACTATTAAAACCAACAAACATAGTGAAGGGTGCAATATTTTGGGAGTTAAATGCATAAAAGGTAGAATACCTTATCAATGGACATTCTACCGGGAGTTATAAGGGCTTGAGTGGGGGCATATAGCTCTTAAATCATGTAAATAGACGGGATATGGAAGGTGAAAGACAATACAGTAGGAATAACCATAGGATCAATACTCTAGAAAGGGGGTTGAATAGAGTATGACAACTTTAGCAACTTTTTCTAAAAGAGTGGTTTCAAAGGAGTTTGTGAAATGCAGCAAGTATTTCAAGGCCTTGAAATGAGTTTCAAGTCCTTGGAATCAAAGAGATAGTAAAGAGAAAGCTGATAGTTTTCAAGGCCTTCAAATGAGGTTCATGCCCTTGAACTGAAAACCTGTTTTGAGCAGTTTGTATGCTAAGTGAAATGCAGTAATGTAAAGGCAAGAGACATGATGATTTATAAAGATCAGTTCACTTGGACCTACATCTCTACCTCAGGGACTTAATCCCTGCAGGATTTTCAACTCAATTATTATTAATCAGAAGCTAAGCCCCTAGATCTCAAGCACAGAGAGATACCTTACTCTGTTACAGCTTGTTGTTCTCACTAACCTATCTAGTACTTGTTCTAGCTAACTGATTAACTAAGAGTTCTCTATTTTTCTGTTTGAACAATCCAGGAGAATAAGAACTAGAAGTATTATCAGAATGATATACAAATAAAGCTCATAATAGAAGAACACTAGAACTGAGTCTGAAAGTGAATATGCAGTGCTCTTCAGATGATCAGATTGGATAATTTGATCTCCTTCTTTGTTGCTTGCCAATCTCTGTGAAGTGTTTGAGAGTTTCTTTAAAGTTCTGTTGTTATATCTTCAAGCCTTCCTACCTTTATGGTGACTCTTCTAACATCTCTCCAAACGGATAGTTATAAGTATCTTCAAAGATACTGACTTGATCTTGTTTGTTAGAAGGTTGGGAAGCTTTAGATGTAGCAGATCAATGTGCATAATAGCTCTGTAAGATTGATTTCCATTCTGCATTCAAATAAGTTAGGAAACAATCCTGCAAAATAGGAAACTAAATATCCCTGCACAAACTGAGTCAAACAAATAGATTAAACACAATATATAGTAGAGAAATGATTTTTCTTTCATCCTCAAGTGAAATATAATGAATTATATGAGATTAGGAGTTTGAAGAAGATCATCAGCTCACCCTAATCTGCAGTGTTAGTTTCAAACCATTGAAATCAGTTTCAAGGCCTTGAAACAGACAAGCTGTTTCAAGCCTTTGAAACAGGCTGAAATTATAATCTCCCCTTTGATGAAAGACAAAACAAAACATCTATAGGAGTTGAATCTCTGCAAAAAAAATAGTCATTAGAGCATAGCAGAATCCATGAAAATAAAACTTAACACAAAATATCCAAGTGATCCAACTTATTAGAAAAAAAAAAATCAGCAAAGTGCAATGTCTAAGTCTACCAACAGCAAATCCTAATTATCTAACACCAGATCTCTAAACTAGAAACACAAATAAGAATCCTAGAATTTCTCCCCGTTTTTGAATTTCATCAAAAAAGAATGAGAATATGTTGGATCAAAGTTTGGAAAAATTTGAGAAAAATAGTATTAGAAGATAGAAATTTTCAAGACTTTGAAGAATATTTCAAGGCCTTGAAAAGGAAAGAAATAAGAGGCAAGAATTAAGGGGTTGAGTCTCCATCTCCCTTGCGCCCAGCTTCTTCCTCACAAATATTTTCTTCATCATCCTCATCATCTTGTTGCTCTTCCTGATCACCAGCATCTCTAGGTTCCTTAAAGAGTTGTTCTTCAGTCACTACCTCTGGAATTGCAGCTTTCTTCTTCTTCTTCTTTAGATCTTTGAGCAGCATCCCATAGTCTAGACTGTCCACATCAGCTTGTTCCTGTTCATCATTACCCTTTTCTTGAACCACCTTTTTCCCTTTGTCCACCACCCCTGTAGCCTCATCCTGAGTTGTATGCTCACTGAACAAATCTCTAGTTAAACCTTCTGCATCCTTCTTTGATCCTTGTGCCGTCTGAGACAATTCTTCTTCCACATGAAGTACATTGATGCTCTTGAAGATTTTTTCAACCACATACTTTACCTGTTTGAATTCAGTGCCAAACTCATGCTGATTTTCCTTCAGCTCATCCATGTTCTTATCAAGATAGTCAAGCCTTTGAATCACCAAGCCAAGGTCTTGAAGTTGAGAGGATGGTTTTGAAGGAGGGGTCAAGGCCTTGGGTTTAGAAAAATTCTTGGATTGTAGGTCCTTCTCAGACAGATCATAGTATAACTTCCATATCCCATCACTGGTTTTCAAAACACCAATTATCTCAAATGCTTTTTCATCAAGCATGCCAAAACCAGTAGTAATGGTATATTATTTGTCAGAGGTAAGGTCAAGGTGAAGAAAGAAACCAGAAAGCAGATTAGCATAGGGTAAAGGGTGCTTCTTTCTTTGGTCTGAGAGTAGAGCATATGTTCCATCACAGTTGTTGGAAGATCAATCTCATACCTATGCATGATCAAATTCATCAAATAAAGTACCCTTTCATTCAGGAGCCCTTTTGAATTCTCCCTAGGCACTACATGCAACAACCCCCTTATCCGGCTTGGGACGAGCCCAAGACCGGGAGGGCGATGCTTTATAGAGGCGGCGTAGATCAAAAGCAATATAATCCACAACACATATTTACAATATTGAGCAATTACATTAAAATTTAAATCTCGTACACGAGATGATACTATTACATAATAATTTGGCTAACTATACTAGATAAACTACTAGTGACATCCATAGTCTAAGTGAGACTCACGCTCCTTCTATTATATGATCCCCACCTCCTAGACCTATGGTGGGAAGAATTAATAACAAGAACCACAGTTTTTGAAAATCAGCAAAAAACACTGAATGGGATACACCTTTGCATGTAGAAAAGGAAGAAGATATAGCTTGTTGGGTCATGAGTTACATAAAATAAAAGTGAAAGAGTATAAGGAATACGTTATCAGAGTTTGCAACGGAGCAAATGACAGAGCTAATAAGAATCCCGATAATCATCAACATTTCCAATCAAGTGTTTCACAAGTGTTATTTTCCATCTAGTATACAAGTAAAATCATTAGTTCTCCAATATATAGTCAAAAAATCCAATTATTATGCACAATACCGGAGATAGTAATGGTCAACAAAGGACCTCCCAAATAGTAATGGTCAAAAACGGACCTCCCAAATAGTAACGGTCAACAAAGGACCTCCCAAATAGTAACGGTCAACAAAGGACCTCCCAAATAGTAACGGTCAACAAAGGACCTCCCACATAGCAACGGTCAACAAAGGACCTCCCAAATAGTAACGGTTAACAAAGGACCTCCCAAATAACAACGGTCAACAAAGGACCTCCAATATGGTAATAGATTCCGCAACGTGCAATATTCCACTTTACGTTATTAACAAGTTATTATTTTCACGTGACCGTTTCAAAGCAATCATTTCAAAACGTAAACAAACTGAAGTAAAGCATGTGAATCATAAAACACATTTTGAGACAAGTTATAAAATCAAACGTCGACACGAAAGAAGCTAGGCACACAAGAATAAGCATGTAACTCACAAGTACATTTTGAGACAAGACATAAAATCATATTTTGACACGAAGGAAGCAAGGCACACGAGGCTAAGTATGTAATCTCACCTTAAGCCAAGATAGCGATTCACAATATTCACGGGTTGTTGACGTAGCCTATGTCTACGAATCCGTCGCAATAGCAGCCCCAAGAAGGATTACAAGTGTTTGGAGGCCTTGGAAAGCTTGGGCCTTGAAGAGCTTAAGAGGCTTCCATGGAGGATATGAAGAAAAAGAGGAAAATGAATGAAGGAGATGAAGAAGATGATGGAGCTGAATTTATTGGGTTGTTTCAGCCCCAAATAGAGAGAGAGATGTATTGGACTACACACCTCATCAAGATTGTGAACAAAATTTTGTCTTCAACATTTAGCACAGAGTGTGTTAGCTTTTTGGAGGAGCTATAGACATTAGGTAGAAAGAATTCTTCCCTAGCCAGTTTCAATGCTCAACCTTGTTTGGATAGTTCTCAGTATCGTACCTCTTTAGACAGCCTGGAACATTTGCAAACTCTGAGTGATCTAACTCCATTATAATCCCAGCAACTTTAGATTGAACCACTAGGTTCAAAGTTTTTTTGTTTTGCACTAAGTTCAGATAGAAAAGCCTAGTAAGTCTGGGGTAGGCTACTTCAAGAGGGTTCAACACTTTCCAAAGAGAAATTTTCTTCAGTCTCTTAATACATTCCAGGTTCATGGTTTTCAACATATCAACACTAACCATGCTGCAATAGTCTACTAATCTAGAAGAAAACCCATCCAACCACTGACCTCTAGAAGATTGAGAAATAAACCACTTACTTGAAATTTTCTAACCAGGGGATTGAGGCTTTTCAGAATACATCTGAAGTTCCTTTCCAGTGCTTTTCTCTTGTGCAATCTCTACAACTTTTCCTTTTCCCTGTCAGCAACTGTAGGCTTCTTCTTCTTTAACTTATTTGGACTAGCCACTTATTCCTCTGGTTGTTTCTCTGGAGCAGACTGATCTCCCATCTTCTTCTTCTTGCTGGAAGTTGGAGTTTGATCCTTCTTTCTTTTCTTTGTTGGAAGAGAAGGAAACTTTTCTTCAGTTGGAATTCTGGAACTAGATCACCACTGATTATTTGAATTACATCTTCTGCAGTCTTCCTCTTCTTTTCTGAACCCATCTTTGAACCTCCAGCCATCTTGATTATTTGAGATTCTCTTCTGGTGCTCATTAGGGTTTGAGGGTGAAGAAGAGATAGGCAGGAGTGATACGAAGAGAAAAGACAGATAGAAGAAGATAAATACTAGAGAGTTTGAGTTAGATAACAAAACTGAAATATTTCGAAATCTTTGTAAGATCTTTACAGTTTAAATTTAAATCAGTGTGAGAGTGTGACGTGGTAAAGGAAATATAATAGTGCTGATTTATATGAAATAAATCTTAAAAGGTAAATACAATATTGGACAATTATCTACTGAGATAGCATCTAACATTGAGAGATCCTGTTTTTGACTAGAAAGTATATATACTTAGTATCAAGGCTTTGGAAAGAGTAGAAACAAATTCAATAATAATATCCCCTTTCTCAGCATGATCTCTGATGAAATGATATCTAACATCAATATGCTTGGTTCTGGAATGCTGAACTAGATTCTTTGTGATTGAAATAGGACTGGTGTTGTCACATTTGATAGGAATCTTTGGAATCAAAACCTAGATCCCTTATTTTTTGAGCAATCCATAAACTTGTGAGAAGCAGGCTCCAGATGCTATATATTCAGCTTCAACTGTTGATAATGCCATAGATTTCTGTTTCTTTGAATGCCAGCTAATTAGGGATGAACCAAGGAATTGGCAACACCCTGAAGTGCTCTTTCTACCAACTTTATATCCTGCAAAGTCAGCATCTCTGTACTCTTTCTGATTTACACTCTTACCAGCTTGATCCTTTTCTAAGGATAGTGTAGAACTCATAGGAGTCTTTGTAACCTTAGAAAGAGACATGTCGTACTTGTTTTGATGAAGAAAGATCCCTTTATTCATTTTAGAATCCTAGTCAAGGTTTGGAAATGAGATCAAAGGGATCTTCATCATCATCTTCTTCTGGTTCAAGCCTTTGAGATAACTCACTCTCCTTGGCCTTGAGAGCTAATTTCTTGACACTGTCTGGTAAATCTCCATCAAATTCATTCCTAGATATCTCATGTGTAAGAAACTTCCTTGCAAGTCATCAAGTTGAAGATATGATAGATCTTGAGCTTCTTCAATGGCATTAGTATTTGGTTTCCATTTTGCTTTAGAAAGACTTCTCAGAATCTTTCTAACCGTTTCTACATTGGAAATGAGTTTTCCCAATGAATTAAGGTTGTTGACAATATCAGTGAATCTTTTGAACATGTCTCTGATTGATTCATCTACATTCATATTGAACAACTCATATTGCCTGAGGTATATGTTGTTCTTGGTTTTCTTGACTTGGCTAGTTCCTTCAAAATTCACCACAAGATTATCCCAGATCTCCTTGGCAGTTTTGCAACCTGAAATCCTGTTAAATTCATATGCATTAAAGCACAATATAAGAGATTCATGTAGTAGATATGCCCTAGAGGAAATCTATTTCTTGTGACATGGATATGGACTTACGATTCATTATGTTATCGATATGAACACATGCTAACATAAATGAAGTCCTTTGAATAAAATTTCATATTCTTAAATATCCCTAGTCAACAATATTGATTTACAGAACGATCAACTATAGACTAGTATGGGGTTTGATTGATATGGAGATATCACGATCCAACACATGGGTATGCATTAGGTGGTAATGGCATATTGGATTGACCCATCTCTGAAAAGGCTACATACAAGTAATGTAAAGTCACAAGCGCTTCTCGCGGTTACAACGGTATTGTCATCCTTAGACTTGAAGTCACTATATCATCTAATTGGGAATATTCTGTCTTGGTAGCGTCAAACGCTACACCGTGACTGGGTAGCCATAAAGGCGCGTATCGGACCCAATATAAAGCAAGCTTAGAGATCGTAGTGATGTAGATAGAATTTGTCCCTCCCACATAACGGGAGCAAATATCTGTGGCCACTCGAGGGATAGTGCTTATAGAAAGTCTGGCCAGACTCAGATAAATCAATATGAGATATTGATGTTATCTGCATGGATAAGTCTATTCCGAGGATCAAGAAACTATGGATTAGATAAAAGATTGTTACTTGTATGTCTCGTGTCCAATCCGGATATAGAGACAAAGGGATAAGACAATACTTGCACAAGATTTGTCGGATGACTATTTCTATTAGTTGGGTGGAATGGATTTGTTGCTAGACACCGCTCATATTAGTAAAGAGTTACTACCAACTAAGTAGAAACCTATGGGGTCACACGCCATATGGATTGAACTAGACTTGGGAATTAATCAATATGATTAATTAATTAGAAGGATCAAAAACCAACAACTTGCAAACTTAGCAGGACTAATTTGCAAGGTGGAATAATCCATGTATAGACATGAATATGATTCTCTAAGGTGGACTAATTCATGTAGAGACATGATTAGGAATAGTTTGAAAAGATAAATAATCCATGTATGGACATGATTAGGACTAGTTTGCAAAGGGGACTAATCCTTCATGAGTAGGATTAAGAGAGGGGTTCTTTGTGTAATAGGATAAGGAGTTGTTGGACTATATAAAGAAGACCCCTAGCTTATTTTCTCAATACTACTACATACTTTGAGTAGGATAGAATAAATAAAGGAGAGAGAGAGAGAAACAAAAGGAGGCCGAAGCCCCCCCCCCTTTTCGCCCCTCTACCCGTCGAACACAAAGAGGGCCCGAACCCCTCTTTGGCGATTCTTTGCGTGATTTCTTCTTCCTGTTCCATCGTTCCTAGCTAGCACAAGGAGTTGGAGGATCTTGATCTCAATCCTAGGCGTGGAACAACTGTAGAGACGTGACATTATTCGCGTTTGAAGTCATCACAGGAAACCTAAAAGGTGACTATTACGAATCATTTACTATCGTTATGAACTCTCTTCCGGTGATCCTTGGAGGGTCTTGTGCGGATCTTTTATTGTTTTATTCCAGTGCTTAATCCGTTACAAAACCCTATAGTGGTATCATACCCACAGGTCGTAGAACATAACGTGGTTTATGTGTTATGATTCATGTCTTTTACACTTTAATTGTTTAATTATCGCGAAAAACAGACAAATAAAGCATATTAGATGCAAGTTGAATGTGATTCAACCAAAAAAGAACTAATTTTACATGGGATGTAGGAATTAGTGAGTTTGAGAAATTTTAAGATCTTAGATATTGGGTCTGGGCACAAATCTGAAAGGAGTTTTCAATTTGGAAATGTTTTGGACTTGGGCCGTCGGCCTAGATGGCTTGGGCGGCAAGGAAGTATAGGGGCGGTCCCATGGGGGCCGATCGTCTTGGTAGTTGTTTTGGAAACAACTACCAAGACGATCGGCCCCCATGGGACCGCCCCTATACTTCCTTGCCGCCCAAGCCATCTAGGCCGAAGGCCTAGGCGGTTCGGTCGACCCCACGGGTTGGTCCGACCGGCCTAGGCTAGGCCCAGGTGGCTCCAAGGGGTTCGACCGCTAGCTTGGTGGGCCCTCTTGGACCGTTTTAGACCCTAGTAATCCTAAAATCAATTAAAATTGACCAAGCACGTTAAAATTGGATTTTAACTGTTTATGCAATTCGCATGGTGATTGGATATGGCCTTAGATGTGGTTTATTGTGGATGTTTTAATTTTGTGGTTTGTTTTACGGCCTGCGAGCCGATCAATATTGATGTAATAATTAATTAGGGTTTACGGCCTGCCAGCCAGTATTTTTCTCAACCTATGAGATTTATTTATTTAGTTTAGATGCTAGATAGTATTAAATAGAATAGGTATCCAATATTGGAGAAAAGAAGCCCAAAGAATTAAAGGAGCCACAACATGGAGCATGGAGCATTCCACAAGGCTATGGAGGATGGACCAAAAGATTGAGGCACACGGAGATGCGCTTGCTATTTCAGGGTTCATAGATATTCTCATTGGCTTGGGAATATCTTAGTCTAGGAGGCCATATACACATCACCTTAATTTCTATTTTTGTGGTTGTTTACTTTGTTGTCTTATTATTGTTGTTGGTGTATAGATGATGCATGAAATTTAATAATAAGATAATTAACAAACCGGATCTTTTATTTGGAGTTTTGCCGAACTCAAATAAGTAGATAAGTTTATATGGATCAACAAAATAATTAAAAGTAATTGAAAGCAAAAATCCCTCAAAACTAAAATATCAAATTTTCCTTCTCGTTACTTAAACACTCATCACAAATCGATTAATCAAGGTCGTGCGTGCCAAAGCAGTGCGACTTGATTCACCATTATGTGGTGCGATGGCACATATAATATGCAACTGTTGGAGTAAGAGGTTGGACGTAACTAGGTATTTTTAATATGAATTAAAATCCTATAAGCAACCAATTGGGACTATCTATAGGATAGATAAATAAGGAGTTATTTGCCCAATTGAACCAAGATTTGCATGGGGATGCAATTGGGATTTTTCCTACCCAAATAATTAACTTTTGGGTGACTTGCCAAAGCAAGCTCAAAAGGAAGAGAAATAAGGATCTTGGCCCACTAGAAATATAATCATATTTTCCGCATTAATATCTTGAGGGTTATTAATCCGTAGAAAAATAGTGGGAGCTATGTTTAACAATTTAAGTCCTTGTTAAATATAGTTAAACGTCACAAAATTTGTTATTTTTTCTTTGTTGAATAATCATGGCTTCAAACGAACAAAATGTGACTTTATCTATTTCATAGACTGGTATAAAATTGAGAATTATTCTCAAATAAAACAAATAGAAAATTTTTGTACATAGAGCATAAAATTTTCCTTCCACCAACTGCCAATAACACTAAAACTTAATGGAAGGAACATCAAAGAATGGTTCTGTGGATGAGACTCGCCTCATATTAGCTGCCATGAACTCTGAGCTTTGGAAGCAAGATGAGAACATTGAGGCGTATGATATGATCATAAATTAAAGAAGCTCTTTTAAAGAGCGAGCTTGACATGAAAGGGTTTGAAGTGTTGCTCCACGTTGCGTTCTCTTGCTTAGCACTAGTGATCGAGATTAATCAAGCTCGTGCGTGCCAAAGCAGGGCGACTTGATTCATCAAGATATGACGGGACGACACTAGCTAGTAATATATGACTGCTGAAGCAAGAGGTAAAACACAACTTAGGATCAGCCCCGTATGGCCCCATCACATCGATGAAACGCATAACATGCTCGTGGGCGTTTCCATTGACATCTTCGAAAAGCTACTTCAATAGGATTGAAAGCTTAAATTTTGGGAGTTATCTATGAGATAGATAAAGAATAAACAGTTATTCACCCAAAGTGGACCAAGAGTTGCATTGGATGCAGTTAAAGTTTTGTTCAAAGGCAGTTTAATCAATGAGATTTAGAACCGCTGAATAAGACACTAATTAAGGCTAAGGCAAAAATGTTAATAGTTAACAACATGGGTGAGGGCAAAAAGGTTTTGCGCCAACCCCATGGGTATAAAGAAAGCTTGTTTGTGAAAGCCAAGTTGCCTTAGATCTCTAAAAGGTGGTGTAGTGGAAGAAAGACTGCCCAAAGTACCTAGAAAAAAATAATAAAGGAATTACGAATTCCAATTTAGGTATTTTTGTTATAGAATTGAATGTTTCTATATCATCATCAAAAGTATATGATACTAGATGAGGATCTCACATTTATAGAAATGTGGGAGATCTCAAGAGATGAAGACAATTGGATAAGGAAGAAATAAACCTACACGTGGGGCAATGAAGCAAGGGGTTGCTGAATTAGTCGTAGGGAGTTATCTCTACCTTTCCTAAATTGTTGATGAATTAGACAAAAGTGATTATGTCCCTACTATGAGTAGGTGCATTATCATAGTTTCTTGTTTGGACAAGAAAGGCTCTCTATCATAATAAAGGACAAATGTTGTTCCATTTATTCTGATATGCATTATTGTAATGTAATTTTGTCTAATGGATTGTTTATCCTTGATCAAGATAAATTTCATCTATAACACTAATACCAAGAGGTTTTTATATATTGATATGAACCTCACTTATCTTTAGCATTATCGTTTAGGCAACATGAATAAGAGTTACATATCTAGCACTCCATATGGATGGATTTTTGGACTCATTTGATTTTGAATCATATGAGATATGTAAGACTTGTTCAAAGTCAAGATATGATATTTGGGAATCATACATGTTGATGTATGTAGGCCGCTAAGAACAAATGCTAAAGGTGGTTTTCAGTACTTCATCATATTTACTGATGGGATCAGAGAAATATGGATTTGTGTATCTTACTAAGAAACAAATCAGAATCCTTTGAAGATTTCAAGGAATTCAAGAATGAAGTAGAGAGACAGCTTGGTAAAAGTATCATGGCTCTACGATTGGATCGTGGAGGAGAATACCTAAGCCAATAGTTTGAACATCTAAGGACGTATGGGATGTGATCCCACTCACTCTACCTAGAACACCATTATGGAATGGCGTGTCTGAGAAGAGACCCCAGACCTTGTTGGACGCGGTTCCGTCCATGATGTGTCAAACAGAACTTCCAGTTTACTTTTAGGGGCCATGTTCTAATTACAGCAAATTTCTCCCTTAACCTTGTTCCATCTAAATTAATTATGAAAACACCATATGAGATATGGAGTAAGAAGTGTCCTAGTATGTGGTTCATAAAGAATTGGGGTTATGAAGTTTATGCAAAAGCGTTTACAGATAAACTTGGACCCAAGTTGAATAATTTTTTTTGTGGAATATCCTGAAAAGGATATTATTTCTACAACCCAATCGAGAAAAAACTATTTGTTGCTCGAACCGTTTTTTGTTTCTAGGAAGAGATTGTCTCTAAAAGAGACAGTGGGAGGATAGTAGAGCTTGAAGGAGTTCAAGAACCACAACAGAACATTTATCCCTTTGATGGAACATGAGCAAGATCACAAGGTGTTGTGGTGTAACATGCTCAAGTAACACAAGATCTTCATAGGATAGGTAGGATGTGTCAAGGGACTAGATAAATATGGATTTCTCACAAACCAGATGATGTATTTCCCATAGATATGAGCCTACAACCTATGAGGATGCCACGAGTTGGCCACACTCTCAAAATGGCTTGGAGCCATGGGATACATAATGGAATCTATGTATACCAACAAATTATGGATTTTGGTGGAACAACCTAAATGGGTAAGTCCCATAGGGTGCAAGTGGGTTATGAGGAAACCAACATGGATGGTAATAAGATTATTTTTAATGGACGATTGGTGGACAAAGTTTTTATGCGAGTTCATAGTATAGACTATGACAAAACTCTTTCCCCAATTGGGTTATGAGGAAACCAAGATGCTTAAATCCATTTGCATCTTGCTTACAGTTGTTGTTCACACAATTTTGGCAGATCGATATGAAACCTCCTTGATGGTGTGTATGACACAAGACAGAGGTTTATTTTGATCTAGAGTATGCCTAATGGGTGTGTAAATTACAATGGTCCATTTATGGATTATAGTAAGCTTTTAGAGTTAGAATCTTCGATTAATGATGCAATCAAATAGTTTGATTTCATCAAGAATGAAGATGGAGCACAATTATATTTTTGGTCTTGTATGTAGAGACATACTAATCATTGGGAATGATGTCCCTACTTGGCAATCTTATGTGGATTGACTAGGGAATTAATTTTCAATGATTGACTTAGGCAAAACAGTCTATAAAATCTATGGAGATAGATAAATATAGTTGTTCAGCCTATGTCATGGTGCATAAATTGATAGAGGTGTTGAAATGGTTCAACATGTAAAGAATATGGATTCTACCTATGTCATATGGAATTAGTATTTAGAAGACTAATTGTCTTTCCAATTAGATTGGGAAAGGGACCGTATGAATAAGATTCATGAAATACGCCATGATATGTACTAGGCCAGACATGTCATAAGGTATGAAATACATATACCAGTCATATCCAAGTGAGAGTCACCGGATAAATGTCAAGAATATCCTTAAGTGCTTGAGATGAACTAAGGCTGAATTCTTGATATATGGAGGATGGGAAGGGTTCACTGTAAAGGGTTACACTGATGCGAACTTTTAAATAGACATGGATGATTCAGATTGTAGTCAAGTTTTGTGTTTAGCCTTGATGGAGGAATTGTGAGCTGGAAGGGGTTCCAGGCAAGATTCAGTTGTCGATTATACCAAAGAGGATTGAGTATATTAATGCATGTGATGCACTTACTCAGAATATTCAATATCAATGGAGAAGATGTGAATATATGCAAAAGTGCCAGCAGGGGTCTCGTCTACCATACCCCTTGCGCAGCGAAAGCATGAAGGCCGCGCTAGATCAATAGGCATATGATGCACCACATGGACTCTAGTGCAAGTGGGAGACTTTCGGAGATATGCCCTAGAGGCAATCTATTTCTTGTGACATTGATATGGACTTACGATTCATTATGTTATCGATATGGAGATATGCTAACATGAATGAAGTCCTTGGAATATAAATGTTATATTCTTAAATATCCCTAGTCAACTATATTGATTCACATGACGATCAACTATAGACTAGTATGGGATTGGATTGATATGGAGATATCAAGATCCAACACATGGGTATGCATTAGGGGGTAATGGCATACTGGATTGACCCATCTATGAGAAGGCTACATACAAGTTATGTAAAGTCACAAGCGCTTCTCGCGGTGATAATGGTATTGTCATCCTTAGACTTGAAGGCACTAGATCATCTAGTTGTGGAATATTGTGTCTTGGTAGCGTCAAACACTATACCAAGACTGGGTATCCATAAAGCCGCGTATCGGACCCAATATGAAGCAAGCTTAGAGATCGTAGTGACGTAGATCGAATTTTTCCCTCCCACATAACGGGAGAAAATATTCGTGACCACTCGAGGGATAGGGATTATAGAATGTCTGGCCAGACTCAGATAAATCAATATGGGATATTGATGTTATCTGCATGGATAAGGCTATTCCCAGGATCGAGAAACTATGGACTGGATATACATGTGTGACTTGTATGTCTCGTGTCCAGTACGGATATAGAGACAAAGGGATGAGACAATACTTGCACAAGATTTGTCGGATGACTATTTCTATTAGTTGGGTGGAATGGATGTGTTGCTAGACACCGCTCATGTTAGTAAATAGTTACTACCAACTAATTAGAAACCTATGGGATCACATGCCATATGGATTGAACTAGACTTGGGAGTTAATCAATATGAGTAATTAATTAGAAGGATCAAAACGCAACCACTTGCAAACTTAGTAGGACTAATTTGCAAGGTGGACTAATCCATGTATAGACATGATTAGGTTTTCCCAAGGTGGACTAATTCATGTAGAGACATGATTAGGACTAGTTTGCAAAGAGAACTAATCCACGTATAGACATGATTATGACTAGTTTGCGAAGGGGACTAATCCTTACATGAGTAGGATTAGGAGAGGGGTTCTTTATGTAGTAGGACACGGATTTGTTGGACTATATAAAGAACAACCCTAGCTTATTTTATCAATACCAATACATACTTTGAGTAGGAGATAATAAAGCAAGGAGAGAGAGAGAGAGAGAGAGAGCAACAAAAGGAGGCCGAAGCCCCCCCCTTTGCCGCCCCTCCACCCGCCGGGCACAAAGAGGGCCGGAACCCCTCTTTGGCGATTCGTTGTGTGATTTCTTCTTTATATTCCATCGTTCCTAGATAGCACAAGGATTTGGAGGATCTAGATCTCAATCCTAGGAGTGGATCAACCGTAGAGATATGACACTATTCGCGTTTGAAGTCATCACAGGAAACCTACAAGGTGACTATTACGAATCCTTTACTTTCGTTATGAATTTCTTCCTGTGATCCTTGGAGGGTCTTGTGCGGATGTTTTATTGTTGAATTTCGCTGCTTAATCCGTTACAAAACCCTACAATTCATAGCGCTGTAATTTTAGAAAATTATTCTAATTCAGAAGAAGAAAGTGAATTTTCAGTTTTGGGAGTTCTGATCCCATCTTTCTCAGTATAGAATATGTGAGGACCCTTTTAAATGATAGTCTAAAGTTCCATATCTTGATCAATGATGAACATTTTCATCAGGGCTTTCCAGTGCACAATGTTGTCAACACAAAACAAGGGAGGTCTATTAGCAGCTCTACCCTGTGAGAAACCACCATCTCCTACAATACTCATAATCACAAGATTGTTAGATCTATGCAGTTATACAAGCTCTTATACCAATTCAAAGACAGTACAGTAGGAATAACAACATGATCAATACTCTAGAAAGGGGGTTGAATTGAGTGTGGCAACTTTTGCAAATTTTTCTAAAAGAGTGGTTTCAAAGGAGTTTGTGAAATGCAACAGGTATTTCAAGGCCTTGAAATGAGTTTCAAGTCCTTGGAATCAAAACATATAGTAAAGAGAAAGCTGATAGTTTTCAAGGCCTTGAAATGAGGTTCAAGCCCTTGAATTAGAACATGTTTTGAGCAGTTTGTATGCTAAGTGAAATGCAGTAAAGTAAAGGCAAGAGACACATGTTGGAATAGATGCCCTAGAGGCAATCTAGTTTAGTATGAATTTGTATATGGCTAGAAAATTCATTTATTATTTATTGGATATTTAATATAATGAAGTCCTTAGATTTACAATTGTGTTGTTTATCTTAAATATCCCTAGTCAAGTATAATGATTAATGGGACAATCATCTATAGACTAGTATGGGGTTGGATTGATATGGAGATATCACGATCCAACACATAGGTGTGCATTACGGAATGTTGCACTGGATTGACCCATCACCGAGAAGGCTACATACATGTTATGTTGAGTCACAAGTGCTTCTCGGGTACAATGGTATTGTCATCCTTAGACTTGAAGTCACTAGATATTCTAGTTGTGGATCATTGTGATCTTGGTAGCGTTAAACGCTACACCGTAACTGGGTAGTTATAAAGGCGCGTACTGGATACAATGAGAAGCAAGCTTAGAGATCGTAGTGGACGTAGAGAGGATTTGCCCCTCCCACATAACGGGAACAAATATCCTAGGCCACTCGAAGGATAGTGCTTATAGAATGTCTGGCCAGACTCAAATAAATCAATATGGGATATTGATGTTATTTGCACGAATAAGGCTATTCCATGGATCGAGAAACTATGGATTGGATATACGAGTGTGACTTGTATGTCTCGTGTCCAATCCGGATATGGAGGCAAAGGGGTGAGACAATTACTTGTACAAGGTTGTCTAGATGACTATTCTATTAGTTGGCTAGAATGGATGTTTTGCTAGAAACCGCTCCATATTAGCAAAGAGTTGCTACCAACTAGATAGAACCTATGGGGTCACACGCTATATAGAGTTGTACTAGATTTGGGAATTAATTAATTGGATTAATTAATTAGAAGGATCACTTTGCAAACCCTTGCAAACTTAGTAGGGACTAATTTGCAAGGAAGGGACTAAATTGAATTCTAGTAGGACTAGAATAAGTCCTTTAGGTAGTTAACAAGGAGTTGTTGGACTATATAAAGGACCCCCCTTCCTTCCTTCCTTATAACTTATGCTCTAGAGAGAACATAACAAGAGTGGGAGAGAACAAAGGAGAGATAGCAAGCAACAAAGGAGGCCGACGCCCCCCTTGCCGCCGCCCTCGTCCCCGTCGACCAAAAAGAGGGCCGAGCCCCTTTCTTTTTGTCTCGTTTTGCGTGAGTCCTTCACCCTCCTCTCATTCCGGGCTAGCACCAAGGAGATTGGAGATCTAGAAACAACTCTAGCGTGGATCAACTATAGAGAACGTGACACTATTCGCGTTTGAAGTCATCAAGGAGAACCCAAAGGTGTGTTTATGATTTCTTACCTTCACTATCGTTATGCATCTAGACTTGTGATCCTTGGAGGGTTTTGCATGGTTATTTGTTTGATTATGCTTCCGTTTGCGCGATCCATGAATCAAAACCCTACAGTGGTATCAGAGCCACAGGTCATAGAGCATAAACGTAGTTTATGTGTTACATTCTTGTTGTTTTACACCTTAAAATTGTTGTTTATCGCGTAAAACAAGACAAATCAAGCATGGGATGCAATTTGTCAATAATTAGATCATAACAAGACCCAATTTTGCATTGGATGCATGAATTGGTGAGTTTGAGAAATTTTAGGATCTTAGATCTAAGGTTTGGGCATCCTTGGGGAAGAAGGAGTTCTCCCAAAACAAGGAAACAACCAAACTTGGGCTCCAAGCAAGGAGGTTGTTTTGGAAACAACCTCCATAAGGAGGTTCGGCCCCCTAGGGGACCGCCCCCCCCTTGCTTGCCGCCCAAGATTGGCGCCCTAAGGGGCCGGGCGGCCCTAACCCGCGGGCCTAGCTTGCGGGTTTTGGGCTGGGCCGGCCCTAGGGCCTTATGGTTCACTTTGTTTGGGCCCGGGCAATTGGATTGTTGGGCCCATGGACCGTTTTAACCCTAGAAATCCTAAAATCAATTAAAATTGACCAAGCGCGTTAAAATTGGATTTTAACTGTTTATGTGCAAATCGCATGGTGATTGGATATGGCCTTAGGATGTGGTTTGATGTGGATGTTTAATTTTGTGGTTTGGTTTTACGGCCTGCGAGCTGATTAATTAATTGTAATAATTAATTAGGGTTTTATGGCCTGCGTGCCATTTTTTTCTCAACTTGTGAGATTTATTTTATTTAGTATAGATATTAGCTAGTGCTAGATAAAGTAGATTGTTAGCCAAGATTGAAGAAAAGAAGCCCAAAGCCAAAGAAGCCACAAAAGATGGAGCATGGAGCATGGAGCATACCACATGACTATGAAGGATGGACCAAAACATCAAGACGCATGGAGATGTGTGTTTGCTTAGGGTTCATAGATAATTCCATTGGCTTGGAATTATCTTAGTCTAGAAAAGGCCATATCCACATCACGTTTAATTTCTGTTTTGTGGTTGTTTATTTATTGTCTTATTATTTGTGTGGTTGGTGTATGGATGATGCATGCAATTAGGATAATAAGATAATTAGACAACCCGGATCTATTATTTGGAGTTGTGCCCAAACTCAAATAGATAGATTAGTTAATATTGATCAACAAAATATATAAAAAAATTGAATTGAAAAATCCCTCAAATTCAAATATTGTGTTCTTGCCTTCTCGTTATTTAAACACTCATTATCATCATTATTTATCAAGCTCGTGCGTGCCATAGCATGGCGACTTGGTTCATAATGATGGAATGCGATGGCACGTAACAATGTGCAATTGTTTAGATAAGAGGTTGAACTAGGGATGGCAATACGGTTCGATCCGATCCGAAATTCGAGTGATTCGATCCGAATGGATCAAGTCCGAATTCGATCCATTTTAAAATGGATCGGATATGGATATTAAAAATCAAAATCCGATCCGTATCCAAATTCGATCCGAATATATTAGGATATCCGATGGATATCCGACCCGAAAGGATCCGAACACATAGTTTTACGAGAATACCCTTGGAGTTACAAAAAATATGTTTTTCCTACATATATATAAACACATTACACAATCACTACACGTTATTTTCTAGGTCTGAGAAAATACTTCACTATGGTTCTGGAAAATTTTAGTGTTGTTTTGATTGAATTTGTAGACAATTTTTAGACATTATTGGTGCCTTAAACTTTTGAATGCTTTGCTTATATTTTTTGGTAGTTTTCGTTTGTCATATTGATAAAATATTTTTAATATGTTTTTATTTTTTTAAGCTTATTTTTTTTTGGTATGATGACTCTCTACGTATTTTTCTAAATTTGTTATGTATTTTGTATAAGTAAAAAGAAATGCTTAGGATCCGAATCTGGATCCGAATCAGATCTATTTCTGGAGATTTGAATTGTCGGATCGAATACGGATATTGCAAATTAAATCCGGTCCAGATTCGATCCGAATCCGTTTAGGATCCGGTCGGATTTGGATCGAATATGGATCCACTTATTTTGATCGGATCCGGATATGGATATAGGTAAATCCAGTCCGAATCCGATCCATTGCCATCCCTAGGTTGAACACAACTAGGCTATTAATTTGATTAAGAAACCTAGAGGCAATCAATTGGGATTATCCATATGGATGGATAAATAAGGAGTTATTTGCCCGATTGAACCAAGAGTTGCATATGGGATGCAATTGGAAATTGTTCCTACCTAGAAGTAGTCAAATATGGGTGACTTGCCAAAGCAAGCTCATAAGGAGATGAAAAGATGGATCTTGGCCCACTAGAAAATATAAGGATATTTTCCGCATTAATATCTTGAGGGTTATTAATCCGTAGAAAAATAGTGGGAGCTATATTTAATAAACTAGCCATTATTAAATATAGTCAAAAATTCACAAATACTAAAACTTGCGTATTTTCCCTTTGTAGAATTCCAAATGGCAAACAACTCATCGAGTTCACAACATTCCCTACGATCTGTCCTTGAGAAGGACAAGCTCTCTGGAACCAACTTTCTTGATTGGTACAGAAACTTGAGAATTGTTCTCGAGCAAGAGAAGAAACTGTACGCAATAGAGGAGCATGTTCCAGAAGGTCCAGAGAACCAGACACCTGTTGCCTTAAAGGCGTATCAAAAGCGTGTTGATGACGCTAATGATGCGGCCTGCCTAATGCTTTGCACCATGACCTCTGAGCTTCAGAAGCAACATGAGAACATGAATGCCGTCGATATAATCGAACATCTAAAGCAGCTCTTCCAAGAGCAGGCGAGGGTAGAGAGGTATGAGGTCTCAAAGGCACTGTTCAAATGTCATCTGGCAGAAGGGAACCCGGTGGGACCCCATGTACTCCGAATGATCGGGTACTTGG
Source organism: Linanthus parryae (assembly GCA_023055425.1). Taxonomy (NCBI): domain Eukaryota; kingdom Viridiplantae; phylum Streptophyta; class Magnoliopsida; order Ericales; family Polemoniaceae; genus Linanthus; species Linanthus parryae. The sequence continues at coordinate 78,578,448 of JALGPY010000005.1, forward strand.
AGAATCTCGCCCGGCTTGGGTTCCCGGTCGGCCAAGAGTTGGCAACCGATCTCGTTTTGCAATCGTTGCCCGAGAGTTATGGACAGTTCATTATGAACTATAACATGAACGAGATCGTTAAACCACTGCCAGATTTGCTCAACATGTTGAGGACGGCTGAACAGAGCATCAACAAGGGTAAGGGCAAGGCCATTATGATGGTGCATAAAGGAAAGGGCAAAAAGTTTGCATCTTCCTCCAAGGACAAAGGCAAGTCAGTTGCCAAGTCCAAGGAACAAGCCCTTAAGCCTTTTGGTGGCATTGCCAAGGTCGTGACTAAGGGTGAATGTCACTACTGTAGTCAACCTGGACACTGGAGGAGGAACTGCCCAAAATATCTGGAGGACAAGCGGCTTGGAATAGTGATTCCACCACCACCAGGTATTTTTGTTGTAGATGTCAATTTAACTGTCTCTACATCATGGGTATTAGATACTGGATGTGGATCTCATATTTGTCGAAATATGCAGGATCTAAAGAGAAGTAAAAGATTGGTTAAAGGGGAGGTAGATCTACGCGTTGGGAATGGAGCAAAGGTTGCTGCGTTGGCCATAGGCGTGTGCGAGCTATCTCTGCCTTCAGGATTAGTTTTAGAATTAAATAATTGCTATTTTGTGCCTGCTATGAGCAGAAACATTATTTCTATTTCTTGTTTGGACAAGGAAGGTTTTATTATTTCAATAAAGAACAATTGTTGTTCCTTTTATTTGAATAATATTCACTATTTTAGTGCGCAATTATTTAATGGACTTTATGTCCTTGATCTAAGCAATCCTGTCTACAACATTAATACCAAGCGGATTAAAGTAAATGATTTAAATCCTGCTTATTTATGGCATTGTCGTTTAGGCCACATAAATGAGAAACGTGTATCTGGACTCCATAAGGATGGATTACTAGACTCATTTGATTTTGAATCATATGAGACATGTGAGGCTTGTTTATTGGGAAAAATGACAAAGTCCCCTTTCAATAAGAAAGGTGAGAGGACTAGTGAGCAATTGGCGCTCATACATACCGATGTGTGTGGACCATTTGCCACGCCTACCAGGGGTGGTTATGTCTACTTCATTACATTTACTGATGATTACAGTAGATATGGATTTGTGTACCTTATGAGGGCAAAATCCGAATCCTTTGAAGTGTTCAAAGAATTCAAGAATGAAGTAGAGAAGCAACTTGGCAAAAGTATCAAGGCTCTACGATCGGATCGTGGAGGAGAATACTTGAGCCAAGAGTTTGACGACTATCTTAGAGAGTGTGGGATCGTATCCCAACTCACTCCACCCGGAACGCCACAATGGAATGGCGTGTCCGAGAGGAGGAATCGAACCCTATTGGATATGGTTCGGTCTATGATGTGTCAAACCGATCTTCCATTATCATTTTTGGGCTACGCTCTATTAAGTGCAGCTTTCACCATTAACCGTGTTCCATCTAAATCAGTCATGAAGACACCATATGAGATGTGGAGTGGGAGGCGTCCCACACTGTCGTTCATGAGGATTTGGGGCTGCGATGTCTATGTAAAGCGTTTACAATCAGACAAGCTAGGGCCTAAATCGGATAAGTGTAAATTTGTGGGGTACCCTAAGGAAACTAAGGGATACTACTTCTACAATCCAACCGAGAACAAAGTGTTTGTTGCTCGGACCGGCGTGTTTCTAGAAAGAGAGTTTGTCTCTAAAGAAGCAAGTGGGAGGAATGTAGAACTTGAAGAAGTTCAAGAACCACAAATCACTGAACCGATTATGGAACATGAACAGGAATCACAATCAGTTGTGGATCCACCTGTTCAGGTAACACAAGAGCTTCGTAGATCTAGTAGAGTGCGCCAGGAACCCGAGAGGTACGGACTTCTCGTAACTGATTCCGGTGACACGATGCTCATAGATGATGAGCCTACTACCTATGAGGAGGCCATGAGTGGCCCAGACTCGCAGAAGTGGCTTGAAGCCATGAGATCCGAGATGGAATCCATGTATACCAACAAAGTATGGACTTTGGTGGAACCACCTGAGGGGGCGCGGCCCATAGGGTGCAAGTGGGTCTTCAAGAAGAAGATCGACATGGATGGTAATGTGATTACCTATAAGGGCCGATTGGTGGCTAAAGGATTCAGACAGATTCATGGTATTGACTATGATGAAACCTTTTCACCAGTCGCTATGACCAAATCCATCCGAATCCTACTTGCAATTGCAGCATACTACGACTATGAGATTTGGCAGATGGATGTCAAAACAGCATTCCTTTATGGGAATCTCCTCGAGGACGTGTATATGATACAGCCGGAGGGTTTTGAGGATCCAAAGCAAGCCAACAAAGTCTGTAAGCTGCAACGATCCATTTATGGATTGAAGCAAGCTTCTAGGAGTTGGAATCGACGTTTTGATGAAGTGGTCAAAGAGTTGGGCTTCATCAGAAACGAAGATGAGTCTTGTGTCTACAAGAAGGTTAGTGGGAGCTCTGTAGCTTTTCTGGTCTTGTATGTGGATGACATACTACTCATTGGAAACAACATTCCCATGCTGCAATCTGTGAAAGATTGGCTAGGAAAGTGTTTCTCAATGAAGGACTTAGGGGAAGCAGCCTATATACTCGGTATAAAGATCTATAGAGATAGATCTAAAAGGTTGCTAGGCCTAAGTCAAAGTACATATATTGACAAGGTGTTGAAACGGTTCAACATGCAAGATTCCAAAAGGGGATTCTTGCCCATGTCACATGGGATCACTCTTTCGAGAGTGGTTGTCCTTCCAATGAGATTGAGAAGGAACGCATGAGTAGGATTCCCTATGCCTCGGCCATAGGATCTATCATGTACGCCATGTTATGTACTAGACCAGATGTGTCATATGCCTTGAGTATGACAAGCAGATACCAATCCAATCCGGGTAAGAGTCACTGGATTGCTGTCAAGAACATCCTAAAGTACTTGAGAAGAACTAAGGATGCTTTCTTGATGTTTGGCGGTGAGGAAGAGTTGCGTGTAAGGGGTTACACTGATGCAAGCTTCCAAACCGATAGAGATGACTTTAGATCACAGTCGGGATATGTGTTTTGCCTGAATGGAGCAGCGGTGAGCTGGAAGAGTTCCAAGCAAGAGACGGTGGCTGATTCTACAACAGAGGCTGAGTACATTGCTGCAAATGGCGCAGCAAAGGAGGCTGTTTGGATCAGAAAGTTTTTTCTGAACTTGGTGTGGTCCCTAGCATTGCGGATCCAGTGGAGTTGTTTTGTGACAACACTGGGGCGATCGCGCAATCAAAGGAACCCAGATCGCACCAGAAGTCCAAGCATGTGCTCAGGAAGTTTCATCTGATTCGAGATATTATCGATAGAGGAGACGTTCGGATATGCAAGATTCCTACAGATGATAATCTGTCAGACCGGCTTACGAAGCCTCTCACGCAGCGGAAGCATGAAGGGCACACTAGGAGTATGGGCATACGAGATGCGCCAGATTGGCTCTAGTGCAAGTGGGAGACTGTTGGAATAGATGCCCTAGAGGCAATCTAGTTTAGTTTGAATTTGTATATGGCTAGAAAATTCATTTATTATTTATTGGATATTTAATATAATGAAGTCCTTAGATTTACAATTGTGTTGTTTATCTTAAATATCCCTAGTCAAGTATAATGATTAATGGGACAATCATCTATAGACTAGTATGGGGTTGGATTGATATGGAGATATCACGATCCAACACATAGGTGTGCATTACGGAATGTTGCACTGGATTGACCCATCACCGAGAAGGCTACATACATGTTATGTTGAGTCACAAGTGCTTCTCGGGTACAATGGTATTGTCATCCTTAGACTTGAAGTCACTAGATATTCTAGTTGTGGATCATTGTGATCTTGGTAGCGTTAAACGCTACACCGTAACTGGGTAGTTATAAAGGCGCGTACTGGATACAATGAGAAGCAAGCTTAGAGATCGTAGTGGACGTAGAGAGGATTTGCCCCTCCCACATAACGGGAACAAATATCCTAGGCCACTCGAAGGATAGTGCTTATAGAATGTCTGGCCAGACTCAAATAAATCAATATGGGATATTGATGTTATTTGCACGAATAAGGCTATTCCATGGATCGAGAAACTATGGATTGGATATACGAGTGTGACTTGTATGTCTCGTGTCCAATCCGGATATGGAGGCAAAGGGATGAGACAATTACTTGTACAAGGTTGTCTAGATGACTATTCTATTAGTTGGCTAGAATGGATGTTTTGCTAGAAACCGCTCCATATTAGCAAAGAGTTGCTACCAACTAGATAGAACCTATGGGGTCACACGCTATATAGAGTTGTACTAGATTTGGGAATTAATTAATTGGATTAATTAATTAGAAGGATCACTTTGCAAACCCTTGCAAACTTAGTAGGGACTAATTTGCAAGGAAGGGACTAAATTGAATTCTAGTAGGACTAGAATAAGTCCTTTAGGTAGTTAACAAGGAGTTGTTGGACTATATAAAGGACCCTCCTTCCTTCCTTCCTTATAACTTATGCTCTAGAGAGAACATAACAAGAGTGGGAGAGAACAAAGGAGAGAGAGCAAGCAACAAAGGAGGCCGACGCCCCCCTTGCCGCCGCCCTCGTCCCCGTCGGCCAAAAAGAGGGCCGAGCCCCTTTCTTTTTGTCTCGTTTTGCGTGATTCCTTCACCCTCCTCTCATTCCGGGCTAGCACCAAGGAGATTGGAGATCTAGAAACAACTCTAGGCGTGGATCAACTATAGAGAACGTGACACTATTCGCGTTTGAAGTCATCAAGGAGAACCCAAAGGTGTGTTTATGATTTCTTACCTTCACTATCGTTATGCATCTAGACTTGTGATCCTTGGAGGGTTTTGCATGGTTATTTGTTTGATTATGCTTCCGTTTGCGCGATCCATGAATCAAAACCCTACAACACAATGATTCATAGAGTTCAGTCCACTTGGACCTATGTCTCTACCTCAGGGACTTAATCCCTTCAGCATTTTCAACTCAATTCTTATTAATCAAAAATCTAAGTCCATAGATCTCAAGTACAGAGAGATACCTTACTCTGTTACAGCTTGTGGTTCTCACTAACCTATCTTGTACATGTTTTAACTAACTGTTTATTTGAGAATTCTCTATTATTCACTTTTAACAATACACAAGAATAAGAACTAGAAGTATTATAAGAATTATATACAAATAAAGATCAGAATCGAAGAACACTAGAATTGAGTCTAAAAGTGAATATGCAGTGCTCTTTAGATTTTCAAATTGGATGATTTGATTTGCTTCTTTGTTTCTTCCCAATCTCTGTGAAGTGTTTGAGAGTTTCTGTAAAGTTCTGTTGTCATTTCTTCAAGCCTTTCCACCTTTATGCAGCTGTTTGAATTGAGGAGCTTCAGGATCTTCATTGTAACAAACTTTCCTAAAAATATGCATAGGATCTTGACTCTTCTAACAGCTCTCCCAACTGATAGTTTATCAATATCATCAAAGATACTGACTTGATCTTGTTTGTTAGAAGGTTGGGAAGCTTTAGATGTAGCAGATCAATGTGCATAATTACTCTGTAAGATTGAATTCCATTCTGCAATCAAATAAGTTCGGAAACAATCCTTCAAATAGGAAACTAAATATCCATGCACAAATTGAGTCAAACAAATAGATTAAATTAGGGGTGCAACGTGGAGGGGTTGAACCCGACGAACCCGAGCCGAGCCCGATCTTAAATAGGGCCCGAACACATAGTTTTGGTAATTTGGACGGGCTTTGACAAGAATTCTCAGCCCGAATTGCAATTAGGGTTGGGCTTGGGCCCAAATATCGAACGACGGGCTAACCCGAATTGCCCCATTTGCATGACCACTACGTATAAAAATTATATTTTGAAAGAATTATGTAGCATATCTAACATGAATATGCTACTTTTCTTTTAAATATTAGCGATGTTTTTAATCATTGTTTTGTTCTTCAACTAGTTGATTTGTTTTTTCGCCAACAATTAATTATTCTCTTGTTTTTTTTAAGAAGATATTAAGTTTAGTGTACTAGTCCGAATTCAACCCGAACCCAAATTGATTTATAGGAATTTGGGCTCGGACGTGTTGACAATGCTCTTAACTCAGGTGAGGTTGGGCTTGGGCAGCCACGAAAGAACTCGGGCTCGAGTTTGGACAGGGGTGCGAACCCGTCCAGCCCGCCCGAGTTGCAGTCCTTGATTAAACACAATATATAGTAGAGAAATAATTTGTCTTTCATCATATTGTGACAAGTAATTGATTATAAGAGATTAGGAGTTTGAACAAGATCATCAGCTCCCCCTAAGTTCATGCCAGAATCTGCAGTGTTAGTTTCAAACCCTTGAAATCAGTTTCAAGGCCTTGAAACAGTTAAGCTGTTTTCAAGCCTTTGAAACAGCTGAACTTACAGAAGGGATGGGTACGATATTGAGCTCAAATTGGTATAATTTCCAAGACAAAAAACATGAGGGAGACTATTACAATAGAACCGGTTGAGACTCAGTGGTCAACAGGGATTAAAGTCTACATCATGACAAAATTAGGTCAAAGTATTTATGTAGGACAAACCAACCAAGACACTAGAGAATCCGAGTAACATGAAGCTAATCAGTTTTATAAGGACACTGAGGCAAACTATATGAGGTTATTATTATCACCCAAATGGGTATTAACATCGGTCGAGAATTGACAAAGAAAATGGGATGTAAGGAGAGAGAACGAACATGGACTCTGGATGGAATACAGGAAAGGTTACAATGAATATGTAAGGTTAGGTGATCTTCTGGGACGAAGATTCTTCTAGGGGGGGGGGTAGAATGTAACACCCAACAAATTCTTAAAGGGGTCAAATTGCAATATTTTAAAATTTTGAGGCATTTGTGTAAAATCACTAGATTAGCAGTGTTTGCTGATAATTGTTCAGCAGGGGATGTCTGAAATATTAACTAATTGCTGAAAATTGATGTGGCATTCTCTTCCCTATTTTCTAAATTGATGGAGGACATCTTCATCATCATCTCCATCCTCTTCTTCTTCACCAACAACCACCACCCTCTCCACCACAAAAAACAACCAATACTCCACCACACTGGAACCTGCTGCTGCTGGAGGAGAAGGCCACCGACAGAAAAACACCGACATCAATTGGTGATTTCATTCATCACCGAGAGAGAGAAGACGGAGTGTGAGGTATTAACCCTAGAAGTTCACTGCAAAAATTCGTCCAATTATGCGTGTTTCAGACCAATCGAATGATGTTTTTGTGTTTCTGGGAGGTTAGAAAACTAAGGGGTGTGGGAATTACGCATTAAATCGTCGATTTTTTAAGTGGTCTTGGCAAAGATCGTCGGAATCTGCTTAGAGGCGGCGGGAAACACGGTACTCATGATTTCTGGGTTGTTTTATGCCACTATGGTTGAACTAATGAGTTCTAGGATTGATATAGCACTTGTTAGCAGGCTCAAACGTACAGAAAATTGTTGGATAATGCATGTTAACATCGCAAGAATCTGCTTCTTCAGCCGGAAAATGTCATGGCTGCCAGATCATCGATACGAGCTATTTGCCTCACTAAATTCGATGATGTAAGATCATGTGAACTCCCTAGTGTACGGTTTGATTCATGGATGCGAAACGGAAACACAAACAAACATAACCCATGCAAAACCCTCCAAGTATCACAAGTCAAGAGACATAACGATGGTAAAAGAAGAAATCAATAACACACCTTAAGGTTTCTCCTTTGATGACTTCAAACGCGAATTGTGTCACGTTCTCTATAGTTGATCCACGCCTAGAGTTGAATAATATATCTTCCAAACCTTGGTGCTAGCCCGGAAAGAGGAAGAGGAAGAAGAATCATGCAAAACGAGACGAACAAGGAGGTGTTCGGCCTCCTTGTGGCCGACGGGGACGGGCGGCGGCAAAGGGGGGCGGCGGCTCCTCTTTGCTTGCTTGCTCTCTCCTTTTTGTTCTCTTCCACTCAAGTTATGATCAATAAGGTCATAAGTGTGGGAAGGAAGGAAGGATTGTCCTTTATATAGTCCAACAAATCCTTTCCAACTACCTAAAGGACCTATTCTAGTCCTACTAGAATTCGGTTTAGTCCCTTCCTTGCAAATTAGTTCCTACTAAGTTTGCAAGGTATTGCAAAGTGATCCTTCAAATTAATTAATTCAATTAATTAATTCCCAAATCTAGTTCAACTCTATATAGCGTGTGACCCCATAGGTTCTATCTAGTTGGTAGCAACAATTTGCTAATATGGAGCGGTTTCTAGCAAAACATCCATTCTAGCCAACTAATAGAATAGTCATCTTGACAAACCTTGTACAATTAATTGTCTCATACCTTTGTCTCTATATCCGGATTGGACACGAGACATACAAGGCACACTCGTATATCCAATCCACAGTTTCTCGATCCATGGGAATAGCCTTATTCGTGCAAATAACATCAATATCCCATATTGATTTATTTGAGTCTGGCCAGACATTCTATAAGCACTATCCCTTGAGTGGCCTAAGATATTTTCTCCCGTTATGTGGGAGGGACAAATTCTATCTACGTCCACTACGATCTCTAAGCTTGCTTCTTATTTTATCCGGTACACGGCTTTATAACTACCCAGTTATGGTGTAGCGTTTAACGCTACCAAAATTACAATAATCCACAACTAGAATATCTAGCGACTTCAAGTCTAAGGATGACAATACCATTGCACCGCGAGAAGAAATTGTGACTTAACATAACGTGTATGTAGCCTTCTCGGAGATGGGTCAATCCAGTGCGCCATTACCCTTAATGCACACCTATGTGTTGGATCATGATATCTCCATATCAATCCAACCCCATAGTAGTCTATAGATGATTGTCCCATTAATCATTATAATGGACTAGGGATATTTAAGATAAACAACACAATTGTAAATCTAAGGACTTCATTATATTAAATATCCAATAAATAATAAAATGAATTTTCTAGCCAGAAATAAATTCATACTAAACTAGATTGCCTCTAGGGCATCTATTCCAACAGTCTCCCACTTGCACTAGAGCCAATCTGGCGCATCTCGTATGCCCATACTCCTAGCGTGCCCTTCATGCTTCCACTGTGAAAGCGGCTTTGTAAGCGGGTCTGACAGATTATCATCTGTAGGAATCTTGCATATCCAAACGTCTCCTCTATCGATAATATCTCAAATCAGATGGAACTTCCTGAGCACGTGCTTGGATTTCTAGTGTGATCTGGGCTCCTTTGGGCGATCACCCCAGTGTTGTCACAGTACAACTCAACTGGATCCGCAATGCTAGGAACCACACAAACTTCAAGTTCTACAGTCCTCCCACTTGCTTCTTTAGAGAAAAACTCTCTTTCTAGAAACACGCCGGTCCGAGCAACAAACACTTTGTTCTCGGTTGGATTGTAGAAGTAGTAACCCTTAGTTTCCTTAGGGTACCCCACAAACTTACACTTATCCGATTTTGGCCCTAGCTTGTCTGATTGTAAACATTTTACATAGACATAGCAGCCCCAAATCCTCATGAACGACAGTGTGAGACGCCTCCCACTCCACATCTCATGTGGTGTCTTCATGACTAATTTAGATGGAACACGGTTAATGGTGAAAGTTGCACTTAATAGAGTGTGGCCCCAAAACGATAATGGAAGATCAGTTTGACACATCATAGATCGAACCATATCCAATAGGGTTCGATTCCTCCTCTCAGACACGCCATTCCATTGTGGCATTCCGGGTGGAGTGAGTTGGGACACGATCCCACACTCTCTAAGATAGTCGTCAAACTCTTGGCTCAAGTATTCTCCTCCACGATCCGATCGTAGAGACTTGATACTTTTGCCAAGTTGCTTCTCTACTTCATTCTTGAATTCTTTGAACACTTCAAAGGATTCGTATTTGGCCCTCATAAGATACACAAACCCATATCTACTGTAATCATCAGTAAATGTAATGAAGTAGATGTAACCACCCCTGCAAGGCGTGGCAAATGGCCCGCACACATCGGTATGTATGAGCGCCAATTGCTCACTAGTCCTCTCACCTTTCTTATTGAAAGGGGACTTTGTCATTTTTCCCAATAAACAAGCCTCACATGTCTCATATGATTCAAAATCAAATGAGTCTAGTAGTCCATCCTTATGGAGTCTAGATACACGTTTCTCGTTTATGTGGCCTAAACGACAGTGCCATAAGGAAGCAGGATTTTAATCATTTATTTTAATCCGCTTGGTAATAATGTTGTACACAGGATTGCTTAGATCAAGGTCATACAATCCATTAAATAATTGCGCACTAAAATAGTGAATATTATTCAAACAAAAGGAACAACAATTGTTCTTTATTGAAATAATAAAACCTTCCTTGTCCAATCAAGGAATAGAAATAATGTTTCTGCTCATAGCATGCACAAAATAGCAATTATTTAATTATATAACTAATCATGAAGACAGAGATAGCTCGCACACGCCCACGGCCAACGCAACAACTTTTGCTCCATTCCCAACGCGCAGATCTATCTCCCCTTTAGCCAATCTTCTACTTCTCTTTAGAACCTTCACATTTCGACAAATGTGAGATCCACATCCAGTATCTAATACCCATGATGTAGAGACAGTTAAATTGACATCTACAACAAAATACCTGGTGGTGGTAGAATCACTATTCCAAGCCTCTTGTCCTCCAGATATTTTGGGCAGTTTCTCCTCAGTGTCCAGGCTGACTACACTAGTGACACTCACCTTTAGTCACACCTTTGGCAATGCCACCAACAGGCTTAAGGGCAGGTTCCTTAAACTTGGTAACTGACTTGCCTTTTCCCTTGGAGGATGAGGCAAACCTTTTGCCCTTTCCTTTCTACACCATCATAATGGCCTTGCCCTTACCCTTGTTGATGCTCTGTTCAGCTGTCCTCAACATATTGAGCAAATCTGGTTGAGGTTTCACGATCTCGTTCATGTTATAGTTCATGATGAACTGTCCATAACTCTCAGGCAACGATTGCAACACGAGATCGGGCCAACTCTTGGCCGACTGGGAACCCCAGTCGGGCGAGATTCTCCAAGTACCCGATCATTCGGAGTACATGGGGTCCTACCGGGTTCCCTTATGCCAGATGACGCTTGAACTGTTCCTTAGAGACCTCATACCTCTCAACCCTTGCCTGCTCTTGGAAGAGCTGCTTCAGATGCTCGATCATATCGACAACATTCATGTTTTCATGTTGCTTCTGAAGCTCAGAAGTCATGGTGCAGAGCATAAGGCAGGCTGCATCATTAGCGTCATCAACACGCTTTTGATATGCCTTTAGGGCTGCACGTGTTTGGTTCTATGGACCTGGTGGAACATGCTCCTCTATTGCGTACAGTTTCTTCTCTTGCTTGAGAACGATTCTCAAGTTTCTGTACCAATCAAGGAAGTTGGTTCCAGAGAGCTTGTCCTTCTCAAGGACAGATCGTAGGGAATGTTGTGAACTCGATGAGTTGTTTGCCATTTGGAATTCTACAAAAGGAAAAACAAGCAGAAGAATCAACGGCCTAACACAGACGAAGTTACAGTTTTGAGAACATGCAGCTGGAAAACAAAAAACAACAGAGAACGCGGATCAGAACTATTTCAAACCATATTCTAGGTAGTTACCAAGCCCCTAAAGGATTTCTACATGTTCTAGGTGTTGGAATAGATGCCCTAGAGGCAATCTAGTTTAGTATGAATTTATTTATGGCTAGAAAATTCATTTTATTATTTATTGGATATTCAATATAATGAAGTCCTTAGATTTAAAATTGTGTTGTTTATCTTAAATATCCCTAGTCCATTATAATGATTAATGGGACAATCCTCTATAGACTAGTATGGGGTTGGATTGATATGGAGATATCATGATCCAACACATAGGTGTGCATTAAGGGTAATGGCGCACTGGATTGACCCATCTCCGAGAAGGCTACATACACGTTATGTTAAGTCACAAGTGCTTCTCGCGGTGCAATGGTATTGTCATCCTTAGACTTGAAGTCGCTAGATATTTTAGTTGTGGATAATTGTGATTTTGGTAGCGTTAAACGCTACACCGTAACTGGCTAGTTATGAAGGCGTGTACCTGATACAATAAGAAGCAAGCTTAGAGATCGTAGTGGACGTAGATAGAATTTTTCCCTCCCACATAACGGGAGCAAATATCCTAAGCCACTCGAGGGATAGTGCTTATAGAATGTCTGGCCAGACTCAAATAAATCAATATGGGATATTGATGTTATTTGCACGAATAAGGCTATTCCCATGGATCGAGAAACTGTGGATTGGATATACGAGTGTGACTTGTATGTCTCGTGTCCAATCCGGATATAGAGACAAAGGGATGAGACAATTACTTGTACAAGGTTTGTCAAGATGATTATTCTATTAGTTGGGTAGAATGGATGTTTCGGTAGAAACCGCTCCATATTAGCAAATTGTTGCTACCAACTAGATAGAACCTATGGGGTCACACGCTATATAGAGTTGAACTAGATTTGGGAATTAATTAATTGGATTAATTAATTAGAAGGATCACTTTGCAATACCTTGCAAACTTAGTAGGGACTAATTGCAAGGAAGGGACTAAACCGAATTCTAGTAGGACTAGAATAGGTCCTTTAGGTAGTTGGCAAGGATTTGTTGGACTATATAAAGGACACTCCTTCCTTCCTTCCTTCCCACACTTATGACCTTATTGATCATAACTTGAGTGGGAGAGAACAAAAAGGAGAGAGCAAGCAAGCAAAGAGGAGCCGCCGCCCCCCTTTGCCGCCGCCCCTCCCCGTCGGCCACAAGGAGGCCGAACACCTCCTTGTTCGTCTCTTTTTGCGTGATTCTTCTTCCTCTTCCTCTTTCCGGGATAGCACCAAGGATTGGAAGATCTAGTATTCAACTCTAGGCGTGGATCAACTATAGAGAACGTGACACAATTCGCGTTTGAAGTCATCAAAGGAGAAACCCTAAGGTGTGTTATTGATTTCTTCTTTTACCATCGTTATGTCTCTTGACTTGTGATTGTTGGAGGGTTTTGCATGGGTTATGATTTTTTGTGTTTCTGTTGCGCATACATGAATCAAAACCCTACAGTGGTATCAGAGCCACAGGTCGTAGAGCATAAACGTGGTTTATGTGTTACGTTTTGATAGTTTTACACCTTAAAATTGTTGTTTATCGCGTAAAACAAGACAAATCAAGCATATGATGCAATTTTAAATAATCTATCATAACAAGATCTAGTTTTTGCATTGGATGCATGAATTAGTGAGATTGAGAAATTTTAGGATCTTAGATCTAGGGTTTGGGCATCCTTGGGGAAGAAGGAGTTCTTTCCATACAAGGAAACAACCAAACTTGGGCACCAAGCAAGGGAGTTGTTTTGGAAACAACTCCCAAAGGAGGTTCGCCCCCCCCCCCCCAGGGACCGCCCCTCCTTGCTTGCCGCCCAAGCAAGGCTCGGCGTAGGGGTCGGGGCAGCCCTGGCCTGCAGCCTAGCCGCGTGGGCTAGGGGCCGGCCGGCCCAAGGCCTCTTCGGTTCTCTTTTGGGCCCGGGCAATTCGATTGTTGGCCCCCATGGACCGTTTTAACCCTAGAACATCCTAAAATCAATTAAAATTGACCAAGCGCGTTAAAATTGGATTTTAACTGTTTATGTTCAATTCGCATGGTGATTGAATATGGCCTTAGGATGTGGTTTGTTGTGGATGTTTAATTTTTGTAGTTTGGTTTACGGCCTGCGAGCTGATCAATTAATTGTAATAATTAATTAGGGTTTTATGGCCTACGAGCCATTTTTTTTCTCAACTTGTGAGATTTATTTTATTTAGTATAGTTTTTAGCTAGTGCTAGATAAAGTAGATTGTTAGCCAAGATTGAAGAAAAGAAGCCCAAAGCCAAAGGAGCCACAAAAGATGGAGCATGGAGCATGGAGCATTCCGCATGACTATGAAGGATGGACCAAAAGATGAAGACTCATGGAGATGTGTTTGTTTTTAGGGTTCATAGATAATTTCATTGGCTTATAATTATATTAGTCTAGAAAAGGCGATATCCACATCACGTTTTATTAGTGTTTGTGGTTGTTTATTTTGTTATCTTATTATTTTGTGCTTGGTGTATGGATGATGCATGCAATTAGGATAATAAGATAATTAGACAACCCGGATCTATTATTTGGAGTTGTGCCCAAACTCAAATAGATAGATTAGTTGATATTGATCAACAAAATAATTAAAAATTGAATTTAAAATCCCTCAAAATTCAAAAATTGTGTTCTTGCCTTCTCGTTATTTAAACACTCATTATCATCATGATTTATCAAGTTCGTGCGTGCCAAAGCATGACGACTTGGTTCATAATGATGGAATACGATGGCACGAGCTAGTAATGTGCTGCTGTTTGAATAAGAGGTTGAACACAACTAGGCTATTAATATGATTAAGAAACCTAAAGGCAATCAATTGGGATTATCCCTACAGATGGATAAATAAGGAGTTATTTTCCCAATTGAACCAAGAGTTGCATAAGGGATGCAATTGGAATTGTTCTTACCTAAAGTAGTCAAATTATGGGTGACTTGCCAAAGCAAGCTCATGAAGAGATGAAAAATGGATCTTGGCCCACTAGAAAATATAAGGATATTTTCCGCATTAATATCTTGAGGGTTATTAATCCGTAGAAAAATAGTGGGAGCTATATTTGATAAACTAGCCATTATTGAATATAGTCAAAAATTCAAAAATACTAAAACTTGCGTATCAAAGAACAAAAGTGGTTCATGGACAGTGGTTGCTCAAGACACATGAGTGGAAAGAGATCTCTATTCTCTGAATTAAAGGAGCAATCAGAAGGTTCATTAACACTTGGTGACAAAGGGAAATGCAATATTCTTGGTATTGGAAAAGTTGAAACAAATTATGAGAACTCTATTTATGATGTTTATCTGGTTGAAGGTTTGAAGTTTAATTTCCTAAGTGTATCTCAGCTTTGTGATAATGGTAACAAAGTTATCTTTGATAAAGAGAAGTGTGTGGTGCAAAATGAGAAACCAGGAGATTGCATTCTCACAGCCTCTAGATCAAACGATGTTTATACTTTTCAGACTAACAAAGTTGCTGGTGAAAGTTTGAAGTGTCTCAAGGCCTTGAAAGAGGAATCAAAGCTTTTGCATAGGAAACTTGGTCATATCAGTTTGCATACTTTGAACAAATTGATTTACAAATACTTGGTAAGAGGATTGCCATCCACCAAGGTCAAAGAAGATGAGTTATGCAAAGCCTGTGCACAAGGAAAGCAGACCAGAAGCTCCTTCAAGCCAAAGAAGTTTGTAAGTACAACTAGACCTATTGAATTACTTCATATGGATCTATGTGGTCCTATGAGGACTCTTACTCCAAAAGGTAAAAGGTATATGCTAGTTGTGGTAGATGATTTTTCTAGATACACTTGGGTTATGTTTCTCAAAGAAAAATCTGAAGCTCTCTCTAAATTTTCAAAGCTTTGCAGAGAACTTCAAAACTTGAAAAACCAACCTGTAGCTTCAATCAGAAGTGATCATGGTAGAGAATTTGATCAGTTAGAGTTTGATTTATTCTGTGATAAGCATGGTATTTCTCACAACTTTTCTACTCCAAGAACTCCTCAACAGAATGGTGTTGTTGAAAGAAAGAACAGGACTCTTGAAGATATGTCAAGAACAATGCTTCTTGAGAACAAGTTGCCAAAACATTACTGGGCAGAAGCTGTGAATACAATAATTATATTTTGAACAGGTGCTTGATCAGACCTATTCTAAAGAAGACCCCCTATGAACTATTCAAAGGGAGGAAGCCAAACATCTCTTACTTCAGACCCTTTGGATGTACTTGTTTTATCCATAACAATAGAAAAGACAATCTTGGTAAGTTTGATGCAATAAGTGATGAACGTATATTTCTTGGTTACTCTTTGAATAGCAAAGCTTATAGAGTTTACAATAAAAGAACCAAACTGGTTGAAGAGAGCATTCATGTTATTTTTGATGAAAGCTATGATGGTTCTTTGAGTAAAAGTTTTGCAGATTTGAATTTGATTAAGCATGAATCAGAGGAAGAAACTGAGAATCCACTTGGATTCAAGAAAGGCTCAAAAGAAAATGGAAGACGTTTTCAATACCTTGAAAACAGTTCTCAAGGCCTTGAAAATACAGGTTAAAGTCTTGAAAAAGATGATCAGAAGGATGCAAGTTACAAACCCACTGCTTCAAGACCATAAAAGATCTATGGTGAACCTGAACCATGGTCTCCAAAAAAGAGATTCAAATATCTATCATCCCATCCAGCTAATAATATCATATCACATCCAACCACTGGTACACAAACCAGATCACAGTTGAAGAACTTATGTGCTTTTAATGCTTTTATTTCTCTTGTAGAACCAAAAACTATGAAGGAAGATTTACAAGAAGCAGACTGGATCATTGCTATGCAAAGTGAACTCAATTAGTTTGAGAGGAATAAGGTTTGGAACCTGGTTCCCGCACCAACAAACCAGTCTGTCATTGGTACCAGATGGGTATTCAGAAACAAGTTGGATGAAAGTGGAAATGTAGTCAGAAACAAAGCAAGTTTAGTTGCACAAGGTTACAATCAAGAAGAAGGTATAGATTATGAGGAAACTTTCGCTCCAGTTTCCAGGTTAGAAGCAATTAGAATTTTGATTGCATTTGCATCCTACAAGAACATGAAACTATTTCAAATGGATGTAAAATGTGCTTTCTTGAATGGATACTTACAAGAAGAAGTTTATGTTGCACAACCACCTGGTTTTGAAAATGACAATTTTCCAGATCATGTTTACAAACTTGACAAAGGTCGTTATGGTTTGAAACAAGCTCCAAGGGCTTGGTATGAAAGACTGTCAAAGTTTTACTTGAAAATGAATTCAAAATAGGTTTAGTAGACAAGACTCTTTTCATTAAGACTCATGAGAAAGATTTACTTGTAGTCCATATATATGTTGATGATATACTGTTAGGAGCTACTAATGACCAATTATGCAGAGAATACTCAAGTATTATGAGCAGGGAATTTGAGATGAGCATGATGGGAGAATTAAACTTCTTCCTAGGACTTCAAATACATCAATTGAAAAAGGGTATCTTTATGAACCAAAGCAAATACACAAGAGACTTGATAAATAAATATAGCATGGCACAATGCAATGAAGCCAAGACCCCAATGAGCTTTACACTATCCTTAGACAAGGATGAATCTGGTAAGAGTGTCAATGTAAAAGAGTATAGAGGCATGATTGTATCATTACTCTAAATGGCAGCAAGCAGACCAGATATTATGTTTAGTGTATGCATGTGTGCTAGATTTCAAGCTGATCCAAAAGAGTCACACTTAACTGCTGTGAAAAGAATATTTAGATATCTCAATGATACCAAAGACTTAGGGCTTTGGTATCCAAGACATTCTAACTTCTCTTTCAGTGGTTTTTCAGAAGCTGACTTTGCAGGCTACAAGGTTGATAGAAAACGCACTTCTGGAATCTGTCAATTCATTGGATCTTCCTTGATCACTTGGCCTTCCAAGAAACAGAATTCAGTTGCTCTATCAACAGCTGAAGCTGAATATGTAGCTGCAGGAGCATGTTGCTCACAAGTACTATGGATTGCTCAACAGCTAAGAGACCTTGGATTTGACTTCAGAGGCATACCTATTAAGTGTGACAACACTAGTGCAATTTCAATAACAACGAATCCAGTACAACACTCAAGAACCAAGCACATTGATGTCAGACACCACTTCATCAGAGATAATGCTGAGAAATGTGATATTGTTCTTAAATTTGTTGCTACTAACATGCAAATTGCAGATATCTTCACCAAACCATTAGCAGATGAAAGGTTCTCAGCTCTAAGATTGGAATTGGGAATGCTAAATAAGACTGCATTGGTTTAGGGGGAGCATAAGGTAAGAAAGGTAAGCTGTATGTGTTTACAAAGGCTTGAACTGAGTTTCAAAGCCTTGAAAATCAGTTCAAAGCTTTGATTTTTTTACTTGTTGCAGTGTTACAGTATTTCAAGACCTTGAAAGCCTTTTCAAAGCCTTGAAAATGAATATGTTACACTAATAGTCAATAAACTTGGATAACTCTATACTGGGTGATATCTCTGTAGATATTTGCCTAATATAATCCCTACCCTTTTCAAAAAATTGATTTAGCCAAAAATAGTATTAGTATATTCTATTTTCTAACGGCATAATAGTTTGAAATTTTCTCTGATCTTTGCAGATCTTTTTAGAATCAGGGAGATACTAGTTTCCTTTTGAAACTCAAACTCTTTCAGTATTTATCCTCTTCTCTTCTTCATCATTCCGTATTATTCCATCTCTCTCTTTTCTTCTCCCTAACCCTAATGAGCACAAGAATAGCCTCAGACAGAATCAAGATGGCTGGAGGTTCGAAACCTGTCTCAGAGAAGAAGAGAAAAGCAGCAGTGGAAGAGGTTCAAGAAGTCAGTGGAGACTCTAGCTCCAGAACTCCCAGTGCAGAGTCAGTCCAAGATCCTCCTCCACCAAAGAATAAGATCAAGAAGGCTACAACCTCCTCTTCAGAAAAGCAGAAGAAGCAGAAGGCTATTACAGAAAAGCAACCAGAAAAAGAGCCTACCAGTTCAAAGAAGGTGAAGAAGAAGGTTACTCAGGCAGAAAAAGGGAAAGGGAAGGTGACAGAAGCACAACAAGAAGGTCAATTGGAGAAGGCATTGCAGATCTATTCTCAAGTCTCAACAAAGAACAAAGCTCCAGATGAGACATGGTTTGTCTCAAACATCTCTAAGGTCAGTGGTTAGACGGTTTTGCCTCAAGGTCTATTGGTTTCTGCAATTTGGTTAATAAGTATGTGTTGGAACACATGAAACTCAAGTGCATCTCTATGTTAAAGAAGAGCTCTTTGGGGTGTATGCTGAATCCTAGAGAAATAGCCTACCTAGACTCACTAGACTCTTCTATCTGAACCTAAACCAAGTTAAGAGATCTGCACACTTGGTGATCAAATCTAAAGTTGCTGGGATTATAATTGAACTATATCACTCTGAGTTTGCCACTTTGTTAGGTTGTCCAAAGAGGTATGACACTAGCAACCATCCACCAAAATCAGAAACTTTGAAACTAGCCAAAGAAGAATTCTTTCTTCCAAACATCTCGACCTCAGCCAAACAGTTAACACATTATGTGTTGAATGCTAAAGCCAAAGTCCTTCACACTATACTGGTGAGATGTGTCATTCCTAGAGAGCACTCAAGAGAGTTGGTGACTTATAGAATGCTGCACATCATGTACCTGGTTATGCATGGCTATGAGATTGATCTCCCAAAACTAGTTCTTGAACACATGCTCTTTAGCCTAACCAGTAAGAGGATTCACCCTTTACCATATGCAAACCTCCTCACCATGTTCTTTGAGAATTTTGAGATCCCTTTTACTGGAGAAGAATGAGTCACATCTGGTTTTGGGGAACTTAATGAGAAAGCCTTTGAGAAAATTGGAGTTTTGAAAACAAAAGAGAATGTTTGGAAACTTTACTCAGAACTGACTGAAGCAGAACTAGGTGCAAAGAAATTTTCTATGCCCAAGACCTTGACTCCCACTTCAAGTCAGACTTCTCATCCTACAGACAATCAAAGACTTGATGGTTTAGAACTTGACATGGAGGATGTCAAAGCTACTTTTTTTGGACTAGAAAGTGATATGGGACAAGTCAAGTATATGGTGGAAAGTATCTTCGGAAGCATGACCTTGCTTGATGTTCCTGAGGATCCTGAAGGAACAAAGAAAGGAGAATCAGACAAGGTTTTGCCTAGTGAGCATTCAGACCAGGAAGAAGCTACTCCAGTTTTAGATAAAGGAAAGCAGGCAGAAGTACAGGCAGAAGATGAAGCCAATAGCCCTGACTCAAATGAGCTTCTGATCACTTTGAAGAATAAGAAGAAATCTCCAAAGGCTGCTGAAAAGGACAAGACTGAAGAGGCAACTGTTGTAGAAGGGATTGCAGAGGAACAGGAAGAGCAGGACAAGACTGATGAAGAAGACAATGAGAAAGAGGAAGAAGATCAGGATGAAGATGAAGATCAAACCCCTTAATCTTGCCTATTCTTTCCTACATATTCTCTCTGCTTTAAATATTTCTCTATGTTTTCAAAATTTTCGAGACACTTGATCCAACATCTTCTATCTTCTTGATGAAAGTCAAAAAGGGGGAGAAAATTATAGGTTTTCATTTTAGGTTTGATTTGGTTTATTTGCTGAACTATTTATGTGTTTTTGTTGGTATTTAAATAAGTTGGATCTTTTTGGAAATACAGTGTCTTTAAATTGTAGACTAATAAGTTTATTTTGCAGAGACTAAGGATCAAACAGAATTTGGTTTTGTCTTTCATCAAGGGGGAGATTGAAAGCTCAGGTTATTCACGACCTGAAATAGCTTGGCTATTTCAAGGCCTTGAAACAGCTTTCAAATCCTTGAATTCAGCTTCAGAGGCTTGAAAATAGTTTCGGCTATTTTGAAGGCCTTGAAAATGGATTCAAAGCATTGAAACTGTTTAACTTGAATGCAAATTCACAGGGGGAGTTTTTCTGCTAACTCTCTGATCTGATTTATTATCTCTCTTGCATATGTTTGACGACATTTTGTTAGATGATGAAAGACAAATTGTTAAACATGTTTAAAATCATAATATATTATCTATTTGACCATGATAATACAGAAAATTTTGTTTCTAAGTTTTGCAGGATTATTTCCTAAACTGAATTGCTGCAGATTTGGAAACACTTGAATACTTTGATCCTGTGATCAATCAGACGCGTATGATAGCTTCTCATGATATTTAAATGGAATATTGTGATCATTCAACCGTTGGAGAAGAATTCAAAGTAGTCAAACTCTGTTGCCTACAAAATAGGAAGTTGTTGCTGAAAATCTGGGGAGATTTGCAGAGCTGTTTGAAGTATTTAAAGAGCTCAAATTCGAAGCAACAACAACACAATACTCAACGGGCAAATACAGAGAAAGTATTCTGGATTGAAAAGCATCAAATAAGTTCTTCATCTCCCCCAATACATTCACAGAAGTTCACTGCATTTCACTGCAGTTTTCTACTCTTAAGTGATATTCTGTATAGAGCTATATTGGTAGATCATTTCTGTATTATTTCTACATTCATTATCAAGGATTGTTGAAAGTGAACAATAGAGATTTCTTTGTTAATCTGTGAGCTAGAGAAGGTACTAGACTGGTTATGGAAAACCACAAGCTGTAACAGAGTAAGGGAACTATCTGTGCTTGAGTTCTAGGGTTTAGCTTTTGATTAATAAGAATTGAGTTGAAAATCCTGCAAGGATCTCATCCCTAAGGTAGATACGTAGGTCCAAGTGGACTGAACTCTATAAATCACTTGTCTTGTGCATTTTCAGTTCATTTACTTTCAAAGCTTTTGCATCATACAAAAATTGTTTATTTTCAAGGGTTTGACCTTGTTTTCAAGGCCTTGAAAAAGGCATACTTTTTCTAAACTCTCTGTGTAACACCCCTAATTCCCGTCGGAGAGTTCTTAAGTGCAATATCAAGACTTTGGGGGCGATTTTGTAAACTTTTTTGTCACGACTCTAAAGTTGGAACTTCGGAGTGTTTGCAATATTTCTGAGCCGTTGGGATGAATTTGAAGCACTAGAAGTCTCCGGCGTTTTAGTGGAATTATTTAAAAGTAAGTAGAAGCTACCCAAAAGTTTAGAAAATTACACTTTCACCCACTTGCATGCTTTCCACTTGTCTACTCCAATTTGACACCTCTCTAGGTGAGGTGGCAACTTCTTCTTCACCTTACCCACCATCAGATTGTACACAGAGAGAGAGAGAGCGGGGGAGATCCCGGGTTGTTTCATCTGGTATCAGAGCATCGGTTCTCCGGTTAAAGTGACTTTTCGATTTCCATTAGTAGGTAATGAGAAAGATAAAATGTTTTAGAAATTTGAAAATTAACTAGGATAACTCAATTTGAAAATAAAGGATATAAACAAGCCGTCGGGGAGTTTGGGTACTTGTCTATAGTTAAACTTGGTTTGTACCGTACTTGTTGATTAAATGTTAACGACTATTTATTATGTGAATCATGCATAATTTGCTTGTCTATTTACATACGCAGTACTTATGTGACACACTTATTTATATTGAATTGCTTGTCGTAGTTGTGTAATGCGTATCTTTGACTCTTTCGTTTTGTAAGTAATTTCTCGACGAGAGAGTAACGACGTTGTGGCTTAGAAGACCCCGGGACCATTCTTTCTCACCTACGAGTGACAAACCTTAAAACATTAGTTTGACTTTGATTTATTTTGAGTTAAACTTGACATGGTTCTTTCCATAATTAGAAAGCTTTTGACAAAAAAAATGGTTTATGAAAATTATTGGCGTTTCGAGCTACCAAATGCCAAGTGATGTGGACCACTTTGTTTACCAGTCCGCTGGCGTGACTCCTAGTATGACGGTACTATGAGTTGTACCCGCTGTGTAGACTAAGTTGGAACATTTGAAACACATTCGAGTTGTGATGGAGAGACACGTTGTGTGACGACACATAGTGTTCTTTTCCCCCTCGTATGCGTGGAACACTTGTGGTGATTGGTTTATCTAATCCTCTACAGGTAAGACAACATTTTTAACTCGGATGGGTCAAGCAAAACGACGTATTAGTATTGATAAAAGTATTTGTATAAAAGTTTCGAGATTTGTACAAATTCTAGTAAATGTCGTTTCTAAAATTGAGAACGTGTATGTTGTTATTGAACTTTCAAAATCTTATTTCGAACTTCTACTTGTACTAATAATATACGAAACCCTATTGTGATGCAAGTCTAGGCTGGATAATAATATAGACTCATAATAGACCCGTCCTGCGGAGGGTGAAAATGAGAAATTTCTTCCATATTAGGTGGTTCTAGTTGACCGTCTAAGGAATCCATCTTTTGGGAACAGAACATTCGACGAGATCGGTTTAGGTACTTGTTTGACTAAGTCAAATAGACTGAGTCACTGTGCTGCATTTTATATATGTGGATAAGTATAGTATGAGATCTTCGGGAAAGAATATTCTTTTAAGGTGGGTAGATTGTAACACCCCATTTCTCGTCGGAGAGTTCTTAAGTGCAATATCAAGACTTTGGGGGAGATTTTGTAAATATTTTTTTCACGGCTTTAAAGTTTGAACATCGGAGTGTTTGCAATATTTGTGAGTCGTTGGGATGAATTTGAAGCACTAGAAGTCTCCGGGGTGGTAGTGGAATTATTTAAAAGTAAGTAGAAGCTCTATTTCTAGTTGTACCCGAAAGTTTAAAAAATTACACTTTCACCCACTTCCATGCTTGCCACTTGTCTACTCCAATTTGACACCTCTCTAGGTGAGGTGGAAACTTCTTATTCACCTTCCCCACCATCAGATTGTAGAGAGAGAGAGAGAGAGAGATCCCGGGTTGTTTCACTCTACATCTCTTCAAGGGCTTGAACCTGTGTTCAAGGCCTTGAAATTCATTGTCTATACAAGTTTTTCTACTTGTTAGAAAGTTTTGAAAAAAGCTGGCATACTCTATTCAAACCCTCCCTTCTAGAGTATCTTAGTTGCTTATACATCTGCATACTCACACTTTCAACAAATCAATGCAGTAGATGAGACTTTGCTCGGGACGCGAAAATGGTAAGTGTGGGAGTATTTGATAACTCCTTAGTTGGATTCATCTTTTGTATGCAAATACATTGCTATTTGTGTGCGTTTCGGTGAAAAGTGATGGAATTTAGGCCAATTCTTGTGAAGAATAAGCTTTTTGTGATTTATTGCTAGTCCGAGCGTTTCTATGCGCTTTTAGATGTTATTTGTCAAATATAATTTCTTGGTATGCTTTTTCATGTTGTCATGATATGAAAGGATCCTGAAATATTGCTAGGAGTCATGAAACGAACTTCGGACGATGAGAAAAGCTCGGGAATGGCCAAGAAGAATGACGAGAAGCAAAGTTAGTGGAGGAAAAGTGACCAACCTTCACTATTTTGATGATATCTTGAGTTCTACAAGACCTGATATAGTGAGACCGGTTCCAAATGAAATTAGACTCAAATATATTTCCAACGGTATGTCACGGAGCTCAATCAAAGTCCGGACAAGAAATATATGGTCCTCCGAAGATGACACAAAAACAAAGAAGAGCTGGAAAAGTTCACTGGACCAGTATTCAGTATTTGGGATGTATATTTAGTTACGTATAAAGTTTTGGATCAAGGCCTACGTTATTTGAAATTTGACATTCAAGGCTTTCCAACGATATATGATAGGCCCAAAACAGAGTCCGGATGAGGGAGAAAAGGCCCGCGCAAAATCAGCTTATGAACTATGTCCCAAAATTGCAAACTAGAGTGCTGAATTGCAAATTCGGCCACAATACATTAAAAATCGTGCCCAGCCCTATACATCACGATTTTCAGGACCTAAAGGCAGAGTAGGCTGCTGGAGACAAAGAATAACACGTTGGAGGAAGGCTTGGAGCTTGGAGTTCGTCGTGAGAGCGAGGATTCTATCGTTTGATCTCTCTTTCTCTATCTTTTTCATTATTTTTTTATCTTGATCAACATAAACCTCATCTTGTTGATCATGAATCTCAGTAGCTAAGTAAAATATCGGGATTTCTCAACGGTAGCTAGGGTTTGAAACCGTGTTTGGCCAATTATGAGTTTGATTCATGTTTGATTGTACTTAATAGATGATGAATGTTTATGCTATGCTTAATTCTGGTTCTTAATCCATCTTTCTGTTGTTAGGCCATCAATATGAAGATGATATGTTACAATTTAGTGAAAGCAACAAATTGTACGGATAATTGAATTAAGCACGTAGTCACGGGTTTGAGAAATCAACCACAGACTGTAACGTTGAGTAGAATTAGATGATCGTCATTATATGTTTTAGGGATAATTAGAACTTGGTAACTCGGTTGTAATTTGACCTAAGGCATAGAAAGCTAGCTTTGTAACTCGGTTAGCATATTTCTCGTTTGGCAAATCATATCATCATCTGTGTTTCAGAACGTAATTCGTTAACAGGGATACCTAGTGAACCTAGAGAAAATCATGATATTCATCTCTCGTAGATCTCCGTTCTAATCATTAGCTCTTTATTTACTTTCTTAGATTAATTAAACAAATTCTCTTGCTTGACCACATTAAATTTAATCATTCTTATTGATTCTCGACAAGCCCTTTGTGTTTGATAAACCCTGATTTTCGGATATTACTACACGCGACAGCCGTACACTTGCGATTGAATTGTGTCAAGTTTTTTGTTGTGTATCTATTTGCTAGCCAATGTTTCTTGCACAGCCAATTACATGTAGGATGTTGAGGTTGTATTGTGAGTCACAATTGTGATATTTTTTAAGTTTTTACTTATATTGTCGTATTGAGTAGAGTCGTTTATATTCTGTTCGCACTTTTAAGTAATTGAGTCTACCCACCGGAAAAGAAAAAAAACATCGATTTGTGTAGTGTCAAATGTTTTCGATTCAAAACCTTGCATACAGAGTTAGGACTTACGAAAAAAGAAAAAATGAAAAAAAAATGAGAAAATTAGAAAATCCAAAAAAATTGAAAATTTTTAAAATTTGCGAATAATGCAATTGAAGATCTTGAAACTGAAGAGAGCTTAGTGAATGAATCCTTTTGAGTAGGAAGTGTCGTAGTAGGGAAACTTTTATTCTTTAATATTTTGTGTAGATATTTCACTAAGGATGTCCCGCGAATTTTTCGGAAGTTGTGAAAGAATGACATGTAAGTATACCTTAGTTTCCTATAGTTTTCTAATTAGATTGAGTTTTATTGTAGCTGAATATTCTGTTTTCAAGTGGAAACTTGTGGTCTCTTGTTGATCTGGGGTGGACCTTTGTGTTGAGTTGGTTTCATGTGGTACGGTTGCCTCAGCGTAAGTGAAGTTGAGGGGCGTACACCACCATCCCTTACGGTGGTCACATGAGCTAACCAAAAAAGCCCACACTCTCTAGCTCACTCTTGAAAAAACAGAGGAGATATGTGCTTAAATGAAAAAAATAAAAGGAAGTGGTCAAATAAGGTGAACAACCAAATGAGCTGAGCTTACAGAGAAAAATTAGAGTCAAGCCTTATTTCACAGGAGTTGTGACTCCCTTCACCGAGATAATTTGCAGTCAGAAGAAATAAAGGCTAAAAGGGTCTGAAAACCTCAGATGATTTGGCGAAGAAAGGCTACAGTGAAATATGATCTGAATTAGACCCAATGAAGCTTAGGACGTGCTTCTGGCCTTGTTTGAATTGGCGGAAGAAAGGGGACACCTTAGTGAGTTTTTGCATATATGGAACCGGTTTTTGACTTCAAATTCTTGCTACATGGATGTGAATTTCATAAGGATTAGTGAAAGCTTGATGATTTTCAGTTCATGATAGGGGGATTGCCTATTCTTTACAAAAAGAGAGAAATTCGATTTTTTGTGTTTTAAATAATTGTTTTGAGATCGAGTCTAGATTTGCATAGCATCATCTTGCTGAATTTATAGTGTCTTGAGTCATGTTAGAGTCGTTTGAGTCTTGTTGGCTAGTAGACAAATAAATGCCGTATATGAGACTTTGCTCGGGACTCGCAACTGGTAAGTGTGGGGGAATTTGATAACTCCTTAGGTTGAGTCTTCTTTCGTATGTAATACATTGCTATTTTTGTGCGTTTCGGTGAAAAGTTATGGAATTTAGGCCAATTCTTGTGAAGAATGAGCTTGTTGTGATTTATTGCTACTCCGGGCGTTTCTATGCGCTTCTAGATGTTATTTGTAAAATGTAATCGTTTGGTACAGTTTTTCAGGTTTTCATGATGGGAAAGGATGCTAAAAGATTTCTAGGAGGAATGAAACGAACTTCGGAAGATGAGAAAAGCTCGGGAATGGCCAAGAAAAATGAGGAGAAACAAAGTTAGAGGAACAAAAGTGACAGACCTTCACTATTTTGATGATATCTTGAGCTCTACAATACATGCTATAGTGAGACCGGTATCAAACAAAAGTATACTCAAATATCTTTCCAACGGTAGGTCACGAAGCTAAATCAAGGCCGGACGAGAAAGATATCTTCCTCCAAAGATGACGCAAAAACGAAGAAGAGCTGGAAAAGTTCACTGGACCAGTCTTCAGTATTTGGGATGTATATGGAGTTACATATAGAATTTTGAATCAAGGGATAGGTCATTTAAAATAAGACATTAGAGGCTTGCTAACGATATAAGATAGGCACAAAAGAGAGTTCGGATGAGGCAGAAAAGGCCCGCGCAAGATCAACTTATGAAATCTGTCCGAAAATTGCAAACTAGAGGGCTGAATTGCAAATTCGGCCACAATAAATTAAAAATCGTGCCCAGCCCTATACATCACGATTTTTGGACCTAAAGACAGAGTAGGCTGCTGGATACAAAGAAGAACACGTTGGAGGAAGGCTTGGATCTTGGATTTCGTCGTGAGAGCGAGGATTTCATCGCTTGATCTCTCTTTCTCTATCTTTTCATTATTTTTTCTTTTATCATGATCAACACAAACCTCATTGTGTTGATCATGAATCTCAGTAGCTAAGTTAAATATCGGGATTTCTCAACAGTATCTAGGGTTTGAAGCCGTGTTTGGCGAATTATGAGTGTTATTCATGGTGGATTGAACTTAATAGAATTGATGAACGTTTTTGCTTTGATTAATTATTGTTCTTAATCGATCTTTGTGTTGTTTGGACATCCATATGAAGATTATAGGTAATAATTTAGTGAAAACAACAAATTTCCCGGATAATTGAATTAAGCACGTAGTCACGGGTTAGAGAAATCAACCACAGACTGTGAACGTTGAGTAGAATTAGATGATCGTCATTTTATGTTTTAGCGAAAATTAGATCTTGGTAACTCGGTTGTAATTTGACCTACTCATAGAAAGCTGGCTTGGTAACTTGGTTAGCATTATTTCTCGTTTGGCAAATCAAATCATCATATGTGTTTCAGAACGTAATTCGTTAACGCTGGATACCTAGTGAACCTAGAGAAAATCCTGATATTCGTCTCTCGTATTGATCTCCGTTCTAGTCATTAGCTTGTTATTTAATTTCTTAGATTAGTTAAACAAATTCTCTTGCTTGGACATATTAAATTTAATCATCCTAATTGATTCACGACAAGTCCTTTGTGTTTGATAAACCCGAATTTTCCGATAGTTCTACACGCGACAGCCGTACACTTGCGGTTGAATCGTGTTAAGTTTTTGGTTGTTTATCTGTTTGCTAGCCAGTGTGTCTTGCAGAGGTTGTATTGTTAGTCAGTATTGTGTTTTTTGTTAAGCTTTTACTTAGAATGTCGTATTGAGTAGAGTTGTTTATATTCTGTTTGCACTTTTAAAGAATTGAGTCTACCCACCAGAAAAGAAAAAAAGTTCGAGTTGTGTAGTGTAAAATTTTTTAGATTCAAAACCTTGCATATAGAGTTAGGAATTATGAAATCTGAAAAAAAATTAGAAAATTAGAAAATCCAAAAAAATTGAAAAATTTTAAAATTTGTGAATAATGCAATTGAAGATCTTGAAACTGAAGAGAGCTTACTGAATGATTCCTTTTGAGTAGGAAGTGCCGTAGTAGGGAAACTTTTATTCTTCAATATTTTGTGTAGATGTTTCACTAAAGATGTCCTGTGAATTTTTCGGAAGTCTTGAAAGAATGACATGTAAGTATACATTAGTTTCCTATAGTGTGCTAATTAGATTGAGTTTTATTGTAGCTGAATATTCTGTTTTCAAGTGGAAACTTGTGGTCGCTTGTTGATCTGGGGTGGACCTTTGTGTTGAGTTGGTTTCATGTGGTACGGTTGCCTCAGCGTAAGTGAAGTTGAGGGGCAAACACCACCATCCCTTACGGTGGTCACATGAGTTAACCGAAAAATCCCACACTCTCTAGCTCACGCTTCAAAAAATAGAGGAGATATGTTCTCAAATGACAAAAATAAAAGGAAGTGGTCAAATAAGGTGAACAACCAAATTAGCTGAGCTTACAGATGAAAATTAGAGTCAATCCTTATTTCACAGGAGTTGTGACTCCCTTCACCGTGATAATTTGCAGTCAGAAGCAATAAAGGCTAAAAGGGTCTGAAAACCTCAGATGATTTGGCGAAGAAAGGCTACAGTGAAATCTGATATGAATTAGACCCAAAGAAGCTAAGGACGTGCTTGTGTCTTGGTTTGAATTGGCGGAAGAAAGGGGACACCTTAGTGAGTTTTTTCATATATGGAACCGGTTTTTGACTTCGAATCCTTGCTACGTAGATGTGAATTTCATAAGGATTAGTGAAAGCTTGATGATTTTCAGTTGATGATAGGGAGATTGCCTATTCTTGCCAAAAAGAAGAAATTCGAAGTTTTCTGTTTTAAGTAATTGTTTTGAGATCGAGTCTAGATTTTCATTGCATCATCTTGCTGCATTTATAGTGTCGTGAGTCATGTTAGAGTCGTTTGTGTCTTGTTGGCTAGTAGAAAAATAAATGCAGTAGATGAGACTTTGCTCGGGACGCGCAAATGGTAAGTGTGGGGGAATTTGATAACTCCTTAGTTGGAGTAATCTTTCGTATGTAATACATTGCTATTTTTGTGCGTTTCGGTGAACAGTGATGGAATTTAGGCCAATTCTTGTGAAGAATGAGCTTGTTGTGATTTATTGCTACTCCGGGCGTTTCAATGCGCTTTTAGATGTTATTTGTCAAATATAATTGTTTGGTATGATTTTTCAGGTTTTCATGATAGGAAAGGATTCTAAAATATTGCTAGGAGGAATTAAACGAACTTCGGAAGATGAGAAAAGCTCGGGAATGGCCAAGAAGAATGAGGAGAAGCAAAGTTAGAGGAACAAAAGTGACCAACCTTCACTATTTTGATGATATCTTGAATTCTAGAATACCTGCTATAGTGATACCGGTGCCAAACGAAATTATACTCAAATTTTTTTCCAAAGGTAGGTCAGGGAGCTAAATCAAGGCCGGAAGAGAAAGATATCTTCCTCCAAAGATGACGCAAAAACGAAGAAGAGCTGGAAAAGTTCACTGGTCCAGTGTTCAGTATTTGGGATGTATATGGAGTTACATATAAAATTTTGGATCAAGGGATATGTCGTTTCAAAGTAGACATTCTAGGCTTGCGAGCTATATAAGATAGGCCCAAAAGAGAGTCCGGATGAGGGAGAAAAGGCCCGCGCAAGATCAGCTTATGAAATATGTCTGAAAATTGCAAACTAGAGGGCTGAATTGCAAATTCGGCCACAATATATTAAAAATCGTGCCAAGCCCTATACATCGACGATTTTAGGACCTAAATCCAGAGTAGGCTGCTGGAGACAAAGAAGAACACGTTGGAGGAAGGCTTGCATCTTGGAATTCGTCGTGAGAGCGAGGATTCCATCGCTTGATCTCTCTTTCTCTATATTTTAATTGTTTTTTTTATCATGATCAATACAAACCTCATTTTGTTGATCATGAATCTCAGTAGCTAAGTTAAATATCGGTATTTCTCAATAATATCTAGGGTTTGAAGTCGTGTTTGGCGAATTATGAGTGTTATTCATGTTTGATTGAACTTAAAAGAATTGATGAATGTTTTTGCTATGATTAATTCTTGTTCTTAATCGATCTTTGTGTTGTTTGGACATCCATATGAAGATTATAGGTAATAAGTTAGTGAAAACAACAAATTTCCCGGATAATAGAATTAAGCACGTAGTCACGGGTTAGAGAAATCAACCACAGACTGTGAACGTTGAGTAGAATTAGATGATCGTCATTATATGTTTTGGCGATAATTAGAACTTGGTAACTCGGTTGTAATTTGACCTACGCATAGAAATCTAGCTTGGTAACTCGGTTAGCATTATTGCTCGTTTGGCAAATCAAATCATCATATGTGTTTCAGAACGTAATTCGTTAACGGTGGATACCTAGTGAACCTAAAGAAAATCCTAATATTCGTCTCTCGTATTGATCTCCGTTGTAATCGTTAGCTTGTTATTTACTTTCTTAGATTAGTTAAACAAATTCTCTTGCTTGGACATATTAAATTTAATCATCCTAATTGATTCACGACAAGTCCTTTGTGTTTGATAAACCCGAATTTTCCGATAGTTCTACACGCGACAGCCGTACACTTGCGGTTGAATCGTGTCAAGATTTTGGTTGTTTATCTGTTTGCTAGCCAATGTGTCTTGCATAGCCATTTACATGTAGGATGTTGAGGATGTATTGTGAGCCAGTATTGTATTTTTTGTTAAGTTTTTACTTATATTGTCGTATTGAGTAGAGTAGTTTATATTATGTTTGCACTTTTAAATAATTGAGTCTACCCACCAGAAAAGAAAAAAAGTTCGAGTTGTGTAGTGTCAAATTTTTTCGAGTCAAAACCTTGCATATAGAGTTAGGACTTATGAAAAAATGAAAAAAAAAAATGAGAAAATTAGAAAATCCAAAAAAATTGAAAATTTTTAAAATTTGCGAATAATGCAATTGAAGATCTTGAAGCTGAAGAGAGCTTACCGAATGATTCCTTTTGAGTAGGAAGTGTCGTAGTAGGGAAACTTTTATTCTTCAATATTTTTTGTAGATGTTTCACTAAGGATGTCCTGAGAATTTTTCTGAAGTTCTGAAAGAATGACATGTAAGTATACCTTAGTATCCTATAGTGTGCTAATTAGATTGAGTTTTATTGTAGCTGAATATTCTGTTTTCAAGTTGAAACTTGTGGTCTCTTGTTGATTTGGGGTGGACCTTTGTGTTGAGTTGGTTTCATGTGGTACGGTTGCCTAAGTGAAGTTGAGGGGCGTACACCACCATCCCTTACGGTGGTCACATGAGTTAACCGAACAATCCCATACTCTCTAGCTCACGCTTCAAAAAACAGAGGAGATATGTGCTCAAATGACAAAAATAAAAGGAAGTGGTCAAATAAGGTGTACAACCAAATGAGCTGAGCTTACAGAGGAAAATTATAGTCAAGCCTTATTTCACAGGAGTTGTGACTCCCTTCACCGCGATAATTTGCAGTCAGAAGCAATAAAGGCTAAAAGGGTCTGAAAACCTCAGATGATTTGGCGAAGAAAGGCTACAGTGAAATCTGATCTGAATTAGACCCAAAGAAGCTAAGGACGTGCTTGTGTCTTGGTTTGAATTGGTAGAAGAAAGGGGACACCTTAGTGAGTTTTTTCATATATGGAACCCGTTTTTTACTTCAAATCATTGCTACGTAGATGTGAATTTCATAAGGATTAGTGAAAGCTTGATGATTTTCAGTTGATGATAGGGAGATTGCCTATTCTTGCCAAAAAGAGAGAAATTCGAAGTTTTGTGTTTTAAATAATTGTTTTGAGATCGAGTCTAGATTTTCATTGCATCATCTTGCTGCATTTATAGTGTCGTGAGTCAAGTTAGAGTCGTTTGTGTCTTGTTGGCTAGTAGACAAATAAATGCAGTAGATGAGACTTTGCTCGGGACGCGCAAATGGTAAGTGTGGGGGAATTTGATAACTCCTTAGTTGGAGTCATCTTTTGTATGTAATACATTGCTATTTTTGTGCATTTCGGTGAACAATGATGGAATTTAGGCCAATTCTTGTGAACAATGAGCTTGTTGTGATTTATTGCTACTCCGGGCGTTTCTATGCGCTTTTAGATGTTATTTGTCAAATATAATCGTTTGGTACGATTTTTCAGGTTTTCAGGATAGGAAAGGATGCTAAAATATTGATAGGAGGAATGAAACGAACTTCGGAAGATGAGAAAAGCTCGGGAATGGCCAAAAAGAATGAGGAGAAGCAAAGTTAGAGGAACAAAAGTGAACGACCATCACTATTTTGATGATATCTTGAGTTCTACAATACATGTTATAGTGAGACCGGTTCCAAACGAAAGTATACTCAAATATATTTCCAACGGTAGGTCACGGAGCTAAATCAAGGCCGGACGAGAAAGATATCTTCCTCCAAAGATGACGCAAAAACGAAGAAGAGCGGGAAAAGTTCACTGAACCAGTCTTCAAGGATGTATATGGAGTTACATATAAAATTTTGGATCAAGGGATACGTCATTTCAAAGTAGACATTCAAGGCTTGCGAGATATATAAGATAGGCCCAAAAGAGAGTCCGGATGAGGGAGAAAAGGTCCGCGCAAGATCAGCTTATGAAATCTGTCCGAAAATTGCAAACTAGAGGGCAGAATTGCAAATCCGGCCTCAATACATTAAAAATCGTGCTCAGCCCTATACATCACGATTTTAGGACGTAAAGCCAGAGTAGGCTGCTGGAGACAAAGAAGAACACGTTGGAGCAATGCTTGGATCTTGGAGTTCGTCGTGAGAGCGAGGATTCCATCGCTTGATCTCTTTCTCTATCTTTTCATTGTTTTTTTTATCATGATCAACACAAACCTCATCGTGTTGATCATGAATCTCAGTAGCTAAGTTAATTATCGGGATTTCTCAACGGTATCTAGGGTTTGAAGCCGTTTTTGGCGAATTATGAGTGTTATTCATGTTTGATTGAACTTAAAAGAATTGATGAATGTTTTTGCTATGATTAATTCTTGTTCTTAATCGATATTTTTGTTGTTTGGACATCCATATTAAGATTATAGGTAATAAGTTAGTGAAAACAACAAATTTTCTGGATAATTGAATTATGCACGTAGTCACGGGTTAGAGAAATCAACCACAGACTGTGAACGTTGAGTAGAATTAGATGATCGTCATTATATGTTTTAGCGATAATTAGAACTTGGTAACTCGGTTGTAATTTGACCTACGCATAGAAAGCTAGCTTGGTAACTCGGTTAGCATTATTGCTCGTTTGGCAAATCAAATCATCATATGTGTTTCAGAACGTAATTCGTTAACGGTGGATACCTAGTGAGCCTAGAGAAAATCCTGATATTCGTCTCTCGTATTGATCTCCGTTGTAATCATTAGCTTGTTATTTACTTTCTTAGATTAGTTAAACAAATTCTTTTTCTTGGACATATTAAATTTAATCATCCTAATTGATTCACGACAAGTCCTTTGTGTTTGATAAACCCGAATTTTCCGATAGTTCTACACGCGACAACCGTACACTTGCGGTTGAATCGTGTCAAGTTTTTGGTTGTTTATCTGTTTGCTAGCCAATGTGTCTTGCATAGCCATTTACATGTAGGATGTTGAGGTTGTATTGTGAGTCAGTATTTTGTTTTCTGTTAAGTTTTTACTCATATTGTCGTATTGAGTAGAGTAGTTTATATTCTGTTTGCACTTTTAAATAATTGAGTTTACCCACCAGAAAAGAAAAAAAGTTCGAGTTGTGTAGTGTCAAATTTTTTCGAGTCAAAACCTTGCATATAGAGTTAGGACTTATGAAAAAATGAAAAAAAATTAGAAAATTAGAAAATCCAAAATATTTGAAATTTTTAAAATTTGCGAATAATGCAATTGAAGATCTTGAAACAGAAGAGAGCTTAGTGAATGATTCCTTTTGAGTAGGAAGTGCCGTAGTAGGGAAACTTTTATTCTTCAATATTTTGTGTAGATGTTTCACTAAGGATGTCCTGCGAATTTTTCGGAAGTTGTGAAAGAATGACATGTAAGTATACCTTAGTTTCCTATAGTGTGCTAATTAAATAGAGTTTTATTGTAGCTGAATATTCTGTT
This sequence comes from Linanthus parryae, assembly GCA_023055425.1. Classification (NCBI taxonomy): domain Eukaryota; kingdom Viridiplantae; phylum Streptophyta; class Magnoliopsida; order Ericales; family Polemoniaceae; genus Linanthus; species Linanthus parryae. Next base: position 78,613,309 of record JALGPY010000005.1, read on the forward strand.
TTCAAGTGGAAACTTGTGGTCTCTTGTTGATATGGGGTGGACCTTTGTGTTGAGTTGGTTTCATGTGGTACGGTTTCCTCAGCGTAAGTGAATTTGAGGGGCGTACACCGCCATCCCTTACGGTGGTCACATGAGTTAACCGAAAAATCCCACACTCTCTAGCTCACGCTTCAAAAAACAGAGGAGATATGTGCTTAAATGAAAAAAATAAAAGGAAGTGGTCAAATAAGGTGAACAACCAAATTCGCTGAGCTTACAGTGGTTTTGAGTCAAGATCCCTGAATGTGCTTTGATTGGTAATTGTTTATGAGTGATGAAAGACAAAAGGCTAAGATATTAGCAGCAAAGGCTTGTTAGTCATCTCAAGGCCTTGAGATTGACAGTAACTTTCAAAGCCTTGAGATTACTTATTTTGCTATGTGTTCTGACATCTTTGTGTTGCAGAATTGGATATCTGATTATTCAAATCAGAGGTTTATGGTATATATTTGTGGATTGTACTATTTATACATCTAACACAATTGCAGATGATCAGAACAGGAAGAATCAAAGCTATCTGGGCTTGTTTTTGAAATACTGTGTAACGGGTTCAGAGCTCCAAGGCCTTGAGATATGCCTTGAGCTACTGACAGTTTTTACAGAACTTGATTGATTCTTTCTTGCAGGTTATAACTCTTAGTATTGTGATTATTTACTCACTTCTAAGTGTCTTAAACTTGTTCTTCATGACTTAATTGTTTTAGAGTATATGCAGATTGATGTTCTGAGTTTATTAAACAGTTTTACCAGAAATTGTATAACCAAACAGTCTCAGTACTGTTAGTTGTTTGGATTTTGTTGTTGCAGTGATTCTTTGTTGTTGCAGGTTTGTTAAACGTGCAGGAGAAATCTCAACAAACTCCAACGGATATCCACCTGAAAGCTGTTTGAATTTAAGTTGAAAACAGAAGGAGGATTTGTAGGAACTCAGATCCTAAAATCTCTCAGTTAGTTGCAGCTGTGGATAAAAGAGACTGGTTTGAATTTTTGAAGGAGAGTGGCTTGAAGAATACTCTGAGAGGTGTGACAAATTCGTGGGAGATCATCCATTCAAACACACAATCATTCAAGCTTCATTCCAGAATTCTGAAGATCAAATCAATCCAGTCATTCCTGAAGAACACTTCCAGACCTTCAACAGTTTTATCTTTATACTGTGTTCTTCATTTGTACTTCATCTGTGTATCTCTATATTATCTTAAACCTCACTAAACCTAGTGGTTGGTTGTTCAAGTGAACAACAAGAGGTTCTTGTTAGCTCAACAGTTAGTAGCTGGAACTAGATAGGTTTGGAACCACAAGCTGTATAGGTTGTAAGGGAAATCACTTAGGCTTGAAGATCTAGGGATGTTTCTGTGTGAGTAATAAGAAGTGTTTGCCCAATCCTGGTGGGATTAGATACCTCAGGAAGAGATTAGGTCCATTGGGACTGAACTCTGTAAATTGCTTTGTGTTCTTTACCTTTCTGTTTGATTATTATCTGCTGCACACAACTCAAATCAAACTAGGGTTTAAAAGCTGTTCACAGCTCAAGGCCTTGAAGCTTACAATTTTGCCTTACTGAGTTTCAGCAAGTTTACAAAATCTCAAGGCCTTGAGATTTCAAGTTTTACACAAAGCTATCCTGTTAGACTTTAAGTTTTGAAAAAAGTTTCCATACTCTATTCAACCCCCCCCCCCCTTCTAGAGTATTTAGGTCCTGTATTTAGTCTACATTACACACTTTCAATTGGTATCAGTGCTTGTGTCACTGTTTTTAGATCTAAAAATCTGGTGACTATGAGTAATGTAGGAGATGGTGGATTCTCACAAGGAAGGGCTGCTAACAGACCTCCATTGTTCTGTGGTGACAATTTCATGCGTTGGAAAGCCTTGATGAAGATGTTCATCATAGATCAAGACATGGAGCTATGGTCAATAGTTCAGAATGGTCCTCATGAGTATTATACTACAATTGATGGAGTCAGAACTGTCAAGTATGAGGAAAATCTCTCAGTCACTGAATTGGAAAAGGTATCCAAAAATTACAAAGCTATGAATTTGCTATACTGTGCTTTGAATGCAGATGAGTTCAACAGAGTATCAAACTGAAAAAGTGCCAAAGAAGTGTGGGATAAACTGGTGGTGACATATGAAGGAACCAGCCAGGTTAAGCAGACAAAAATCAACATACTATGAGGCAATATGAGTTGTTCAAGATGAATTCAGATGAAACCATCAAGGAAATGTTCAAAAGATTCACTAATGTGGTGAACAACCTGGAGTCCCTGGGAAAAAGGTTCTCAAATGAAGATAAGGTCAGAAAGATTCTGAGAAGCTTGCCAAAAGCAAAGTGGGAGCCAAAGACAACAGCTATTACGGAAGCTCAGGACTTGAGTCTTCTTCAGCTAGATGATCTACAAGGAAAGCTGCTCACTCATGAAATGTCTATGAAGGATGTGGAAGGTGATCTGAGTGAAAATATCAGGAACCTAGCTCTTAAGGCAAAAGACAGTGAAAAATCTCAAAGCCTTGAGACTGAGGAGGAACCTGATGATGAAGAGGCTTTAGCATTGATCTCCAAGGCCTTGGCCAGGATTCTCAGAAAGAAAAGAAACTCTGGTAACAGGGAGTACAACAGGGAGAGATCAAGACCCTCAGGCAGCAAGGATTACAAAGGTAAATTTTCATCACAGTCACATGAAACTAAAGTAATGAATTGTTTTAAGTGTGGTTATGCAGATCATTTAGTAAGGGACTGTCCACAAAAGAAGAAGAACAGAAACTTTCAGAAAAAGGATGGTGACAACAGAAGGAAGAAGGCCATGATGGCTTCCTGGAGTGATTCTGATTCATCAAGTGATTCCAACACAGAAGAAGAGCAAGCAAACTTATGCTTCATGGCAAAGCATAATGAGGAAAGTTCATCAGACAGACACATTGAAGACATGGTAAAAAATTTACTTACTAGTCCATCTGATGTACTTCCTGAAATTCTCAAAAGTATGTTTTTGAATGAAGAGAGTTATAGAAAAGAGATTTCTTCTTTAAAGATTAAAGTTCATGAGCAGGTAAAAGAAAACCTGGACCTAGTATTTTCAAACAAAATTGTTGAAGTTTCTAAGACAAAGGTTGAAAAAGACTTCAAGGCCTTGGACAGCAGGTTCAAAGTCTTGAAGGCACATATAAAAGAGGTTGTTGATCAAAACACTCTTTTAACTGAAAGATATGCTGATCTAAAAGCTCATTCTGAGAATTTAGAACAACAGATCTGTACTTTGACTAAGAAACTTCAAGAGTCCAAGAAGGTCCTAGCTAAGTTTACAGGCTCAGAACATAATCTGAATCTCATTCTTGGAGGAAGTCTGAAATCAATGCATAAAAGTGGGATTGGCTATAATCCAAATTTTCCAAAGAAAGGCCAAACTACTTTTGTCAAATCTGGTAGCAGACATTCTCCAAAATGTCATTACTGTGGAAAAATTGGTCATGTAAGATTAACTTGTCCCTTCAGAAGATCGGAACCTCATATTATGAGGAATACTTATCCTTATCAGCTTAAGGGACAGTTTAGGCAGATTTGGGTTCCAAAAGGAATTAGGCCACCTAATATGGCTGATTCTGAGTATGACTCAAAGTTCTGCACTTGGTCTAATAGCCTGTTAAGGCAATGATTTGTTTTTGCAGGATGTCACCAAGGCCTTGAAAGATCAGAAATGAATATTAGACAGTGGTTGTTCCAGACATATGAGTGGAAAGAGGTCTCTTTTTAATGAACTTACAGAGAAATCTGGAGGAATAATTACACTTGGTGACATAGCAAAGTGCAATATCATTGGTATAGGTAGTATTGGTAATGGTTCTACAAATTCTATATCTGATGTTTATCTGGTAGATGGACTTAAGTATAATTTGCTAAGTATCTCTCAATTATGTGATAAAGGATATAAATCTGTATTTGACTAGGAGAAATGTGTGGTGCAAGATGAGAAATCTGGTGATTGCATACTCACTGCTCCTAGGTCATATAATCTATATGCTATGAATACTAACAGTGTTGCAGGTGATAAGCTAACATGCCTCAAGGCCTTGAAGGAAGATTCAAAGCTTTGGCACAGAAAGCTTGGGCATATTAGTATACATACTTTGAATAAGCTCATCTCAAAGGACTTGGTAAGAGGTTTACCATCACAGAAATTTTCAGATGATGAGGTTTGCAAGGCATGTGTACAAGGTAAACATACCAGAAGCTCTTTCAAGCCAAAGAACTTTGTAAGTACTTCTAGACCCTTAGAATTGCTGCATATGGACTTGTGTGGTCCTATGAGAGTTCAGACCCCAAAAGGTAAGAGTTATATGCTTGTTATAATTGATGATTATTCTAGATTTACTTGGGTGATGTTTATCAGAGACAAAACTGAAGCTTTATCTGAGTTTTCAAAATTGTCCAAAGAACTTCAAACTTTGAAAAACTTACTTGTTGCATCCATTAGAAGTGATCATGGTAGAGAATTTGATCAACTTGACTTTGATTTGTTTTGTGCAAAGCATAACATTTCACACAACTTTTCTGCACCTAGGACTCCACAGCAAAATGGAGTAGTTGGAAGGAAAATAGGACACTTGAGGATATGTCCAGAACCATGCTGCTGGAAAGTAACTTGCCAAAGTTTTTATGAGCAGAAGCTGTTAATACTGCCAACTATGTGCTGAATAGATGCTTGATTAGACCTATTTTGAAAAAGACTCCCTATGAACTGTTTAAAGGGAGAAAGCCTACTGTTTCTTATTTTAAGCCATTTGGTTGTATCTGTTTTGTGCATAATAATGGTAGAGACAATCTTGGTAAGTTTGATGCTAGAAGTGATGAAGGTGTATTTCTTGGTTATTCTCAAACTAGCAAAGCTTATAGAGTTTATAATAGAAAAACCAAGATTGTGGACGAGAGCATTCATGTAATTTTTGATGAAAGTACTAAAGATTCTCTGAGTGAAAGTTTTGCGAGCTAGATTTGAATAAGCATGAATCAGATGATGATGCTTTGAAAGAAGACAAAAGCAAAACCGATGTACAGAATCAACCATCAGAATCTCAAGGCCTTGAACCTCCTGCTGAACCAAAATCTCAAAGCCTTGAGACAGAAGCTGAAACTTTCTATGATGCTCCCTCTACTGTTTCAAGGACTCAAAGCCTTGAAGGAGAATACTCCTGGGTACCAAGAAAGAATTTTAAGTACCTTGCAGACCATCCAGCTGACAATATTATATCAGATCCATCAACTGGAACACAGACAAGAGGACAGTTAAAGAACTTGTGTGCTTTCAGTGCATTTGTATCTTTGTTTGAGCCTAAGAATACCAAGGAAGCTCTGGAAGATGCAGAATGGATTATTGCAATGCAGAGTGAGCTGAATGAGTTTGAAAGGAACAAGGTTTGGAATTTTGTTCCCAGACCTAAAGAGAAGTCAGTTATTGGAACCAGATGGGTATTCAGAAACAAGCTTGATGAGAATGGCAAAGTGGTAAGAAATAAAGCCAGACTGGTAGCTCAAGGTTATAATCAAGAAGAAGGTATAGGTTATGAGGAGACTTTTGCTCCTGTTGCCAGGTTAGAAGCTATTAGAATACTTCTTGCTTTTGCATATCACAATCACATAAAGCTTTATCAAATGGATGTCAAATGTGCTTTTCTAAATGGATATTTACAAGAAGATGTTTTTGTAGCACAACCTCCTGGTTTTGAAGATGAAAAGTTTCCTGATCATGTTTTTAAACTGGACAAAGCTCTTTATGGTTTGAAACAAGCTCCAAGGGCTTGGTATGACAGACTTTCAAAATTCCTACTTGAAAACAATTTCAGAAGAGGATTAGTAGACAAAACCCTTTTCATTAAACATCAACAAAGTAATTTGTTAGTAGTTCAGATTTATGTAGATGATATATTATTTGGTGCTACTAATGATGCTCTTTAAAAAGAGTTTTCTAGTCTAATGTGCAGGGAGTTTGAGATGAGCCTAATGGGTGAACTAAATTTCTTTCTTGGACTTCATATATTACAAATGAAGAAAGGAATTTTTGTGCATCAAGGAAAATATACCAAGGACTTATTGAATAAGTACAACATGTCACAGTCCAAGGTGCTTAAGACCCCTATGAGTTCATCACTCTCTTCAGACAAAGATTCAACTGGTAAGAGTGTGAATCAGAAGGAATACAGAGGTATGATTGGATCACTATTGCATTTAACTGCTAGCAGACCTGACATTATGTTTAGTGTCTGTATGTGTGCTAGATTTCACGCAGATCCTAAGGAAAGTCATCTAACTGCAGTTAAAAGAATTTTTAGATATTTGAATGGAACCAGAGACTTAGGGCTTTAGTATCCAAGAAGGTCTAATTTTATGTTGAGTAGGTATTCAGATGCAGATTTTGCAGGTTATAAAGTAGACAGGAAAAGTACTTCTAGATGCTGTCAATTTCTTGGATCTTCATTGATCAGTTGGCATTCCAAAAAGAAAAATTCTGTAGCATTATCAACTGCAGAAGCTGAATACATTGCAGCTGGTGCTTGCTGTTCACAAGTGTTATGGATTTCTCAGCAACTTAGAGATCTTGGCTACAACTTCAGAAATGTGCCAATTCATTGTGATAATACAAGTGCTATTTCAATCTCTAAGAATCTAGTTCAGCACTCATGGACAAAGAACATAGATGTGAGACATCGCTTCCTTAGAGATCATGCAGAACAAGGTGATGTTGTTTTAAATTTTATCTCTACTTCAATGCAAATTGCTGATATTTTCACTAAACCATTGCCAGATGATAGGTTTTCATCTCTAAGGCTTAATTGGGGATGTTATACAAGGATGCATTGGTTTAGGGGGAGTATTAGTACCTATATGTGTATATGTGTTGGAATCTCAAAGCCTTGAGATTATACTTTCTGAAGCCTTGAAAGTATAGCTCAAAGCTTTGAAGTTTCTCAATCTGCAGAAAATCTCAAGGCCTTGAGATTGTTCTCCAGGTCTTGATAATTTCTGCAATATTTTTTTAAAAAAATTGGATCATCAAATATTATATCTTATCTTTTAGATAACTGTGTAATATTTGAATTACTCAGAGAATTTTCTAAAATATCCCAAAAAGATTTTTCAAGATTCTATTTTTGCATGTAGATATTGCAGAGTCCTTTTATGACTCATCCTCTCAACCTACGTAAGCTGAAAGTCATGTCTTTTTCTTCACATTCTCTTCCAATTTTCTGCGACTACTCTCTCTCTCTCTCAAATCCTCTCAATCACATTCTCTTCTCAAAACCCTAAACCCTAAAATGGAGCGCAAATCAGCGAGAATTCAGCAACAGGGGAAGCCCTCTGGCAGATCCAAGAAGAGAGCAAACAAGAAGGAGAAGATAGTGATATCTGATTCAGATTCAGAAAACACTCAGAGTGTGCATGAGGATACTCCTCCTGCAAAGAAGTCAAGGACAGAGAAGGGAGATGAAGGTTCAAGTGTTGATCCACAACAGGAGACTCAGGGTGGTGATCAACCTAGGTCAGAGAAGAAGAAAGGGGGAGAAAAGAAAAAGGCTTCTGGAGAGGAAAAAGGGAAGTCAACTCAGGAGAGCCAGAAGAAATCAACTGAAGGAGTACAAGAGAAGGCCAAACCCTCTGAGAAGGAGACTAGGGTTAAGACAGTTGCTGCTGCAACTAAGAAAGGATATCAAGGTAAGAATGTACTTCCAACTGAGTGGTTTATTAGTTCTGAAGTTAGAACAGTATGGATGCAAGGGTATGCATCATCTAAAGTGGCTTTCTGTAGTATGATTTCTGATGAGTTGTTGGATAAACTGGACATAGAATGCATGAGAAAATTGAGGGAAACTATTGTTTGGAAAGTTTTAAATCCTAGTTCAAAGGCTTATCCTAGGTTAACTAGGTTATTTTATCTGAACTTGGTGTCTGAAGGTGATGAGAAAATGGTTTTAACATCTAAAGTGGCTGGTGTGGATTTGAGGTTAGATCATAGGACTTTTTCCAAAGTCTTGGGCATTCCTAGGAAATACAATGTTGGGGATTATCCTGATAGGAAGGAGTGTTTAGATAAGGAAAAGGAGATGTTCTTTGTTCATGGTGTTCCCTCTGGTCCAAAACAGTTGACACACTCTGTGCTCAACTGTGAAGCCAAGATTTTATTTACTATTTTGATGAGGAGTGTAGTTCCCAGGGAGAAATCAAGAGAGCTGGTAACTGATAAAGTTCTGATTTTGATGTATCTGATATCTCAAGGGTTTGAGATAGACCTGCCTACAGTTGTGATGGAGCATATGATTTATTGTGCAACCAGGACTAGAAACCATCCTCTTCCATATGCCAACCTGTTACCTCTTTTCTTTGAGTATTTTGATGTGCCTGTGAAAGGAGAAGAAAAGATTACTGGTGGTTTTGGGTTGATAGATGAGACTGCACTTCAGAGGATTGGGGTAGTTCAGACTGGGAAAGGGCATTGGAAATTCTATTCTGATTTGTCAAAGGAGGAACTTGCTGAGAAAGAGTTTTTGAAGCCTAAGGGGACTGCATCTGGGAAAGGACAAGCCAATGAGGATTACTCTCTGCTTGTAGAGAAATTAGAAGATCAGCAAGTTGAGATTGAAGATCTCAGGCAAAGGTTGTTTGACGAATACTATGAATGGGAAGTTAGATGTTGTCATCAAGGGCTTGAATCTGGAGAAGATACCTTCTGCTACTAGTCATGACACCAGTGTGGATTCAGATGAGAAGCTAGGAGACTTTCTGAAGAAGAAGAAGAAGAAGCAAATTGCAGTGGTGCTAGCTTCAAAATACTTATTTGAGCAAACTGATGAGGAAGATGCTGATGAAGAAACAGGTGTTGATGCAGCTACAGAGGTAGATTCAGCACAAACTAAGAAGAAAGTAGATGATATAATCCAAGAAGTGGTCACTGAAGTTGAAGCTGAAGAAGGTAACCAGTCTGAAGAAGAAGCTGCAAGTGAGGAAGAAATTGGGGATGGCTCAGAGAAAGGCCAGACATCAAAGAAGAAGTGAAGATCAGAGATTGCCAAAGCCTTGACCATTTTTCTTATTCTCTTCTATCTTTTCTGTCTCAAGGCCTTGAATTTTTAGCTAGTTTTTGTTATAAGTTTATTTTTTAAACTCTGAGTAATGATCCTACATTTCTTCAACCTTATTTGATGAAAGTAAAAAAGGAGGAGAATGTATTATGTGTTTTGTTTGCAGTATTCAGTGAATAATAAAAGTTGGCCTTTAGTTATTTTGGTTAATTTTTGTTTCTTCTGTGATAATTCTGTGGTATTTGGTTATCTGTTTGGGTTCGGTATACATTTTATCTGCAGATTGTGGTTATTTAATTTTTGCTTATGAGTGGCAGGAAGATCTACACAAGATTGTAGGTTTTGTCTTTCATCAAGGGGGAGATTGTTGAGTCAAGATCCCTGAATGTGCTTTGATTGATAATTGTTTATTAGTGATGAAAGACAAAAGGCTAAGATATTAGCAGCAAAGGCTTGTTAGTCATCTCAAGGCCTTGAGATTAACAGTAACTTTCAAAGCCTTGAGATTACTTATTCTGCTATGTGTTCTAACATCTTTGTGTTGCAGAATTGGATATCTGATTATTCAAATCAGAGGTTTATGGTATATATTTTTGGATTGTACTATTTATACATCTAACACAATTGCAGATGATCAGAACAGGAAGAATCAAAGCTATATGGGCTTATTTTTGAAATACTGTGAAACAGGTTCAAAGCTCCAAGGCCTTGAGATATGCCTTGAGCTATTGACAGTTTTTACAGAACTTGATTGATTCTTTCTTGCAGGTTATGACTCTTAGTATTGTGATTATTTACTCACTTCTAAGTGTCTTAAACTTGTTCTTCATGACTTAATTATTTTAGAGTATATGCAGATTGATGTTCTGAGTTTATTAAACAGTTTTACCAGAAACTGTATAACCAAACAGTCTCAGTACTGTTAGTTGTTTGGATTTTGTTGTTGCAGTGATTCTTTGCTGTTGCAGGTTTGTTAAACGTGCAGGAGAAATCTCAACAAACTCCAACGGATATCCACCTGAAAGTTGTTTGAATTTAAGTTGAAAACAGAAGGAGGATTTGTAGGAACTCAGATCCTAAAATCTCTCAGTTAGTTGCAGCTGTGGATAAAAGAGACTGGTTTGAATTTTTGAAGGAGAGTGGCTTGCAGAATACTCTGAGAGGTGTGACAAATTCGTGGGAGATCATCCATTCAAACACACAATCATTCAAGCTTCATTCCAGAATTCTGAAGATCAAATCAATCCAGTCATTCCTGAAGAACACTTCCAGACCTTCAACAGTTTTATCTTTATACTGTGTTCTTAATTTTTACTTCATCATTGTATTTCTATCTTATCTTAAACCTCACTTAACCTAGTGGTTGGTTGTTCAAGTGAACAACAAGAGGTTCTTGTTAGCTCAACAGTTAGTAGCTGGAACTAGATAGGTTTGGAACCACAAGCTGTATAGGTGTAAGGGAAATCACTTAGGCTTGAAGATCTAGGGCTGTTTCTGTGTGAGTAATAAGAAGTGTTTGCCCAATCCTGGTGGGATTAGATCCCTCAGGCAGAGATTAGGTCCATTGGGACTGAACTCTGGAAATTGCTTTATGTTCTTTACCTTTCTGTTTGATTATTATCTGTTGCATACAACTCAAATCAAACTAGGGTTTAAAAGCTGTTCACAGCTTAAGGCCTTGAAGCTTACAATTTTGCCTTAGTGAGTTTCAGACAGTTTACAAAATCTCAAGGCCTTGAGATTTCAATTTTCACACAAAGCTATCCTGTTAGACTTTAAGTTTTGCAAAAAGTTTCCATACTTTATTCAACCCACCCCCCCCCCCTTCTAGAGTATTTCGGTCCTGTATTTAGTCTACATTACACACTTTAAAGAGGAAAATTAGAGTCAAGCCTTATTTCACAGGAGTTGTGACTCCCTTCACCGAGATAATTTGCAGTCAGAAGCAATAAAGGCTAAAAGGGACTGAAAACCTCAGATGATTTGGCGAAGAAAGGCTACAGTGAAATCTGATCTGAATTAGACCCAATGAAGCTTAGGACGTGGTTGTGTCTTGGTTTGAATTGGCGGAAGAAAGGGCACACCTTAGTGAGTTTTTGCATATATGGAACCGGTTTTTGACTTCAAATTCTTGCTATGTGGATGTGAATTTCATAAGCATTAGTGAAAGCTTGATGATTTTCAGTTGAATGATAGGGAGATTGCCTATTCTTGCCAAAAGAGAGAAATTCGATGTTTTGTGTTTTGAATAATTGTTCTGAGATCGAGTCTAGATTTTCATTAAGTCATCTTGCTGCATTTATAGTGTCGTGGGTCATGTTAGAGTCGTTTGAGTCTTTTCGGCTAGTAGACAAATAAATGCAGTAGATGAGACTTTGCTCGGGACGCAAAAATGGTAAGTGTGGGGGAATTTGATAACTCCTTAGTTGGAGTCATCTTTCATATGTAATACATTGCTATTTTTATGCGTTTCGGTGAAAAGTGATGGAATTTAGGCCAATTCTTGTGAAGAATGAGCTTGTTGTGATTTATTGCTACTCCGGGCGTTTCTATGCGCTTTTAGATGTTATTAGTTAAATATAATCGTTTGGTACGATTTTTCAGGTTTTCATGATAGAAAAGGATGCTAAAATATTGCTAGGAGGAATGAAACGAACTTCGGAAGATGAGAAAAGCTCGGGAATGGCCAAGAAGAATGAGGAGAAGCAAAGTTAGAGGAACAAAAGTCACCAACCTTCACTATTTTGATGATATCTTGAGTTCTACAATACCTGCTATAGTGAGACCGGTGCCGAATGAAAGTATACTCAAATATCTTTCCAACGGTAGTTCAGGGAGCTAAATCAAGGCCGGACGAGAAAGATATCTTCCTCCAAAGATGACGCAAAAACGAAGAAGAGCTGGAAAAGTTCACTGGACCAGTCTTCATTATTTTGGATGTATATGGAGTTACATATAAAATTTTGGATCAAGGGATACGTCATTTGAAATTAGACATTCAAGGCTTGCGAACGATTTAAGATAGCCCCAAAAGAGAGTCCGGATGAAGGAGAAATGGCCCGCGCAAGATCAGCTTATGAAATTTGTCCGAAAATTGCAAACTAGAGGGCTGAATTGCAAATTCGGCCACAATACATTAAAACTCGTGCCCAGCCCTATACATCACGATTTTATGACCTAAAGCCAGAGTAGGCTGCTGGAGACAAAGAAGAACACGTTGGAGGAAGGCTTGGATCTTGGAGTTCGTCGTGAGAGCGAGGATTCCATCGCTTGATCTCTCTTTCTCTATCTTTTCATTATTTTTTTTATCATGATCAACACAAACCTCATCGTGTTTATCATGAATCTCAGTAGCTAAGTTAAATATCGGGATTTCTCAACGGTATCTAGGGTTTGAAGCCGTGTTTGGCGAATTATGAGTGTTATTCATGTTTGATTGAACTTAATAGAATTGATGAATGTTTTTCCTATGATTAATTCTTGTTCTTAATCGATCTTTGTATTGTTCGGACATCCATATTAAGATTATAGGTAATAAGTTAGTGAAAACAACAAATTTCCCGGATAATAGAATTAAGCACGTAGTCACGGGTTAGAGAAATCAACCACAGATTGTGAACGTTGAGTAGAATTAGATGATCGTCATTATATGTTTTAGCGATAATTAGAACTTGGTAACTCGGTTGTAATTTTACCTACGCATAGAAAGCTAGCTTGGTAACTCGGTTAGCATTATTGCTCGTTTGGAAAATCAAATCATCATATGTGTTTCAGAACGTAATTCGTCAACGGTGGATACCTAGTGAACCTAGAGAAAATCCTGATAATCGTCTCTCGTATTGATCTCCGTTGTAATCATTAGCTTGTTATTTACTTTCTTAGATTAGTGAAACAAATTCTCTTGATTGGACATATTAAATTTAATCATCCTAATTGATTCACGACAAGTCCTTTGTGTTTGATAAACCCGAATTTTCCGATAGTTCTACACGCGACAGCCGTACACTTGCGGTTTAATCGTGTCAAGTTTTTGGTTGTTTATCTGTTTGCTAGCCAAAGTGTCTTGCATAGCCATTTACATGTAGGATTTTGAGGTTGTATTGTGAGTCAGTATTGTGTTTTTTGTTAAGTTTTTACTTATATTGTCGTATTGAGTAGAGTAGTTTATATTATGTTTGCACTTTTAAATAATTGAGTCTACCCACCTGAAAAGAAAAAAAAGTTCGAGTTGTGTAGTGTCAAATTTTTTCGAGTCAAAACCTTGCATATAGAATTAGGACTTATGAAAAAATGAAAAAAAATGAGAAAATTAGAAAATCCAAAATAACTGAAAATTTTTAAAATTTGCGAATAATGCAATTGAAGATCTTGAAACTGAAGAGAGCTTAGTGAATGATTCCTTTTGAGTAGGAAGTGCCGTAGTAGGGAAACTTTTATTCTTCAATATTTTGTGTAGATGTTTCACTAAGGATGTCCTGCGAATTTTTCGGAAGTTGTGAAAGAATGACATGTAAGTATACCTTAGATTCCTATAGTGTGCTAATTCGATTGAGTTTTATTGTAGCTGAATATTCTGTTTTCAAGTGGAAACTTGTGGTCTCTTGTTGATCTGGGGTAGACCTTTGTGTTGAGTTGGTTTCATGTGGTACGGTTGCCTCAGCGTAAGTGAAGTTGAGGGGCGTACACCACCATCCCTTACGGTGGTCACATGAGTTAACCGAAAAAGCCCACACTCTCTAGCTCACGCTTCAAAAAATAGAGGAGATATGTTCTCAAATGACAAAAATAAAAGGAAGTGGTCAAATAAGGTGAACAACCAAATGAGCTGAGCTTACAGAGGAAAATTATAGTCAAGCCTTATTTCACAGGAGTTGTGACTCCCTTCACCGTGATAATTTGCAGTCAGAAGCAATAAAGGCTAAAAGGGTCTGAAAACCTCAGATGATTTGGCGAAGAAAGGCTACAGTGAAATCTGATCTGAATTAGACCCAAAGAAGCTAAGGGCGTGCTTGTGTCTTGGTTTGAATTGGCGGAAGAAAGGGGACACCTTAGTGAATTTTTTCATATATGGAACCGGTTTTTGACTTCAAATCCTTGCTACGTAGATGTGAATTTCATAATGATTAGTGAAAGCTTGATGATTTTCAGTTGATGATAGGGAGATTGCCTATTCTTGCCAAAAAAAGAGATATTCGAAGTTTTGTGTTTTAAATAATTGTTTTGAGATCGAGTCTAGATTTTCATTGCATCATCTTGCTGCATTTATAGTGTCGTGAGTCATGTTAGAGTCGTTTGAGTCTTGTTGGCTAGTAGACAAATAAATGCAGTAGATGAGACTTTGCTCGGGACGCGCATATGGTAAGTGTGGTGGAATTTGGTAACTCCTTAGTTGGAGTCATCTTTCGTATGTAATACATTGCAATTTTTGTGCGTTTTGGTGAAATGTGATGGAATTTAGGCCAATTCTTGTGAAGAATGAGCTTGTTGTGATTTATTGCTACTCCGGGCGTTTCTATGCGCTTTTAGATGTTATTTGTCAAATATAATCGTTTGGTATGATTTTTCAGGTTTTCATGATAGGAAAGGATGCTAAAGATTGCTAGGAGGAATGAAACGAACTTCGGAAGATGAGAAAAGCTCGGGAATGGCCAAGAAGAATGAGGGGAAGCAAAGTTAGAGGAACAAAAGTCACCAACCTTCACTATTTTGATGATATCTTGAGTTCTACAATACCTGCTATAGTGAGACCGGTGCCAAACGAAAGTATACTCAAATATCTTTCCAACGGTAGGTCACAGAGTTCAATAAAAGGCCTCACAAGAAATATATGGTCCTCCGAAGATGACACAAAAACGAAAAAGAGCTGGAAAAGTTCAATGGACCAGTCTTCAGTATTTCGGATGTATATGGAGTTACATATAAAGGTTTCGATCAAGGCCTACGTAATTTTAAATTTGAAATTCAAGGATTTCCAAATATATAAGATAGGCCCAAAAAAGAGTCCGGATGAGGGAGAAAAGGCCCGCGCAAGATCAGCTTATGAAATCTGTCCGAGAATTGCAAACTAGAGGGGCTGAATTGCAAATTCGGCCACAATACATTAAAAATCGTTCTGAGACCTATACATCACGATTTTTAGGACCTAAAGCCAGAGTAGGCTGCTGGAGACAAAGAAGAATACGTTGGAGGAAGGCTTGGAGCTTGGAGTTCGTTGTGGGAGCGAGGATTCCATCGTTTGATCTCTCTTTCTCTATCTTTTTCATTGGTTTTTTATCATGATCAATATAAACCTCATCGTGTTGACCATGAATCTGAGTAGATGGTTAAATATCGGGATTTCTCAACGGTAGCTAGGGTTTGATGCCGTGTTTGGCAAATTATGAGTTTAATTCATGTTTGATTGAACTTAATAGATGATGAATGTTTTTACTATGCTTAATTCTTGTTCTTAATCATCTTTTGTGTTGTTTGGCCATCAATGTGAAGATTATATGTTTTAATTTAGTGAAATAAACTAATTTTCCGGATAATTGAATTAAGCACATAGTCACGGGTTAGAGAAATCAACCACAGACTGTAACGTTGAGTAGAATTAGATAATCGTCATTATATTTTTTAGAGATAATTAGAACTTGGTAACTTAGTTGTAATTTGACCTAGGCATAGAAATCTAGCTCGGTAACTCGGTTAGTATTATTGGTCGTTTGGCAAATCAAATCATCATTTGTGTTTCATAACTTAATTCGTTAACGGTGGATACCTAGTGAACCTAGAGAAAATCGTCATACTCGTCTCTCGTATTGATCTCCAATCTAATCATTAGCTTGTTATTTGCTTTCTTAGATTAGTTAAAAAAATTATCTTGCTTGACCAAATTAAAGTTAATCATCCTAATTGATTCTCGACAAGTCCTTTGTGTTTGATAAACCCGGATTTTCGGATATTACTACACGCGACAGCCTTACACTTGCGGTTGAATCGTGTCAAGTTTTTTGTTGTTTATCTGTTTGCTAGCCAATGTGTCTTGCATAGCCAGTTACATGTAGGATTTTGAGGTTGTATTGTGAGTCTGTATTGTTATTTTTGTTAAGTTTTTACTTGTATTGTCGTATTGAGTAGAGTAGTTTATATTCTGTTTGCACTTTTAAATAATTGAGTCTACCCACCAGAAAAGAAAAAAAAAATCGAGTTGTGTAGTGTCAAATTTTTTCGAGTCAAATCCTTGCATACAGAGTTAGGACTTATGAAAAAATGAAAATAAAAAGCGAGAAAACTAGAAAATCCATAAAAATTGAAAAATTTGAAAATTTGCGACTAATGCAATTGAAGATCTTGAAACTAAAGAGAGCTTAGTGAATGAATCCTTTTAAGTAGGAAGTGTCATAGTAGGGAACTTTTATTCTTTAATATTTTGTGTAGATGTTTCACTAAGGATGTCCCGGGAATTTTTTGGAAGTTGTGAAAGAATGACATGTAAGTATACCTTAGTTTCCTATAGTGTGCTAATTAGATTGAGTTTTATTGTAGCTGAATATTCTGTTTTCAAGTGGAAACTTGTGGTCTTTTGTTCATCTGGGGTGGACCTTCATGCTGAGTTGGTTTCATGTGGTACGGTTGCATCAGCGTAAGTGAAGTTGAGGGGCGTACACCACCATCCCTTACGGTGGTCACATGAGTTAACCGAAAAAGCCAACGCTCTCTAGCTCACGCTTGAAAAAACAGAGGAGATATGTGCTTAAATGAAAAAAAATAAAAGAAAGTGCTCAAATAAGGAGAACAACCAAATGAGCTGAGCTTAGAGAGGAAACTTAGAGTCAAGTTTTATTTCACAAGAGTTGTGACTCCCTTCACCGCGACAATTTGCAGTCAGAAGCAATAAAGGCTAACAGGGTCTGAAAACCTCAGATGATTCGGCGAAGAAAGGCTACAGTGAAATCTGATCTAAATTAGACCCAATGAAGCTTAGGAAGTGCTTGTGTCTTGGTTTGAATTGGCGGAAGAAAGGGAACACCTTAGTAAGCTTTTGCATATATGGAACCGGTTTTTGACTTCAAATTCTTGTTAGGTGGATGTGAATTTCACAAGGATTAGTGAAAGCTTGATGATTTTCAGTTGATGATAGGAAGATTCCCTATTCTTTCCAAAAAGAGAGAAACTCTATGTTTTATGTTTTAAATAATTGTTTTAAGATCGATTCTAGATTTGCATTGCATCATCTTGCTGCATTTATTGTGTCGTGAGTCATGTTAGAGTCGTTTGAGTCTTTTTGGCTAGTAGACAAATAAATGCAGTTGATGAGACTTTGCTCGGGACGCGCAAATGGTAAGTGTGTGTTGTTTTATAACTCCTTAGTTGGAGTCATCTTTCGTATGTAATACATTGCTATTTGTGTGCGTTTCGGTGAAAAGTGATGGAATTTAGGCCAATTCATGTGAAGAATGAGCTTGTGATTTATTGCTACTCCGGGCGTTTCTATGTGCTTTTAGGTGTTAATTGTCAAATATAATTGCTTGGTATGCTTCTTCATGTCTTCATGATAGGAAAGGATGCTAAAATATTTCTAGGAGGCATGAAACGAACTTCGGAAGATGTGAAAAGCTCGGGAATGGCCAAGAAGAATGAGGAGAAGCAAAGTTAGAGGAGCATAAGTGACCAACCTTCACTATTTTCATGATATCTTGAGTTCTACAAGACCTGCTATAGTGAGACCTGTGCCAAATGAAAGTAGACTCAAATATCGTTCCAATGGTATGTCACGGAGCTCAATCGAAGGCCACACAAGAAATATGGTCCTCCGAAGATGACACAAAAACAAAGAAGAGCTGGAAAAGTTCACTGGACTAGTCTTCAGTATTTGGGACGTATATGGAGTTGCATATAAAGGTTTCGATCAAGGCCTACGTCATTTGAAATTTGAAATTCAAGGCTTTCCAAACATATTAGACAGGCCCAAAAAAGAGTCCGGACGAGGGAGAAAACGCCCGCGCAAGATCAGCTTATGAAATCTGTCCAAAAATTGCAAACTAGAGGGGCTGAATTGCAAATTCGGCCACAATACATTAAAAATCGTGCCCAGCCGAATACATCACGATTTTTAGGACCTAAAGCCAGGGTAGGCTGCTGGAGACAAAAAGAATACGTTGGAGGAAGGCTTGGGGCTTGGAGTTCGTCGTGAGAGCAAGGATTCCATCGTTTGATCTCCCTTTCTCTATCTTTTTCATTTGTTTTTTTTATCATGATCAATATAAACCTCATTGTGTTGATCATGAATCTCAGTAGCTAAGTTAAATATCGGGATTTCTCAACGGTATCTAGGGTTTGAAGCCGTGTTTGGCGAATTATGAGTTTGATTCATGTTTGATTGAACTTAATAGATGATGAATGTTTTTGCTATGCTTAATTCTTGTTCTTAATCCATCTTTGTGTTGTTTGGCCATCAATATGAAGATTATATGTTATAATTTAGTGAAAGAAACAAATTACCCGGATAATTGAATTAAGCACGTAGTCAAGGGTTAGAGAAATCAACCACAGACTGTAACGTTGAGTGGAATTAGATGATCGTCATTGTATGTTTTAGTGATAATTAGAACTTGGTAACTCGGTTGTAATTTGACCTAGGCATAGAAATCTAGCTTGGTAACTCGCTTAGAATTATTGGTCGTTTGGCAAATCAAATCATCATTTATGTTTCAGAACGTAATTAGTTAACAGTGGATACCTAGTGAACCTAGAGAAAATCCTGATATTCGTCTCACGTATTGGTCTCCAATCTAATCATTAGCTTGTTATTTACTTTCTTAGATTAGTTAAACAAATTCTCTTGCTTGACCACATTAAATTTAATCATCCTAATTGATTCTCGACAAGTCTTTTGTGTTTGATAAACCCGGATTTTCGGATATTACTACACGCGACAGCCGTACACTTGCGGTTGAATCGTGTCAAGTTTTTTGTTGTTTATCTGTTTGCTAGCCAATGTGTCTTGCATAGCCATTTACATGTAGGATGTTGAGGTTGTATTGTGAGTCAGTATTGTGATTTTTGCTAAGTTTTTACTTATATTGTCGTATTGAGTAGACTAGTTTATATTCTGTTTGCACTTTTAAATAATTGAGTCTACACACCAGAAAAGAAAAAAATCGAGTTGTGTAGTGTCAATTTTTTTTCGAGTCAAAACCTTGCATACAGAGTTAGGACTTATGAAAAAATGAAAAAAATGAGAAAATTAGAAAATCCATAAATATTAAAAAATTTGAAGATCTTTAAACCTGAAGAGAGCTTAGTGAATGATTCCTTTTGAGTAGGAAGTGCCGTAGTAGGGAAACTTTTATTCTTCAATATTTTGTGTAGATTTTTCACTAAGGATGTCCTGCGAATTTTTCGGAAGTTGTGAAAGAATGACATGTAAGTATACCTTAGTTTCCTATAGTGTGCTAATTAGATTGAGTTTTATCGTAGCTGAATATTCTGTTTTCAAGTGGAAACTTGTGGTCTCTTGTTGATCTGGGGTGGACCTTCGTGTTGAGTTGGTTTAATGTGGTATGGTTGCCTCAGCGTAAGTGAAGTTGAGGGGCGTACACCAGCATCCCTTACGGTGGTCACATGAGTTAACCGAAAAGGCCCACACTCTCTAGCTCACGCTTGAAAAAACGAAGGAGATATGTGCTTAAATGAAAAAATAAAAGAAAGTTCTCAATAAGGAGAACAACCAAATGAGCTGAGCTTAGAGAGGAAAATTAGATTCAACCCTTATTTCACAGGAGTTGTGACTCCCTTCAGCGCGACAATTTGCAGTCAGAAGCAATAAAGGCTAACAGGGTCTGAAAACCTCAGATGATTCGGCGAAGAAAGGCTACAGTGAAATCTGATCTGAATTCGACCCAATGAAGCTTAGGACGTTCTTGTGTCTTGGTTTAAATTGGCGAAAGAAAGGGGACACCTTAGTGAGCTTTTTCATATATGGAACCGGTTTTTGACTTCAAATTCTTGCTACGTGGATGTGAATTTCATAAGGATTAGTGAAAGCTTGGTGATTTTCAGTTGATGATAGGGAGATTGCCTATTCTTGCAAAAAATAGAGAAATTCGATGTTTTGTGTTTAAAGTAATTGTTTTAAGATCGAGTCTAGATTTTCATTGCATCATCTTGCTGCATTTATAGTGTCGTGAGTCATGTTAGAGTCGTTTGAGTCTTGTTGGCTAGTAGACAAATAAATCCAGTAGATGAGACTTTGCTCGAGAGGCGCAAATAGTAAGTGTGGGTGTATTTGATAAATTCTTATTTGGATTCATCTTTCGTATGTAATACATTGCTATGTTTTCTGAATTTCGGTGAAAAGTGATGTAATTTAGGCAAATTCTTGTGAAGAATGAGCTTGTTGTGATTAATTGCTAGTTTGGGCGCTTCTATGCGCTTTTAGATGCTATTTGTAAAATATAGCCGTTTGGTATGCTTTTTCATGTTGTCATGATAGGAAAGGATTCTAAAATATTTCTAGGAGGAATGAAACGAACTTCGGAATATGAGAAAAGCTCGGGAATGGCCAAGAAGAATGAGGAGAAGCAAAGTTAGAGGAACAAAAGTGACCAACCTTCACTATTTTGATGATCGCTTGAGTTCTACAATAACTTCTATAGTGAGACTGGTACCAAATGAAATTATACTCAAATATATTTCATACGGTAGGTCACGGAGCTCAATAAAAGGCCGGCCGAGAAAGATATCTTCCTCCGAAGATGACGCAAAATCGAAGAAGAGCTGAAAAAGTTCACTGGACCAGTCTTCAGTATTTGGGATGTTTATGGAGTTGCATATAAAATTTTGGATCAACGGATACTTCATTTGAAAGTAGACATTCAAGGCTTGCTAGGCCCAAAAGAGAGTCCGGATGAGAGAGAAAAGGCCCGCGGAAGATCAGCTTATGAAATTTTTCCAAAAATTGCAAACTAGAGGGCTGAATTGCAAATTCGGCCACAATACATTTAAAATCGTGCTCAGCCCTATACATCACGATTTTTAGGAACTAAAGCCAGAATAGGCTGCTGGAGACAAAGAATAACACGTTGGAGGAAGGCGTGGAGCTTGGAGTTCGTCGTGAGAGCGAGGATTCCATCGTTTGATCTATCTTTCTCTATCTTTTCATTGTTTTTTTTATCATGATCAACACAAACCTCTTCGTGTTGATCGTGAATCTCAGTAGCTAAGTTAAATATCGGGATTTCTCAACGGTAGCTAGGTTTTGAAGCCGTGTTTGGCGAATTATGAGTGTTATTCATGTTTGATTGAACTTAATAGATGATGAATGTTTTTGCTATGATTAATTACTGTTCTTAAACGATCTTTATCTTGTTTGGACATCAATATGAAGATTATAGGTAATAAGTTAGTGAAAGCAACAAATTACTCGGATAATTGAATTAAGCACATAGTCACGGGTTAGAGAAATCAACCATAGACTGTGAACGTTGAGTAGAATTAGATGATCGTCATTATATGTTTTAGGGATAATTAGAACTTGGTAACTTGGTTGTAATTTGACCTACGCATAGAAAGCTAGCTTGGTAACTCGGTTAGCATTATTGCTCGTTTGGCAAATCAAATCATCATCTGTGTTTCAGAACGTAATTCGTTAACGGTGGATACCCAGTGAACCTAGAGAAAATCCTGATATTTGTCTCTTGTATTGATCTCTGTTCTAATCGTTTGCTTGTTATTTAATTTCTTAGATTATTTAAACAAATTATCTTGCTTAACCACATTAAAGTTAATTATCCTAATTGATTCAAGACAAGTCATTTCTTTTGATAAACCCGGATTTTCGGAAATTACTACACGCAACAGCCGTACACTTGCGGTTGAATCATTTCAAGTTTTTGGTTGTTTATCTGTTTTCTAGCCAATGTGTCTTTCATAGCCAGTACATGTAGGATGTTGAGGTTGTATTGTGAGTCGGTATTGTGATTTTTGTTAAGTTTTTACTTATATTGTCGTATTGAGTAGAGTAATTTATATTCTCTTTGCATTTTTAAATAATTGAGTCTACCCACCAGAAAAGAAAAAAAAAATCGAGTTGTGTAGTGTCAAATTTTTTTGAGTCAAAAACTTGCACATAGATTTAGGACTTATGAAAAAATGAAATAAAATATGAGAAAATTAGAAAAACCATAAAAATTGAAAAACTTGAAAATTTGCGAATAATGCAGCTGAAGATCTTGAAACTGGAGAGAGCTTAGTGAATGAATCCTTTTGAAAAGGAAGTGTCGTAGTAGGGAAATTTTATTCTTTAATATTTTGTGTAGATGTTTCACTAAGGATGTCCCGGGAATGTTTCGGAAGTTCTGAAAGAATTACATGTAAGTATACCTTAGTTTCCTATAGTGTGCTAATTAGATTGAGTTTTATTGTAGCTGAATATTCTGCTTTCAAGTGGAAACTTGTGGTCTCTTGTTGATCTGTGGTGGAACTTCGTGTTGAGTTGGTTTAATGTGGTATGGTTGCCTCAGCGTAAGTGAAGTTGAGGGGCGTACACCACCATCCCTTACGGTGGTCACATGAGTTAACCGAAAAAGCCCACACTCTATAGCTCACGCTTGAAAAAACAGAGGAGATATGTGATTAAATGAAAAAAATAAAAGAAAGTGCTCAAATAAGGAGAACAACCAAATGAGCTGAGATTAGAGAGGAAAATTAGAGTCAAGCCTTATTTCACAGGAGTTGTGACTCCCTTCACCGGGACAATTTGCAGTTAGAAGCAATAAAGGCTAACAGAGTCTGAAAACCTCAGATGATTCGGCAAAGAAAGGTTATAGGACGTGCTTGTGTCTTGGTTTGAATTGGCTGAAGAAAGGGGACACCTCAGTGAGCTTTTGCATATATGGAACCGGTTTTTACTTCACATTCTTGCTAAGTGGATGTGAATTTCATAAGGATTAGTGAAAGCTTGATGATTTTCAGTTGATGATAGGGAGATTGCCTATTCTTTCCAAAAAGAGAGAAATTCGATGTTTTGTGTTCTAAATAATTGTTTTAAGATCGAGTCTAGATTTTCATTGCATCATCTTGCTACATTTATAGTGTCGTGATTCATTTTAGAGTCGTTTGAGTCTTGTTGGCTAGTAGACAAATAAAAGCAGTAGATGAGACTTTGCTCGGGACGCGCAAATGGCAAGTGTGGGGGTATTGTATAACTCCTTAGTTGGAGTCATCTTTCGTATGTAATACATTGCTATTTTTGTGCGTTTCGGTGAAAAGTGATGGAATTTAGGCTAATTCTTTTGAAGAATGAGCTTGTTGTGATTGATTGCTAGTTCGAGCGTTTCTATGCGCTTTTAGATTTTATTTGTCAAATATAATCGTTTGGTATGCTTTTTCATGTTGTCATGATAAGAAAGGATGCTAAAATATTGCTAGTAGGAATGAAACAAACTTCTGAATATGAGAAAAGCTCGGGAATGTCCAAGAAGTATGAGGATAAGCAAAGTTAGAGAAGCAAAAGTGACCAACCTTCACTATTTTAATGATATCTTGAGTTCTACAAGACCTGCTATAGTGATACCGGTGCCGAATGAAAGTAGACTCAAATATCTTTCCAACGGTATGTCACGGAGCTCAATCAAAGGCCAGAAAAGAAATATATGATCAACCGAAGATGATACAAACAAGAAGAAGATTGGGAAAAGTTCACTGGACCAGTCTTCAGTATTTATGATGTATATTTAGTTACATATAAATTTTTGGATCAAGGACTACGTCATTTGAAATTGGATATTCAAGGATTTCCAATGATATAAGATAGGCCCAAAACAGAGTCCGGATGAGGGAGAAAAAGCCCGCGCAAGATCAGCTTTGAAATTTGTCCGAAAATTGCAAACTAGAGGGGCTGAATTGCAAATTCGGCCACAATACATTAAAAATCATGCCCAGCCCTATATATCACGATTATTAGGACCTAAACCCAGAGTAGGCTGCTGGAGACAAAGAAGAATAGGTTGGAGGAAGGCTTGGAGCTTGAAGTTCGTCGTGAGAGCGAGGATTCCATTGTTTGATCTCTCTTTTTCTATCTTTTTCATTTTTATTTTATCATGATCAACATGAACCTCATCGTGTTGATCATGAATCTCAGTAGCTAAGTTAAATATCGGGATTTCTCAATGGTAGCTGGGTTTTGAAGCCGTGTTTGGCGAATTATGAGTTTGTTTCATATTTGGCTGAACTTAATACATGATGAATGTTTTTTCTATGCTTAATTCTTGTTCTTAAACCATCTTTGTGTTGTTTGGCCGTCAATATGAAGATTATATGTTATAATTTAGTGAAATAAACAAATTTTCCGGATAATTGAATTAAGCACATAGTCACGGGTTAGAAAATTCAACCACAGACTGTAACGTTGAGTAGAATTAGATGATCGTAAATCTATGTTTTAGAGATAATTAGAACTTCGTAACTCGGTTGTAATTTGTCCTAAGGCATAGAAAGCTATCTTTGTAACATGGTTAGCATTATTGCTCGTTTGGAAAATAAAATCATCATCTGTGTTTCATAACGTAATTCGTTAACGGTGGATACCTAGTGAACCTAGAGAAAATCCTGATATTCGTCTCTCATATTGTTCTTCGTTCTAATCATTAGCACTTTATTTACTTTCTTAGATTAGTTAAACAAATTCTCTTGCTTGACCACATTAAATTTAATCATCCTAATTGATTCTCGACAAGTCCTTTGTGTTTGATAAACCCGGATTTTCGGATATTACTACACGCGACAACCGTACACTTGCGGTTGAATTGTGTTAAGTTTTTGGTTGTTTATCTATTTGCTAGCCAATGTGTCTTGCATAAGCAGTTACATGTAGGATGTTGAGGTTGTATTGTTAGACAGTATTGTGATTTTTGTTAAATTTTTACTTATATTCTCGTATTGAGTAGAGTAGTTTTTATTCTGTTTGCACTTTTAAATAATTGAGTCTACCAACCAGAAAAGAAAAAAAAAATAGAGTTGTGTAGTGTCAAATTTTTTCGAGTCAAAACCTTGGATATAAAGTTAGGACTTATGAAAAATGAAAAAAAAAATGAGAAAATTAGAAAATCCATAAAAATTGAAAAATTTGAAAATTTGCGAATAATGCAATTGAAGATCTTGAAGCTGAAGAGAGCTTAGTGAATGAATCCTTTTGAGTAGGAAGTTTCGTAGTAGGGAAACTTTTATTCTTTAATATTTTGTGTAGATGTTTCACTAAATATGTCCCGGGAATTTTTCGGAAGTTGTGAAAGAATGACATGTAAGTATACCTTTGTTTCCTGTAGTGTGCTAAATAGATTGAGTTTTATTGTAGCTGAATATTCTGTTTTCAAGTGGAAACTTGTGGTCTCTTGTTGATTTGGGGTGGAACTTCGTGTTGGGTTGGTTTCATGTGGTACGGTTGCCTTAGCGTAAGTGAAGTTGAGGGGCGTACACAACCATCCCTTACGTTGGTCACATGAGTTAACCGAAAAAGCCCACACTCTCTAGGTCACGCTTGAAAAAACAGAGGAGATATGTGCATAAATGAGAAAAATAATAGAAAGTGCTCAAATAAGGAGAACAACCAAATGAGCTGAGCTTAGAGAGGAAAATTAGAGTCAAGCCCTATTTCACAGGAGTTGTGACTCCCTTCACCGCGACAATTTGTAGTCAGAAGCAATAAAGGCTAACAGGGTCTGAAAACCTCAGATGTTTCGGCGAAAAAAGGCTACAGTGAAACCTGATTTTAATTAGACCCAATGAAGCTTAGGACGTGCTTGTGTCTTGGTTTGAATTGGCTGAAGAATGGGGACACCTCAGTGAGCTTTTTCATATATGGAACCGGTTTTTGGCTTCAAATTCTTGCTACGTAGATGTGAATTTCATAAGGATTAGTGAAAGCTTGATGATTTTCAGTTTATGATAGGGAGATTTCCTATTCTTTCAAAAAAGAGTGAAATTCGATGTTTTGCGTTTTAAATAATTGTTTTAAGATCGAGTCTAGATTTGCATTGCATCATCTTGCTGCATTTATAGTGTCGTGATTCATGTTAGAGTCGTTTGAGTCTTGTTTTCTAGTAGACAAATGAAAGCTCAGGTTGTTTAAGACCTGAAATAGCTTGGCTATTTCAAAGCCTTGAAACAGCTTTCAAAGCCCTGAATTCAGCTTCAGAGGCTTGAAAATAGTTTTGGCTATTTTCAAGGCCTTGAAACTGGATTCAAAGCCTTGAAACTGTTTAACCTGTATTCATATTCTCAGGGGGAGTTTTTCTGCTAACTCTCTGATTTGATTTATTATCTCTCTTCATATGTTTGATTATCTGTTGTTAGATGATGAAAGAAAAATTGTTAAACATGTTTTGAATCATAATATTTTATCTATTTGTCCAAGATAATACAGGAAACTTGTTTCTAAGTTTTGCAGGATTATTTCCTAAACTGAATTGCTACAGATTTGGAAACACTTGAATAATTTGATCCTATGATCAATGAGACGCGTATGACAGCATCTCATGGTGTTTAAATGAAAGATTACAACAAGATCTCTGAAGATTGTGATCATTCAACCTTTGGAGAATAATTCAAAGTAGTCAAACTCTGTTTCCTACAAAATAGGAAGTTGTTGCTGCAAATCTGGGGAGATTTGCAGAGCTATTTGAAGTATTTAAATAGCTCAAATTCGAAGCAAAAACAACACAATACTCAACGGGCAAATACAGAGAAAGTATTCTGGATTGACAAGCATCATTGAAGTTCTTCATCTCCTCCTATCCATTCACAGAAGTTCACTGCATTTTACTGCAGTTTTCTACTCTTAAGTGATCTTCTGTATAGAGCTATATTGGTAGATCATTTCTGTATTATTTCTACATTCATTCTCAAGGATTGTTCAAAGTGAACAATAGAGAATTCTTAGTTAGTCAGTTAGCTAGAGCAGGTACTAGACAGGTTAGGGAAAACCACAAGCTTTAACAGAGTAAGGGAACTCTCTGTGCTTGAGTTCTAGGGCTTAGCTTTTGATTAATAAGAATTGAGCTGAAAATCCAGCAGGGATCTAATCCCTGAGGTAGAGGCGTAGGCTCAAGTGGACTGAACTCTATAACTCACTTGTCTTGTGCATTTTCAGTTCATTTACTTTCAAAGCTTTTGTAGCACACAAAAACTGATTATTTTCAAGGGTTTGAACTTGTTTTCAAGGCCTTGAAAAAGGCATACTTGTTCTAAAATCTCTGCATCTCTTCAAAGGCTTGAACCTGTGTTCAAGGCCTTGAAATTCATCGTCTACACAAATTTTTCTACTTGTTAGAAACTTTTGAAAAAAGTCGGCATACTCTATTGAAACCCCCCCCCTCTAGAGTATCTTAGTTGCTTATACATCTGCATACTCACACTTTCAATACTTTCTCTTTCAAAATCCTGATCTCTTTCAGATAATCTTCCTCATTTAAAAGCATTGTTCTGAGATATTCTGAAAGAGGTCAGGCTTTTGAAAGAGAAAGTTCATGAGCAAGCAAAAGAAAATGTACAACTTCTTTGCCTAAATCAGAATCTTGAAATCTCTCTGAAGAAAACTGACAGTGATTTCAAGGCCTTGAAAACCAGCTTCAAAGCCTTGAAAACACAAGTCAAGGAAGTAGTCACTGAAAACTCCTCTGTGAGTGATAGCCTTGTTAATCTAAGACATCAGGTTGATGATTTAGAAAAACAAAAGATTACTCTTACTGAGAAACTTCAAGAATCTAAATTAGTCAAAATCAAGCTTGCTGGATCAGAACATAAGTTGAACCTGATTCTTGGAGGAAGTTCACAGTCTGTTCACAAAGCTGGTATTGGATTCAATCCAAACTTTCCAAGAAGTAATAGTACCAGATTTGTGAAAGCTGGAAACAAAACCTCTCCTACTTGTCATTACTGCTGTAAAACTGGTCATGTTAAAATGACTTGTCCTTTTAGAAGAAGAGACCCTCACATAATGAGGAACACTTTTCCTTTTCAACTTAAAGGACATGTTAAGCAGATTTGGGTTCCTAAAGGGGTTAGACCAACTAACATGGTTGATCATGAATATGAATCCAAATTCCACACTTGGTCTAACAGCTGGGTAAGGCAGTGATTGGTGCTTGCAGGTTGTCACCAAAGAACAAAAGTTATTCATGGACAGTGGTTGCTCAAGACACATGAGTGGAAAAAGATCTCTATTCTCAGAATTAAAGGAGCAAGGTGACAAAGGGAAATGCAATATTCTTGATATTGGAAAATTTGAAACAAATTCTGAAAACTCTATTTATGATGTTTATTTGGTTGAAGGTTTGAAGTTTAATTTACTTAGTGTATCTCAGCTTTGTGATAATGGTAACAAAGTTATATTTGATAAAGAGAAGTGTGTGGTGCAAAATGAGAAACAAGAGATTGCATTCTCACAGCCTCTAGATCAAACAATGTTTATACTTTTCAGACTAACAAAGTCGCAGGTGAAAGTTTGAAGTGTGTCAAGGCCTTGAAAGAGGAATCAAAGCTTTGGCATAGGAAACTTTGTCCTATCAGTTTGCATACTTTGAACAAATTGATTTCCAAAGACTTGGTAAGAGGATTTCCATCCACCAAGTTCAAAGAAGATGAGTTATGCAAAGCCTGTGCACAAGGAAAGCATACCAAAAGCTCCTTCAAGCCAAAGAAGTTTGTAAGTACAACTATACCTATTGAATTACTTCATATGGATCTATGTGGTCCTATGAGGACTCCTACTCCAAAAGGTAAAAGGTATATGCTAGTTGTGGTAGATGATTCTCTAGATACACTTGGGTTATTTTTCTCAAAGAAAAATCTGAAGCTCTCTCTGAATTTTCAAAGCTTTGCAGAGAACTTCAAAACTTGAAAAACCTACCTGTAGCTTCAATCAGAAGTGATCATGGTAGAGAACTTGATCAGTTAGAGTTTGATTTATTTTGTGATAAGCATGGTATTTCTCACAACTTTTCTGCTCCAATAACTTCTCAACAGAATGGTGTTGTTGAAAGAAAGAACAGGACTCTTGAAGATATGTCAAGGACAATGCTTCTTGAGAACAAGTTGCCAAAACATTACTGGGCAGAAGCTGTGAATAAAGCAAATTATATTCTGAACAGGTGCTTGATCAGACCTATTCTAAATAAGACCCCCTATGGACTATTCAAAGGGAGGAAGCCAAACATCTCTTACTTCAGACCCTTTGGATGTACTTGTTTTATCCATAACAATGGAAAAGACAATCTTGGTAAGTTTGATGCAAGAAGTGATGAAGGTATATTTCCTGGTTACTCTCTGAATAGCAAAGCTTATAGAGTTTACAATAAAAGAACCAATCTGGTTGAAGAGAGCATTCATGTTATTTTTGATGAAATCTATGATGGTTCTTTGAGTAAAAGCTTTGAAGATTTGAATGTGAACAAGCATGAATCAGAGGAAGAAACTGAGAATCCACTTGGATTCAAGAAAGGCTCAAAATAAAAAAATAAAAAAAGACATTTTCAAGACCTTTGTAGATATTGCTTTCCAGATAGAAGGATCACCGCCACGTGGCAGCCATCCAGCACACCTAGCCGTGCTCCATCAACACCGGATCACCACCCGTGCTGATCCACGTGGGGGCTACGAGACAGAGCCCCCGTGCACCATAACACGGGACTTGTAGGGACTTAGTGGTTTGGAGGCTAGAGTAAGGTCCGTCGCGCGCGTGCGAAAACCAAGCCTGTGCGCGACCTCTGTTAACTGACTGAGAGATCCTAGGCTTACGTGTCCCATTAATGCGGCTGATCTCATAACGGTCTCTGATACTTGCGGACAGATGCGTAACGGTTCCTATATAGGATCGTTATGCTCCCCGTTGCGACACGACGATAAGACAACAAGACACACATAGCCTACTGTCTCTCTCTCACATACAGTTATCAGTGCTTATTCTCTCCCTACACACACCTACAACTCCTTGTGTTCTTCTTCTCTACTTGAGGTGTATACTTAGGTATCTCTTGGGGATTCCGTTGTACACATTTTGGTGAACCCGACGTGAACATCCACCTTCAAACCTCCAAAATCTGCCAACCATGTCTTCAGACCAAGTCATCCGCCACGTAGATCGGTCTCCATCCCACGAGGAAACCTCAGAAGAGGACGGACTACTCAATACCATTCCAAACACTCGGGTTCCAGTGGTCACTGAGGGAGAACCCTCTTTAGGAATTGGATTAGTACTCATGAAACCTGATCAGGAGGTCGTCCAGATGTCCACAAAACTGGACTTTGCAGTGAAAAATAACGAGGCCGAGTACGAGGCCCTAATTGCAGGACTTCTTGCAGCTAGAGCCTTGGAGGTTAAGAGTCTCGTCATTATGGGAGATTCGACACTAATTGTGAAACAAACCTCGGGAGAATACGCTTTAAAAGAGATAAATTTACTGAAATACCGGTCAATTGTGCAGAAGCTGGTTCAGCATTTCGAGTCTGTCAAATACGAGCACACTCCCAGATCTGACAATCGTCACGCGGATGCGTTGGCCACTATAGGGTCAAAGATCAGTGCAGATAAATGTCCTGCCAAAATATCGATTGAGGTGAAGTCAGTTCCGTCATTAGTAAAATACCTATGCGAAGAGGAACCTCCGAAAGACTGAGATTGGAGGCAACCTATTCTGCGCGCAATGGCCGATGGAACCAGCAAGGAAACATGGGTTTCTACTAAGGGCTTCTGCATACATGATGGCTTGCTTTATCATAAGGGTCAGGGGGTATCGTTATGAGGTGCGTAACTGAAAAGGATGGTCAAGCAACTTTGGAAAAGATTCATCAAAACTCTTGCGGGGATAATAAGATCTTTATCTACAGAAAAGCCCAAAGGTACGGGATATACTGGCCGCAAATGTCGTATTTTGCTGCCATCATACAAAGCAACTGCGAGAAGTGTGCCTTGATCAAGGCCACCCTGGAAATTGATGCGATAGAGGACGATTGGCGACAACCAATAATCGACTATCTTCAAGGGGGAGCTATGCCTGACGACAGAAAGGAAGCCGAAAAGCTCAAAAGGAAGGCCAACAGATACATTTTCCAAGAAAACATACTGTGGCGAAAGGATCATAATGGAAACTTACTAAAATGCTTGCATGGAAAGGAAGCTCGAGAGGTCATGGAAATGTCACACCAGGTGGAACACCAAGGAAGTGCAAAATTATGCCGACAACTCTTGACAGTAGGATACTTCTGGCCGACCATGGAGGCCGACTGTCGCGCAAAGGTTAGAAGATGCCCACAATGCCAATTTCATGGTAATTTGGTGCATGCTCCCGCGGTCGATCTTCACGCGCTAGGGACCCCATGGCAATTCAATACTTGGTCCCTAGATTTCATTGGACCAATACGACCCCCCTCGAGAGGGAATGAATACATCCTGACAGGAACAGAGCAGTTCACTAAATGGGTGGAAGCAATCACGCTCAAAACGGCCAATGCGGCGTCAGTGGTTAGGATCATCCAAGAAAATATCATTTACCGCTTTGGCATTCCTAACACTGTGGTGTCTGAAAATGGCACTCCCTTTGTCAACCGCCACGTCGCAGAGAAACTGATGGAATATAGCATCAGGCAGGTATGTTCAACGCCTTACTATCCGAAAGGGAATGGACAGGCAGAAGCAACCGATAAAACACTGCTACGGATACTGAGTAAGATGGTCACAGATGACCACAAGAAGTGGGCGAACTCATTATGAACGGCACTTTGGGCATATCGAACTTCGCCTCGGACTCCCGCTGGGACTTCCCCCTTTCTGCTATGCTATGGAGCAGAAGCAGTTGTTCCCACTGAGGTGAAAGTAAATTCCGCAAGGTTAGCCTTCAGCGCCTTGTACAACAATGAACGTGACCATGATTTGATTCTTCTGGAGGAAAAACGCGAAAGGGCCACACGAGCGAATCTGAAGTACAAGGAGAGGATTGCGCGCGCATACAACAAGACGGTCCAGAATAGGGATTTTACAGTAGGCGATCTCGTGCTACGAGCCCCAGATCACTATATGTGCGAGGCAGCCCACCCTAAATTCGCGGCTAATTGGGAAGGACCATTTGAGGTAAAATAAGTCTTCGACAGCGGATATTGCAACATCCGGCGATGCCATGGAACTGCTACTACTCCGCAACCAATCAACATGCGGTGGTTAAAAAAGTACTATCCTTAGCCCTTCTTGTTTAAAATTGTTATGTCCTTTCTTCAAAAAGCTCCCACATGAGTATCTGATAAAAAAAAAAAAAAAAAAAAAAAAAAAAAAAAAAAAAACTACCATATTAGGGCACTTTTGTCAAGAAATCGTCAATCTCCTTCTCTAAGCTGAATGCGTTACTAGATTGACCACAACATTGAGACGTGAGCCTATCTCATAGGGTAGCAGTCTAGGACTATCTCATACGATAGCAAGCCCAAAAAAATCCTATCTCCTATGATAGCAGAGGAACAAAATTTATCCCAAAAAGAGGGAAATACAAGCCTATCTCACATGATAGCAACCTACCTCATAGGGTAGCCCTATAAACCTACCTCGCGCAATAGCGACAAAAGCCTATATCCTATGATAGCAACGCAACCTCGTCTTACATGATAAGGTGAAAAGCCTATCTCATATGATAGCAATAATAAGCCTATCTCATAAGATAGCAGGAGTATTACCCAGAAGGTGGTCTAAAAATTCTATCTTATCAGGCAACAACCATAAGAAAAAAAACGCGTTCAAAAGCATGCTAGCCCATGAAATGGGTGCGAAACAGTGTTTGTATTTAAAAAATCGTTTCAAAGAGATACAGTGCAGGCGCAAAGCAAAACCAGGACAACAAATGTTCCCTTGTAAAGGCAATCTCATTCTTTAAAAAAATATTTCAACAAGGAATCCTGTGCCGACAACTTGAGGGAATTAGCAGCGAGCCCTGCAATACGAGCCTTACTAGCTTCATGATGCTTCACAGCCTCGTCTAACTCCTTGGCTTGAAGCTCGAATTCTTCCCTACGCGCCGCGAGATCGGTCGTCTCCTTTTTTAAGGAAGCAAGCTCGTTCCCCAAATTGGCAGAATTGTGAGCTCTTGTCAACCACTGGGTGAGGAACTTTAGGTCCAGTCGCCCTGCTGCAAGTTGCTCGAGTTTCTGCACGCTTGCAAGGAATTCTTGGGCTTTAGCCGGGGTTGTTTGTACAGGAGTAGCTTGATACAGTTCTCCCAGGAAAATGGCAAGCTCTTTGAAAATTTTCCCTCTGTCCATGGGAGATAATTCTAGCACGCGCGCAAAGGCAGTAGGGAAAGATACCCGAACTTTCATAAGTCACTCCAAGCAAGCTTGATCAATACCTACATGCGCAAACACGATATTATACTCTGCAAAATAGGAGAATAAAGATAGAAGAATAAAAACAAAGAAGGGCTTACCAGTCCCCTCGATAATTCGCTGGAGAGAAGCAATGGGCAATGTTGCCTGCAAGTCAGCATCAGTCGTGGCCATCAGTTCTTTATCAGCTCTAGCTTTACCTGTGAAGTACGCCTCAGGAATTACCAAATTTCCTCTTACAGCAACGGGAGCAACGGTCTGCGAACCCCATATTTCAAATGGATTCCCGGAGGAAAGAATGTCCAAATCCAAAACCAGATCGGAGGACTTCGGAGAACTCAGGGATAATTTAGTCGTACCGGTGCTCTTAGTAGACACGGGGGTACGCTTACAAGCTGGGGCGTTAGTAGTAGTTCACATCAGATGGGAAACAAGTCCTCCTAATGCCGCATCATGACTAGGAGAGATGGTTTCCCCAAAGCCCTCCTCGTGAACAGCGTCATGCGCAGGAGACGTACCTCGAGCAGCGCGGGAACCCTGGAGAGACTTTTTCTCATTCGAAGAAATAAGTATGGAGGAATCCTGATGCTGTTCTCTTATACTCGCAAGGGTCCTAACACGATCGCTCACCATCGCTTCCCTTGTCTCTCCTTTGCCAGGTGTTTCGCCTGCTGTAAAATAAAGAATAAGATTTTCACAAAGGCATGATTACTTAGGGAAATAAGTATGTCTCTTACGTGCTGAGGATTTTGAGCTTCCTTGAGTAATCACCTCGACACGAGGACGCTTCAACTCTCGTGTGGGTATCTCGCGGGAAGAAGATTCATAAGAAAGCCTTTTCCTCACTAAGCTTCTCTCGTCCGAAGCCAGAAAGGTCGCTAATGCATCAGAGACCAATAATTGAATATCGGGGGGCATATGCATGGCCGGCTCAATACGCTTTTCAAGAGCTGACGAGTTCCGCAAGGCTGCTCTTTCTACATGTGCACGAGCAACGAAACTCATGCTCCTGTCTCCAAACGCGAAGCGTCTCAAACAGCACTAGAAAGAAAGGAATCAATTAGTAGGGAGGCGGCAAGAGAGTTCACGGAAATAAAGTAAAAAAATAAAACGTAAATGTACCTGCTTGAAAGAATGAGCATACTGGGCTTTGGCCGTGAAGGATTTGCGTTTAGCAACTTCAGTCTTCTCCTCAAGAATTATTTGAGTGCACAAATGCCGGTCTTTAGACAACAAGGAAAAGTAGCCATAGTTACAGTCGTCGCGACTACGAAGGGCCATGAAGGGATACTCGCTGATTGCAAAAAGGGGTAGCTTGTTAAGAGGATGGATATTATGAAGTCTGAGCAAACCCCGAGTTTGGAGGTTCCAGAAAGATACCCAGTTTAGGGTATTTCGTCCCTTTCTTTCACGAGAAGGTTGGTTCAAGGGAAGCTCAGCATACAGAGAAGATGCCCCCTTGCCCCATAAAAGGCTGTCATAGCAGCCCCAGTCCGTGGATTCAGGCCACAACGAAGGAGCAACGGTGTCAGACCCAAATTGGGGGCTAACACGAACAGGGTCGAACGGCACGGTAATTCGTTCATAGTCACCAGAAAATTCAATATCCGGTACATACTCGGGTAACACAGGAAGAAACCCCCTTCGGACCCAGTTCACAAACCTACTACGAGACCAATCGCCTGTAGATAGGAGATCAATGCAAAGAAGGATGTCCTGCTTTGGATACAAGTCTTCCCAGAAGTCTATGTTCTCATCCTTCAAACAGGTAGCATAGGGGCAACGCGCGAAGAAGCGAGTGTCATCGAAAATTAAGGCTAATGTCCGTTGGGGAGCTTCTGTAATGTACCAGCGCCACGCTCCCGGATTTTGGAAGATTCGAGGAACGCTAGGGGTGTTCCAAATGCCCACTTTCACAGGAGTGGGGGCATACCCGGGCCATCTCTCAAAAGCCCACAGAGACAGAAAGGCGGTATTAACAAAAGTGCAAACATCGACTCTTCCTTGCAACTGTTCGGCATGAGCAGCGGCCAAGTCAATATGGTGGTATAAGGAGCCCAGAACGAGTGGGCCTAGGGCTACCTTTTGTCTAAGGGATAATCTTACCGCAAGTGGAAGCACATGCATAAAAACTCCGTCACGGGGAAATTCGTCTATCAAGTAACGCGATAGCCATACGCAGAGATAGCCACATAGGGTAAAATGAAACCATTTACCCACGACACTAATGACCACTTCCGGGTCTTTTTCCCGCCATTCACCAGCTACAGCAGGGTCGAAAAAGTCTCTGAAAAAGTACGTGAGCCATTTTGACCATGTGTTCCTCGGACCAGAAGATGTACGTGGGAATTCCCCACAGGGTGTGGTCACTCCAGACATCCATTTTGAGTAAGTTCTTCCCATATCTGCTATAAGGACCTTCATATCTTCAAATAATTGGATCTCGTCCGGGTCGGTTAAGGGTGATACGGGGACAACAATCCCCATGCTTGGAAGATTCAGCAAAACCTCCACATCCTCCAAGGTAGGGGCAACTTCGAGATGGGAGAGATGAAAAGTGTGGGTCTTTCGGGAATACCTGGAAAATAACACCTGAAGCATGGTACTATCATGGTAAATATGAAGACCCTTGGTTGCACGAACGGCGTGGAAAATATTAGCACGCTTCAAGTCGACTTCGTAATCGTAAAGGATATGCTCCGTCCATTCATCCATCCAGTCAAAACTCTCCGTGAAGGGTTGCGGTAGAATATCGGTAAAACCATACAAGCCGGCCTCTACGTCGAGGCGTTTCACATCCCCGGCGTTAATCACGTCCCAATCAGATCTCACTGGCTCGGGAGCAAGTTGTAAAGCATCATTCAACGGGGATGCTTGAAGGGGGGGCGTCATAATAGTGGCTGCGTAAAAATCGTCACCCCCAAGGTAGGGAACTTTGCACCACAATTCATTAGGAAGTTCAGGAATTTCAGAAGCTTGCTTGGGGGCCATTGCTAAAAAAATGCTTGAGTGGATGTTTTGCTTAAAGGGGAGGATAGGCAGGAACATTTACATCAACCAGCATAGAAGGGTTTAACTAAAAGCCTGAAGAGTCGCAACCCTAGGGTACTGCTGAGTCAGTAAGATGCTTCGGAATCTAGAAAATTTGACGCTTGAAATGTCCTCGCCTCGAAAATAGGCGAATTTGGAGGGTGATTGATTAAATCAACAGAAGCCACGCCTCATCAAAAGCTAGACGGCGTTCTCCAAACCCTAGGCAATCATAGCTGAGACTGGGGGCTATAGGGATTCGAATTTAAAATTCAAAAGGCCCGCGTGAGCTTCACAGACGACTGATTTTGCGTGACTGTACAACAGAAGAGCGTGTAGCAATCGCGCAAAAGGGGGCTATTGTAGATACTGCGTTCCAGACAGAAGGATCACCGCCACGTGGCAGCCATCCAGCACACCTAGCTGTCCTCCATCCACACCGGATCACCACCCGTGCTGATCCACATGGGGGCTACGAGACAGAGCCCCCGCGCACAATAACACGGGACTTGTAGGGACTTAGTGGTTTGGAGGCTAGAGTAAGGTCAGTCGTGCGCGTGCGAAAACCAAGCTCGTGTGCGACCACTGGTAACTGACTGAGAGATCCTAGGCTTACGTGTCCCATTAATGCGGTTGATCTCATAACGGTCTTCGATACTTGCGGACAGATGTGTAACAGTTCCTATATACACGGTCAAACGTGCTGTTGGGGATCCTACCATTATGCCGCCATTTATGGTGCACTAAACCCCCCCCCCCAACGGTCACTTCCCCACTATATATAGGATCACATAGCCTACTGTCTCTCTATCACATACAATTATCAGTGCTTACTCTCTCCCTACACACACCTACAACTCCTGGTGTTCTTCTTCTCTACTTGAGGTGTACACTTAGGTATATCTTGGGGATTCCTTTGTACACAACCTTGAAAATGGTTCTCAAGGCCTTGAAAGTACAGCTCAAAGCCTTGAAAAAGATGATCAGAAGGATTCAAATATCTCTCATCCCATCCAGCTGATAATATCATATCAGATCAAACCACTAGTACACAAACCAGATCACAGTTGAAGAACTTATGTGCTTTTAATGCTTTTATTTCTCTTGTAGAACCAAAAACTGTGAAGGAAGCTTTAAAAGAAGAAGACTGGATCATTGCTATGCAAAGTAAACTCAATTAGTTTGAGAGGAATAAGGTTTGGAACCTGGTTCCTGCACCAACAAACCAGTCTGTCATTGGTACCAGATGGGTATTCAGAAACAAGTTGGATGAAAGTGGCAATGTAGTAAGAAAAATAGCAAGGTTAGTTTCTCAAGGTTACAATCAAGAAGAAGGTATAGATTATGAGGGAACTTTTTCTCCAGTTGTCAGGTTAGAAGCAATTAGAATTTTGATTGCATTTGCATCCTACAAGAACATGAAACTATTTCAAATGGATGTAAAATGTGCTTTCTTGAATGGCTACTTACAAGAAGAAGTTTATGTTGCACAACCACCTGGTTTTGAAAATGACAATTTTCCAGATCATGTTTACAAACATGACAAATCTCTTTATGGTTTGAAACATGTTCCAAGGGCCTGGTATAAAAGACTGTCAAATTTTTTACTTGAAAATGATTTCAAAAGAGGTTTAGTAGACAAGACTCTTTTCATTAAGACTCATAAGAAAGATTTACTTGTAGTCTAGATATATGTTGATGATATACTGTTTGGAGCTACTAATGATCAATTATGCAGAGAATTCTCAAGTCTTATGAGCAGGGAATTTGAGGTGAGCATGATGGGAGAATTAAACTTCTTCCTATGACTTCAAATACATCAATTGAAGAAGGGTATCTTTCTGAACCAAAGCAAGTACACAAGAGACTTGCTAAATAAATATAGCATGGCACAATGCAAGGAATCCAAGACCCCAATGAGCTCTACACTATCCTTAGACAAGGATGAATCAAGAGTATCAATGTAAAAGAGTATAGAGGCATGATTGGATCATTACTCTATCTGACAGCAAGTAGACCAGATATTATTTTTAGTGTATGCATGTGTGCTAGATTTCAAGATGATCCATAAGAGTCACACTTAACTTCTGTGAAAAGAATATTCAGATATATCAATGGTACCAAAGACTTAGGGCTTTGGTATCCAAGACATTCTAACTTCTCTTTGAGTGGCTTTTCAGACGCTGACTTTGCAGGCTACGAGGTTGATAGAAAAAGCACTTCTGGAACCTGTCAATTCATTAGATCTCCCTTGATCAGTTGGCATTTCAAGAAACAGAATTCAGTTGCTCTATCAACAGCTGAAGCTGAATATATAGCTGCAGGAGCATGCTGCTCACAAGTACTATGGATTGCTCAAAAGCTAAGAGACAATGGATTTGACTTCAGAGGCATACCTATTAAGTGTGACAACACTAGTGCAATTTCAATAACAAAGAATTCAGTACAACACTCAAGAACCAAGCACATTGATGTCAGACACCACTTCATCAGAGATCATGCTGAGAAAGGTGCTATTGTTCTTGAATTTGTTTCTACTAACATGCAAATTGCAGATATCTTTACCACACCATTAGCAGATGAAAGGTTCTCAGCTCTAAGATTGAAATTGGGAATGCTAAATAAGACTGCATTGGTTTAGGGGGAGCATAAGGTAAGAAAGGTAAGCTATATGTGTTTACAAAGGCTTGAACTGCGTTTCAAAGCCTTAAAAATCAGTTCAAAGCTTTGATTTTTTACTTGTTGCAGTGTTACAGTATTTCAAGACCTTGAAAGCCTTTTCAAA
The DNA here is from genome assembly GCA_023055425.1 of Linanthus parryae. NCBI lineage: Eukaryota > Viridiplantae > Streptophyta > Magnoliopsida > Ericales > Polemoniaceae > Linanthus > Linanthus parryae. Next base: position 78,652,574 of record JALGPY010000005.1, read on the forward strand.
TCCTTGAAAATGAATCTGTTACACTAATAGTCAATAAACTTGAATCATTCTATACTAGGTGATATCTCTGTAGATATTTGTCTAATATAGTCCCTACCCTTTTCAAAAAAAATTATTTAGCCAAAAATAGTATTAGTATATTCTATTTTCCAACGACATAATAGTTTAAAATTTTCTCTGATCTTTGCAAATCTTTTTAGAATCAGGGAGATACTAGTTTCCTTTTGAAACTCAAACTCTTTCAGTATATATTCTCTTCTCTTCTCCTTCATTCTGTATTATTTAATCTCTCTCTTTTCTTATCACTAACCCTAATGAGCACAAGAAGAGCCTCTGACAGAATCAAGATGGCTGGAGGTTTGAAACCTGTCTCAGATAAGAAGAGAAAAGAAGCAGTGGAAGAGGTTCAAGAAGTAAGTGGAGACTCTAGCTCCAGAACTCCCAGTGCAGAGGCAGTCCAAGATCCTCCTCCACCAAAGAAGAAGATCAAGAAGGCTACAACCTCCTCTTCACAAAAGCAGAAGAAGCAGAAGGCTATTACAGAAAAGCAACCAGAAAAAGAGCCTACCAGTTCAAAGAAGTTGAAGAAGAAGGTAACTCAGGCAGAAAAAGGGAAAGGGAAGGTGACAGAAGCACAAACAGAAGGTCAATTGGAGAAGGAATTGAAGATATATTCTCAAGTCTCAACAAAGAACACAACTCCAGATGAGACATGGTTTGTCTCAAACATCTCTAGAGGTCAGTGGTTAGATGGTTTTGCTTCAAGGTCTATTGGTTTCTGCAGTTTGGTTAATAAGTATGTATTGGAACACATGAAACTCAAGTGACTCTCTATGTTAAAGAAGAGTTCTTTGTGTTGTATTCTGAATCCTAGAGAAATAGCCTACCCTAGACTCACCAGACTCTTCTATCTGAACTTAACCGAAGTTAAGAGATCTGCACACTTGGTGATCAAATCTAAAGTTGCTGGGATTATAATTGAACTAGATCACTCTGAGTTTGCCACTGTGTTAGGTTGTCCAAAGAGGTATGACACTAGCAACCATCCACTAAATTCAGAAACTTTGAAAATAGCCAAAGAAGAATTCTTTCTTCCAAACATCTCAACCTCAGCAAAACATTTAACACATTCTGTGTTGAATGTTGAAGAAGATTCTTCGGGGAAGAAGATTCTTTTAAGGTGGGTAGATTGTAACACCCCTAACTCCCGTCGGAGAGTTCCTAAGTGCAATATCAAGACTTTGGGGGCGATTTTGTAAATATTTTTGTCACGGATTTAAAGTTGGAACTTCGGAGTATTTGCAATATTTGTGAGTCGTTGGGATGAATTTGAAGCACTAGAAGTCTCCGGGGTGGTAGTGGAATTATTTAACAGTAAGTAGAAGCTTTATTTCTAGTTGTACCCAAAAGTTTAGAAAATTACACTTTCACCCACTTGCATGCTTGCCACTTGTCTACTCCAATTTGACACCTCTCTAGGTGAGGTGGCAACTTCTTCTTCACCTTCCCTACCATCAGATTGTAGAGAGAGAGGGAGATCCCGGGTTGTTTCATTCTGCATCTCTTCAAAGGCTTGAACTTGTGTTCAAGGCATTGAAATTCATTGTCAACACAAGTTATTCTACTTGTTAGAAAGTTTTTCAAAAAGTTGGCATACTCTATTCACCCCCCCCCCCTCTAGAGTATCTTAGTTGCTTATACATCTGCATACTCACACTTTCAACAAATAAATGCAGTAGATGAGACTTCGCTCGGGACGCACAAATGGTAAGTGTGGGAGTATTTGATAACTCCTTAGTTGGAGTCATCTTTTGTATGTAATACACTACTTTTTGTGTGCGTTTCGGTTAAAAGTGATGGAATTTAGGACAATTCTTGTGAAGAAAGAGCTTGTTGTGATTTATTGCTAGTCCGGGCGTTTCTATGCGCTCTTAGATGTTATTTGTCAAATATAATTGCTTGGTATGCTTGTTCATGTTGACATGATAGTAAATGATGATAAAATATTGCTAGGAGTCATGAAAAGAACTTCGGAAGATGAGAAAATCTCGGGAATGGCCAAGAAGAATGAGGAGAAGCAAAGTTAGAGGAGAAAAAGTGACCAACCTTCACTATTTTGATGATATATTGAGTTCTACAAGACCTGATATAGTGAGACCGGAGCCAAATGAAATTAGACTCAAATATCTTCCAAAGGTATGTCACGGAACTCAATCAAAGTCCGGACAAGAAATATATGGTCCTCCGAAGATGACACAAAAACAAAGAAGAGCTGGAAAAGTTCACTGGACCAGTCTTCAGTAATTGGGATGTATATTTAGTTACATATAAAGTTTTGGATCAAGGCCTATGTCATTTGAAATTTGAAATTCAAGGATTTCCAACGATATAAGATAGGCCCAAAACAGAGTCTGGATGAGGGAGAAAAGGCCCGCGCAAGATCAGCTTATGAACTCTGTACGAAAACTGCAAACTAGAGGGGCTGAATTGCAAATTCGGCCACAATACATTAAAAATCGTGCCTAGCCCTATACATCACGATTCTTAGGACGTAAAGGAAGAGTAGGCTGCTGGAGACAAATAAGAACACGTTGGAGGAAGGCTTGGAGCTTGGAGTTCGTCGTGAGAGCGAGGATTCCATGCTTTGATCTCTCTTTCTCTATCTTTTTCATTGTTTTTTTATCATGATCAACATAAACCTCATCTTGTTGATCATGAATCTCAGTAGCTAAGTTAAATATCGGGATTTCTCAACGGTAGCTAGGGTATGAAACCATGTTTGGCGAATTATGAGTTTGATTCATGTTTGATAGAACTTAATAGATGATGAATGTTTTTGCTATGCTTAATTCTTGTTCTTAATCCCTATTTGTGTTGTTTGGCCATCAATATGAATATTATATGTTAAAATTTAGTGAAAGAAACAAATTGTCCGGATAATTGAATTAAGCACGTAGTCACGGGTTAGAGAAATCAATCACAGACTGTAACGTTGAGTAGAATTAGATGATCGTCATTATATGTTTTAGGGATAATTAGAACTTGGTAACTCGGTTGTAATTTGACCTAAGGCTTAGAAAGCCAGCTTTGTAACTCGGTTAGCATTATTGCTCATTTGGAAAATCAAATCATCATCTGTGTTTCATAACGTAATTCATTAACGGTGGATACGTAGTGAACCTAGAGAAAATCCTGATATTCGTCTCTCGTATTGATCTCCGTTCTAATCATTAGATCTTTATTTACTTTCTTAGTTAAACAAATTCTCTAGCTTGACCACATTAAATTTAATCATCCTAATTGATTCTCGACAAGTCCTTTGTGTTTGATAAACCCGGATTTTTGGATATTACTACACGCGACAGCCGAACACTTGCGATTGAATTGTGTCAAGTTTTTTTGGTTGTTTATCTATTTTCTAGCCAATGTGTCTTGCATAGCCAGTTACATATAGGATGTTGAGGTTGTATTGTGAGTCAGTATTGTGATTTTTGTTAAGTTTTACTTATATTGTCGTATTGAGTAGAGTAGTTTATATTCTGTTTGCACTTTTAAATAATTGAGTCTACCCACCAGAAAAGAAAAAAAATCGAGTTGTGTAGTGTCAAATATTTTTGAGTCAAAACCTTGCATATAGAGTTAGGACTTATGAAAAATGAAAAAAAAATCAGAAATTTAGAAAATCCATAAAATTTGAAAATTTGAGAATAATCCAATTGAAGATATTGAAACTGGAGAGAGCTTAGTGAATGAATCCTTTTGAGAAGGGAAACTTTTATTCTTTAATATTTTGTGTAGATGTTTCACTAAGGATGTCCCGAGAATTTTTCGGAAGTTGTGAAAGAATGACATGTTAGTATACCTTAGTATCCTATAGTGGCTAATTAGATTGAGTTTTTATGTAGTTGAATATTCTGTTTTCAAGTGGAAACTTGTGGTCTCTTGTGGACCTTCGTGTTGAGTTGGTTTCATGTGGTACGGTTGCCTCAGGGTAAGTGAAGTTGAGGGGCGTACACCACCATCCCTTACTCTGGTCACATGAGTTAACCGAAAAATCTCACACTCTCTAGCTCACGCTTGAAAAAACAGAGGAGATATGTGCTTAAATGAAAAAAATAAAAGAAAGTGCTCAAATAAGGAGAACAACCAAACGAGCCGAGCTTAGAGAGGAAAATTAGAGTCAAGCCTTATTTCACAGGAGTTGTGACTCCCTTCACCGGGAAAATTTGCAGTCAGAAGCAATAAAGGCTAACAGGGTCTGAAAGCCTAAGATGATTCGGAGAAGAAAGGCTACAGTGAAATCTGATATGAATTAGACTCAATGAAGCTTAGGACGTGATTGTGTCTTGGTTTGAATTGGTGTAAGAAAGGGGACACCTTAGTGAGATTTTGCATATATGGAACCGGTTTTTGACTTCAAATTCTTGCTACGTGGATGTGAATTTCATAAGGATTAGTGAAAGCTTGATGATTTTCAGTTGATGATAGGGAGATTGCCTATTCTTGCCAAAAAGAGAAAAATATTTGTTTTGTATTTTAAATAATTGTTTTAAGATCGATTACAGATTTTCATTGCATCATCTTGCTGCATTTATAGTTTCGTGAGTCATGTTAGAGTCGTTTGAGTCTTGTTGGCTAGTAGACAAATAAATGCAGTAGATGAGACTTTGCTCGGGACGCGCAAATGGTAAGTGTGAGGTTATTTGATAACTCCTTAGTTGGAGTCATCTTTCGTATGTAATACATTGCTATTTTTATGCGTTTCGGTGAAAAGTGATCGAATTTAGGCCAATTCTTGTGAAGAAGAGCTTGTTGTGATTTATTGCTAGTCCGAGCGTTTCTATGCGCTTTTAGATGTTATTTGTCAAATATAAGTGCTTGGTATGCTTGTTCATGTTTTCATGATAGTAAAGGATGCTAAAAGATTGCTAGGAGGCATGAAAGGAAATTCGGAAGATGAGAAAATTTCGGGAATGGCCTAGAAGAATGAGGAGAAGCAAAGTTAGAGGAGCAAAAATGACCAACCTTCACTATTTTGATGATATCTTGAGTTCTACAAGACCTGCTATAGTGAGACCGGAGCCAAATGAAAGTAGACTCAAATATCTTTCCAACGGTATGTCACCGATCTCAATCAAAGGCTGGAAAATAAATATATGGTCCTCAGAAGATGACACAAAAGCAAAGAAGAGTTGGAAAAGTTCACTGGACCAGTCTTCAGTATTTAGGATGTATATAAAGTTACATATAAATTTTTAGATCAAGGCATACGTAATTTGAAATTTGACATTCAAGGATTTCCAACGATATAAGATAGGCCAAAAATTTAGTCCGGAAGAGGGAGAAAAGGCCCGCGCAAGATCAGCTTATGAAATATGTCTGAAAATTGCAAACTAGAGGGGCTGAATTGCAAATTCGGCCACAATACATTAAAAATCGTGCCCAGCCCTATACATCACGAGTTTTAGGACCTAAAGGCAGAGTAGGCTGCGGGAGAAAAAGAAGAACACGTTGGTGGAAGGCTTGGAGCTTGGAGTTCGTCGTGAGAGCGAGGATTCCATCGATTGATCTCTCTTTCTCTATCTTTTTCATTGTTTTTTTATCATGATCAACATAAACCTCATCGTGTTGATCATTAATCTCAGTAGCTAAGTTAAATATCGGGATTTCTCAACGGTAGCTAGGGTTTGAAACCGTGTTTGGTGAATTATGAGTTTTATTAATGTTTGATTGAACTTAATAGATGATGAATGTTTTTGCTATGCTTAATTCTTGTTCATAATCCATCTTTGTGTTGTTTGGCCATCAATATGAAGATTATAGGTAATACGTTAGTGAAAGCAACAAATTTTCTGGATATTTGAATTAAGCACGTAGTCACGGGTTAGAGAAATCAACCACAGAATGTGAACATTGAGTAGAATTAGATGATCGTCATTATATGTTTTAGGGATAATTATAACTCGGTAACTCGGTCGTAATTTGACCTAGGCATAGGAAGCTAGCTTGGTAACTCGGTTAGCATTATTGCTCATTTGGCAAATCAAATCATCATCTGTGTTTCAGAACGTAATTCGTTAACGGTGGAAAGCTAGTGAACCTAGAGAAAATCCTGATATTCGTCTCTCGTATTAATCTCCGTTCTAATCATTAGCTTTTTATTTACTTTCTTAGATTAGTTAAACAAATTCTCTTGCTTCACCGCATTAAAGTTAATCATCCTAATTGATTCACGACAAGTCGTTTATGTTCGATAAACTCGTTTTTCCGGATATTATCACACGCGACAGTCGTACACTTGTGGTTGAATCGTGTCAAGTTTTTGGTTGTTTATCTGTTTGCTATCCAATGTGTCTTGCATAGCCAGTTACATGTAGGATGTTGAGGTTGTATTGTGAGTCAGTATTGTGATTTTTGTTAAGTTTTTATTTATATTATCGTATTGAGTAGAGTATTTTATATTCTGTTTGCACTTTTAAATAATTGAGTCTACCCACCAGAAAAGAAAAAAAAATCGAGTTTAGTAGTGTCAAATTTTTTCGAGTCAAAACCTTGCATATAGAGTTAGGACTTATGAAAAAATGAAAAAAAAAATGAGAAAATTAGTAAATCCATAAAAACTGAAAAAATTGAAAATTTGAGAATAATGCAATTGAAGATATTGAAACGGAATAGAGCTTAGTGAATGAATCCTTTTGAGTGGGAAGTGACGTAGTAGGGAAACTTTTATTCTTCAATATTTTGTGTAGATGTGTCCCTAAGGATGTCGTGGGAATTTTTCGGAAGTTGTGAAAGAATGACATGTAAGTATACCTTAGTTCCTATAGTGTGCTAATTAGATTGAGTTTTATTATAGCTGAATATTCTGTTTTCAAGTGGAAACTTGTGGTCTCTTGTTGATCTGGGGTGGACCTTTGTGTTGAGTTGGTTTCATATGGTATGGTTGCCTCAGCCTAAGTGAATTTGAGGGGCGTACACCACCATCCCTTACGGTGGTCACATGAGTTAACCGAAAAAGCCCACACTCTCTAGCTCACGGTTGAAAAGACAGAGCAAATATGTGCTTAAATGGAAAAAAATAAAAGAAAGTGCTCAAATAAGAAGAACAACAAAATGAGTTGAGCTTAGAGAGGAAAATTAGAGTCAAGCCTTATTTCATAGAAGTTGTGACTCCCTTCACCGGGAAAATTTGCAGTCAGAAGCAATAAAGGCTAACAGGGTTTGAAAACCTCAGATAATTCGGCGAAGAAAGGCTACATTGAAATCTGATCTGAATTAGACTGAATGAAGCTTAGGACGTGCTTGTGTCTTGGTTTGAATTGGCGGAAGAAATGTGACACCTTAGTGAGCTTTTGCATATATGGAACCGGTTTTTGACTTCAAATTCTTGCTACGTGGATGTGAATTTCATAAGGATTAGTGAAAGCTTGATGATTTTCAGCTGATGATAGGGAGATTGCCCATTCTTGCCAAAAAGAGAAATTCGATGTTTTTTTCAAATAATTATTTTAAGATCGAGTCTAGATTTGTATTTGCATCATCTTGCTGCATTTATAGTGTCGTGAGTCATGTTAGAGTCGTTTGACTCTTGTTGGCTAGTAGACAAATAATTGCAGTAGATGAGACTTTGCTCGGAACGCGCAAATGGTAAGTGTGAGGGTATTTGATAACTCCTTAGTTGGATTCATCTTCCGTATGTAATACATTGCTATTTGTGTGCGTTTCGGTGAAAAGTGATGTAATTTAGGTCAATTCTTGTGAAGAATGAGGTTGTTGTGATTTATTGCTAGTCCGGGCGTTTCTATGCGCTTTTAGAAGTTATTTGTCAAATATAATCGCTTGGTATGCTTTTTCATGTTGTCATGATATGAAAGGATGCTAAAAGATTGCTAGGAGGCATGAAACGAACTTTGAAAGATGAGAAAAGCTCGGAAATTGCCAAGAAGAATGAAGAGAAGCAATGTTAGAGGAGCAAAAGTGACCAACCTTCACTATTTTGATGATATCTTGAGTTCTACATGTACTATCCCGCATTTTTTAATCCAATATTTTTTATCTTAATATGATTATGTTAGTTTTTTTTACATGATTAATTTAGATGAGAGATGTCAATTATTAATAAATACTTTGTTTGTTAGTATTTATGAAGGACATATGTTGGAGCAATGATAAGTTGGAGTCTTTCTAGAGATTTCATAAAATTTGGGTTGAATTTATTTTTAGGATATGCTAGAAAAGTATACAGTGGGGTCTATTTGAAAATATAAGATTTACTAGGTACATATGTAGAATATAGGAAAAACATCATAATATCTAGCATTCAAAAAATATTATTAAAAAAAAGGAAGTAATAAAATTTTATTGTCTTGTCCCAAAGTGTTGTCATGTAGAAAAACAAATTGTATTATCTTGTCAAAATGTGTGGTCTAATCTTGTTGGTGATGTGACAATACAAGAAATTATTGTCAAGTGTTTAAAAAAATGTATATTATGTGTTGTCTAATCTTGTTGGTGATGTGACTACACAAGGATGTGTTGTCTTGCCTAAAAGATGTGTATTGTCTTGTCAAAAATATATGTTGTCTAATCTTGTCCAATTCTTTAGAGGCTAAAAACAACTCTTTTTAAATAATTAGTTCAAAATTTAATATTTATGATGTGACCACACAATGTAGTATTTATGGGACATGTCATGATGTAGGAAGTTGATACTTGAACACAAAGTACCAAATTAAAAATTAGAACAAAGAAGAATTTTATATTAAACTTACTATTGCAATGAAAATTCTTCATGGAACTCTCACTATAAATAGCACCTTCCCACATTATGACCAACAAGAGAGAAAGAAGGAGGAAGTTAGAAAGAAAAATAGAGAGATAGGCTACGGTGAGGAAGAGGAAGAAAAGAAGAAGAAAAAAAAAAAGACAGAAACAAAGAGAGAAATAGAGAGAATGGTGTATGGGTGGGAGAAGATAAAAAGGGGGAGAAGTTGTTAAAATTTTTGGAGCACCAAAACTATTGGAGGAAGAATCATTCAATGCCTTGTTTGGTGGCGACTCTTTTAAGATTCATTTGGAGCATTTATTGGAGCTATTCTTGAAGTTATTTGGAAGACATATTTGTGAGAATGAGCACTCTTCACGTGTACGAATGCAGGGGCGCTGTGAGTAAAAATTATTATTTTTAGCAAGTTATATTCTTACTAAGTTATGATTTTCTAGAAAGATTTCATTTTCTGTTACGTAAATTTTAGAATTTGTGAATCATGTTCCAACAAAGAATTTTTTTTTCCCGCTCTATGAATTTGAAATAATCTTATGAATAAGATTAAAACTTAACATTTTGTGCTCCCCTTTAATAAAAATTTACTATTTAAGTATATTATGTGGTTTTATTACTTGGAAAATGTGTGTCATAAATATTATTTAGACACTTTGAGATGACGTTATGCCTTGGGACACTTGAGTATTTTCTGGCCCGGCCATCGGGATATAATAGATGGTTTTCTCATTTTCTGGCTCGTTCGCAGGGATATAATATGCGATGTGCCACAAAGATGGCGTATTCTGGACATGTCAAATTTCTGTTTGATACGATGGTTACCAATGGCATTAACTGAATCTGAAATTCTGTTATCCGTTACGAGATATTTGATAAATGATATGTTCAGTATTAAAATTTCTGGCATTCTGGAAATATTCTGAATATGAGTAGTTTGGCATCATCTGAAAAGTATATTTTTTAAGTTTTCAACAAGATTTCTACACGGTTCAAACCACGTGAGTTTTGTTCGAGGCCTTGGTGGCCGGTCTCGACCCTCGGTCTCGACTTAATCAACAGGGTCCGAGAAAGTGGGTCGTGACAACGTGGTATTAGAGCCTGGTTCGAGTTGGGTACGTTCATAAGAACTTTTTGGATAATTATTATGAGGTTGATGAAGGTAATGGTTTGAATAGATTGGAGCTTGGCAGTAATGTTTTTGGTTTTGCAGTCCACCGTATAGTTTTGAAATTATATTACGTAGAATTATTGGAGTTATGTAGTAAAAGAGTAATTTTTCTGGACATATGGATTTAGAAATAGGTGATATCTATAGTTTTGGAGTTAAGTCAATCTTGGGTATGATCTAGTTTACACTATATTAAATGGTCGGGGTTTGAAGTCATATTTTGATTTAAGCTTGCTTGGCGAACCTTGGGTAGATTAATATTGTTGAAATTATACCATATTGGGGGTTTCTTAGAAGAATTTTGCATTTAATGTTGAGCTTCTTGTCTAAAAGTATGATCACTAGAGTCCTTGTGGTTGAATTTGGAGTTCTTGGAATCACCATCGTATGTTGGACGACTCCTTTGGAGATGCTTGACTTAGGACTCAACAATACTTGCTTAATTTAAGTTATGTAGTTATTTGTAAATAGTAACTTATAAATTAGATCATGTAACAATTTCTAAATATTAAACGAAAAATATTATTTATCTTCCTTAAGTTTACAAAAGTTTGGGGTTTGTGTTGGAATGAAATAATTGACTATGAATTGAGAAACTATCAAGAATCATTTGTCAAATAGAATAAACATTAGTCATGAAGAATGGAATTGTTAATTGACATGTATACTTTTGGGTTTGAGGTATCTGATGTAAGCTAGTATGTTAGTATTTCTTAGTGTGAAACAGAATTAACACTTTTGGATTATAGAGTACAACAACAACAACATCAACAACGACAAAATCCTCTAATGTCGATTATCTTGGTTGAATTTTCCATGACATCTCAAATGAATAATTATTAAATCATAATAAAAAAAATATTATTCATCTTCAATATATTTGGGTTAACTAGTAAGCAGTCTTTTGGTTTAGCAGAGATATGTTAATAAGATAAAATGAATACTCTTTACTATAGGATTAAAAAAATAAATCATAAATGGGAGTTTCTTTCGAATAGTAATAGTGTTATTGCATACGAATTAATATTTTTCTTATAAGAATCGGGAGTGTGACACCAACTTATTCACAAGTTTAATTAATCTATATGATAAGGAAGTTACATCCTATTTGGTGAAAGTAAGGTTTGCGGTAACTTATTCGGAGGCTAAGAGAAAAATGACTGTAGTAATAAAATATTGGTCAAGTTGACCCTTCACTGAAAGAAAATTATAATTTGGGTTGACAACATAGTCACTAATTACTTTGTGATATAAGGTCTAGATATCGGATTTCATTTATTTACTCAAGAGCAAGAAATTGGTGCCATTGTGCAATATGATCTTGATGACTATGTTAACCATGGAAGCAAACAATATTAATCTTCTGGAATGTAATTAATAACATTGGTTTATTGACAAATAGTTTCTTTATCAGATACATACTAATATTCGGTTGTCGACAGCTGAGCGATAAACTACCTTGGTCAGAAAGACCTATCCAATAGATATGTCGATTTAAAATGTTTCGGGAAAAATTTCTATTTTATTGAAAGTTTCTATTTAGACACATTTTTATGGAAGGGCATGCTCTTTTTTTCAAATACTTGGGAGTTATGATGTGTATGAAAATTATAGTGTTGGTTATGGCACAATTTAGTGAATATTGGAATGAATATGGGGGGTAACTAATTAGCTCAATGTCATTAGAAGATAAGTCAGGGAGCGTGACTACACTATGTTCTTCTCTTACTCCTTTTGGAAATTTAAGATCATGATATATGTGTCAAAAGGTTATTAATGAGTTAGCAATTTTACCAAGCCGTGTTATGCAGCACTGAGAATATTTGAATTTTTTTTTACGCATAAAAGATTTCTTGTTAAGGTAAAACAAGCGCTAAAAGTTTTTTGATGAGTAATAGTGGTGGTTTGGTTGATGCGTTTGATGATTGTAATTGAAACTAAATTTATAATGTGATTCTCTATGAAATTATCAAATGAGGCATGAAGTCAGCCTTGCAGTTTTCTTATGGAGTAATTATAGAGTCCATTCAGGGTGAATGAAACTAAAGATTAAATAGAAGTCGTGAGATTGGATTGTTGGAGAAGAATAGTTTGAAATTTTTGAGTTTATGATTAATAAATTTGAGGTCTATTCTTATGGAATGGTTCTATAATGTTATTATAATGTGTGATGCTTAGTGCTTCTGTCTCGAGGAAAATAAATAGTTTCGGTAATGTTAAGATTTTAAGGTAACACGTATACCTACAAAAAAAATCATATTGATAATGAATTATTGTTTTGGCGCAATGATTTTTAACATGAATATTTGGTGGTCAACTAATAACGCCCAAGTAGGGGTTATCTTATAGCCTGAAAAGACGTGTATGTGTGCTGGAAAACCGCGTTTTAGCCAGAATTCACCCTCAGAAAGCCTCGGTTTTAGGAACAAGATGCTAATTTTCTCTTCGTAAATTTCTGCTTATTTGAATAATTTCGAGATATGATTGCGGGTTTGTTCATGTTGTCTTTACAGGAACAGGTTCGGGAAGTGCATTGGGATGCGTGCCGAGACAGAACCGGGTTCGCCTCGGGAAACATGCAGAAAATGCTCAGAGCAGGATTTGACCGAGACTGGTACAAGGGAGAGCGGAACAGAAAACGGAAAGACTGTAGGAGAAACGGCCAGTGAAAACCGACCGAGAAAGGAGAAAATGCCAAAACCCAGAATTGCTACAGACCCGAGCCGGTAGTGAAAACGTCCGGTTAGGGTTAGGAAGAGAAGACAGGATTTAGCACCTTACCCCGATGGACCGACCAGAGAAGGGGAGTTAGGACTAGCCTGAAAACGTTGAGACCAACTGTTAGAGAATCTGACCCGGGCCATCAGGACAGGTCAGAAACCCTAACAGCCTTAGAACGAGACTGCAGATTTAGGCAGCTTAACAGGAATCTGACAGTCTGCAGGATTGTGATAACGTGCAGGGAAAGAAAAGATACTGCACAATTGGTACGTGGCACGGATAACGAGGCTGCTGTGTGTTTTCATATCAAAACTAGGACGAAAATCTATAGAGACCCTAGGGGATCCTGGATTATAGTATCTCAAACCCTAGTTTTACAGCCTTAAGATTATTCAGAAAATTCTCACAAAAAGATTTACGTTTCAGTTATTTACTTTCAATACTTAGTTCGGAAACAAACTCTCAAAATATTCCTCCTTTTTACACTCTGCAACTTAAAACTGATTAGTAGAAAAACCTGCAAAGTCCCTGTGAGATCGATAATCCGAGTTGAAAATACTCTCTATATTACTTGATTCGTATACTTGCGAATAGCACGCTAGAAAGCGCATCAAGTTTTTGGCGCCGTTGTCGGGGACTTTTTAGGGTTTATTTAGTAGTCGGAATTAATTTCCAAAGTTTTTATTTTTTTATTTTATTTTTTATTTTTATTTTTTTTGTTATCTCACTGCTCTTGAGATCTCTATTTTTTCAGGATGGGCGACAATACCGAGAGAACGCCAGAACTGCCCGAGACACGTACTCCAGCCGAGATGGCTCGGTACATTGAGGATTTGATCGCAGCAGGTTTTGCTGCCCGTAACAACCAGAGGACGTACAACAGGTCTGGAAAGGCGTAGGTGGAAAACTTTGAGGTCCCTACGGGAGGACATGAGCCAGCTATTGTGGTGCCCGAGATCACCGCAGAACACTGTGACATCAAACCCTCCATCATCCTGACTGTTCAGACCCTCTGCCCGTTTTATGGCAAAGCCGACGAAAACTCGAACGACTTCATCGGGAAGTTCGAGGACTACTGCAACAAAGTCCGGTATAAGGGAGTTGGAGCCGAGGCGCTCATGCTAATTCTCTTTCCGTACTGCCTGTACGGAGTGGCCAAAGACTGGCTCGAATCCCGACCACCCCGATCCATCACTACATGGGAAGGATGCTTGACGGACTTTTAGGCCAAATTTTACCCCGCTTCCCGGGTTATTCTACTACAGAGCGAGATTTTGTCATTTAAGCAGAAGATGGGGGAGACGGTGGTAGACGCATGGGACAGGATAATGAGATTGGTGAAAAGGTGCCCTAATCACGGTTTTGGAGATCAAAAGATTCTGCAGGTTTTCTACCATGCACTAGACGTGGAGAGCGCTGACAGGATTGACAGAGAAGTCGGGGGAAACTTCCTGTACCATGTGGACAAAGACGGTGCTTATGAGCTCATGAAGCAATTAGCCAAGCAGGACACTCGACTGTTTGACGATCGTAGGATCACGGCCCGAGCCGAGCCAGCAGAAGATGACCGGATAGATAATCTGGCCAAGATCGTGCAAGACTTGGTTAAGAAAGTCTACTCGGACAAGAAGGCCGTTGCAGCAGTAGGAGAACCTGATTTGGACGCGGCCATCGAGGGGCTCAGGACTGAGGATGCCAATTACGTACAGCAGCAGTGGGACCCGAGCCGGTACAGACTGGGTACGAGAGATCATCCCGGGTTCCGTTCCGGAAACCCGAATTCCGCAATTTATGTACCGGGATTCCAGAACGAGCCACCGGCTCAGCAGGCCACACCAGTACCACAGGTTCAGCCAGGCCCATCTGCACAGCAGTACGACAGTCAGATGAAGAAAATCGAGTCCATGTTTCAGACCATAGAGTCCTGGTTTGCACACATGGACACCCTGACAGCCAAAGTGCAGACGACCAAAACAGAACTGCGCGCTTTGGAGGTACAAGTAGGCCAGTTGGCACAGCAGTTAACGGAGAGACAACAAGGAAACTTACCCTCGACCACAGTAAATAATCCACGTGCTCATGTCAATGCCATCACCACTCGGAGTGGATTAGTACTACAGGATCCGCAGTACCCTAGCCATACACGTGCAGAAAAGTCGAATGAAATTGAACACGAAGTCTTTGGCCAGGATAACAGTTCAGCCGTAGGCCCCCAGCCGAAGGGCTCGGTTGAGCAGGATGCAGTGCAGAATGAAAAGGAAGCTGAAACGGTACTTATCTCCAAGGAGGTGTCGTATCCTTCGAAGACACGGAAGAGGGATGATAGCAAGGACTACGCCAGATTTCTTGAGATGTTCAAACAGCTGCAGATCAACATACCCTTTGCGGAGGCTTTGGCAAAGATGCCCACTTATGCCAAGTTCCTCAAAGATATTTTGTATGGAAGGAGGCGTATGAGCGATTTCGAGACAATAAATCTGACGGCAGAGGTGAGAAATTGTGTGAAGAATGGGCTACCGAGGAAGAGGAAGGACCCTGGCAGTTTTGTCATCCCGGTGACCCTAGGTAATGCTTACATAGGAAAGGCTCTGTGTGACCTAGGGGCCAGTATCAATCTGATGCCCTTTTCGATTTTCAAAACTTTGAAAGTCAGTGAACTCAGGCCCACCAGAATCAAGCTGCAGATGGCGGACAGATCCGTGAAGCAGGCTTACGGAGTTATTGAAGACATTCTGGTGAAAGTCGGAGAATTGATTTTTTCGGCAGATTTTGTGATTCTTGACATGGAGGCAGGAGACGTACCACTCATTCTGGGCAGACCGTTTTTGGATACCGGAGAAGCCATGATAAACTGCAAGAGCGGAGAACTGACTATGCAGATTAATGAAGACAAGGAGAAGTTCAACGTTTTCAAAAATCTGCAACTACCGAATTATTACGAGCATGAAGACATCTACGCAGTGGAGGTAGTCGAAGAAGGCTGGGAAAACGAGGAGATGGACGAACTATGGGAAGAGATTGACAGAGTGGACAGAGAGAACGAGGAGAGATTCCAGGAGGAGCAGGCCATGCAAGCTGAAAACCGGATCGGTTTACAGCTGGAAGAAAAAGGTGGACAGAAATTGGCCCTGGTCCTGTCACTCAAAGAGCCACCGACCCGAGAGATTAAACCGCTCCCGAGCCATCAAAGTTCGGCACAGCCAAAGCAGTTTCAAGTAGGTCAGACAGTACTTCTCTGCGAGTCTCGGAAGCAGTTTTTCACGGGAAAATTGAGATCTCGGTGGTCAGGACCGTTTATCATCAAAGAGGTACTTACTTGGGATGCGGTTGAATTGGAGAATCTGCATGACAGTGCAACTTGCAGGGTGAGCGGAAACCGGGTCAAGCCATATTTGGGCCCAGAAGCAGACGTCAAGGTAAACCCTGGCGGTTTTGACGTCCCTTGAGCAAACATGAGGTAACAGGGTCGGGCCGTCGACCGTAAATTACAAGCGCTGGTTGGGAGGCAACCCAACGTAGTAAGTTAGTTTAATTTAGTTAAGTTTTTTTTAAGTTTTGAATTTTGAGAGAGGTAAGATGAGTGGGTATTAACTTTGAATTGAGCATGTGCAGATACAGCACAGCAGAAAACGAGAACAAAACGGAGCAGAAATACTTTGTGTGTCTCTTTTAAGCCCGTCTTGTGCGTATAATACGCACACAGGGGGTAGTGAGAGAAAAAAAAATCTATGTCCAGGCTGCGGTGTGCGTATTTTACGCACACAGCAACCACGTTTGCCAAAAAAAAAAAACTGAGAATTGCCACTGTCTGCGTATTTTACGCAGTCAGCAGCAATTTTCAGAAAAAAAATGGCATTTTGCCTGCTGTCTGCGTATTTTACGCAGAACCTGCGTATTATACGCAGGCAGTAAGACAAACATCAATTTTTTTTGCATTTTTGTTCACTTCAGATGGCACAGTATGCGTATTATACGCACAAAACTTCAGTTTTTTTCAAATTCTACATGAAGGGCAGTTTTGTAATTTTGGCAAAAATAGGGTTTTTAAGGCCGACGGGTTGGAGCCATTTTTGGCCTCTTTCCTCTCTCTACCTCCATACACAGAATCGTGGGGTTTGAAGCGAATTCAGAATATTTCGTAGAAGGAAAGGCAAATTTTCGAAAACTCGAAGAATCTACCCCGGTGTGTTCTGGCACACTCGACCATCACAGGGACTCGTACGAGTTGGGGATTTTTCAGGAACGGTTTTTCTGCATAATAGAGCAATCGACCCCGGAGTACGAAAATACACTCGACCATATGGGAGCACATTGTCGGACACAATGGTGCTCAGGGATTGCACATTTGAAGAGCGCATACAGAGCCGGAAGGTTGACAACTTCCGTCGAGAAATTTTCTGGAGACCGGTCAACGGTCCTCCTCTGCCGGAATTTGCATAAAATTCCGCACCTGTAAGAACTGACTCTGGGTGCCCAGGTTCAATTTCTGTCTCTCGCTTTATTTTTCTGCGTATGCTACCAGTTGTTCCCATGGTACAAAACTTACTTGCTAGTCCTTCTGATGTACTTCCTGAAATTCTCAAAAGTATGTTTTTAAATGAGGAAAGTTATAGAAATGAGATTTCTGCTTTAAATATTAAGATTCATGAGCAGGTAAAAGAAAACCTGGACCTTGTGTTTTCAAAAAAAACTGTTGAAGTTTCTAAGACAAAGCTGGAAAAAGACTTCAAGGCCTCGGACAGCAAGTTCAAAGTCTTGAAGGCACAGATAAAAGAGGTTGTTGATCAAAACACTCTTTTAATTGAAAGATATGTTGATCTAAAGGCTCATTCTGAGAATTTAGAACAACAGGTCTGTACTTTGACTGAGAAACTTCAAGAGTCCAAGAAGATCCTAGCTAAGTTTACAGGCTCAGAACATAATCTGAATCTCATTCTTCGAGGAAGTCTGAAATCAATGCATAAAAGTGGGATTGGCTATAATCCAAATTTTCCAAAGAAAGGCCAAACTACTTTTGTCAAATCTGGTAGCAGACATTCTCCAAAATGTCATTACTGTGGAAAAATTGGTCATGTCAGATTAACTTGTCCCTTCAGAAGATCAGAACCTCACATTATGAGGAATACTTATCCTTATCAGCTTAAGGTACAGGTTAGGAAGATTTGGGTTCCAAAAGGAATTAGGCCACCAAATATGGCTGATTCCGAGTATGACTCAAAGTTCTGCACTTGGTCTAACAGCATGTTGAGGCAATGATTTGTTTTTTGCAGGATGTCACCAAGGCCTTGAAAGATCAGAAATGGATATTAGACAGTGGATGTTCTAGACATATGAGTGGAAAGAGGTCTCTCTTTACTGAACTTACAGAAAAATCTGGAGGAACAATCACACTTGGTGACAAATCAAAATGCAATATCATTGGTATATGTAGTATTGGTAATGGTTCTAAAAATTCTATATCTGATGTTTATCTGGTAGATGGACTTAAGTATAATTTGCTTAGTATCTCTCAGTTATGTGATAAAGGTTATAAAGCTGTATTTGACAAGGATAAATGTGTGGTGCAAGATGAGAAATCTGGTGATTGCATACTCACTGCGCCTAGATCATATAACCTATATGCTATGAATACTAACAGTTTTGCAGGTGACAAGCTAAAATGCCTCAAGGCCTTGAAGGAAGATTCAAAGCTTTGGCACAGAAAGCTTGGGCATATTAGTATACATACTTTGAACAAACTCATCTCAAAGGACTTGGTAAGAGTTTTACCATCACATAAATTTTCAGATGATGAGGTTTGCAAGGCATGTGTACAAGGTAAACAGACCAGAAGCTCTTTCAAGTTAAAGAACTTTGTAAGTACTTCTAGACCCTTAGAATTGTTGCATATGGACTTATGTGGTCCTATGAGAGTTCAGACCCCAAAAGGTAAAAGGTATATGCTTGTTATAATTGATGATTATTCTAGATTTACTTGGGTGATGTTTATTAGAGACAAAACTGAAGCTTTATCTGAGTTTTCTAGATTGTGCGAAGAGCTTCAAACTTTGAAAAATTTACTTGTTGCATCAATTAGAAGTGATCATGGTAGAGAGTTTGATCAAATTGACTTTGATTTGTTTTGTGCAAAGCATGGCATTTCACACAACTTTTCTGCACCTAGAACTCCACAGCAAAATGGAGTAGTTGAAAGGAAAAATAGGACACTTGAGGATATGTCCAGAACCATGCTTCTTGAAAGTAATTTGCCAAAGTTTTTATGGGCAGAAGCTGTTAACACTGCCAATTATGTGCTGAATTGATGCTTGATCAGACCTATTTTGAAAAAGACTCCCTATGAACTGTTTAAAGGGAGAAAGCCTACTGTCTCTTATTTTAAGCCTTTTGGTTGTATCTGTTTTGTGCATAATAGTGGTAGAGATAATCTTGGTAAGTTTGATGCTAGAAGTGATGAATGTGTATTTCTTGGATATTCTCAAACTAGCAAAGCTTATAGAGTTTATAATAGAAAAACCATGATTGTGGAAGAGAGCATTCATGTAATTTTTGATGAAAGTACTAAGGATTCTCTGAGTGAAAGTTTTGCAGATCTAGATTTGAACAACCATGAATCAGATGATGATGCTGTGAAAGAAGACAAAGGCAAAACTATTGTACAGAATCAACCAGCAGAATCTCAAGGCCTTGAACCTCCTGCTGAACCAAAAACTCAAAGCCTTGAGACAGAAGCTGAAACTTTCTATGATGCTCCATCTACTGTTTCAGGGACTCAAAGCCTTGAAGGAGAATACTCCTGGGTACCAAGAAAGAAATTTAAGTATCATACAGACCATCCAGCTGACAACATTATATCAGATCCATCAACTGGAACACAGACAAGAGGACAGTTAAAGAACCTGTGTGCTTTTAGTGCATTTGTCTCTTTGATTGAGCCTAAGAATACCAAGGAAGCTCTGGAAGATACAGAATGGATTATTGCAATGCAGAGTGAGCTGAATGAGTTTGAAAGGAACAAGGTTTGGAATCTGGTTCCCAAACCTAAAGAGAAATCAGTTATTGGAACCAGATGGGTATTCAGAAACAAGCTTCATGAGA
This sequence comes from Linanthus parryae, assembly GCA_023055425.1. Lineage (NCBI taxonomy): Eukaryota > Viridiplantae > Streptophyta > Magnoliopsida > Ericales > Polemoniaceae > Linanthus > Linanthus parryae. The sequence continues at coordinate 78,672,340 of JALGPY010000005.1, forward strand.
ATGGCAAAGTGGTAAGAAATAAAGCCAGACTGGTAGCTCAAGGATATAATCAGGAAGAAGGTATAGATTATGAGGAGACTTTTGCTCCTGTTGCCAGGTTAGAAGCTATTAGAATACTTCTTGCATTTGCATCTCACAATCACATAAAGCTTTATCAAATGGATGTTAAATGTGCTTTTCTAAATGGATATTTAAAAGAAGATGTTTTTGTAGCACAACCTCTATGTTTTGAAGATGAAAATTTTCCTGATCATGTTTATAAACTGGATAAAGCTCTCTATGGTTTAAAACAAGCTCCAAGGGCTTGGTATGACAAACTTCCAAAATTTTTACTTGAAAACAATTTCAGAAGAGGCTTAGTTGACAAAACTCTTTTCATTAAACATCAACAAAGTGATCTGTTAGTATTTCAGATTTATGTGGATGATATATTGTTTGGTGCTACTAATGATGCTCTTTCAAAAGAGTTTTCTAGTCTGATGTGCAGGGAGTTTGAGATGAGCCTAATGGGTGAACTAAATTTCTTTCTTGGACTTCATATATTAAAAATGAATAAATGAATTTTTGTGCATCAAGGAAAATATACCAAGGACTTATTGAATAAGTACAACATGTCACAGTCCAAGGTGCTTAAGACCTCTATGAGTTCATCACTCTCTTTAGACAAAGATTCAACTGGTAAGAGTGTGAATCAGAAGGAATAGAGAGGTATGACTGGATCACTGTTATATTTAACTGCTAGCAGACCTGACACTATGTTCAGTGTCTGTATGTGTGCTAGATTTCAAGCAGATCCTAAGAAAAGTCATCTAACTGCAGTTAAAAGAATTTTTAGATATTTGAATGGAACCAGAGACTTAGGGCTTTGGTATCCAAGAAGATCTAATTTTATGTTGAGTGGCTATTCAGATGCAGATTTTGCAGGATATAAAGTAGGCAGGAAAAGTACTTATGAATGCTGTCAATTTCTTGGATCTTCATTGATTAGTTGGCATTCTAAAAAGCAAAATTATGTAGCATTATCAACTGCAGAAGCTGAATATATTGCAGCTGGTGCTTGCTGTTCACAAGTGTTATGGATTGCTCAGCAACTTAGAGATCTTGGCTACAACTTTAGAAATGTGCCAATTCATTGTGACAATACAAGTGCTATTTCAATCTCTAAGAATCCAGTTCAGCACTCAAGGACAAAGCACATAGATGCGAGACATCATTTCCTTAGAGATCATGCAGAACAAGGTGATGTTGTGTTAAATTTTATCTCTACTTCAATGCAGATTGCTGATATTTTCACTAAACCTTTGCCAGATGATAGTTTTTCATCTCTAAGGCTTGAATTGGGGATGTTAAACAATGATGCATTGGTTTAGGGGGAGTATTAGTACCTATATGTGAATATGTGCTGGAATCTCAAAGCCTTGAGATTATACTTTCTGAAGCCTTGAAAGTATAGCTCAAAGCTTTGAAGTTTCTGTAGGGTTTTGATTCATGGATCGCGCAAACGGAAGCATAATCAAACAAACAACCATGCAAAACCCTCCAAGGATCACAAGTCTAGATGCATAACGATAGTGAAAGTAAGAAATCATAAACACACCTTTGGGTTCTCCTTGATGACTTCAAACGCGAATAGTGTCACGTTCTCTATAGTTGATCCACGCCTAGAGTTGTTCCTAGATCTCCAATCTCCTTGGTGCTAGCCCGGAATGAAAGGAGGGTGAAAGAATCACGCAAAACGAGGCACAAAAGGGGGCTCGGCCCTCTTGTGGCGTCGGGGACGAGTAGGCGGCGGCAAGGGGGCGGCGTCCCTCTTGTTGCTTGCTCTCTCTCTCCTTTGTTCTCTCCTACTCTTGTTATGTTCTCTTCAGAGCATAAGTTATGTAGGGAAGGAAGGAAGGAGGGTCCTTTATATAGTCCAACAACTCCTTGTTAACTACCTAAAGGACTTATTCTAGTCCTACTAGAATTCAATTTAGTCCCTTCCTTGCAAATTAGTCCCTACTAAGTTTGCAAGGGTTTGCAAAGTGATCCTTCTAATTAATTAATCCAATTAATTAATTCCCAAATCTAGTACAACTCTATATAGCGTGTGACCCCATAGGTTCTATCTAGTTGGTAGCAACTCTTTGCTAATATGGAGCGGTTTCTAGCAAAACATCCATTCTAGCCAACTAATAGAATAGTCATCTAGACAACCTTGTACAAGTAATTGTCTCATCCCTTTGCCTCCATATCCGGATTGGACACGAGACATACAAGTCACACTCGTATATCCAATCCCTAGTTTCTCGATCCATGGAATAGCCTTATTCGTGCAAATAACATCAATATCCCATATATTGATTTATTTGAGTCTGGCCAGACATTCTATAAGCACTATCCTCGAGTGGCCTTGGATATTTGCTCCCGTTATGTGGGAGGGGCAAATCCTCTCTACGTCCACTACGATCTCTAAGCTTGCTTCTCATTGTATCCAGTACACGCCTTTATAACTACCCAGTTACGGTGTAGCGTTTAACGCTACCAAGATCACAATGATCCACAACTAGAATATCTAGTGACTTCAAGTCTAAGGATGACAATACCATTGTACCCGAGAAGCACTTGTGACTCAACATAACGTGTATGTAGCCTTCTCGGTAATGGGTCAATCCAGTGCAACATTCCGTAATGCACACCTATGTGTTGGATCATGATATCTCCATATCAATCCAACCCCATACTAGTCTATAGATGATTGTCCCAATTAATCATTATACTTGACTAGGGATATTTAAGATAAACAACACGATTGTAAATCTAAGGACTTCATTATATTAAATATCCAATAAATAATAAATGAATTTCTAGCCAATTACAAATTCATACTAAACTAGATTGCCTCTAGGGCATCTATTCCAACAGTCTCCCACTTGCACTAGAGCCAATCTGGCGCATCTCGTATGCCCATACTCCTAGTGTGCCCTTCATGCTTCCACTGCGTGAGAGGCTTCGTAAGCGGGTCTGACAGATTATCATCTGTAGGAATCTTGCATATCCGAACGTCTCCTCTATCAATAATATCTCGAATCAGATGAAACTTCCTGAGCACATGCTTGGACTTCTGGTGCGATCTGGGTTCCTTTGATTGCGCGATCGCCCCAGTGTTGTCACAAAACAACTCCACTGGATCCGCAATGCTAGGGACCACACCAAGTTCAGAAACAAACTTTCTGATCCAAACAGCCTCCTTTGCCGCGCCATTTGCAGCAATGTACTCAGCCTCTGTTGTAGAATCAGCTACCGTCTCTTGCTTGGAACTCTTCCAGCTCACAGCTGCTCCAATCAGGCAAAACACATATCCCGACTGTGATCTGAAGTCATCTCTATCGGTTTGGAAGCTTGCATCAGTGTAACCCCTTACACGCAACTCTTCCTCACCGCCAAACATCAAGAAAGCATCCTTAGTTCTTCTCAAGTACTTTAGGATGTTCTTGACAGCAATCCAGTGACTCTCACCCGGATTGGATTGGTATCTGCTTGTCATACTCAAGGCATATGACACATCTGGTCTAGTACATAACATGGCGTACATGATAGATCCTATGGCCGAGGCATAGGGAATCCTACTCATGCGTTCCTTCTCAATCTCATTGGAAGGGCATCCACTCTTCGAAAGAGTGATTCCATGTGACATGGGCAAGAATCCCTTCTTGGAATCTTGCATGTTGAACCGCTTCAACACCTTGTCAATATATGTACTTTGACTTAGGCCTAGCAACCTCTTAGATCTATCTCTATAGATCTTTATACCGAGTATATAGGCTGCTTCCCCTAAGTCCTTCATTGAGAAACACTTTCCTAGCCAATCTTTCACAGATTGCAGCATGGGAATGTCGTTTCCAATGAGTAGTATGTCATCCACATACAAGACCAGAAAAGCTACAGAGCTCCCACTAACCTTCTTGTAGACACAAGACTCATCTTCGTTTCTGATGAAGCCAAACTCTTTGACCACTTCATCAAAACGTCGATTCCAACTCCTAGAAGCTTGCTTCAATCCATAAATGGATCGTTGCAGCTTACAGACTTTGTTGGCTTGCTTTGGAACCTCAAAACCCTCCGGCTGCATCATATACACGTCCTCGAGGAGATTCCCATAAAGGAATGCTGTTTTGACATCCATCTGCCAAATCTCATAGTCGTAGTATGCTGCAATTGCAAGTAGGATTCGGATGGATTTGGTCATTGCGACTGGTGAAAAGGTTTCATCATAGTCAATACCATGAATCTGTCTGAATCCTTTAGCCACCAATCGGCCCTTATAGGTAATCACATTACCATCCATGTCGATCTTCTTCTTGAAGACCCACTTGCACCCTATGGGCCGCGCCCCATCAGGTGGTTCCACCAAAGTCCATACTTTGTTGGTATACATAGATTCCATCTCGGATCTCATGGCTTCAAGCCACTTCTGCGAGTCTGGGCCACTCATGGCCTCCTCATAGGTAGTAGGCTCATCATCTATGAGCATCGTGTCACCGGAATCAGTTACGAGAAGTCCGTACCTCTCGGGTTCCTAGCGCACTCTACTAGATCTACGAAGCTCTTGTGTTACCTGAACAGGTGGATCCACAACTGCTTGTGATTCCTGTTCATGTTCCATAATCGGTTCAGTAATTTGTGGTTCTTGAACTTCTTCAAGTTCTACATTCCTCCCACTTGCTTCTTTAGAGACAAACTCTCTTTCTAGAAACACGCCGGTCCGAGCAACAAACACTTTGTTTTCGGTTGGATTGTAGAAGTAGTATCCCTTAGTTTCCTTAGGGTACCCCACAAATTTACACTTATCCGATTTAGGCCCTAGTTTGTCTGATTGTAAACGTTTTACATAGACATCGCAGCCCCAAATCCTTATGAACGACAGTGTGGGACGCCTCCCACTCCACATCTCATATGGTGTCTTCATGACTGATTTAGATGGAACACGGTTAATGGTGAAAGCTGCACTTAATAGAGCGTAGCCCCAAAATGACAATGGAAGATCGGTTTGACACATCATAGACCGAACCATATCCAATAGGGTTCGATTCCTCCTCTCGGACACGCCATTCCATTGTGGCGTTCCGGGTGGAGTGAGTTGGGACACGATCCCACACTGTCTAAGATAGTCGTCAAACTCTTGGCTCAAGTATTCTCCTCCACGATCCGATCGTAGAGCCTTGATACTTTTGCCAAGTTGCTTCTCTACTTCATTCTTGAATTCTTTGAACACTTCAAAGGATTCGGATTTTGCCCTCATAAGGTACACAAATCCATATCTACTGTAATCATCAGTGAACGTAATGAAGTAGACATAACCACCCCTGGCAGGCGTGGCAAATGGTCCACACACATCGGTATGTATGAGTGCCAATTGCTCACTAGTCCTCTCACCTTTCTTATTGAAAGGGGACTTTGTCATTTTTCCAATAAACAAACCTCACATGTCTCATATGATTCAAAATCAAATGAGTCTAGTAATCCATCTTTATGGAGTCTAGATACACGTTTCTCATTTATGTGGCCTAAACGACAATGCCATAAATAAGCAGGATTTAAATCATTTATTTTAATCCGCTTGGTATTAATGTTGTAGACAGGATTACTTAGATCAAGGACATAAAGTCCATTAAGTAATTGCGCACTAAAATAGTGAATATTATTCAAATAAAAGGAACAACAATTGTTCTTTATTGAAATAATAAAACCTTCCTTGTCCAAACAAGAAATAGAAATAATGTTTCTGCTCATAGCAGGCACAAAATAGCAATTATTTAATTCTAAAACTAATCCTGAAGGCAGAGATAGCTCGCACACGCCTATGGCCAACGCAGCAACCTTTGCTCCATTCCCAACGCGCAGATCTACCTCCCCTTTAGCCAATCTTTTACTTCTCTTTAGATCCTGCATATTTCGACAAATATGAGATCCACATCCAGTATCTAATACCCATGATGTAGAGACAGTTAAATTGACATCTACAACAAAAATACCTGGTGGTGGTGGAATCACTATTCCAAGCCTCTTGTCCTCCAGATATTTTGGGCAGTTCCTCCTCCAGTGTCCAGGTTGACTACAGTAGTGACATTCACCCTTAGTCACGACCTTGGCAATGGCACCAACAGGCTTAAGGGCTTGTTCCTTGGACTTAGCAACTGACTTGCCTTTGCCCTTGGAGGAAGAGGCAAACCTTTTACCCTTTCCTTTATGCACCATCATAATGGCCTTGCCCTTACCCTTGTTGATGCTCTGTTCAGCCGTCCTCAACATGTTGAGAAAATCTGGCAGTGGTTTAACGATCTCGTTCATGTTATAGTTCATAATGAACTGTCCATAACTCTCGGGCAACGATTGCAAAACGAGATCGGTTGCCAACTCTTGGCCGACCAGGAACCCAAGCCGGGCGAGATTCTCCAAGTACCCGATCATTCGGAGTACATGGGGTCCCACCGGGTTCCCTTCTGCCAGATGACATTTGAACAGTGCCTTTGAGACCTCATACCTCTCTACCCTCGCCTGCTCTTGGAAGAGCTGCTTTAGATGTTCGATCATATCGACAGCATTCATGTTCTCATGTTGCTTCTGAAGCTCAGAGGTCATGGTGCAAAGCATTAGGCAGGCCGCATCATTAGCGTCATCAACACGCTTTTGATACGCCTTTAAGGCAACAGGTGTCTGATTCTCTAGACCTTCTGGAACTTGCTCCTCTATTGCGTACAGCTTCTTCTCTTGCTTGAGAACAATTCTCAAGTTTCTGTACCAATCAAGAAAGTTGGTTCCAGAGAGCTTGTCCTTCTCAAGGACAGATCGTAGGGAATGTTGTGAACTCGATGAGTTGTTTGCCATTTGGAATTCTACAAAAGGAAAATACGCAAGTTTTAGTATTTGTGAATTTTTGACTATATTTAATAATGGCTAGTTTATTAAATATAGCTCCCACTATTTTTCTACGGATTAATAACCCTCAAGATATTAATGCGGAAAATATCCTTATATTTTCTAGTGGGCCAAGATCCATCTTTTTCATCTCCTTATGAGCTTGCTTTGGCAAGTCACCCATAATTTGACTACTTCTTAGGTAGGAACAATTTCAATTGCATCCCATATGCAACTCTTGGTTCAATTGGGCAAATAACTCCTTATTTATCCATCCTTATGGATAATCCCAATTGATTTCCTCTAGGTTTCTTAATCAAATTAATAGCCTAGTTGTGTTCAACCTCTTATCTAAACAATTGCACATTGTTACGTGCCATCGCATTCCATCATTATGAACCAAGTCGCCATGCTTTGGCACGCACGAACTTGATAAATAATGATGATAATGAGTGTTTAAATAACGAGAAGGCAAGAACACAATATTTTAAAATTTGAGGGATTTTTCAATTCAATTTTAATTATTTTGTTGATCAATATCAACTAATCTATCTATTTGAGTTTGGGCACAACTCCAAATAATAGATCCGGGTTGTCTAATTATCTTATTATCCTAATTGCATGCATCATCCATACACCAACCACACAAATAATAAGACAATAAATAAACAACCACAAAACAGAAATTAAACGTGATGTGGATATGGCCTTTTCTAGACTAAGATAATTCCAAGCCAATGGAATTATCTATGAATCCTAAGCAAACACATCTCCATGCGTCTTGGTCTTTTGGTCCATCCTTCATAGTCATGTGGGATACTCCATGCTCCATGCTCCATCTTTTGTGGCTTCTTTGGCTTTGGGCTTCTTCAATCTTGGCTAACAATCTACTTTATCTAGCACTAGCTAATATCTACACTAAATAAAATAAATCTCACAAGTTGAGAAAAAAAAATGGCACGCAGGCCATAAAAACCCTAATTAATTATTACAATTAATTGATCAGCTGGCAGGCCGTAAAACCAAACCACAAAAATTAAACATCCACATCAAACCACATCCTAAGGCCATATCCAATCACCATGCGATTTGCACATAAACAGTTAAAATCCAATTTTAACGCGCTTGGTCAATTTTAATTGATTTTAGGATTTCTAGGGTTAAAACGGTCCATGGGCCCAACAATCCAATTGCCCGGGCCCAAATAAAGTGAACCATAAAGCCCTAGGGCCGGCCCGGCCCAAAACCCGCAAGCTAGGCCCGCGGGTTAGGGCCGCCCGGCCCCATAGGGCGCCAAGCTTGGGCGGCAAGCAAGGGGGCGGTCCCCTAGGGGGCCGAACCTCCTTGTGGAGGTTGTTTCCAAAACAACCTCCTTGCTTGGAGCCCAAGTTTGGTTGTTTCCTTGTTGTGGGAGAACTCCTTCTTCCCCAAGGATGCCCAAACCCTAGATCTAAGATCCTAAAATTTCTCAAACTCACCAATTCATGCATCCAATGCAATAATTGGGTCTTGTTATGATTAATTCTTTGACAAATTGCATCCAATGCTTGATTTGTCTTGTTTTACGCGATAAACAACAAATTAAGGTGTAAAACAACAAGAATGTAACACATAAACTACGTTTATGCTCTATGACCTGTGGCTCTGATACCACTGTAGGGTTTTAATTCATGGATCGCGCAAACGGAAGCATAATCAAACAAACAACCATGCAAAACCCTCCAAGGATCACAAGTCTAGATGCATAACGATAGTGAAAGTAAGAAATCATAAACACACCTTTGGGTTCTCCTTGATGACTTCAAACGCGAATAGTGTCACGTTCTCTATAGTTGATCCACGCCTAGAGTTGTTCCTAGATCTCCAATCTCCTTGGTGCTAGCCCGGAATGAAAGGAGGGTGAAGGAATCACGCAAAACGAGGCACAAAAGGGGGCTCGGCCCTCTTGTGGCGTCGGGGACGAGTGGGCGGCGGCAAGGGGGCGGCGTCCCTCTTGTTGCTTGCTCTCTCTCTCCTTTGTTCTCTCCTACTCTTGTTATGTTCTCTTCAGAGCATAAGTTATGTAGGAAAGGAAGGAAGGAGGGTCCTTTATATAGTCCAACAACTCCTTGTTAACTACCTAAAGGACTTATTCTAGTCCTACTAGAATTCAATTTAGTCCCTTCCTTGCAAATTAGTCCCTACTAAGTTTGCAAGGGTTTGCAAAGTGATCCTTCTAATTAATTAATCTAATTAATTAATTCCCAAATCTAGTACAACTCTATATAGCGTGTGACCCCATAGGTTCTATCTAGTTGGTAGCAACTCTTTGCTAATATGGAGCGGTTTCTAGCAAAACATCCATTCTAGCCAACTAATAGAATAGTCATCTAGACAACCTTGTACAAGTAATTGTCTCATCCCTTTGCCTCCATATCCGGATTGGACACGAGACATACAAGTCACACTCGTATATCCAATCCCTAGTTTCTCGATCCATGGAATAGCCTTATTCGTGCAAATAACATCAATATCCCATATATTGATTTATTTGAGTCTGGCCAGACATTCTATAAGCACTATCCTCGAGTGGCCTTGGATATTTGCTCCCGTTATGTGGGAGGGGCAAATCCTCTCTACGTCCACTACGATCTCTAAGCTTGCTTCTCATTGTATCCAGTACACGCCTTTATAACTACCCAGTTACGGTGTAGCGTTTAACGCTACCAAGATCACAATGATCCACAACTAGAATATCTAGTGACTTCAAGTCTAAGGATGACAATACCATTGTACCCGAGAAGCACTTGTGACTCAACATAACGTGTATGTAGCCTTCTCGGTAATGGGTCAATCCAGTGCAACATTCCGTAATGCACACCTATGTGTTGGATCATGATATCTCCATATCAATCCAACCCCATACTAGTCTATAGATGATTGTCCCAATTAATCATTATACTTGACTAGGGATATTTAAGATAAACAACACGATTGTAAATCTAAGGACTTCATTATATTAAATATCCAATAAATAATAAATGAATTTCTAGCCAATTACAAATTCATACTAAACTAGATTGCCTCTAGGGCATCTATTCCAACAGTTTCTCAAACTGCATAAAATCTCAAGGCCTTGAGATTGTTCTCCAGGTCTTGATAATATCTGTTTTTTTTTAAATGGATCATCAAATATTATATCTTATCTTTTTAGATAACTGTATAATATTTGAATTACTCAGAGAATTTTCTAAAATATCCCAAAAAGATTTTTCAAGATTCTATTTTTGCACGTAGATATTGCAGAGTCCTTTTATGACTCATCCTTTTCAACCTACTTCAGCTGAAAGTCAGGGCTTTATCTTCTCATTCTCTTCCAATTTTCTGCGAATACTCTCTCACTCTCTCAATTCCTCTCAATCACATTCTCTTCTCAAAACCCTAAACCCTAAAATGGAGCGCAAATCAGCGAGAATTCAGCAACAGGGAAAGCCCTCTGGCAGATCCAAGAAGAGAGCAAACAAGAAGGAGAAGATAGTAATTTCTGATTCAGATTCAGAAAATACTCAAAGCTTGCATGAGGATACCCCTCCTGCAAAGAAGTCAAGGACAGAGAAGGGAGATGAAGGCTCAAGTGTTGATCCACAACAGGAGACTCAGGGTGGTTATCAACCTAGGTCAGAGAAGAAGAAAGGGGGAGAAAAGAAAAAGGCTACTGAAGAGGTAAAAGGGAAATCAACTCAGGAAAGCCAGAAGAAACCAACTGAAGGAGGACAAGAGAAGACGAAACCCTCTGAGAAGAAGAATAGGGTTAAGCAAGTTGTTGCTGCAACTAAGAAAGGATATCAAGGTAAGAATGTACTTCCAACTGAGTGGTTTGTTAGTTCTGAAGTTAGAACTGTTTGGATGCAAGGATATGCATCATCTAAAGTAGCTTTCTGTAGCATGATTTCTGATGAGTTATTGGATAAACTGGACATAGAATGCATGAGAAAATTGAGGGAAACTGCTGTTTGGAAAGTTCTAAATCCTAGTTCAAAGGCTTATCCTAGGTTGACTAGGTTATTTTATCTGAACTTAGTGTCTGAAGGTGATGATAGAATGGTATTAACTTCTAAAGTGGCTGGTGTGGATTTGAGGTTAGATCATAGGACTTTTGCCAAAGTCTTGGGCATTCCTAGAAAATACAATGTTGGAGAATATCCTGATAGGAAGGAGTGTCTGGATAAGGCAAAGGAGATGTTCTTTGTTGAAGGTGTTCCCTCTGGTCCAAAGCAGTTGACACACTCTGTGCTCAACTGTGAAGCCAAAATTGTGTTTACTATTTTGATGAGGAGTGTAGTTCCAAGGGAGAACTCAAGAGAGTTAGTAACTGATAAGGTTCTGATTTTGATGTATCTGATATCTCAAGGGTTTGAGATAGATTTGCCAACAGTTGTTATGGAGCATATGATTTATTGTGCAACCAGGACTAGAAACCATCCTCTTCCATATGCCAACATGTTACCTCTTTTCTTTGAATATTTTGATGTGCCTCTGAAAGGAGAAGGAAAGATTACTGGAGGTTTTGGGTTGATAGATGAGACTGCACTTCAGATGATTGGGGTAGTTCAGACAGGGAAAGGGCATTGGAAATTTTCTTCTGATTTGTCAAAGGAAGAACTTGCTGAGAAGGTGTTTGTGAAGTCTAATGGGACTACATCTGGGAAAGGACAAGCCAATGAGGATTACTCTCTGCTGGTTGAGAAGTTAGAAGATCAGCACGTTGAGATTGAAGATCTCAGACAAAGGTTGTTTGACCTGTCAACTGAATTTAACCAGTTCAAGGGCTTGATGAATGTTATGAATGAGAAGTTGGATGTTGTTATCAAGGGCTTGAATCTGGAGAAGATACCTTCTGCTACTAGTCATGACACCAGTGTGGATTCATAAGAGAAGCTGGGAGATTTTCTGAAGAAGAAGAAGAAGAATAAGAAGCCAATTCCAGTAGTACTAGCTTCAAAAGACTTGTTTGAACAAACTGATGAAGAAGATGCTGGTGATGACACATGTGTTGATGCAGCCACATAGGTAGATTCAGTACAGGCTAAGAAGAAAGTGGATGAGATAATCCAAGAAGTGGTTGCTGAAGTGGAAGCTGAACAAGAAGGTAATCAGTCTGCAGAAGATGCTGCAAGTGAGGAAGAAATTGGATAAGGCTCAGAGAAAGGCCAGACATCAAAGAAGAAGTGAAGAGCAGAGACTGCCAAAGCCTTGACCTTCTATCTCATTCTCTTATATCTTTTCTGTCTCAAGGCCTTGACTTTTTAGCTAGTTTTTGTTTTAAGTTTATTTTCAAACTCTGAGTAATGATCCTACATTTCTTCAACCTTATTTGATGAAAGTCAAAAAGGGGGAAAGTTAATGTGGTATTTGTGTTTTGTTTGCAGTTTTTGGACTAGTAATAATAAGAATTGCTTAGTTGTTTTGGTGAACTTTTAACTATGTGGTAATTTGTAATATTTATTCTCACTGATTATCTGTTTGGGTTCAGTATATATATTGTATCTGCAAATTGTGGTTATTTAATTTTTGAATATGAGTGGCAGGAAGATCTATGCAAGACTGTAGGTTTTGTCTTTCATCAAGGGGGAGATTGTTGAGTCAGGATCCCTGAATGTGCTTTGTTTAGAAATTGTTTTGAGTGAAGAAAGACAAAAGGCTAAGACATAAGCAGCAAAGCATGTCAGTTATCTCAAGGCCTTGAGATTGACTGAACTTCAAAGCCTTGAGTTATCTTATTCTGCTATATGTTCTAACATTTTTTTGTTGCAGAATTGGTTATCTGATTATGCAAATCAGTGGTTTACTGTATATACTTTTGGACTATACTATTTATATATCTAACACAATTGCAGATGATCAGAACAGGAAGAATCAAAGCTATCTGGGTTTAACTTTGAAATTCTCTAAAGCAGGTTCAGAGCTCCAATGCCTTGAGATATGCCTTGAGCTGCTGACAGTTTTTACAGAAATTAATTGATTCTTTCTTGCAGGTTGTGATTCTTAGTATTGTGATTATTTACTCACTTCTAAGTATCTTAAACTTGTTTTTCATGATTCATATATTTTAGAAGATATACAGGTTATTGTTCTTAGTTTGTTAAACAGTTTTATCAGAAACTATATAACCAAACAGTCTTAGTACTGTTAGATTTCTGGATTTTGTTGTTGCAGTGTTTCAATGCTGTTGCAGGGTTGTTAAACGTGCAGGAGCAATCTCAACAAACTCCAACGGATATCCACTTGAGGCTGTTTGAATTTAAGTTGAAAACAGAAGGAGGATTTGTAGGAACTGAGATCCTAAAATCTCTCAATCAGTTGCAGCTGTGGATAAAAGAGACTGGTTTGAATTTTGAAGAATAGGGAGGCTTGCAGAATACTCTGAGAGGTGTGACAAAGTCGTGGGAGATCATTCATTCAAACACACAATCATTCAATCTTCATTCCAGATTCCTGAAGATCAAATCAATCCAGTTTTCCAGAAGAACTCTTCCAGGCTTAAATAGCTTATCTTCATACTGTGTTCTTCACTTGTACTTCTATCTGTGTATCTCTAGATTATCTTAAACCTCACTTAACCTAGTGGTTGGTTGTTCAAGTGAACAACAAGAGGTTCTTGTTAGCTCAACAGTTAGTAGCTGGAACTAGATAGGTTTGGAACCACAAGCTGTATAGGTGTAAGGGAAATCACTTAGGCTTGAAGATCTAGGGCTGTTTCTGTGTGAGTAATAAGAAGTGTTTGCCCAAATCCTGGTGGGATTAGATCCCTCAGGCAGAGATTAGGTCCATTGGAACTGAACTCTATAAATTGATTTGTGTTCTTTACCTTTCTGTTTGATTATTATCTGCTGCACACAACTCAAATCAAACTAGGGTTCAAAAGCTATTTAGAATTGTTCACAACTCAAGGCCTTGAAGCTTACTATTTTGCCTTTGTAAATTTCAGACAGTTTATCAAATCTCATTTCCTTGAGATTTGAGTTTCACACAAAGCTTTCCTGTTAAACTTTAAGTTTTGCAAAAAGTTTTCATACTCTATTCAACCCCCCCCCCCCCCTCTAGAGTATTTAGGTCCTGTATTTAGTCGACATTACACACTTTCATTCTGTAAAACTGTTTTTTTGTTCGGAATTGTTTTTTAACCGTTTCTTCTAATTTTTTGCATTTTTTTTCAAACTGTTTTTCTCAGTTTTTTGCAAACTGTTTTAAAAACCGTTTTTTCTTTTTAGTTTTTACAAACTATTTTGTAAAACTATTTTTTTTTCCGGTTTTTTGAGAACTGTTTTTATACTTTTTTTTTCCAGTTTTTGCAAATGGTTATTTTTTCTCAATCTGTTTTTTTTTATTTGACACTATTTTTTCTCCCATTTTAGCAAACTGTTTTTTAAATTTGTTTTATCCAGTTTTTTACTAACAGTTTTTTTCATGTTTTTGATACTTTTTTAAATTGTTTTTCTTTTCCAGAATTTGCAAACAGTTTGTCAATGGGGAAAAACTAAAAGTTGTGGCAAAACCAATACTTGAGGGTGAAACTAGCATTTGAGGATGAAAATTGGGTAGAATGTCTATGTGGCAAAAGGGCTAGGAGATAAGGTAAGATGTTAGAATTGTCCAAGCTCTAGCTCTTTGCCTTGGACAATTCTAGCCTTGGCAAAATTTTGTGGGTGGAGAGGTGAATAGTGAGAAAAAGGGGTTAGGGCATGTCCATCCGTTGAGGCACCAGAGCAGGAGGTAAGGGTCTCTGAGGCTTTAGGGCAAAACAATGTTCACTACTTTTTTTAAGTCTGTTTCCACCCATTGAGGTAGGGGGGAGACGCAAGACAATATTCAATGCTTTAAAAATTTGTAAAATACTGTATTTATTATTTTAATAATACTTTTAACAATGGAATTGAAATGTTATTGCTCAATTTGTATCTTTATACAAAAAATAGTATTGTTCAATTTGTATATTTTTTCACTTAGGAATGTTGATTCAATACAAAATTTTAGTAAAAAAATATAATTTATTGTAAATATAAAATATATTTTGAAACAATTCTTTTCAAAATATTATTGATCAAACAGTGTTTTTCAAAACTGTTTTTTTCATAACAGTTTTTTTCAAATCTGCTTTTTTCAGAAGAGTTTTTCTCAAAACAATTTTTTTTCAAAACATTTTTTTTTCAAAATTGTTTTACAAACTATTTTTTTTTTCAAAATCGTTTTTCAAACTAATTTTTTTTCAAAAACTGTATTTTTTTCAAAACAGCTTTTTTTTTTCTCATAACAGTTTTTTTCGAAAAAGTTTTTTTTATTCAAAACAGTTATTTTTTCAAAGCAGTTTTTTTAAAAAATATATATATTTCAAAACTGTTTTTTGTTAAACAAGATATTTTTTTGTTATGTACAAAATTACTATTAATTTTTATGTTATGCAAAACTAGTATTTGTGGATGAAAAATTGGATGGACTCCTTATGTGGCTAAAGGACTAGAAGGCAAAGCAAGATGTTAGAATTGTCCAAATTCTTGTTTTGCGGCAATTCTAACCTTAGCAAGATTTTGTCGGTGAAAAGGTGAATAGTGGGAAATAAGGGACTGAGAGGGCTAACGTGAGGTGGTGCCAAGGCTAAAAGCCCTTGATGGACATTCCCTTAGGAGGGAAAGAATGATGTGGTGCCTTGCCTAGAAGTCATTTGTGGACATGCCCTAATCTGTGTGGGTTTGACGGGATGTGTGGGGCCTTTCCTTGGTTCATCACCTGACCGCATTCGAAAAAAGTGTTGGAGTTGAATATTTATTGGTGCTGTTTCCTGCAAGAACATCTTTAAATGATCTTGGTGAGGGTTGTGGGGAGTCCTAGACTCCTAGCGTGTGACAGTTGTTATTGTAGTGATGTCATCGTCTGTTTTTGCAGGGGAAAGTGGCCTCGGTTGATGGAAGAAATAATGGAGATGGGACAAAGAACCTGTCGAGTGCGCATCACTATCACTCTGTGAGATCACAGACGTACCAATAGTCCATGAGAGAGGCTTGACCAAAAGCAAGGAGGCAGTGGTTGAGAGCATTTATGTGGGGAGAGAAAGTTCTCACACTAAGTGCATGTTTGGCATCCCTGTTTTTAATTAAAAACGGGGTGTTTTTTTTTTAAACACATTTGGCAGACATGTTTTTTTGTCTGTTTAAAAACAAAAACATGCTGAAAAACAGCTATTTAAAAAAACAGCAAATGTGGTGTTTTTTAGTGTTTTTTTCATACTATTGGTGTTTAAAGACATTTCAACCATGATTAGATGTAAAAAATATCAAATATATCCGGTATTGTACGTAAAAATGATATTTAAGCAAATTAATATTAAAATTTAGTAATTTTTCTAAATGTGTTTTTGATTTTAAACACTGTTTTTAAACGGATACCAAACAGTTTTTGAATATGTTTTTAAACGTTTTTTCCAGTACGTTTTTTTTCAATTGTTTTTCTTATTTCTAAACGGATACCAAACAAGCTCTAATACTAATATGGTTGGCAGGTCACCAACACATTCACTACATTTATTTATCCAAAAACTAATAATGCGATATGGCTTGCTGCTCCCCAACCCAAAACCCACAACCTTCACACCCTCTCACGGGGCAAACTCATCGAGGGGCTGAACGTGTCGTGAAGTTACCCAACAGGAGTCGGATGTGTGGCGGAAGAGACGCATCTTCACGGAAAACGACGTCGCACTGGGTGGATACAGCCGTAACTGAAACGGAGTGTTAGGGCTTGACTGGATGTGTGGTCGGTTCATCACGGTCAGGCGACGGCGATGATGATGATGATGATGCTAGGACGCGGTGAGTTCTCTGTCTCGATAAACTACTGTTTTATAGTATTTGTATCTCAACTGGCTTTTGGAGATGAAAGAATCTGTTCCAAGCCATGAATCTCTCACTTGTGTGTGTTTCGCTGCTTAACTCTATAAGATCTTAAACATAGATTTATTATCTTTGTAGAGGTGGAAGATATTACTAGGTTGTTTTGTTGTGTTGCGGTTACGAGGAAACCCTTATTTTCGTATCTGGTGGTGTGTGTTCACTCTTCTCAGAATGCCGACACTCAATATGTTTTTTTCCTTACCCTCTATTGACATAACCTAACCAGGTATATTTCATCTCCAGATCTATTTGGCTTTCTCAGATAAATCTACCCCCGTTGAATAATTTTCTCCATCTATTTGACTTTTCCCACTCTTGTGTATGCCCAGATGATGTATGACTAGTCAAATATCACTGTTGGACAAAAGTATAGTGGCACATTGTGTGTGTAACTACTGCGTGTTGTGCGAATATAACCCGGTGGACTTAGTTATTGTTACAGTTTGAGGAATCACAATAACACGCATGAGGCGGCTTTACATAAGAAGTAGGGTTTAGGTGTTCAACTTCACAGGCGTATAAGGCACGCAAGTGTTGTTTAATTATTACTCCAATACACAAAAAGTTAGAGCCAGTTTTACTTTCATTCTGAGGTGGTAATCTCACCTGCCAAATGACACCACTGCCTGCCTTTTCTTCTTTTCCTTATTTGGCAGATTAACAAGTTGTTGAATCATTTTACAAGCAAAGTCTCTACTTTGAAATACCCGTTAAAAATTCAAACTTGACTTCAGGTACATAGCGAGTATGGGCAGGATAGTTTTACTCTTGCCACAATAATTCTTATGCTGATATCTAAAGTTGTATTCACCCGCCTGTCTTACTTTTTTTTTTTTTTTTCTCTAATCCATTATTATTCCACAATGAACACGTAGCGACTAGTTTTTGAATTTTGAACTTTGAAAATGTTAGAACTCTTCCAAAGGTTACTTGGTGAATGAACTTTTTGAATTTTGAACTTTGAAAATGTTAGAACTCTTCCAAAGGTGGTTAATGAACTTTTAGGTAAAAAGATATTGGAAACCTGTGCATACTCGGCGCCTCATTAGCTTGGTGACTTCCAATTAATCTTTTCGGCAATAGAACCATTGTTTCTTGCACCTACCAGCTGCATTGTCGCTGTCCTTTCTCTCTCATCATTGCACAGCTGCTATCTGTAAAAAATAAAAAATAAAAATACATGAATAGTTTGTAAACTGTTCTTCTTCTAGTCAAATCTCCATCTCACAGTATTTTTCCTGTTTCATACCACATCTGAAATAGTTTGTACCTGAGAGGCCATCCTTCCAGTGCAAAGCTTATTTTTGCTATTTATATTTCGAAAATTTATTAAAAGTTCATAAGTTTATGCAAGGTAATCCGAAATTGAGGTTCACAATTTCACAATCTTTGAATTTCCGGTTCAATTTTCTTAGGTATTCTTACTCCTGTTTACTATTTCAAAAGATCAGATGTATTCACTTTTGAAATATTCTTACAAAATTATATAAGGGAATTTTAGGTTTGAATGTGTGTAATGAGTTTCATTGGTGGTTGTATGGATCTTGATTTTCTATCACCTCTGGTGTGAAGTTGTGGCGGGGATGGCAAAGAGAGCCAGAGGGAGAGTCATAAATGCTTAGATGTATAACATTTAGAGGGAGCAAGCCTAGTTAGAGGAAAGTGGAGAACATTCAAAACATGGCAAAGATAAGAGGAAGGTTGTATTCAGTGGCTGGGAAAAAAATTAGGATCCGATCAGGACTAGACATTGTTTGACAAGGTTGCTAATTGTTTATTTTTTTTGAATATCTGTTTTCATGATTTCATAGAATATTCTTTAAAATATGGAATTTGTTTTCCGTTTTGTTTTAAACTGAAATAGGTGTTCCATTTCAAGTGTCTATTTCGGTGTTTATAATGGAAGAAGCATAAAAATTGTCTTTGTCTGTTGGTGTTCGACGAATTCCTGTGTAATTGTTTAGACCTTGAAGACCTGTTTTTTGTATTTCGGTGGTTTCTTCTGTTGGAGGCGCATATCACACAATTAGGTGGACCTTGGTTGTTGTAAGGGAGGGTTATTTTGTTTTGTTTTGCGTGTTCTATTTTATATTCTATTATTTGATATTCTATTGATGATGTATTTCTTTGTTCTAGGACATTTGATTGCTATAAGTTACATCCACGGCAGAATCATTACCTGCAGAGAGCTTCAGACTATAGGCAATACGACTTGTTTGTATGTTGCAATGCACGGCAGAAACAAGAGCACGGATCTTATGCTCTGAAATATGTCTGCAAGACCTTCAGCGAGAAGGGCATATTGGTTACCACTTCAAACCCCGTCTCTTTTTCTATTGAGACAGTGTTGAAGTAAATGCTCTTAAGGTGACTTTTCAGGATATTCCTATCTTTGGATTAGTTAAAAGATGACTATAGGAGAACTGATATAGATAACAAACATAGGGGACTTGATACATTCAAAGAGCGCTACTCACATACTAGAAAAGATTGCAGAACAATATCTTTTTATTTGGAAGTCGTTGGTGGATTGTAAATTGTTAAAGGAATAACATGATCTTGATTGACTCTTGTTTTTATTTTTCGTAAAGAAAAGTATATTTCTACTCATACCCGTCTCTCTGTTTTCGTAGGGAAGGCTGTTGCTCGAATTCCTGAATGCCACACGATCACCCTGCTGCAACACTCTCTACAATGCATATCATCCCTCATCAAATTCGGCCCCTCTAAAAGAAAGGTATTCATGGTTCCATATCAATGGAACTCTTAGAGCATGTCTAGAAAACCCGTAATCTCGTTTTTGATTAAACCAGAATCCACATTTTTTAGTTTGTGGTGAAGACAATCATAACCACATTAAAAAATGTAGAATGTCATTGTATCAAAATCTAGGCTCCCTAACATCCCCAATCCCCCATGATCTCTTAAATTACTTTTACCAATATCTAGCAACCTAAAACAGGAAGAGAGAACCATTTCTTGCAATCTACTTGCCACTTGTATGTTTTTTAATAAAAACTTTTAAGTCGAGGCATAATAACGAACATCATAATTTTTTTACATAAGAGGTAAAAAGGGCTTAGAGGTTCGTTTTGTAATGGAAGTGTACAAGGTGATATTGCTTTTGACTACTGTACACCTATCGGTATTTAGGAAGCACTTTGAATAAATGGTTTCAAGCTGGATTTTTTTAACCAGATTTTCTGAAGAAAAATCTTATCAGGTTCTATTCACATATTTCTTTCGCTTCCTGATGAAGCTGTTGATAAAACTTAAACCTGTATGGCACTATATATATATATATATAGATAGAGAGAGAGAGAGAGAGAGAGCTGGATTGTTGAAAATTTCTATTACGTTTGTTGATAAAATCATGACTCAAGTCCTACAGAACATATACAATGTACATAAACTGGTTTGGTAGATTGTGTAATTGGTTTACTCCTTTCTGCAACACAGGTGGAAAAGTAGTGGTTCATGCTATAAGGGAAAAGGGATGGTTACGAAGTGTTTGACTCATAGATAAATGGCCACTGAGGTAATTAACAATGTGCCCTAGAGTTATTCTACTCGTTCCTTAGTTACTTCAATTGGTCTGGATAAAAAACTCAGATTGCTACTTAATGTTTGCACTTATGGTTGAAAATGACCAAGGTAAAGTATCAGTTTCGTGGATGTGAGATTTTACATGCAACATCTTGATGTTTTTTGTTTTTCTAGTTGATGATAGGTTATTATTTAATTGTATTAATAGTTGTACTAATTTAATGATTACTCCCTAGTGGAAAAACCATATTGTCGACAAAGCTTGAAGTGACTCTGACACTCTAAGCTTCCAGAAAGTGAAGTTCAAAGTACAAGCAAATTGAGATTGTGCCCTCCCACTTAGGAAATCTTGCCTCTGCCGGTACTTGTACCTTGAAATTGTGAATAAAACAATACAGTTCTGTACATTGAAATTGTGAATAAAACAATACATCTGAATGCTGATGTTGAGCTTAGGACCATTGAAACAAATTAGTTGAATAACTATTCCACCAACCACCTTGTGGAAATAAGGGGGGGAAAAAAAAACGAGGAAGTGATAGGTTGAGTTGGGTGTGTCCGAGGTGAAGTAAGAATAAATTGTTGTCCGAGGTGAAGTAAGAATAAAATCTGTCTCACCTTTTGAACCGACCTCCACCACCACCACCACTATTGCCTCTCCCATTCTCTCTATCGCCTTCTCAACCTGCCAAAGACACTACGTCGTACCACTCTCTCTCATCCTCTGTTACCCAAACCAGAAGCCTGGGAGGTCTCTCCTCGGGTTTGCCATGGCTCCGATATGGTTAGAAGCCCTGGATCTTTCAACAGTCGCACTACCGTAACTGCCCACCATGTTTTCTTCACAATTGTTAAATTTGGGGTTTCTAATACGATTTCGTTTCCTGAGATTCGATTTAAGGTTGATTTGTCGGGTTTGGTGTTAGAATCTTAGCTTTGGTTAACTGGGTTCGGTTTGAATGTGGTGTTGTCGGAGATGAACTCCATGGTAGAAGGATACAAGGAAGGAGATGGTATATTCAGTGCAGGGTAAGCCGTGGTTGAAGATAGATAATAGATTGATAAAACAAAGTTAACCAAATATAGGGTCTGATTAGTCGAGAGATGCCCGATCTCTTTCAAATCGGCCAGAACATGCATCTTGCCCGATCTCTTTCAAATCGGCCAGAACATGCATCTTGGCTTGGTTTGGGTTGAACTTCAGTGTCTATATTTCTCAGTGTCCTTAAATTGATGATTTTGTTATGATTTTTGGCTGAATTTTATAACCTCCCTCAAGTTAAGGTAAAAATACACTTTAGTCCCTTGTGTTTCAGATAATTTCACTTCACTCCCTGACGCTTGGATTGAAAAGTCAATATTACCCCTGAAATGTAACAAAATTACCCCACTATATCATATGTATTTGCACTAATCTCTGCAGACCCTAACACTAGGTTTGAAAAGACACTATTACCCCAAACTACCCCACTATATATTTACCCTAATCTCTTTCACTTTCCCTCACATTGTCCCCCCTCTTCCTCTCCTCCATTCACTTCAATCTCCAGAAACCTAAAACCCTCTCTTCGAAAGATCCAAACCTTCCATCCTCTCAACAATGAATCCAAAACCGAATTCAATTCCACTCTCAATCTCAATCTCAAACCCTTACCCCTCTCTCCTCTTCGCAACCCACCAAAAACCCATCTCCATATCGAATCCCCACTTCACCCACCCAATCCGCCCCCTCTTCATCGGCCTCGTGGAAAATGGGCGAAATTCGACACATGGGTTTTGCCGGCGGAATATTTACCTTGAAGATGCACGCCAAAATCGTCCTCGAAGACATCACACTCGGCGATAGCGTTGCCAACAACAACACCTGCCTCGATGTTTCCCACTTCACACCAAATTGGCCGTAGAATTCTCCGTCGGATTAGCGTTGTAGACGCGTTCCTTCTTGGGCGGGTCAGTGAAACCATAGTTGTGAATTCCGTTCCGGTGATCGTTCCGTTTTGCCCTCGTGGGATGGAACGATCCGGGATCCGGGCTGAACGGCGATCCGTTTCAGATTTACCGTACTTTAAACACATAATGTGTATTTTAATAAAAATATCTTATAAATTTAATAAAATTATAACATAAAATTATAACATAAAATCTAGATGTGACTAATCTATTACTCAAATAACCCATTAATAACATCATATATGTTACGAAAATAAATTACTAGATTTAATATGTACTTAATTATGAACTGTGATAAGGAAAATAAAACAATAAGAGAAACTTTATATGTACTAAATATATAAATTTAGGTATTCAAAACACTAAATCTTGTACATTTTATACATTAATTGATGATGTAATTATGAGTACTTGTGTTAAATATAAAGAAAAAAATCAATACAATAAATATAGTATGATATTACTATATATTAAAAAGTGAAAAGCATATCAATACCGTGAGTTGGTGCAGCGGTAGGCCACTGACCCTTTTATTGCTGAGGTCCTGGGTTCGATTCCCACCATAAGCAATTAATTTTGAAAATTAAAATATACTCCGGAACGGATCATACAGGATTCGGCCGAAATTGGCCGGAACGCCCGGATCGGGCCGGATTATGGCGGAACAGGGCGGATTTTTAACCGGTACGAACTTGCAACACCGTTCCGTTTTGCTTCTAAAACGGATCGTTCCGGCCGTTCCGGACCGGAAAGGAACGGAATTAATAACTATGGGTGAAACCATGGACCCGAATGGGTGGGCAATTTGTGCGAGGGCACATCGACGGGACCGGCGATATTGTCTCTTTAGACCCCGAAGGCGATTCTCTGTCAAGACTTCGTTGGAGTTGCTGAAATACATTGTGCCAAAAGGGTACATAGCCGTTGATGGGACTAGTTTGAGAAGGTGTTTTGATGAAGAACAATGCTTTAAGTTCATGTTGGTGGCTTATACCCACCAAAAGATCGCGATGGTGGCCACAAAGTTGGGTTGATTTGTTAGAACCTGTGGGTTACAAACTTACAATAGATGTGATGGTGGTGATGGTGGTTTGTTGGAGTGGATAGATAAAGGTCGGGGATGGGTGAATCTCAGCACGTGGGTTGGATTTAGGGATTTGAGTTTCCGTTGTGGGTGAAGGCAGAGAGACATCGGATGTGTATGTGTTGTGATTTTAGGTATCTTGAGGGTTGATTTGGGTTTCAATTTTGATATGTTCATAATGTGAATCAGTATCAGTCTTCTTCGGTTTATGGACTTCAAATGTTCCCTTCGAATTTTGCTCGTATCAGGTAACTTGGATGTTGGATTGAAGTTGTGGCAATTTGTTGACAAGAGATATATCTCTGTAATGTTATGTTTATCTTATTTGGTGTTGCTATTTTCATATTGTGTTCTTGACTTGTAATTGGTGTTCATAGTTTCAAAGAGGGGGAGATTTAGTATGGGCGAATGGCGTAATTTTGTTAGGTGGCTAAGGATATATAAGGCTTTTAATCAAACTAGGGGTAATTTTTTTTACTTAAAAGTGACTATACAACAACTCTTGTCAACTGACATCTCAATTGACGACAATCCTCATCTTTCAACCGCATTTCCCTTTCGAACTTCCTCCCACGACAGACCAATATATATTTGTTAGTTGTAGGTCGTCTTCGTCGTTAAGACGTCTTGTACGAAACCCTAAAGTTTCTTTGGGGTTATATTAGATCATATTAAATTGGGTTGGCCCTAATTTATTTTATACGTGTGCAGCATGACTTGGGTCTATGTTACCCGGACTCGAGTGCGGGTATCATATCCGGTGTGTATCCGGAGGTCGGATTCGTACAATCCGCTAAAATTAGGATTCGGGGACTCGGCAAATAAGTATCCAAAATTTGGATACGGGTACGGGGATATGGCTTATAAAATTTTAAAATAATGGAAATATTATCAATTACTACAAGTTTTCAAGTACAAATCACCAAGATAAGAAATAATATAATCCTTTTAGCCATCTTTTCTATTCCAGTGAGTTGTCTTGTTCAATCAAAATGGTTGTATTTAGTAGTTTAGGCCATTTCTTCTCATAAGTAATTGAAATAATTTTACTTGTGGTAAAGATATCTGTAATTGATTTGATGTCTACGACAGTTGTTAAAGAACTCAATTTTGACCCAAAAAAAGAGATAAAGAGCTCAAGAGTCAAAGTAGACCCCAGTTGTACTCCACTCACCCAACCTAGCTGCCATCTGTTGTACTCCACTTGCCCACTCTTAATTCTCAGCCTTACGATTCAGTACACTACCGTTCAAGATTAGATCGAAATGAACAAACCAGTTCGCACAGATCTCAAGCACGCCGCTGTTGATAGGCGCCATCAGGCGTTCTTGTCCATCACTGGCGAAGGCTGATCTCCTGCTCCACTACCCAAGCTGCGGTGGGACTAATCCTCTGAACGCCCGCTACACACGCGGTTGTTGACCGACGCCATCAAGCGTTCTTCTCCGGCACCGGTGAAGGCTGGTCTCTTGCTCCACCGCCGAAGCCGCGTCCAACCGCTCCTGCGAACACCCGCCACACATCCCATACCCGTACCCGTGTCCGGTCGTATCGACCCGGGTACTTTCGGGATTTTGAAGAGTCCGGGTAACGTAGACTTGGGTTCGGGTTCTTATGTTAATAGTCCGAATGTAATATATTACCAAGCCACTACTATTCACACGGCTAAAACCTAGAAAATTGAATTTATCGATGAAATAAATAAAATCCTTGTTTTTCCAATGATTCTCTCGTTAGGCATCACTAGCAAGTAGTTGTACCTACAAGTAAAACCCGGCTCTCGCGAGCGCCATGTACATATTTGGCAAGAACGATGGGAAGATGCTGGTAAATACCATCTCCACGTGCTTCCATTTCAAATATTTCATGTCAGTGACATCTTTTTTGTTGATATAGCGTTAGTGTCCTGTATTACCGTTCTTGTCGGCGATATGTCGATAGACAACTCTGTCATATAGGAGATGACCAAATGGAGTGGACTCGAACCTTCCCTCCGACACATTTGTCGCGAACGTGTCATTATGATAGAACACTCTTCTCAAAGGTCCAAATTTTGGGCCATTCTTCCTTGCTTGGCATAGTATTGATTGCATCTTTCATCTTTTTTTTAGTTGGATCATTGTCTTTGAGGTTGCTGTAGTATAGCCATACTGTTTTACAATAGGTGTACTTCCTGTATGGTGCCCACAAAACAGGGTGGGTACGGACTAACCATGTCACTTCGTTGTCTGAATTCTCCATTTGTTGTACCAACTGAAACCAGTCACTCATGAAGGTTGTTGTACCTTCATAATTTTCAGTGACCCCAAACATGCCCCTGAATGTGATAGTCAAACCCCTGAGATCTTTCAACTGGCCTTCTTCTAAGTGTTTCGGAGTTTGACCTACTTTTACCCGTCTAGCTTTATCTAGTAAGGTAACAACGTCATTTGCCATAAGAGTTGCGCTTTTTGCCAGCGAAGGCAGTTCTAACGGAGTAATACGCCTTTAAATTTAAGGAACCATGATGCATCTTACTCCGATGATGGTCACACACTGTTAAATGAAGTTAGATGTTTCATTGACCAATTCTCGAATCTCATAGGACGATCGTTCTATGTTTCCCTTACTTCAGGAATCGCTTGTCACAAGACGCAGTAGGTAGTTTCGCTTCTTCTCGGCACCTAATGCTGGTTGTGGTATTTTTCCTCTTGTGTTGCTCTGAACCTCACATTGGAATATCAGGATGGGATACAAAGTTACAATAGATGTGATGGTAGTGATGGTGGTTTGTTGGAGTTGGATATATAGTGGTCGGGGATGGGTGAATCTCAATGCGTGGGTAAGATTTGTTGATTTGAGTTTCCATTGTGGGTGATGGCAGAGAGACATTGGGTGATGGCAGAGAGACATTGTGTGTTTCAATTTTGATATGTTCATAATGTGAATCTGAATCAGTCTTCTTTGCTTCATGGACTTCTAAGTGTTCCTCTGAAGCCCATCTTGTGAGGTTTAGGGCAACACAAGAGGAAAATTACCAAAGGCGGCATCAAAACCTCTTGTATATAGATAAATGGTGTAAGTGCAAGAGCTACTCGGTGCCAAGAAGAGCGAAAACTACCTCTTGCGTCATGTGATATACATGACTGACACTTCAAGCTTTGATTGAGATGAAAGGGGATTCGACTGAATTATAAACGATTCCTGAAGTGGGGAAATATGGAAGGACCATCCGATGGATGCGGGAGCTGGTCATTGCAACATCTGACACTGTGTGTGTGCACCATCGAGTAGGATGTATCACAGTTCCTTAAATTTAATGGTGAATTACTCTGTTAGGAGTGCCATCGCTGGCAAAAAGCGCAGCTCTGATTGCAGGTTCGTAATTACCTTTCTGGATAAGGCTAGATGGAAAAAAATTGACCTAACTCCGGAACAACTAGAAGGTGCGCGGGAGGATGGTAGGGGTTTGGCTATCACATTCAGGGGCATGTTTGGGGTCACTGAAAATTATGAAGGTTCAACACACTTCATGAGTGACTGATTTCAGTTTGTACAAGGGCTGAAGAATTGGGATGAGGAAGTGACATGATTAGTCCGGACCCGCCCTGTTTTGTGGGCACCATACAGTAGGTACACCTATTGTGACACAATATGTATATACTACAGCAACCTCAAAGACAATAGTCCAACCAAAAAAGAGATGGAAGATGCAATCAACACTATGGCAAACAAGAAAAAATAGCCCATAATTTGGGCCTTTGAGAAGAGTGTTCTATAACAATGGCACATTTGCGACAAGTGTGTCAGAGGAAAGGGTCGAATCCACTCCGTTTGGTCATCTCCTATATGGCAGAGTTGTCTGTCGACATATCGTCGACAAGAACGGGAATACAGGGCGCTAGCGTTATATCAACAAAGAAGATGTCATTGACAAGAAATATTTAAAATGGAAGTACATGGAGATGTTATTACCAGCCTCTTCGCATCGTACTTGCCAAATTTGTACATGGCGCTCGTGATAGCCGAGTTTTATTTGTAGGTACAATTACTTGCTGGTGATGTCTAACAAGAGAATCAATGAGAAAAAAGAAAATTTTACTTGCAAGTACAATGAATTCTTATTTTTTGACAAGTCTGGATTAAACAAATGTAACTATTTCCATGGGTAGTCTTATTAAGCAATGTCCATCTAACTTCTAAGAAGGCAAACCACGACCTCTTCCCATGTTCCCCACTCTCATTTTTGTAAAAAAAAGAGAAAAGACAAATAGCCTTGTGTAAAAGTCACAGTGTCGACTATGCACTAAAGAACAAATAAGCAATGTAAGAGAAACTTCACTATATAGGTATGACACTGTTGTAGCATCAGTTTATCAAACCCAATGTCCAAAGGTGTAGTAATCGCATAAAACAATTGAGAGATGTGCTTCATATGATTGTTCTTTAAATAAAAGACACTTTCACCCCCCTTAGTTGAGACAAACTCACTTTCACCCCTTTTGTTTCGATAAAGACACTTGCACCGATTGAGTGCCAAAGTTGAGGACACTTGCAGACCTCGAGTATGACTTTGTTGGTTTGGGGTGGGGTCAATTGTATAAAATTAGTTTTGCGAAAAATTTGCTCATATCATGTAGAAAGTCTAGTAACAGTGTCTTCTCTTCCATAACCGATACCATCTTCCATTAATTCCAACGAAAACACCATCGTTGCCTTCATCAACAACGAAGACCCGCAAAAAATCGAACTAACGCCACAATTGAGACTTCAAAAACGCAAAAATCGATCACAAATTTGACCCATCCCATTCAATTGGTGTTCAAGATCGAAAAGTTTAAGTTTTCCCTACCACAATCCAACTCCTTCACCAATTCCAACTCTCCCTTTAAATCTCAATCTCCACTACTAAATCAAGCAGATCCATGAAAATGAAGATATGGGATTTAATATTTAAGAAAAGTCTAATTCATCACCATGGCATATCTTTTAAATTTAAGTCCCAGAAAATTGTTAAGTAAACACAACATATAATAGGGTAAAAGAAAATAACTTCGCTCAAGTTTAGGTACAAATGCACTTTGGTCCCTATGTTTCAGATAATTCCAAATATTTAAGAAGAATATAATTCATCACCGTGGCTTATCTTCTCAACTTTATGTCCTCAGAAAATTGTTAAGGTAAACACAAGATATAATAGGGTAAAGGACAATATCTTCCCTCAAGTTTAGATAAAAATACACTTTGGTCCCTATATTTTGGATAATTCCACTTAGCTCCCTTCATAACGGAAAATATGTGGACACCTACGTTACCTGGACTTGGTTGCATGTGTTATGTCGGGTGTGTATCCGATGATCGGGTTTGCCTATTTCAAGGTTACGGATTTTATTAGATGTCGACATTAGTACTTATGTGTTACCTGGATTGTTGTCTATGGTCAAAAGCATAAAATGTTGTGGATACTTTGAAACCACCATTGCTGGTATCAAGCCAAAAGGGTGCATCACTGGTAGGGATGGATAAGGGGCACAACTGTGCTTTTATACCTTCAGTGTCATTGGGAAATAAGATATTGGCAAGAGGTTCCAGCTTCCAAATACCAGAAATAACCAAAATACTCTCAACTTTCGTATTGCTATTTGTATGGGGGACCATGGTAGATAAATCTGAAAAATTATCCACATATTACCAGCCGTCTAGACCGACATAGTCTTCCCATCACCGACACTCAATTTGGTGTTGTTGAAGAGCCAAGTAGTATTCCCTCATGCAGTGTGGATCTGAACAAGTATACCTTCTGAAGAACTTCACACCAAAGACTAGTTTTCAACGATCATTCTCCAACCCAGCTTGGCAAGAAATGCTAAATTGAGACATCTGGCTGCCATCACCCCTAATCAACCTCTTCTTTTGGGTTTGTATCCCAATGAAGGTGGTTGACTTCTTTCTTAGTATAAGTATCATAAAACTTCAACAAAATTTCAACTTTCTCTTGTAATACATTTACAATAGAAATTAGTAGTGCTTTTTCATTGACGGCCTCATATCTTCTTTACCACGATTTAGCCACAGCCCTAACTGATGTTTCAATGGGTATATATTAGTTTAAACTTACTAGCTAAACTTTAGATAAATTAATTGATTTCTTTTTAAACTAATTAATTTCTTTTTAAATATACTTGATAAGAGCCAAGAAACTTTGAATAAATGGGTCAATATTTGTTACTCCCTCCCTCCCATCATTATAGCCAATGTTTTCTTTTATGGATGTCCAAAAACATATGTCAAATTTTAAAATTTCTTATTTTACAATATTCTGATATCTCTAATTTTCATAAAAAAAGGAACAATGTCATTTGTTCGAAAGTTAAAAGTGGGGATATTCATGACTAGGTAAAACAATTAACAGAGTATAATGATTACTTGTCCCCTTAATTCATTGTGAAGGATGGAGATCATCAATACAACGAAATGGAGAAGATGGATCCATATAGCCAACCTGGTTAACTTGGAAAGACGTTGCTGCTGCTGCTGCTGCTGTTGTTGTTTCTTTTACTAGGGTTTGAATTGAATTTGTTCTTTCTTTCTTTTTTGAGAGAAGAATTGTACTTTCCATGGGAACAATAATAGTAGATGGTGGTGTTCCTTTTTACCACTCTGTCCCACCTCTTTCTACCCAAACTGACTTTTGCTACTATTCACTTGGTCACTTTGACCAGTTGATTTGAATAGCAAACTAATGCAATTTTTCGACAAGTTTTATGGTATTGTAGGATAAAAGTTTCTCTATAATACGGTGAAAAAATATATTAAAAAATCATAATATTTTGCTATCTAAATCACCCGGTCAAAGTGGCCCAGATACGTGTCAAAAAATCAATTTGAGTAGAAAGAGCTGGGACGGAGTGGTACTAAGTTTTTGATTGTTTTTTTTTTTTTTTTTTTTTTTTTTCTGAGAAATTGTTTTTGTCGTCAACCGGGTGCGAATCCGGGACATGTAGGAGCTCCCAACGTTCTACCACTTGAACTACCACCCTAGCTGCAAGTTCTGAATTGTATTTGTACTTTCTCAGGAACACTAATAGTGTATTGTAAATTCGCAATTATGTGGATATGCTGCTTGAAATGAAATGATATTGTGACCGGGTTACATTGGTAGTGGATTGTTTTATTGAGATTCACGAAAGTGCTGAAACATTGTTATGCACATAACTTCCAGAGAATTTTGCTTCAAATTCCTTTAGTTTTATTCAAATGCGTTTT
This sequence comes from Linanthus parryae, assembly GCA_023055425.1. NCBI lineage: Eukaryota > Viridiplantae > Streptophyta > Magnoliopsida > Ericales > Polemoniaceae > Linanthus > Linanthus parryae. The sequence continues at coordinate 78,702,985 of JALGPY010000005.1, forward strand.
ACACATCTATGTCGAGCTCACTTAAAAGAAAAAAAGAAAGCGGTTTGTAAAGAATTACTACTACGTGATTTAGAAAACAGCAGAGGTTTGGGAAGTTCGCTTCATGCCTCGGTAAAACAATAGGTTTTCGCTAACACCTAGAAAGAACAATACATTTGCTCGCTGACCATTCATAATTCGAGTACAAATATGATATGAGTATTCAACGGCCATTAATAAATTAAAGACATAAACCATTTGAAACCACAAAGTGAAATTCACGTGCACATGCTCCAACTAGTACAATGAAATGAATGAATATGGGCAACAAGGCTGGTTTTAGGTATGAACAGAGTTCGAAAGTGAGTAAAGTCTATTTATGCAGTTGTTGAAGCCCAAAGTAAAGAACAAGCCCAAAAATAAATGAAGCCCAAGGTGAAGCACAATCTCAAAGTTAGACGAAGCCCAATAATTATAGTTAGCCCAATCCTGCCCGAATGATCATTTTGTAACCTACAACAAAGCTTATGGGTCTTTCTATAATTTGTCTAAGTAGCTGTATTGAACGGTCTAGACGATGAATTGAACGGTTAGATTAGTGACCGTTCAATACGCCTAGATTTGAAGCCTTTTCTCATCTAATGAAACCCTAACGCCTCATTTTCTTTCTACGTTCACTTTCTTATTTCGAGAGCTTCGTCTCTCTTTATGAAACCCTAATCGGGTTTTCATGGTATCAGAGCCCTTATGCTCACTGCCACCACCTCCAGTTCAACGATGGCGACCACAGGCGCCTCAAACCCTCTGTTTCTACTGCCCAATATCAGCAATTTGATGTAACCCAAGATAGCTCTAACTATGTTCTTTGATGTCAGCGATCGTCCGGACTCATAACCTCTTCGGTTACATCGACGGCTCCACCGCTCCTCCGCCGCAGTTCCCCACCGAGGACTCCGGTTCCACCCCAATCTGGCGTATCAGGTATGGTTATCTCAAGATCTGGCGCTGCTTACCCTGATGAACACAACCCTGTCTCCCGAAGCTATTTCTCAGGTTATCGGTCATGAAACTAGTAGATCTGCTTGGTTAGCTCTTGAAAGAATGTATGCAACTCTGACTTGCTCGAATATTCTTCATCTCAAATCTGATCTTCAAAACATCAAGAAGAACTCTGATTCTATACTCTTACATGCAAAAGCTCAAATCAATTCGTGATGAACTTTTTGTGGCTATGGCTCCTATTGCTGATGAAGGCATGCTTCTCTTTGCCTTAAATGTCTTACCTGTTGAATATAATGCTTTCGCTCCTAGATCTGAACCTCTAAATCTTGAGGAATTGCATGTTTTACTTTCTGGTGAAGAACATATGTTGGAATCTCAATTTGTGAAATATGTTGATGTTTTGCGTCAATCGGCTTTTACTGCTCACACCTCTTCCCCTTCTCGTGGTCGGTCTAACCCTAATTTTGGGTCTAGTCCCTCTGGTTACCAGATAGGAGGGGGCATATTTAACCCAAGTAGTGGCCGATATCCATCTAATGGATATCAGAGAGGACGTGGTTTCTCTTGTGGTGGCCCTGGTCGTCATGATGTTGGTAGGGGTAGATCCTCTTCTAATTCAAACAACAGAGGTTATGGTTCATCTTCCAACTCTCCTATAACATGACAAATTTGTGGTTTCGAGTAATTGATTGTTGGCAAAGAATGGATCATGCTTATCAGGGAAAGAATCCACATGAGCAACTCTCTTCTATGGTTGCTTCTACTTCTCGAAATCCACACACACCCTCTTCTAATTACTGGATGTCTGACACTGGTGCCTCCAACCATATGACATCTGATCTGAAGAATCTTTCTATTTCTGAACCTTATCAAGGCACATATCATGTCGCTGTTAGGAATGATAATGCTCTCTCAATTTCAAACATTGGAACTGCTTACTTACCTACTGTCTCTCATAATTTCAAACTTTCTGATACATCACATGTTACCAATTGTACATTTATTTTTGACTCAGATTCCATTTCCATTCAGGACAAGGATTCGGGGAAAATTCTTTATCAATGTGTTAATCAAAATGGTTTATATCGTGTTTTATCTTCTACAAATACTGGTCCCAATCCAGTTAACACTACTGCAGCATTTGTGGGCAAGAAAATCTCCTCCTCCTTGGCAGTCAAGACTGGGTCACCCCACTGATGAAATTATACATAAGATAATTCATTCTTTTTCCATTATTAAGCATTCTCCTTCTGTTTGTCAATACTGTTTAGCTGGTAAAAAGACTAAATTGCCCTTTAAGTTATCTGTTACAAAGACTCAAACTCCTCTGCATTTAATACACAGTGATGTATGGGGGTCCTTCTAGAACAAAGAGTTATAATGGTTATAGGTATTATGTTCTTTTCATTGATGATTACTCTAGATTTACATGGCTGTTTTCTTTGTGTCAAAAGTCTGATGAAGCTTTCGTGTTTCCTATTTTTAAATTACAAGTTGAAAAATTGTTGGGTACTGCCATCAAAATTCTCAGGACAGATGGAGGAGGAGAATATATGTCATATGTGTTCAAAACATTTCTAGCTAAAAATGGTATTACTCATGAAAAATCATGTCCACGCACTTCTCAACAAAATAGCATTTCAGAAAGAAAGCATAGACATATTGTTGACACCATTGTAACTCTTATGCAACAAGCTTCTCTTCCTAAATACTTTTGGTATCATGCTTTTATTGCAGCTGTTTACTTAATCAATTTGATGCCTTCTAAGAGCCTGTTTGGTACCAGCTGAAAATCTCAATAATCAGCTGAAAATAATCTGAAAAGAAAATCCAGCTTAACTGATAATCATAATCTGTTTGGTATAAGCTGAAATTATAGATCACTAACTTAATCCATTTGACAAAATTTAAAGAGCTCTAAAGTCAAAAAATTGAATACATATGTTTATAACTGAATTGTGATTATGCTAATGTAAAAAAAAAAAATCGAAATTATTTTTTTAGAGATTTTATGCTGCATAATCCCCAATTTTGGAGATTTTACAATTGCACAGAGATTATTTTAATCTGCAGATTATCAGATTAAAATCTGCATGCATAACAAACAAGATTGTTGAAAAGAGGCTGATTTTAATCCAATTGGATTAAAATCAGTGATACCAAACATGCACTAAGACTACTGGTTTCAATTCTCCCATGAGAATAATTGTTTAAACATAACCTGATTACAGTCACTTAAGAGTTTTTGGTTGTGATGTTATCCTTTCTTAAGACCTTATATGAATTCCAAATTGGATCATAAATCTAAGAAGTGCATTTTATTGTTTATGCTCCTAACTATAAGAGATATATCTGCTTTGAGAAATCTTCACAAACGTTCTACATATCTAGATATGTTATTTTTTATGAAGATATATTTCCTTATTGCAACGCATCTGACATTTCTTCTTCTCCTAACACATCCACACTTGTCTACTACCCCATTTCTGGAAGTGATGAAGCTGCATTTGAAACCACTGAAGTGCCAATTCTACCTTCCAGCCAAACTTAATTGCAACCACCTGAGAGAGAGAGAGAGTGACCACTGTCCAATTCAAGAACATATGAAAGAACATATTCCTACAACTCTCTCTCCCAACTTTGGCATGGCAACAACATAGACTGAAGCAGCAACAACCACTCAGGGTCACTCAACGCACACCAAAAGCAAATCTGGTATCTTCAAAAAGAAGACCTTTGGATACTATGCTTCTGATGGCTTTGATCCTAAGTCAAAACAAAACCATTCATCATATTCTGGTACCTCTACTTCTCTCTCTAATGTTACTTTGCCTGAGCCTACATGTAATTCTGAGGCCAAGAAATATTCACAATGGCAAAATCCCATGACTGATGAATTGCTCAGTCTCACACAACAACACACTTGGACTTTACTTCCTAAACCTCACAATGCCAATGTTGTTGGAAATAAGTGAGTATATAGAACTAAGTATAACCCAGGTGGAGCAGTGGCTAGGTTTAAAGAAAGACTTGTAGCCAAGGGGTTCTACCAAACCCGTGGCATAGATTATGATGAAACTTTCAGTCAATTTGTGAAGCATGCCAATGTTAGAACCATTTTGGCCTTAGCTGCTTCATTTAAATGGCCTTTGCAACAGTTAGATGTAAAAATCCCTTCTTGCATCGGCATTTGAAAGAAACTGTTTATATGGTTTAACCTTAGGTTTATGTTGGTCCCATGTTCCACACTATGTATGCAAACTTAACAAATCCATTTATGGTCTCAAACAGACTCCTCGAACGGTTTGAGAGATTCTCTTCATTTTTGTTCTCTCTTGGTTTCTGCAAATGCACACGTCTATCAAATCCTACTGTTTTTCGCTCTCTTGTTGGGGCCTTACAATATTTGACTTTTTCACGACCAGACATTGCATTTGCAGTAAATCGCTTGTCTCAATTTATGCATTGCCCTACAAAATTTGCACATTATTGGTGCAAAACCTGTTGTTCGCTATCTTCAGGGCAAAAAATCACATGGTATCTATTATAGTTCTGGGTATCTCCCTCTTGAAACTTACTGTGACTCTAATTGGGCAGGCAACCCAACAGATCGTTGCAGCACTACTAGTTTTGTCATTTTTATTGGGTCTAATGATGTTCACTGGGCCGCCAAGAAGCATCCCACTGTCTCTTGGTCTTCTACCGAAGTTGAATACCGCTCTTTAGCTGTAGATGCTGCTGATCTTACTCAGTTTGAATTTTATTTCGTGATCTAACGTTACATATTCCTCATGCTCCTCAACTTTGGTGTGACAATAAATCAACTTTGGATATCTACAAATCCTATCTTACAAGCTCGCACGAAACATGTTGGGATAGATTACCGTTATGTTCGCGAGCAAGTTTTGAGAAAACAACTTACTGTTTCATACTTTTCTAGTGCAGAACAATTAGCTGACAACTTCACAAACGGATTAACAACACCACAATTTTTGGAGCTGAAATCCAAACTGATGGTTCAACCTCCACCAACATTTTGACGGGAGGTATTAATCGTAGACAATAAAGCCCAAAGTTATGCAGCTGTTGAAGCCCAAAGTGAAGCACAAGCCCAAAGATAGACGAAGCCCAAAGTGAAGCACAAGCCCAAAATTAGACGAATCCTAATAATTATAGTTAGCCCAATTCTCTCCGAATGATCATTTTGTAACCTACAACAAAGCTCGTGGGTCTTTCTATAATTTGACTAGTATCTGTATCGAACGGTCAGATTGCTAATTGTTCAATACGCCTGTACTAAAGCCTTTTCTCAACTAATGAAAAGCTAATGGCTCATTTTCTTTATGCGTTCACTTTCTTCTTCCGAGAGCTTCGTCTCTCTTCATGAAACCCTAATACGGTTTTAGGTATGAACAGAGTTCGAAAGTGAGTAAATACTATCTGACAAATATGCCAAATTAATCCAAACTTGATACATAACATCATCGAAAAGTTACACCACATCTCTCCAGTGAGTATACATTACACATGAAAAATATATTAAAAAAATGAATACCCACGGGCCTCCATGAAACAAACATAACAAATCACCCCCCCCCCCCCCATTAACCCGCTGATCAAATTCTGCCTAAAATCTTAGGCCACATAAGATAGGATAAAGACTTTAAAGAATAACTTTATCGTCCTTGTACCAGAGAAAAAGAAAGACTGCAAATAATATATCTGGCTAATATCCTTCCCTATGTCACGGGCTGACATCTTGGATAGCACTTAGCGTACGAAGTCGATGTCATCCCCTGACCATAATTTGGTTAATTCTAGATTACCCCTTGTTGTTCATAGTTTGGAGGTTTATTTGGAGTGTTCTAGAAATCAGTGGGACAATCTAGAGCGTGACAAAATGTTCTAGAAGAAGGTGAAACAATCTAGAACGTGGTGAAACATTCTAGAAGAGTCTAGAATGTTGAAGAAGATTCTGGAATACTCTACAGTGTTCTCATATTCTAGAAGTGGGTAGATGGTTCCGGAATGTTATAGAACTATGTAGAAGGTCCGAGAGTATGGTAGAGGTGTCTAGAATGTTCTAGGTAGGAAGAGTGCGGAACAACGTAATAAAATAAGAAGGTTTTAGAGGTATAAATAATTGAGAGTATCTAAATCTTTCCATGGAGGGGAAGAACTTGTATAAAGATGGGAGCTCATTTGGAGCAAACCAATATCCCAAGCTCTCTCATGTACTCTCATGAATATTATTAATAATAATATAATTTCTCTTCCCACATCTAAATTGTTCTATTAGATTAACATTTAGCTAAATAATGGTGTTGAAAGCTTGCTCGGGATTCAAGGGCGTGGAGACTACCGAGTGCCGTACGGGTTGTGGCGGGATTGAGATACCGGCCCGTGACACCTAGCCAAATGTAGGAAAAAAAATATTTGATTTCCAAACTTACACTACATCGGTCATATCCCAGACAATACATGTCATATCCTACCATTTCTCGTCCTCAACCCAAACGAGGCCCTAAAGTACTACCTAACTACTAACTAAATTAAGTATTACCACAGACACATCCCCCTAGACCAAAATATGCTTCCAAATTGGTTTTGCATCCTCTAGCTAATGGTTGTTGCTCCTCTTCCGGAATGAATACGATGTCGGGAGCTGGTCCTAAAAAAGCATCGTTGAGCTTGATGATCCAGAGTAATAATAAAAGTGGTAAAGGGTTTTTTAAGGGAACAAGGTGCATAGCGAAATTATCATCATAATTGAAGGAATACATATTATTAAACCTGCAAAACTTCACTTTCTTGAAAACAAGCATGGCCGTCCAAACAAAGATTGGCATGCTTTTACAGGAAGGGCATCACTATCCAGCCATGTTAATTTATAAGGATTGAGATGTAGAAAAGATTCTGAAAGTCTTTTCCTTTAGTAATTGCTTGCTGATTTTAAGCAATTCGCGTGCCAGGAGAGAGGATTTAGGGTTCAGCTTTACGGGTTACTGGTATGGATTGATTTGGGAAGAAATAGGTTAGTGTCTTGACTAGAGGTGTTTTATTCACCCAAACAAACTGGAGCTATTTGGTGCTGTAAACTGGAGAGGAAGTTATGGAACAAAGATGAAGAAGAACTCAGCTAGGGCTCCACAAATCAATTCAACATTAATCTTTAACCATCAATCGGCCTACTATAGAAATAACATAGGAATTTAAGGACTTGTAATAGGGAACTGAGTTCGGTTTCAAATTAAATGCTTGATCCTACCATATTAAGAGTTCTGAAAAAGAAAACATTGAATGCCTCTAAAGTACTGATACTTTCCAATTGACCGGAATAACCTAAATGAGGATGCCGGCCCCAATGATAACGTGAACAAGTAGGATTTCTAATAACCATAATCAAATGCTTCGCGGTCGATTACATGTTTTATAATGCGTCCACCGTTGGTATGTAGTGTCTTATTTCGTGTTGGTTTGTTTAATCGTCAATATAATCGACTGCGTGTGTTGATTACTAATTATCATGCAGTTTATTAATTGAACATATTTGTACAAAAAATAGACTTATTTAATTTGCGCAAAAATCTGATTCGGGAAATGTCTGTTCCCCATTAAACTAAAAATGATAACCGATTGTTTGAGCAACATAAATCTAATATACATCCCCAAATAACATGTCAAACATACAAATACACTGGTAATTTAAATGATTGTACAAAAATAAACAAATGCAGCAACTGTTTAATTTCAAAGATTCATCCCCGAGATAATAATTGTGCCAACAATAGTGTATTTTTAGGTTGGCAGAATACGCGTGCATCACCTTTTTCTTTAATCAAATTAGTGAGATATGCGTGCATCACCCCTTCTTTTACCATTATTGTCCCGACACTATTCCTTCGCGGTTGCATGATTTTCTAAAAAATAAAAAGTGGTGAATAGCACCTTCACCATTATTGTGCAAATACAATCGTCGCCGTCTTCTTCTTCTTCTTCTTCTTTTTCTTCATAGTGCAGAAGATAAGATTTCAAAAATTAGTTTTTCACGCGTTAACTTGCTCCGACTTTCTCGGAGGCGGCAAGGGCGAATCTAAGGTTTGACTAGCGAAAGTTTTTTCATCTTTTTCGGTGGATTTCTGAGGCAAAAGCGGCGATGGACTCGACGGTTCAGGGCAGCAACGGCAGCATGGACATGGAAGCAGATTCCTTAGTTCGCAGATTCGGTAAGCTTTCGTTGATAGAGGAGGCAGTGGAGGTTTTCGATACGGAGTACTGTTTGCAGGCAATCAAAGGTCGGGGACCTTGTATGATTGGAACCTTTCTCTTCCCATCTTCAACACATGGGCTATGAAGATTTTGTTCAAAAAGATATGGCCTGAGGGTGCCCATATTAGTATACACAAACCTATGCCAAATCGTTTTGTATTTCAATGCCCCTCTAGTAGCGCCATGGAGAAATTTCTGAATGGGGGACCATGGGTTTTTGACGAGAATATTCTCGCCTTAAAATTATGGCAGATTAAAGCTTTGGTTGAAAAATCTAGTTTCGATACAATAAATACTTGGGTTCAAGTTCGTAATCTACCTATATTCCTCCAAACTGGAGATGACTTGAAAAGGATGGCAAAGAAAGCTGGTATGATTCTTTACACGGATGATCGAGTCCTTTCTATAGGAGGAGATTATATGCCCGCTAAGATGAGAATCAATCTTAATGAACCACTGGTTACGGGAGGCTATATATCCGTCATGGAGAAACATATTTGGATTGATTTTAAGTATGAAATGATTTCCTACGTTTGCCAATGCTGTGGCTGCTTCGGACACTATGGAGAGAACTGTAAAGCAAAGACGCATAATGAAAAGTTGTGATACGATCTCTGCAAGTCTACAGTTATCGCTCTAGTAATAAATATGGAAGATAGGGTCGTTGAATTTCAGATGACTTGTCGTGAACTAATTAGTACGATTAACTTTATGTGGGAAAAGTATTTTGAGTTGTTTAATAAACTAATGAATCGAAAAGGCAAAACAAATATTTAAACGTTGAGATTAATAAGAGAGACGAGTATTAGGATTTTCTCGAGGTTCACTAGGTGAATACCGTTAATGATTTACGTTCATGTAACACGAATGTTCTTTTCTTAGCCAAACGGGCAACACTGCTTTGAAGATTCCTCAACCAAAGCCAATACTTAAACTCACGTACCTGATTCCTCTAACATATGTAGGTTTAAGCGTGCATTAAGTCTTTGTGATCAACTCTTAGTTCTAGTTAACTAGAAAGATTCCTCAACTCTAGATACGACTAGTGCATGATTCAGTTTTCCGGGTAGTGAATATTGATTCCTCCTAATATCCTATACCTATAATCAATCCTATTGTGATGTCTAACAATAGAAACGATAGTATTAGGCGTATAAATCAACCATATCTAATAAAAGTACATCCAATTAAGATAAAAGCATGAAACACAATCCATAAATCACCAAACACGGTGTTAAAACCCTAGTTACCATTGAGAAATCACGATATAGAATTTTAGCTATTCCTCATGATCATAACGACAAGATTTTTCATGATCATGAGTGAAATTACGAAAAGATGAAGAGTAGAGAAATCAAACGGATGAATTCTTGCTTCCACGACGAGCTCTAGCTCCAATTATCGTCTCCCACCTTGTTCGCTACGTCTCCCTCTGTTCTCACCTGCCTTATAGGTCTTAGAACCCGTTTTTCAAGGCCAGGGGACGATTTTTAATGTACATTGGCCGAATTTGCAATTCAGCCCCTTCAGTTTGCAATTCTCGAACAAAAATCATAAACTGATCTTGCGCGGGCCTTTTCTCCCTCATCCAGGCTTTGTTTTGGGCCTATCTCATATCGTTAGAAAGCCCTGGATGTCTACTTTCAAATGGCGTAGGCCTTGGTCCAAAATTTTATATGTAACTCCAGATACATCCCGAAGAGTGCACACTGGTCCAGTGAACTTTTCCAACTTTTCTTCGTTTTTGCGTCGTCTTCGCCTGACCATAACTTTCTCTTCCGGATATTGAGTGAGCTTCGTGACCTACCGTTGGAAAGATCTTTGAGTCTAATTTCATTTGGAATTGGTCTCACTATAGCAGGTCTTGTATAACTCAAGGTATCATCAAAATAGTGAAGGTTGGTCACTTTTGCTCCTCTAACTTTGCTTCTCTTGCTTCCTCTTGACTTCCGAAGCTCGTTTTTCTCTCCACTTGCTCTCCTCATGAAATGGTCCTGTAAACCACAATACGAAAACTACCGCGAAGATCAAATGTGACAAATCATGAAAATCATACGTAAAACTATTCAAGAAATGCCCGGATTGTACGTTTAAGCTCTAAAACATCATAAAACTCATTTTCTTCTCAAATAAGCACAAAATTCGTCACTTTGCACCGAAACGCACACAAATAACAATATAAAGTGTATATAGGATAACTCTTATTAAAGAGTTATGAAATACCCCCACACTTGCCATTTGCGCGTCCCGAGCAAAGTCTCATCTACCACATCTATCTGTTTTCTAGCCGACAAGACTCAAACGACTCAAACACGGCTCTCAACACAACAATGAAGCAAGATGATGCAAATGAAAGTTTAGACTTGATCATAAAACAAAAAAATCTTCCTTTCGTTTTGCGAGATCAGGCAATTTCTATCCACAATAGACCGGAGCTCCTGGAGTAATGAAAAAGTTAGGCAAGAGGCGTGAAGCATAACTAAATTCGACAACATGTAATTCCCCATAGTTAGTATAGAAAGCTTAACTTTACTATAAATAACACCCTACATCTTCATGTGTGCTGATAAAAATAAGAGGCTAACTAAGGCTAAGCCACATTCATAGTCCGAGCTCCTATTTCGCTAATGATCAAATATGATGAGGCTTAAGGACAAAATGGATATAAGTTGTATGAAGCAAAAAATCCTAAAGCGCCACATAAGCTCACCCAAACTCCATATCTCACACACCCTCACCTTGATGATAGGAATCCACAATCCGAATCTCACCGACTCCGATCCTCAATCCCCTCAAACCCCGGTAGTCAATCCCATGGCCATTAAAGCAAATAATGTGCGAAACTCAATCAATCTTCTATCTGGAACCAGGAACTTTCACCACTCGATTTCCAATAAGTACAACTGTATTTCTTTATTCCTCTCCCTTTTTCTCCCTTTTTTTCATTTTGTTATATTTTTTTCTCTCAATAAAACAACGATAATACAAATAAAAATGTACGAGTGGTCCTCCTCCAAGAATCAAGCAGTAATGATAAGTTCGGGGAAAGGAAATTAAAAAATCCATGAATGAGTATCATAATAATAATTCATCTCCCCCGAACTCCATGAAGCGTGCGATTCCACAAACCGTCAAAGTCAAAGCGGGTATGGGCGTGGAGTCTTCAATGCACAATCTCTATGTCTGTAGTCAAATGTCGACACCCCCACACTAGAATGCCGTTACATCCCCCTCTCAAGTAACAAATAAAATATGTAACATGCCTAATCCAACTGATCCTCCTACACCAAGATGATAGAAATCCGGTACCTAGCGCATGCCACCAATTAAGTACAACCAACCCCATTTTTATGCGGATTATACATCACACACTCATACTCTCCACTACTGTTCCCACGATGTAAAGACATGGAACACCGCCACACCTTAGTGTGCAAGCTAATTAATTTACCCTCGCATCCCCTCGAAGATATCAAATGAAGCATATGCGGTCTGTAGAACTCACAAAAATATGTAATGAAGTACTCCCTCAACGACCCTCCTCAACTACTGCTCCCTCGTGACGCTCTAGAAATTTGATTCTAACGATATATGATTGTGCACAAGAGATTCCGGCGGGGAGACCTCCGTGTACACCGTAAGTAGAGGATCAGAGATAGCACGGGAAGAGTTGGGTTGTGTGTAGGGAGAGAGTAAGGCAGTAGTAATGTCTGAGAGAGAGACAGAGGTTTGGCAGAGCTTCCGCGTATGGCTAGTGTGTCCTCCTTTGTATGGAAAGGTTAACGTCCTATATATAACAGAGAACGTGACCGTTGCAGTGTGGTTAATGCGCCCATTAATGGCGGCTTAATTAGCTTAACCGCAACGGCACGTTCTTCCGCCTATATAGGGACCGTTACAGCACGTTATGCGCGAATACCGGAACCGTTACGAGGTTGACCGGGTTTGACCGGATTGACCAGGTTTATGGAGCTGGTGCCATAAATCTCTCAAAAGCAGTTACTAAAGGTCGCGTGCGGGCTTGGCTCGCACGCGACAGGACTTACTCTAGCCTCCAAACCACTAAGTCCCTACAAGTCCCGTGCGGTGGTATGCGAGGGCTCTGTCTCGCAGCCCCCACATGGATCAGCGCGGCTGGTGATCCAGTGTGTGTGGAGCACAATATGGTGTGCTAGATGGTTGCCACGTGGCCAAGATCTGCTAGCTCAAAAAGCACTATCTACATTAGCCCCCTTTCTGCGCGTGAAGGCTCATAGCTGTATAGACTTCCATGCGCGGAAACCAACATGCGCGTCGCCGCCACGCACCAATTCAAACACGAGCAAATTCAGCCCCCGTGCGTGCCATCATGACCTAAAACCCCTAGAGTCGTGCCGTCTGGCCTTTAGGGTTCTAGGCGTGACGTCAGCTTGTCCTGTGATTGCGCGATTCGACGGTGACGGTTGCTATTCGACTACAGAAAGGACGCAACCCTTCATTGTTTTTGGATAAATACTTTGTACTCTCCATTGCTGCAAAGCATCACTTCTTTTTCTTAAAGTGAATGGTACCCGGAAGTTCGAGAGCAGATTCAGATAATCAATCACCAGTTCAGAACTGCAAATCGTCTTCTTCAACTGTGTGTATCCAAGCAGGCCTCACGAAAACAAGGTTGGCCTTGTTCAATTTCGATTTACAATACCAATATATGCTTCAAACTGCGTTGAATCTGTAAACCCATAACATATAATCTGTTGAAACTTGTGAAGAAGCTTCAAGCTTTGGACCCAATTTTGGCTTAATCCTTCGATGATAAGGACCTTGGATGTAGAGTTTTGAAATCCCTGATAATGCAAACAATTTCCAACTTCTAATTTTCTGAAATTGATACCAGAAACTGTTCATCTTCTTTTCCGTAGATCTTAAATCTCAAGATTCAAACTGAAGTGTGGCATATTTCTCCCCCCTTTTTTCTTGCTCTTCCGCAGGAATGGCCAAGACAAAAGGAACCAAACCCACCAAGGATGACGAAGAGATACCTGATCTTCCGCAAGCTTTGTGGCGAAAAGCCCCCTACCTGGGTGGCAAAGATTTCTACCACGCGAGGGTTAAGGCAAAGAAATTGCCTGCTTCTGTCCCCAATGAGGGATTGCTGACGTTGACTCCCCCAGTTAACTCAGCCTTGCTCGAGTTGATTGGCTGCGAGGATGTGGTTCGATTGGGAATCGAAAATGGGTACTTCCCCAATGCTGCGATTTCCACCCAAGCTTTTGTCCAGAAATTGGACTACATGGATGAGTGGATTGACCATGTGTTGACCGATCATGCTGCGACTCTTAATGAGGCCGGCGTATACTTCGCTGTTCGTGCTATGAAGGGTGCTGCCGTGAAGCTGGACCAGTCCATGCTTCTAAACCTTCTTTCCCGCTACTCGCCTGCGACTCACACTTTTCACTTTGCTGAGTTCGAGGCTGCCCCCACACTCGAGGACGTGCATATGCTGTATGATCTGTCTCCCATGGGTGAAGTGGACCCTTTGAGTCCCTTGAGGACGGATGCGGAGATCGCTTTGTACACGCAGATGGAGGAGTGCCTATCAGAGGTAAATAAAATCTCCACCCGGTGGACCACTACCAAAGCCCTTCCCAATTGGCAGTTGGTTGACACGTCTGCGAAGAATACTTGGAATAAATGGGTGCAGTACTTCTTTCGTGACTACGCGAACAGCAGCATCACTAAGAAGCTTCTGAGTCAAGACCCGGAGGCCAAGAACTACGTGGAGGGTAAGGGCTATCACTTGACCCTTTGTGCTTTCCTCTGTGCCTGGCTATCGAGGTACTTAATCGATGGTCACCCGCACGATGGTGTCTTCTACCATGTTCTGCCGCTCGCTGTGAAACTGGCCCTTGGCCAGAGAGTCGCACTTGGACCCTTAGTCTTGGGCACATTGTACTATAGATTGGATCAGCTGGTTGTGGCCATGAAGGAGTCGCGCGGCCGCCTCGACATACTGACCTTTATCAACATTTACTTCTTGACGATGTGGGTCTTTGAGCGGTGGCCTTCTTATGCCCCAACTGCCTCCAAACCCAACAAGTGGTGTCCCCCTGGCGAGGTGGAGGAGCGTAACTGCGGCAGAGCTGCGAGGTGGTTCGGAGCGAACAATACAAAGTGCGTTTGGAGCCTGATATGCGACAACCGGAAAGAGTTCGTTGCCAGGGCCTATGCCGTGCGTATCGAGAACGTGCGATGGTTTCCAAAGCTGTACCCTTCTAAGGGTATCGTCTTCTCAGAAGAGCTCCTCTTCGAAGAGGGATCGCATTTCCACGAGCGCTATTGCGAATTCTTTTGCTGGTGCCTGCGAGGCTCTCTTCCTGCTCTCGCAGAGCATATTCGTGAGCTCGCGCCCAGGTATGAGAGGATTACCTGTGGATGTTGACCCCACTCGAGTTTCTCCCCAGTTCGGCTTTGATGTAGTGGCACCCTCAATCTGGCCACAGTCCATCATCAGAGGTTGCTATAGGCGCTTGCTGACAAAGGAGTGCAAAACAGTCTTTATGAACAATCTTCCTTTTGAACAGCCTGCAGGTAACCGCGAGGGTGGTTGTTCCAAGAACTGGCTCGCATACTGGATCGCCCAGCACGTCAGGTTTGAGACGCAGTCAGCTCCTCAGCCAAGCAGAGCTCCTTTGATCAAGAGAAACTCTTTTCCGTTTCGCCCCAACTGCAGTCTGAGAGAGTCCGAATATGGTTGCTACTCATTGTTGGATCATGAGAACCATTTGTGCCCTGACGTCATTCTGAATGAAAAGATCGCCGCAGTTAAGAAAGGCGACTCGCATGTCATCAGATATAGCGAGACATTTGCTAAGGTAAGCAAATTTTTCCACATGCGTTAAGCTTCTTGATTTCCATACGTTGATGTCTCTATTCTACTCCGTTTGCTGTAGTGTCATGTGCGGAGATTCGCATCTGGTGATCGTTCCAAGTCGCTGGTTAACACCATTGTTGCCACAAGAAGACAAGGACAGTCGTTCCTGCTAGCATCGAGGATGGACCCCGAGGTCGAAACCAGGATTCACGCAGTCATGAATGCTTTTGCTGACTCGCTGATAATGCTCCGGCCTCGTCTCCACCCAGAGATAATCCATCTCCTCCAGCGACTGCAGCGCCGAGAGCGAAGAGACCCTGGCAGAAGGGGATTACAATATCTTCCCCTAGGAGCGCTCCAACTTCTCCTCCAGCGAAGTCCCTTTCTGCCAAGGACAAAGGCAAAGGTCGCATGCCCAGTAAAGCGCGGAAGGAGCTCGCAGTTGAGACCTTCGTTCCATTCAACCAGGAGGAAGAAGAGGAGAGGCAGGAGCCCAGAGAAGGTGATGAAGAAGAAGAAGAAGAAAGAGCAAATGTGATACATGAGGAAGAATCAGGAGGTACCTCCATTGCGTTTTCCTTCTCATTATCATAATTCTTTTGCAACTTGCTCTTAAACCAATCGCTTCTTCGCAGATGATGATGATGATGAGACCATCGGTGGCCTTTTGGCCAAGAGACAGAAGAGGGATGCTCATTATGGCATTTCGGACGAACCCATAAGCGAGGACGTTCTTGCCGAGTCTAGGAAGACAGCCGCGGAAGCTGCTGAAAGGAGAAGGCAACGAGAAGAGGAGGAGCTCGAGCGTGTGAGGCAGCGGAGCCTCGCAGAGCAACATGTCGACGACTTAGTGCGTCCAGCTGATGAGGAAGATGTGCTTCCCGAAGAGGTGACTCCTCAAGCTGAGGAGGAGGATGCGGCTCCAGAAGAGGATGCAGCAGCTTTGGAGCAAGCCCAGGCAGATTTTGAAGAAATCGCAGGCGGCGATAAAGGTGAGATTTTTAATCTCGTAGTAACTTATTGAGATGTTATTGTGGGTGCGTTAAAGCATGGTGTGTCAAAGGCTGACATTCGCCGTTGGCTAGTAGGCAAGTGCGGTGAACCCTCAGGTAATCACTTGATAGATATGCGTGAACTAAGATTAGTAACTCGAAGCATAATCATGCCTAGCTTCTTCGCCCCAGGTCATGCTCCTTTTAAAGACATGCTTAATGAGGACACACTAATAGGGCATGGTTCCACGTCTTTAGTGTATGACGAAGACACTCAAATCCCACCTTCGCGTGGAGGTGCTTGCTCTTAGCTTTAGCAAAGGATAGTAAAATAATGTATGATACAATTTACCTCACATCATCGCATTTTGTATCGCAGGCACTGCTGATGAACCCGTGTTGGAGCAAAGAAGTCAAACTTCTGCATCCTATGTCCCAGTGCTGAGTTCTCATACCGAGAAGCCCGTCGCAGCTGCTGAATACGCAGGAGAGCCCTTTGAGGACATCATCGAACTTTCTGATGATGCCGAAGCTGACGCTGTGTTAATGGAGGAAGATGCCCATGCTGGCGCTGAGGAGGTAAGGACAAGTACTGTCGATGCTACCGCATCTGAAAGTGTCGCTCGCCAAGCAACTTCGGCTACCACTATGCCTCCAGTGATGACTGAGTCTGTGACGCCACTTCCTGCGTGGAGCTTTTTGGGCTCGCAGGTCGGAGCTGCAATCGCAACTGGTGCGGCTTATACTCTTCCTTCTAACTACGAGGAGTTAGAGCTCGCAGCTGATAGGAGAGCTATGGAGCGTGGACAGTCTTCGACCACTCCAGCAATGCGCATTCCTTCTCGTCGTGAGATCCTTGAAGGAACTGGTAAGTCGTGGTTTGCTGTTTGCATCTCGCACTATTCATTTGCGAGTTTGATATCGTAACTTAGCTTTGACATTGCTTTAGGTTTGAAGCAAGCCGATGTGGACTGGCTAGTTCGGATGCGCCTCACCTATCCTCAATCATTTGTGAGATCTCTGGAGATAGGGCCCTTTGACAGAAGGCTGTTTCTTACCGAAGCCATTTGGATTTTGGAGCAGCTGTCTGCGGCTACGCCTGCGACCATTTCTGCTCAGAGTGCCGAATTGCTTTTTGGCATGTGCCAAAATCTTCTGACTAAGGTTTAGGGCAAGCTGGGTTTCAAGTTTCTTATGAAAAGAGTTACTTTGATTCGCGCAGCCGTAACTTTGAAACTCGGCCATCAAAACCTCGCAGCTGAGAAGCAGAAGGTGGAGCAGCAAAAGCAAAAGGTTGAAGAGGCTCTGAGGCTCTATCATGAGATGAATGCCAAGTGCGAATAATTAAAACGAGAAGTGGAGCAGGTAGAGGATCTGAGCCGTCAGTTCACCCTTAATGACTCCTTGATCAAGAATTTACTTTGACTTTTGAATTTCAAAAGTAGCAAACAAATAGCAGAAACATTAATGTAATGTTACTAGAAACATTAATATAATGTTTCTAGGGTTTCTCCCCCCTTTTTTTTAACAAAAGAATCGACATGCCCGTTTTGTCCTTTCCGGGATTTGATGGAATATCTAATTATGACATCAGCAATTGATATTCTGCTTGATTTTCGCGCTAATTTCTCGTAAGATAAGCACGCTTTCCTTGGGAAGTCCATCCGAATCATGACCATCCGTCATTTATTAGGATACGCAACTGAATCGTCGTAGCCTTTAGTAGGGTAATTGATCGTTACCGCTTTTCAAGGCGTAAGTGATTGACCTTACCCTGTTTTCGAATTCTGCTGACTCATCTTGGCAACTGAAGAGTCTCCACAAGGTCTATATAAACCCTGTCTTTTCCATTTGGGTTCTTCATCCCAAAAATGTGCTTTGCCGTGAGTCCTTACGACTGATGGCTTCAACGCTTGTTTTTCGTTGATTCATGGCAACTCCAAGTCATGAGACCTGAGTTTGCGCTTTGTGCCATAGAAATAGTTTCCTTTATGAGGTTTACTAATCTTTGTAACCTTCATAAAGAAAATGGAGATGATATCTCATGTGTATTCGAAGAATTTTCTTCGTCTATTATGTTTGCAGGTCATGTTTCCGGCCGCCTCCCGGTGAGGTGCAGCGCCGTAGTGACCTTGCTACCGACTCGTAATGAACGGTGGAATTCTCCTCCAGCATCCCTGGAGGAGGATTTCTTGCCTCTTCGTTCTTGAACTCAGGAGGCTCGCCAATGCCCTTGTCTATCAGGACAAGGAACCCAGCACCAGAGGAATGACTGCTTCCCCTGTTTTGCACGAATGCATACGTCGGAACAGGTAGTTCCTCTGGTACATATCTTGATCAGACAGGGGTCTTGTCAGATCCTGAGATCTTGAACGTAGGACCACCCAGACCATTGCCGCCAGGGATGCAGTTAATGGCGAGTTGATCTCTTCGCAGAAGCATCCTACTTGCTACAGATCTTTGGCCGTAGATCTGTGCATTGCATAGCCGGTGTTAGGACCGTTAGGTTCATCCTTTTTCAGTCGGGATTCCCGCGATGTGTAACTTCAAGCTTGTAAGTGACTTTCCAAATGCATTGTAAGCCATGTTGGCTGCGTAGTTAGATTTGAGCTTTTTCGCTTGTAAGCTGCTATCTAGACAGATAAATTGTAAGTCTTTTCGACTCATAATGATAAATGGCTTTTGTATTATCTGCTGTCTCGTTACAACAAAATACAATTTCGCATGCGTACCGGCATATTTCGCCTTTTGTAGTGCCACATACATACTTCGCATTTGCTATCTGCCGTATAAATTCGCAGATATGTTATTAGATCGTTCGAGATCGTATTTGCGTAGCTGTGCCATCTTTGCAGATGGGCTTGTGATTCATCTTCAGATTCAAGTGCAGGTGCCATCTCATCAGATAGGCCTTTTGGAGATCACTGAAGATCATGATGCCGTTATCATAATAGACAGTCTTAAGGACGAATTTTAAGTCGCATTCGTATGATGCTGCTATCACATTAGATAGGCTCGAAGGATCATTTAAGATCATGTTCGCATATGTTGCTATCATAATAGATAGGCTCGAAAGATCACTTAATACTGTTTTCACACGAACTGCTATCGTGGCAAATAGGCTTAAAAGATCAATCAAGATCACATTTGCATAGGTTGCTATCGTGACAGATAGGCTTAGAGGATCGATTAAGATCGCGTTTTCATAGGCTGCTATCGTGACAGATAGGCTTAGAGGATCGATTAAGATCGCGTTTGCACAGGCTGCTATCGTGACAGATATGCTTAGAAGATCAGTTAAGATCGCATTTGCATAGGCTGCTATCGTGACAGATAGGCTTAGAGGATCGATTAAGATCGCGTTTGCACAGGCTGCTATCGTGGCAGATAGGCTTAGAAGATCAGTTAAGATCGCATTTGCATGAGCTGCTATCGTGACAGATAGGCTTAGAAGATCAGTTAAGATCGCATTTGTATGAGCTGCTATCGTGACAGATAGGCTTAGAAGATCAGTTAAGATCGCATTTGTATGAGCTGCTATCGTGACAGATAGGCTTAGAAGATCAGTTAAGATCGCATTCGCATGAGCTGCTATCGTGACAGATAGGCTTAGAAGATCAGTTAAGATCGCATTTGTATGAGCTGCTATCGTGACAGATAGGCTTAGAAGATCAGTTAAGATCGCATTCGCATGAGCTGCTATCGTGACAGATAGGCTTAAATGATCAATTAAGATCACATTTCGCATAGATTGCTATTGTGGCGGATAGCCCATTGTTAATAGTAGTGACAAACTAAATAAAGCAATCTTAACAGCTAGAAATATGAAATTCTCATTTGGGAGAATCCTTTTTATTATAGTGCTCTCATATGGGATAGATGAGCTTACAATTCTCTCATATGGGAGAGAAGATTGTGTGAATCATAGCCATACAATACACGAGGCAACGTTATAATAAAACGCATAAAATGAGAGGAGTCAAGGATAGTACTTCTTAATCCAGCGCATGTTGACTGAGCTTGGGGTTGAGGTCGTTCCGTGCAACCTCCGTATGCTGCAGTAACCACTGTCGAAGACTTCTGTGACTTCGAAGGGTCCTTCCCAATTGGCTGCGAACTTTGGGTGAGCTGCTTCTCGCATGCAATGGTCAGATGCGCGCAAGACCAAATCTCCAACTGCGAAATCTCTTCGCTGGACCGTCTTATTGTAAGCACGAGCGATCCTTTCTTGATACCGCTTGTTGGTCCTTTTAGCTTGCTCTCGCTTTTCCTCCAGCAAGACTAAGTCGTGATCGCGTTGATTGTCGTACAATGCATGGAAGGCCAATCTCGCCGAATTGACTCTCACCTCCGCAGGTACCACGCCCTCAGCTTCATAGCATAGGAGGAATGGTGAGACCCCCGTGGGTGTCATTGGAGAAGTCCGATAAGCCCACATGGCTATGTTTAGAGAATCAGCCCACTTCTTGTGATCATCTGCGACCATCTTGCTCAAAATCCTCAACAGCGTTTTGTTGGTCGCTTCGGCTTGCCCGTTCCCCTTCGGGTAGTAGGGGGTGGAACATATTTGCCTGATATTGTACTCTGCATATAATGTTTTCTTGGATGAAATTGACCACATCTAGCGCATTTGCCGTCTTTAATGGTATCGCCTCCACCCATTTGGTGAACAGCTCAGTTGCGGTGAGAATAAAATGATTCCCGTGCGAAGTTGGTCGGATGGGACCAATGAAATCCAGCGCCCATGTGTGAAATGGCCATGGCGTTCCCAATGCATGTAGGTCCACAGCAGGAGCATGCACTAGGTTTCCTTTGAATTGACACTCCTGGCAACGTCTTACTTTGGTGCGGCAATCGGCCTCCATCGTAGGCCAGAAATATCCGATTGAGAGGAGCTTCCTGCATAGTTTCGCACCTCCTTGGTGATCTATCTGATGGGAAAGGTCCATGACTTCTTGTGCTTCCCTGCCGTCTAGACATCGCAGCAAGTTTCCCTCATGACCTCTTCTCCAAAGCAAGTTCTCTTGCACCACATATCGAGACGCTTTCCTTTTAAGCTTCTCCGCTTCTTTCCTCGATTCAGGTACGATGCCCTGGGTGAGGAAATCGAAGAGTGGTTTCCTCCAATCCGCATCATCGTCGGTTAGAGCGATGAGTAAGGAATATTTAATCAGTGCACAACTCTCGCACTTCCCTTGTATCAGGGCAGCGGCTGTTGACATATCCGGCCAATGAATGCCATATCTCTGAGCCTTCCGATAGATTGACACCTCGCTTTCTCCGCAAGCATGTTGGTGAATCTTCTCCAGCAGCAATTGTCCCTCTTGATCGGAAACACATCGCATGAGTATTCCGCCAGGGCCTTTGTAGTAAAGGGTGTTGTCATGTATGCAATACCCCTTTGTGAGTGCCCAGCTTTCGCTTCTTGTGCCTTCTGCAATAGCTCGCAAAATTGTTTTTCTCCAGTCCGTATCATCCATGTGTTCATCGTCGCACGCGTCTTCTGTCAACGCCGACGATGTTCGCACCTCAATGGAGATCCTTGCGGGACATTTGTCTGTACTAACCTTGGATCCCAAGGTGGCCAAAGCATCTGCATGTCTGTTGTCTGCTCGGGGCTTGTGCTCGTACCTCACATCGCAGAATTGCTGCACTAGCCTTTGTACCAGAGTGCGGTAGGACAGAAGGTTAATCTCCTTCAAACCGTACTCGCCCGAGGCTTGCTTGACGACCAACTTGGAGTCTCCCATGACCGTCAAATTGCTTACTTCCAAGGCTTTTGCTCCACGCAGCCCCGCTATGAGGGCTTCATATTCTGCCTCGTTGTTGGTGACTGCGAAGTCAAGCTTTGCGGACATCTGTATGACCTCCCCATCTGGCTTGGTCAAGACTATCCCAATGCCTCCGCATTTCCTTGTTGACGACCCGTCGAAATGGAGCGTCCAATAAGGTACATCGATCGCATAGATCTCAGGTCCCTCGAGTTCTTCTTCGATCACGGGCTCATGACTGTTGTCGGGGAATTGTGCCAACAAATCCGCTACCGCCTGCGACTTGATCGCTCGTGGTCGCACACATGTGATATCGTATTGAGAGATGGTCATGTACCATTTCGCCAATCTTCCCCCAGGAGTAGTGTGAGCTAGCAGATATCGTATGGGATCACTTTTTGTAACCACCACCACTTTGTGCGACGCAAAGTAGTGTCTCAATTTCTCTATTATGAAGAATAAAGCAAGGCAATGACGTTCGATGTTTGTGTACCTTGATTCTGCGGGCTGCACAATGCGAGAGATGTAGTAGATGGGCCTTTCCTGACCTTCGTACTCTTGAGCCAAAAGCGCTCCTATGGATTTCCTGGTTGACGTCAGATACAGTAAAAGCGGTGACCCCAACTGAGGTGCGATCATTACTTTTGAAGACGTCAGCAGTTCTTTCAGCTTCCCGAACGCAGCTTCGTGCTCCGGGGTCCAGTCATATGCGGCATCTTTCTTGAGGAGATTACTGAAGCAGAAAGTAATCTCGGCAATCGCAGGGATGAATCTTCGCAGATATGATAGTTTCCCCAAGAATGTTTTCAAGGCACTCTGGTCGTGCGGCGGGGTCATGCTGACGATGGCTGAAACCTTCGCAGGGTCAGGCTCTATTCCTTGGCGATGTACCACGCATCCCAAGAATTTTCCCGATGTTACCCCGAATGCGCATTTCATAGGGTTCATCTTCAGCTGGAAGCGTCTGCATCTGTTGAACACCTTCCGCAAATCTGCCAGGTGGTCTGCCTCTTGCTTGGATTTATCCACGAGGTCATCCACGTAAAACTCCACTTCCTTGTGCATCATGTCGTGGAATAGGGCCATCATGGCCCGCTGGTAGGTTGCACCTGCGTTTTTGAGACCAAAGGGCATCACCGTGTAGTTGAACACTCCCACTGGGGTGATGAAGGCAGTCTTTCGTGCATCTTCGGGGTCCATCTTGATTTGGTTGTACCCGCTGAAGCCGTCCATGAAACTGAACATGCGATGTCCCGCTGTCGAATCGATTAGCAAATCGATGTTTGGGAGCAGAAAATCGTCCTTGCGGCAGAAACGATTGAGATCTCGGAAGTCCACGCAGATGCGGAGCTGTCCGTTCTTCTTTACCACTGGCACAATGTTGGCCAGCCATGTTGGATGATGATTCGGCTCTATAAACTTGGCATCCAGGAGTTTGACGATCTCCTGTTTGATCTTCACATTAAGCTCCGTCCTGAAGCTTCTTGTGCTCTGCTTTATCGGTTTAGAACCCGGGATGATGTCTAAATGATGCATAGTGATGCTGGTGTCCAGTCCGGGCATCTCATCATACTCCCATGCGAACACGTCTCTGTACTCAGTCAGGAGCTGTAGCAGTCCTTTCTCCTCCTCGCTTGTGAGGTCCGCACTTAGAAAGACTGGCCTCTTCTTTTCCTCGTTCGGGCTGAGGAACACTTCCTTTAGCTCTTTCTTCTGTGGTCTGGGTCTGTCTTCCATGCATTCGGGTGCTTCTTTGAGCTTCTCATCTAGAGTGCTCTGCATTGGCCTTTCTATGAGCGCAATCTGCTCGATTTGGTTGATTTGCCCAGGGATATCCCCATGACCGTGTGAGGACATCCCCGCGCACCTTCATATGCGATAGCACTTCTTTCCATTGGCGTAGAAGCACTCTATCTCCTTGCCCTCAGGGTCGTGCTTTGCTATTCTCTTCAAAGTGTACACGTTCTTTCGCTGGTAAGCGATTCGCGGCGCCTCTTCGCGTGTGGGCCGCTTTTCCTTGGCATCCTCCCTTGTCACCATCACTCCCGCAGGTGACTGGTCCTTGATATCTTCCCAAAGAGGTAAAGGAGTAGGGTTGAACGGCCCCGGTGTTTGCTCGTCCGCCATCTCGGTGAACCACACCACCTCGCTGAGATGTGCTTCATCCATGTTGAATGGATTCGTTGAAGCCGGTATCTCGACTATTCTGTCGTTCCAGATGGCTTTCATGACTTGGTGGGCTGTTGAAGGGACCGCTTCAAAGCGATGAATCCAGGCTCGACCTATGATCATGTGATACGTAGTGTTCGCATCTATGACATAGAACTTCGCTGAGCACTTGATTTTGCCGATTTGAACACCCAGGCGGATCCATCCAATCGTCATTCTAGAATCGCTTCCAAATCCCATCAACGGAGATGGACGCCTGACAATCTTATGCTCGGGGATCCCTGCTAGCTTCAGCGTGTGGAGCGAGACGACGTTGACCGCTGCTCCTCCATCGACGAATGCTCGTTTGAACTCGACGCCATTGATGATGGCCGTCACGTACAGAGGCCTCTGGTGGCTCGCATCTGTCTTTTTGTCGCTGGCAGAAAAGGTCATAATCTTTTCTGTAGAGCGAGACGCCCTGATGACTTTCCCGTTGGAGACTACAAGATCCTCCTCGTAGTCCTCCGCTATCCTCAAGATTGCTTTCGTCATTTCTTTCCGGCACTTCTCGGAGAAGTTCATCTCGTCGAAGAATCTGCTAAAGCCGTGGGACGCCTTCATCCGATCGGCACGTTCATCCTCTGTGTCTACACTTGGACTTCGACAATGATGGGTAGACCATCCTCTGCGACTTCTACCAAGTCCACAATCGAGATCATGGCGACATCTTTGCCTTTTGAGTCTTGCTCCGCATGGGCAGGAAGTGGATTGTTGCGCACATCCTTCCTGTGATCACTGACGATCAGCTCGCCGTTCTTCATCTTCTGGTTGAATACAATCCTGAGCTTCTTACATTCCGCTGTGGGGTGCATGACCTTTCCGTGGTACTCGCACCACTTCGGGTCCCTCACCATCTCCTTGGAGGGTATCTTCTCGAGCGGCGGTAGGACACCGTCCTTGCGCCACTGCCTGCAGAGGTCGCTTGCCTCCTCCACTGAACATGGCAGAGGTGGTACGTCGAAGTTCACAACCTTCGCTTGCTTTTGGGGTGAAACTGTATTGACCTCAGCTTCGCGTCCCCTCTTGTAACTGAATCTCCCGATCTTGTAGGTAGTGCCGCTCGAAAATCGCTCCGGTGCGTTCTTCTTTTTCTGCCTCTCAACTATAGGCTCGATGTTCTTCGTGCATTCGATTAGCTTTGTAAACGTAGGTGTTTGCAAATTGATGAGCATACCTTTGTATTCTTCTCGCATGCACTGCAGGCATATCTCTACAAGCCGACTTTCGAGCATTGGATCTTTGCATTCCAATGACTTCGCCCTGAACTTCTTGATGAAAGTTATTCCATCCTCCTCGCGCTTCTGATACATCCGCGAGAGGTGGATCATCGTCACCTTTTCTTCCATCTGGAAGAACTTGGTATAGAACTTTTGGACCATGTCGTCCCAAGTTTTCACGGATCCAGCTTCCAACGTTCGGTACCACTTGTACGCTACGTTTCCCAAGGATTTTGGGAACTCTCGCATCAGCAGTTTGGAATCGGCTCCGTATGGTCCCATGACATCAATGAAACGCATGACATGCTCATGAGCGTTCCCATTGACATCCTCGAACTTATCCCATTTAGGAGCCTTATACCCCACCGGGTTAGGCATGAGATAGATCTCCCGCGGGATGGGTGGATCGTTGTCTAGCTTCGGGATGATGGTATCCGCGAATGATTGATGAGCCAGAATAGTGTCCATGCGTTTCTGTAGAGACGTCATACATTCTGGAATGCTTCCCTCGGTAACAGGAGGAGGGGTTGCCGCAGGCGGAGGCGACACGTATGCCGCCGGAGGATTGGGGACATATTGGCTGTTCGCATTGCCCCAGACCGCCGTTGGCGGAGGCAAGGGATACTGTGAAGCCGGATTAGAAGCCAAATCCGGAGGCTGAGGAGTATGAGCAGTGAGAGGCAACATCTGAGCTGTTGACCCCTGAATTGAAGGCAGCTGCGTAGTCGCCGGTGGTGTCTGCAGATTAGGGTTGGGAGGTGTGGTCGACACTCCCAATCCTGAAGCGGTAGGGGCTCCTCCTCCTTGAGAGACGGCGTTGGCTGGTGGAGGGTATGGTGCAAGGGTGCCCAGAACGGCCAGGATCCGTTCTAGCTACGCAGACTGAGCTTTGAGAGCTTTCGCCTGACCTTTGACGGTGGCGTCCAAGGATTCTAGCGTCGGTGCCTCGCCGGGGGTCGCAGGAGTACGGCGGGTCTCCTCTCCCGAGGCAGCTTCGGTGGAAGGCGATCTGTTGCTAACATCATCCTCCTGAGACATGGTTGCTTTTGTTGGTAAGTTCACGTCGGGTTCACCAAAATGTGCACAAGAGATTCCGGCGGGGAGACCTCCGTGTACACCGTAAGTAGAGGATCAGAGATAGCACGGGAAGAGTTGGGTTGTGTGTAGGGAGAGAGTAAGGCAGTAGTAATGTCTGAGAGAGAGACAGAGGTTTGGCAGAGCTTCCGCGTATGGCTAGTGTGTCCTCCTTTGTATGGAAAGGTTAACGTCCTATATATAACAGAGAACGTGACCGTTGCAGTGTGGTTAATGCGCCCATTAATGGCGGCTTAATTAGCTTAACCGCAACGGCACGTTCGTCCGCCTATATAGGGACCGTTACAGCACGTTATGCGCGAATACCGGAACCGTTACGAGGTTGACCAGGTTTGACCGGATTGACCGGGTTTATGGAGCTCGTGCCATAAATCTCTCAAAAGCAGTTACTAAAGGTCGCGTGCGGGCTTGGCTCGCACGCGACAGGACTTACTCTAGCCTCCAAACCACTAAGTCCCTACAAGTCCCGTGCGGTGGTATGCGAGGGCTCTGTCTTGCAGCCCCCACATGGATCAGCGCGGCTGGTGATCCAGTGTGTGTGGAGCACAATATGGTGTGCTAGATGGTTGCCACGTGGCCAAGATCTGCTAGCTCAGAAAGCACTATCGACAATGATGAAGGACAAGAATCGTCTCCCTACGAGGCGGGCTGGCGACTACCTAAGACGGACAACATGAACGTTCGGCTTGTTTAGCAAATACCAAGCTAAAATCCTGTAGGATAAAAACAGCACACACTTTAGCTTTTAAAATTCAGTTTAGTTTCAAAATAGGTAGGCATTCACGTAATGAGATTCTCTCTATACTTACCAGGGGGAACTAAAAATGTCATTCTCGGTCAAAATCCACACCCTATGCCTAAAGTTTTCACATTTCCCTATATCAACCAAGTCTATGCTTCTTTCAATTGCTTTTTCTCAAATTTTCAAATTTCTAAATTTTTTTTTTATGGATTTTCAATTTTTCATTTTTTTTGTAGTCTTCATAAGGTCCTAACTCTATATGCAAGGCCTGACTCTACTAACGACTCGATACACGGGTAGGGAACTCAATAAAATAAACGTGCAACTAAACATAAACTAACAATCCAAATACAATACGACAATATAAGGAAAACACGGTACATACTACAACTACTACAATGACTCAGAATACGACAATCTAATCTGAATGTAACTTGTGATGCAGGACATGGAGTTGGCTAACAAATAACTAAAACAATTCCCCACACTTAAGCTTTTTGTTGTCCTCAACGAATTTAGAGATCAACCACGAAGACTCAGCATTCAAATGTGAGGGGCGACGAATCTACTCGGAGTCGAAGTCACGACACAAGAAGGTAGTTCAACAAATTTAGAGCTAAAACGAACTACGTGCACGTGACAAGTTGTGTACAAAAATTAAGCAAGTACTCTCCAGTGGCGACTATGCGCCGTGACCAAGTTGTCAAAATAAAATCCTAGAGAAAGTACGATGTGCCTAAACGGTAAGTAAAGAGAGAGAAAGAAATACTCACAACCGACACAAGGTCGGGGATGAAATCCGATAGGTTCTAACTGAGATAGCAAGAAAAATCCCCAAGAAAACATTGTGCACACCAATGCTAGCTCCCATTGTGGTCGAGTGTGTGGACACACCTGAGTCGATTGATCCGCAATGCTGGCGTAAGAAAGATCGAAGAACAAATATTTAAACGCTATACGATTAACATTATGTGAGAAAGTATTTTGAGTTGTTTACTAAACTAATGAATTGAAAAGGCAAAACAAATATTTAAACGTTTAGATTAATAAGAGAGACGAGTATTAGGATTTTCTCGAGGTTCACAAGGTGAATATCGTTAATGATTTACGTTCATGTAACACAAATGTTCTTTTCTTAGCCAAACGGGGAACACTGCTTTGAAGATTCCTCAACCAAAGCCAATACTTAAACTCACGTACCTGATTCCTCTAACATACGTAGGTTTAAGCATGCATTAAGTATTTGTGATCAACTCTTAGTTCTAGTTAACTAGAAAGATTCATCAACTCTAGATACGACTAGTGCATGATTAAGTTTTCCGGGTAGTGAATATTGATTCCTCTAATATCCTATACCTATAATCAATCCTATTGTGACGTCTAAAAATAGAAATGATAGTATTAGGCGTATAAATCAAGCATAGCTAATAAAAGACATCCAATTAAGATAAAAGCATGAAACACAATTCATAAATCACCAAACACGGTATACAAACCCTAGTTACCATTGAGAAATCCCGATATAGAATTTTAGCTACTCCTCATGATCATAACGACAAGAGTTTTCATGATCATGAGTGAAATAACGAAAAGATGAAGAGTAGAGAGATCAAACGGATGAATTCTCGCTTCCACGACGAACTCTAGCTCCAATTATCGTCTCCCACCTTGTTCGCTACGTCTCCCTCTGTTATCACCTGCCTTATAGGTCTAAGAACCCGTTTTTGAAGGCCTGGGGATGATTTTTAATGTATTTTGGCCGAATTTGCAATTCATCCCCTTCAGTTTGCAATTCTCGAACAGAAATCATAAACTGATCTTGCGCGGGATTTTTCTCCCTCATCCAGACTTTGTCTTGGGCCTATCTCATATCGTTAGAAATCCCTAGATGTCTACTTTCAAGTGGCGTATGCCTTTATCCAAAAATTTAATATGTAACTCCAGATACAGCCCGAAGAGTGCGCACTGGTCCAGTGAACTTTTCCAAATTTTCTTCGTTTTTGCGTCGTCTTCGCTGGACTATAAATTTCTCGTCCGAACATTGATTGAACTCCGTGACCTACCGTTGGAATGATATTTGATTCTACTTTCATTTAGATTTGGTGTCACTATAGCAGGTCTTGTAGAACTCAAGGTATCATCAAAATAGTGAAGGTTGGTCACTTTTGCTCCTCTATTTTTGCTTCTCTTGCTTCCTCTTGACTTCCGAAGCTTGTTTCTTCTCTCCACTTGCTCTCCTCATGAAATGGTCCTGTAAATCACAATACGAACACTACCGCGAATATAAAATGTGAAAACATCATGCTGATCATACGTAAAACTATTCAAGAAACGTCTGAATTGTACGTTTAAGCTCTAAAACATCATAAAATTCATTTTCTTCTCAAATAAGCCCGAAATTCGTCACTTTGCACCCGAAACGCACACAAATAAAAATATAAAGTGTATATAGGATAACTCTTATTAAGGAGTTATCAAGCTGCACGAGAACCCTGGCTTTGGTGAATGGCTTTTTTACAAGCCTCCTACGAAGAAAAAGTTGTTCGACAATTTGGACAATGCTGAGGGTTTTAATGAAAGCTTCGGTTTCTACGATAAGGAGAAGGAGGAAACTAAAAATCAAGGATAAGATAAAGACTGGGGTTTCGAAGACGTAAAGGATGTAACAAGTTCTAACGGGGAAGAGGACGATATGGTCTTGGAGGAGAATCCCACTGGCCTTACGGATATCAGCAAGACAACGGTGAAGTCCTACACTAATCCGTTGGCTACAGAGGCTATGCCTCAAGGTGCATTTGCAAAAAAGCTAACGGCTAAGGAGAAGGGCAAGGGAATCGAAGCATCCTCAGCAGTTCAGATAGGAGGGGGCAAAGAGAAAGATAGCTGACACTAATCTATCGCCAAATCCGAAGCTAAAAGATAGACCGATGGCTTTTCAAGCACAACGAGGAGGAAGAAGCGCGAGAGGAAGAGGAAGCGGAAGGGGTCAGTTTTCTAACTCTTTTGGAACACTTCCGCCACAAACTCGTAAAGGAAATCAGTTAGTTACCACGGCGAAAAGTCCTAGAGGAAACCAGACGATTTCATCGACAAGAAAACCAGCGGTGCAAGCCGGTCATAAGGCGCACAGAAATCGACCAACTGAGAATAAGGCTTATGAGCAGATTTTTTCAGAGAAAATAAAAGAAGGGGATGAGAACGTAACACTGAAGACCCTGCACAGAATTCGGGGATCTACGGTATAGAGCTAAAATGTATCAAGATATTGAGGCCAAGGGGTTTATAGAGCTATAGAGTGCTACTTATACTTGTAAGGGTCACTACGGTATAGGGGTGTCGACACTTAAGGCCTTTTAGCTAATGTTGTGAGCGGGGTTGACGAATGGGCTCCCTTAACGCTCGGGTGAAATAGGGTTTGATAGACCCTATAAGGAACCCTTAGTGATTATTTCGTGATCCCTCTGTTTACATCGATCCTGCTGGTGGCTCTTGACATGCCTCAGCTAAATTAAACTGTTGATTGAAGTCGAAATTAAAAATTGACTACTTCTTAATGTTGTTTGTGGCTCTTGATATGCCCTAATCGATTGAAATGAACTGTAAATCTTGGCTACTCATGAGCTACTATCGTTATCAGTTCAAATGAACTTGTTTACTCTAGATATTTTACCAACTACTCGTGGTTTCTCAATGTTATTAAATTGAGAGGTTTTTGTTACTCGCTTATTTCAAGTTGATACAAATTCTCCAATATGATAACTTTACTGTTTAAATCTTCTAATTTGTTTCAACTCATGCTTTCGTGCCACTCGTTGCTTTACATGTCGTAGTATGTATTTACTCAGTTTTTACTGATTATTTCTACAAAACTGCGTCGGCTTTTGCCATTTTAAAACCGCAGGTCGTCAATCAAGTTTGGGGAACGGGAACGCGGATCGAGACGAAGAAGTTTAGCTGAAGTCAGATCACTTAGTAGATCACACACGATTTGTTTTAGATTGTACTTATTATCGAAACTTTGTTATGTACTTTAACCGAAATGTAAATTTAATAGTTAATAATCTACTTTTGGTTGTCGATTGTCTCTTTTAACCCTGAACCGAGATCCCGGGTTGTTTCAGCTGGTATCAGAGCATCGGTTCTCCGGTTAATGAGACTTTTCGATTTCCTTCAGTAGATAATTAAGAAATTGAAAATGTTTTCAAAATTTAAAATGGATTAGGATAACCCAATTTGGAAATAAGAAAGTAAACAAGCCGTCGGGGAGTTTGGGTACTTACATGTATTTCTTGTTAAACTTGTTTTGTACCTGACTTGTTGATTAAATGTTAACTTCTTATTGATATGTGATTAATGCTAAAGCTACTTGCTTATTTATATGTTGGTTATCCTATGAGCATGCTTAATTGCTATATAGAAATGATTTATCATTGTCGTATGATCCGTATCCGTGTTCTCTTTCTTGATTATGTTATTTTGTCGACGAGAGAGTAACGACGTTTTGACTTAGAAGAACATGAGACCATTCTTTCCTACCTATGAGCGCGACTTTTAAGATTATACTTTATTTTATCCCATTTTGAGTTAATTTCACATGGTCGTTTCCAAATTGGATAGTTTTGACAAAAAAAATATTCTTAACAAAAAAAAAAAAAAAAAAAAAAAAAAAAAACGATTTCAAAAAAAAAATGATTGGGTCCGGAGCTACCAAATGCCGAGTGATATGGACCACTTTGTTTACCAGTCCGCTGGCGCGACTCTTAGTACGACGGTACTATAAGTTGTTCCCGCTGTGTAGACTAAGTTAGATCATTTGAAACACATTCGAGTTGTGATGGAGAGACACGTTGTGTGACGACACATAGTGTTCTTTTCCCTTCGTTTGCGTGGAACACTTGAGGTGATTGGTGTATCTTATCCTATACAGGTAAGACAATATTTTTAGTGCGGATGAGCCAAGCAAAATGACGTGTTAGTTTCGATCAAATTATTTTGTGTCTATAAATTTCAAGATCTTTTTTTAAACGCTAGAAAATTTTCGACTTGCCTTGAAAACGTGAGACCTTGTAAGTTGGTCTAGACCTTTCAAAATTTGGTGTCGACCATTTACTTGAGCTAATTTTTGTTTGTGGCCTTACTATTGTACGAGTGAGATGAGACGTAACCGATCGAGAGCGCGTTTCTCGTTAATTAAGGTGTCGCATGTGCATTGGCATTGCATACAAGTCTCATGTGCATTAATTGCATTCTCTTGAAATATGTTTGTAATTTCGCTCAAAAGTTTTCTTAAGCTTCGGGGACGAAGCTTCATTTTAAGGGGGATATAATGTAACACCCAGTATTTTAGTTGGGGTTATTTAGTAATTTCGAAAAATATTTGATAATTTTAAAAAATTTACATTTCAAAATTTGTCCTTGACTTCTTCTTAGTTTTAAAATATAATTGTGTCAATTGACATCTACGATGATATATATTTTCTATTTTGGGCTTATTTTGTAGTTTTGAAAACTTGGATAATACGATAGGAAACTCATTTTGTATATGTGGGAGATACTTGTAATATTCTAAAAAAAAATAATAATTAGATTTTGACATTTATTTACAAAGTGGATTATTTGAAATTATTTGGCAATTTTGTAATTTATGAAAATTAACTTGTATGTGATAGTTAATATCTGAAAATTATATTTTCACCCATCAACTTTTAGTTTTCACAAAGAAACCTCTCATTTATCAAGATTATATTTTTTTTACCCCAACTAGCAATTCATCTATTGATTATTTATAATCAAGTTCCCCCTCAATTATTTTTGGTCAACTCTACTAAAATATGGAGATTTTTTTTTTACAAGCATCTCACATTTTGCTCTACTAATACATCAAGAACACTACACCCATTATATACAATCATTTTTTTTTTCTTCTATCACTCCCATCCCCATCAACCTCTCATTACTACCTTCACTTTGTATGAACTTCTTTGGGAGATTTTTCACCACCAACCTCCACCATCAACCCCATTTCTTTCTTCCATAATTCTTCACAAGTTTTCTCTTCAAGAGCATTCACACAAGCTCTTTTCTCTCTCTCAAAACTCCATGCCCGTTTTTTGGTGTTGACTTCACAAAAACTTCATCAAAACTCAATTTTATGGTCTCCAAATCATGAAAAACTTGAGTCCAACCTTAATATCATCATGGAGGGGGGTTATTCCACCATTCTACTCATGGATTGAAGCTCAATTTCACCATTTCTCTCCAATTTCTTGAATCTTGGGGTAAATCTTCCTTCTAGTCTTGAATTCATACATGCATGTTTATGTTTTTCTTTGATTGATGAAATTTCACATTAGTTTTCTTCATCTCCATGCTTTATTCTTCATTTCCATGGTTAGATCATGTGATTGACTCCAAAATCTTGACTATTTCATGAAACTCACACTAAAACCCATATGCACTTTGTAAATTTCTTGGTAGTTGCACTTGCATGTCAAGAAAATTTTGATCATTTGTGTCAAGAGCATGTGAAAAATCTTACTTCATGCCTAAAATGATGTTATTTGTGTGAAAATCAAGTCTCCATAAGTTGCATGTATCTTTTGAACCAAACTTGTTGATTTTTGGGAAAAATGCATATTGACACAATCTGACCAGTTGTGAAAAACGTATATTATCTCCAAATTTTGTCTCTGTGAAATTTTTAGCTCTTGCATATTTTGAAACTAGACTCATAGGTGGTCATTTTGAGAAAAAAACCAACTCCATAGCCATTTTGGTTAGGGAGATATGCTCATTTTAAGTTGCATGTTTTCTGAAACTCTGTTTCAGTACAAATCTTGCCATTTTTATTAAAAAACTCTTTTTCAGAAACCTATGGCATCTCATCTTTCTTGTGATTAAAGTAGGCACATAGGGGATTCATTATGGACAAGATGAGCTTTATTTATATTCTCCAAGTTGTAGTAATCCCCTTGCAAAGTTGAAAGTTTTTGCAAAACTCTTCTCTGCGTAGCAGTGCTTGTTATTTTTGTAACTTGAGTTTTATAATAGCTATGCATGATTTCTTGATGTTTATGAAAGTAGACACATGTAGGTTCGTCATAAATTAATTTAAAAATTTTAGGAGATGATTTGATATGGTAAATATGGCTCCAAAGTCAGAGCTACAATTCTGTCCAGAATTGTAGTTTCACATTTTTCAGAAAACTTGAATTTTTGAACTTCTAGGTGTTTTGTTGGAATTATTTTGATCATTAAACATCTTTATAGGTTCATTAGTGACATATAGTACTATGTGACATGTAGGTTTGAATTTTATTATAAATGTGTAAATTGGTTATAACGAGTACGTCATACGTGTGATTGTAGACATCGACCTCGTAGGAGAGAGCGGTTGTCGTCGGAGTGCTAGGCTTAGTTTCTTGCTTTTAATTGTGCTTCATCTCAGTGGTAAGTACATATGTACGGCCTTTTCATATCAAAATCTGCGTATGTGCTTGATGTTTCAAATGAATGTTTGTTATATGAAATAGTATGAGAATGCATGTTTTCCACTCAAAAGTTGTTAAACTATCTTATTCATCTCCTTTGAGAACTCTCGGAAATTACTTGTGAAATTTTGATATTCCGATTCTGGTTATGTGAAAGAGAAGAAATAAAATACCTCTAATAGACTTAGGACGATGTACAGAGTACTGTTATTAATGGGAGGCGTCAAGCGATCCTCCATTTTCATATGGCTAAGACCATTGAAGCAATGCTTCTTATTATTGGATAGAACGTCAATGTTCAAAAATCCGCCCCCGATGAGCCAAAATGTATCAAGATATTGAGGCCAAGGGGTTTATAGAGCTATAGAGTGCTACTTATACTTGTAAGGGTCACTACGGTATAGGGGTGTCGACACTTAAGGCCTTTTAGCTAATGTTGTGAGCGGGGTTGACGAATGGGCTCCCTTAACGCTCGGGTGAAATAGGGTTTGATAGACCCTAGAAGGAACCCTTAGTGATTATTTCGTGATCCCTCTGTTTACATCGATCCTGCTGGTGGCTCTTGACACGCCTCAGCTAAATTAAACTGTTGATTGAAGTCGAAATTAAAAATTGACTACTTATTAATGTTGTTTGTGGCTCTTGATATGCCCTAATCGATTGAAATGAATTGTAAATCTTGGCTACTCATGAACTACTATCGTTATCAGTTCAAATGAACTTGTTTACTCTAGATATTTTACCAACTACTCGTGGTTTCTCAATGTTATTAAATTGAGAGGTTTTTGTTACTCGCTTACTTCAAGTTGATCCAAATTCTCCAATATGATAAATTTACTGTTTAAATCTTCTAATTTGTTTCAACTCATGCTTTCGTGCCACTCGTTGCTTTACATGTCGTAGTATGTATTTACTCAGTTTTTACTGATTATTTCTTCAAAACTGCGTTGGCTTTTGCCATTTTAAAACCGCAGGTCGTCAATCAAGTTTGGGGAACGGGAACGCGGATCGAGACGAAGAAGTTTAGCTGAAGTCAGATCACTTAGTAGATCACACACGATTTGTTTTAGATTGTACTTATTATCGAAATTTTGTTATGTACTTTAACCGAAATGTAAATTTAATAGTTAATAATCTACTTTTGGTTGTCGATTGTCTCTTTTAACCCTGAACCGAGATCCCGGATTGTTTCAGTATGGGGTTTGGCCTAAGGTGGATTGAATTAGTTATGAAGTGTGTGACTACGGCTTCTTACAGTCTAATAGTCAATGGAGAAGTTTGTGGCATGATAATCCCTGAAAGGGGTTTGCGACAAGGGTGTCCGCTTTCACCTTATTTATTCTTGTGAGTCAGTGAACTCTCTCACAAAGTTTGATTCTTGCTGTACAGGATGGATGTCTTTCTGGACTAGCATCCTCGAGAGGGGGGCCAAAAGTGTCTCATTTATTTTTTTGCAGATGACAGTTTACTTTTCACAAAGGCAACGAGAGAAGAAATTGGGCATCTACGAAAGATGCTTAATGATTATGAGATTGCTTCGGGACAGGGTTTAAATATGCAAAAATCGACGGTTGTGTTTTTTGATAATCTGAGTCTGGAAGAGAAGAAAGAATTAAGTGAAGAGTGTGGAGTAAC
This sequence comes from Linanthus parryae, assembly GCA_023055425.1. Classification (NCBI taxonomy): domain Eukaryota; kingdom Viridiplantae; phylum Streptophyta; class Magnoliopsida; order Ericales; family Polemoniaceae; genus Linanthus; species Linanthus parryae. The sequence goes on from JALGPY010000005.1 coordinate 78,739,238, forward strand.
ATGAGTATCCGAACATGATATATATCTCGGCTTACCTACCTCGGTGGGAAGGAGTTGTATATGGGGCATTCTGAGCAGATCCATCATCATCCCCAAGGCAGCCATCCATCACATCCAATGGTACACCATGCACACTCTATCACATCTCTTCTGATTCGCGTATACTCATATGAGAGCTTACCCACTTGGGGGCTGTGAGACAGGGCCACCCGCGATACCAATCACACGGGACATGTAGGGACTTAGTGGTTTGGAGGCTAGAGTAAAGAACGTCGCGCGAGAGCAACAACCACGCCCGCGCGACCCTTAGTAACTGTCTAAGAGATTCAAGAACTATATGTCCTATTAATGCGGTCGATATCATAACGCTCCCTGCATATACGGAACTGATGCGTAACGTGCCCTACATATACGGTCGAACGTGCCGTTACGCGTCTATCATTAAGCCGCCATTTATGGGCGCATTAATTCCTAATAATGGTCACTTCCCCACTATATATAGGAACACTTGCCTTCTATAGCAACGCCTGAATCTTTTGGCTAACTTGATACATTGTCTCTCTCTGAAGAACAGTTGCAAGTGCTTACTCTCTCCCTACTCACTACCCTTCATCTCTCTGTGCTCTTGTTCTTGTTCTTATCCCCTACTTGAGGTGTACACTTGGATCTCTCTCTAGGATTTCCTTGTACACAATTTGGTGAACCCGACGTGAAACATCAACCTTCAAAAGCTTCAATCAATAAACCTAGTGATGCGCAAACTAACGTGCTATTCGCAAGTATACGAATCGAGTAATACCGGGTGTATTTTAACTCTGGTGATCGTTCCCACGAGGACTATTTTGAGTTTTTCGAGCAATCAGTTTTAACTTGCAGAGTGTAAAAGGAGGAGTAGTTTAAGAGTGTGATTAACTATGAATGTAAAAATAAACAATTAAAACGTAAATATATCTTTTTGACGTTTGTCTGAAAATCTTGAAAGTTGTAAATCTAGGGTTTGGAATACTAGGTCCCATGATCCCCTCGGGTTTCTTCAGAGTTATGTTCTTTGGTTTGATATGAAAACACTCAACAGTTTTAATTACCCGTGCCACGCACCGATTGTGCAGTAACCTTTCAGATTCCACACGCTGTCACGATCCTGCAGACTTTCGGATTCCTGTTAAGCTGCCTAAGTCTGCAGTCTCGTTCTAAGTCTGCTAGGGTTTCTAACCTGTCCTGATGGCCCGTGTCAGATTCTCTAACAGTTGGTCCCTACGTTTTGGCTAGCCCTATCTGCCTTTATCTGGTCGGTTTATCAGGGTAAGGTACTAAATCCTGTCTTTTCATCCTAACCCTAACCTGACGTTTTCACCTACAGGCTCGGGTCTGTAGCAATTCTGGTTCGCGACTCCGATCATGCATAAATGAGCATAATTAAAGACAGAATAACTGATAATACTACTGAATTAAGATAACGTAATCATGAATTCATAATTAAACTGCGAAACAATGTCTCAAAATGAAACCCTAGGTTCATCGGGAACCTAGGTAAAAGGTTTAGCTACTAAACGACATAACGAATTAACAAAGTTTATGAAATTAAGAGAGAGAATAAGATCAAACTAAGTCTTCGGATCTGGATTCGCGCTTCTGTGCTCTCGGGGATGCTCAGACTTCTCTTTGTATGCATTGTGTGTCAAAAACGATATATGGACGTTCTTTTATATAGTGCTGAGAAGTTTTCAGAAACTGCATGAATTTACGAAACTGCCACTGGGCCCGGAACCGCCTCGGAAAAAAGTCTTCCTGCCAAAATTATGTAACCTCCTCAAAACTCGAGTCCGGAAGCTTCCAAAAACGTTTTCCTGCGTTTTAACCTGAAACTTGTCAAAATGGCCAAAATACCCCTGGGTCAAAACTGCCTCAAATTCTGCCTAATTCTAAATCTGGTCATGGGTAGACTGCTGGCTGAATTTGGGCGACAAAATCTGAACTCGTCTCCGAAACCCGATCCCTGTGTCAAAATGACCAAAATACCCGTGGGTCAAAACCGCCCCAGAAATCGACCTGTCAGTGTCTGAACGCGAAATAACTGAAGACAACTCCGGACACCGGGAACCGAGACCCACGCTTGGACGTGGCTAGGGGGGAACCCACGCTTGGGCGTGGCCTAGCTAGAACCCACACTTGGGCGTGGGTCGGTTTTCGGCCGGACTCCGTTTTGTCATTATGACCTGTTTTCGGAAATCCCTTGATGTCTTCTTTCTTCTGCTCCTGGTTTCACTTCAAAACTTCAAGTAGAGCTCAAGATATTGTCAACCGAGCGCATCCCGGTCATTCTTGGTTCTGGCATTTTCAGCTCTCTCGGTCGGTTTTCACCGCTTGCTTTTCCTCCAGTCTTTCCGTTTTCCGTTCCGCTCTCCCTTTAACCAGCCTCTGTCAAATCCAGCCCCGAGCATTTTCTGCACGTTTCCCGAGGCAAACCCGGTTCCGTCTCTGCAAGCATCCCAATGCATATCCCAAACCTGTTCCTGTAAAGAGAACATGAACAGACCCGCGATCATATCCAATAAAAGTATGAAACATGCATAAATTTAAGAAGAGCTAATAAACATCTCGTTCCTAAAACCGGGGCTTTCCGAGGGTGAATTATGGCTAAAACACAGTTTTCCGACACAATGGCATGCTAAATCAGGCAAAAGATAACCCCTATTTGGGCGTTATCACCTAGCAGCCATGTCTCTTGAGGCTAACCTCCGTGATGGTGACCAATCTCTCCAGGAGGAAGGAATTCAGAGGGAAAAGGCCCTCCCAAAAACCAACACCCATACCTAGGGCTATGCAGGTGCAGTCTGCCCAAATAGCCCAAATCATGGCTATTTTGGGAGGGCTTGCCCAAAATGTTACTCAAGGAACTTTGGTTCCACCTGGATCCACTGCAGCACGTGGCGCTCAAGGGACCTTGACTTTGCCTGGGTCCACTGTAGCACCCACGACGGTCTCACCTGCGCCATCAAACCCGCAAGCATCTCTGCCTAATGGTCCTGTGCCACAACCAAGATCTTCAGAATCTCCTCTGATGCCAACATACTAGCCAGAACGTGCATCTGCTGGGAATCCATCGTCCTACCCTGCGCTGCCATCATACGCGACGGGGGTCCAGGGTAGCTACGCACCTCCACCTCCCTATGATCCCAGCATGCCCTACATCCCTGGACTTGCTGCGACCCCATCATCCACCCTTGGAGGAAGCGCACCTTCCAATATGATAGCCTTAGAGCAAAGGCTAGACAACCTCATTTCAATCCAATACTTTGCTGATACCATCATCCCAAAGGTTTATAATGCCCCGCCCATCCCGCGTGACATATACCTGATGCCCAACCCCGTTAGGTACAAGCCTCCCAAATGGGAGAAGTTCGATGAAGTCAGTGGGAATGCGCAGGGGCATGTGATGAGATTTGTTGACTTGATGGGCCCACATGGTATTGATGTCCGGCTGCTGATGCGCAAATTTTCTAAATCTCTAGGGACTGTCTCGTACAAATGGTATAGGACCCTTGAAGCTGGCTCCGTCAAGACATGGGAAGATATGGTGAAGAATTTCTACACCAAGTTCTTCCAAGTTGAAGAAAACTTCACTACCATACACCTCTCTCGAATGCACTAGAAGCATGACGAAGAAGGAGTTGCATTCATCAAGAAGTTCAGAACCAAGTCTCTAGAATGCATTGATGAAGTTTCTGAGAGTCACTTGGTGGAAATATGCCTCCAGGGCATGCGTGACGAGTACAGAGGTATGCTCATTAATTTTAATATGCCTACCTTTTCAAAGTTGATTGGCTGCACCAGGAACATTGAGCCACTGGTGGAGAAAATGAAGATGAGATATAACAATGATCTGGCTTCAAGATTGGGAGGTCCAGCTAAAAGCGTGGAAGAGATGCTGAAGAGAATGCAGTATCGTCTCCCCACAAGCAACAGCGACCCACGCCCAGGGAGGCACCCCGTTGCCATGTTCAATCGAGGATGCGATAACTCTTTGCAAGAGGTGGCGAAAAGATGGAATTCTACCAACACTGGAGCATAATCCCTCTGGAGAACATCTGCGAGATCCCAGGTTGTGTGAATGCCATGGACAAGTAATGCACCCAACAAGGTACTGCAAGAAACTCAGATGGCTGGTGGACAGGAAGATCAAGGAGGGGCAGTTAGTTGTTGATGAGCCTGCCAAGGATGTGCGCAGCAATCCCTTGCCATCCCATGCACAACAAGAACCCAGGGGAAAGAGGTAGCAATGATCTCAATAGTGGACCTTGAAGAGGTCACGGATGTAGGAGTCCCAGTGGTTGCTGAAATTTGCGAAGACGAAGACTATGGAATGGATACAGAAGACTCGCGTGCCTAACGAATGAAAGGCTCCAACAAGTTTGAGAATTTCTTCGACGATATGAACTTCTCTAGCATTTTTCGGCATGAAATGACAAAGGAAATCTTGAGGGTGGCAGAAGACTATGGAGAGGAGCTCGTAGTCTCAAATGGCAAGGTTATTAGAGCCGCGTAGTCAAGCAGACTGATCATGACGTTCGATGAATCGGACAAGACGGACGCGGATCATCAGAGGCCGTTGTACGTGACTGATATTGTAAATGGCATTGAGTTCAAAAGAGCTTTCGTCGAAGGAGGAGCAGCAGTGAATGTGGTTCCTCTCAGAACCCTCGAGTTGGCTGGAATCCCAGATAGCAAAATTGTCAAGAGGCCATCACTGATGGGTTTTGGAAGCGACTCTAGAATGACAGTCGGATGGATTCGCATGGGAATCCAGATCAGCCAAATCAAGTGCTCTGCCAAGTTCCATGTCATTGTGCCAATACCACTTATCATATGATCATTGGTCGAGCATGGATCCACCCCTTTGATGTTGTGCCTTCCACGGCTCATAAAGTAATGAAGGCCATTTGGAGAGACAGAGTGGTTGCAATACCAGCCTCAGTGAATCCTTTTAACTTGGAAGATGCGCACTTGTCTGAGGCGTTGTGGTTCACAGATATGGCAAACGGAGTAACTCCAACATCGTTTCAGCCAACTCACTTTCCCAAATTGGAGGATATCAAGGACCAAGCACCGACAGGAGTGATGGTCATGCGAGAGGCCAAGAAGGAGAAACAGGTTGCGCGAGAGGAAATGCCAAGGATAGCATACCAAAAGAAGAATGTCTACACCTTGAAGAGGTTTGTCGAACATAATGAAAAAGGTAAAGAAGTAAGGCTTCTACGCCAATGGGAAGAAGTGCTATCGCATCTGAAGGTGCGCGGGGTCATCTTCATCTCTTTCCATCGAAGATGTCCCTGAGAAAATCTGCGAGCTAACAAAAGCCCCAAACATGGAAGAGGTGTTCCTAAGCCCAATGTAGGAGAAGAAAAGACCATTTTTCCTAAGCGCCGATCTTGACGTTGAGGAGGAGCAAGGACTATTGGAGTTACTGAAGGACTATAAAGATGTCTTCGCATGGGATTATGATGAGATGTCAGGTTTGGATTAGGAGGTTACTTTGCACAGACTAGATGTCATTCCAGGATCAAATCCAGTGAAGCAAAGCGCGAGGACATTTCGCCCAAAGGTCAATGTCAAGATAAAGGAGGAGATAGTGAAGCTGCTGAACGCCAAGTTCATCGAGCCCAATCACCATCCCACCTGGCTTTTCAACATCGTGCATGTATTAAAGAAGAATGGGAGCCTTCGTGTATGCGTTAATTTCAGGGAACTAAATCGCTTCTGCCCAAAGGATGATTTCCCATTTCCCAACGTAGACCTGCTGATTGACTCTACTGGTGGTAGTCAAATGTTCAGCTTCATGGATGGATTCAGTGGCTACAAGCAGATCAAGATGGACCCTGAGGATGCAAGGAAGACAGCCTTCATCACTCCCGTGGGGTTATTTCATTACACGGTTATGCCGTTTGGTTTGAAGAATGCAGGCGCAACCTACCAGCGCGCGATGATGGCACTGTTCCATGACCTGATGCACCAGGAAGTGGAATTCGATGTGGATGACCTTGTCATCAAGTCTAGGCAAAAGGAGGATCATTTTAAAAACTTGAGGAGAGTTTTTGAGAGATGCAGAAAGTTCCGGCTCAAAATAAATCCCATGAAATGTGCATTTGGGGAAACCTCAAGGAAGTTTTTGGGGGTGCGTGATACATCGACATGAGATCAGGCCTGATCCCGCAAAGGTATAAGCTATTACTAGCTTGCCAGTACCTCATAATCATAGTGCATTGAAGAAATTTTCGGGAAAGCTTTCCTATCTGCGAAGGTTCATACCAGCAGTAGCATAAGTCACATTCTGCTTTGGCAATTTGATTAAGAAGGGCACGACGTATGTTTGGACAGCAGAGCACGAGGTCGCGTGTGAGGAATTAAAACAATTGTTGACATCTCCATGGGTCATGATTGCACCTCAGCTTGAATCTCCACTGCTTCTGTACCTTACCTGAACGAAGAAGTCCATTGGAGAATTATAATTCCAGAAGATACTGGCTAAAACAGAGTAAGGCATATCTCTGTGCTTGAGATCTAGGGCTTAGCTTTTGATTAATAAGAATTGTGTTGAAAATAGTGTAGGGAGAAGATCCCTGAGGTAGAGACGTAGGTCCAAGTGGACTGAACTCTATAAATCTTGTGTCACTTGCATTTATCTTTTCATTCTTTTACTTTGATTTACACAACATTCAAACTAGTCTGTTTTCAAGGGTTTAAAACCCTTTTCAAGGCCTTGAAAAAGACTTGTCTGTTTTAATTAAACTATATTTCATTTCAAAGGCTTGAAACCTATTTCAAGGCCTTGAACTTTCTTATCTCCTCACAGAAAATCTCATCTTTGCAAGTTTTACAAAAAGTTTACATACTCTATTCACCCCCCCTCCTTCTAGAGTATCTATGCTGCATTTCTACTTACTTACTCCCCTTTTCAATTGGTATCAGATCTTGTATCACTGTATAGATTTAACCATCTGGTGATCACGAGTACTGCAGGTGATTGTGGTTTCTCACAGGGAAGAGATGATAATAGACCTCCTCTATTTTGTGGTGATAATTTTGCTCACTGGAAAGCCTTGATGAAAATTTTCATCATTGATCAAGACATAGAGCTGTGGACCATCATTGAGAACTGTCCTCACACTTTCGACACAGATAAATATGGGATTAAAACTCCCAAATCTGAAGACTCTCTCTCTGCATCTGAATTAGAACAATTCTCTAAAAATTTCAAAGCTATTAATATCTTGTAGTGTGCTTTGAGTACAGATGAATTCAACAGGATTTCAGGCTGTAAAACTGCCAAAGAGATCTGGGATAAGCTTGTGGTGACATTTGAAGGAACCAGTCAAGTCAAGCAAACCAAGATCAATATCTATCTCAGGCATATGAGTTATTCAATATGAATGCATATGAGTCAATCAGAGACATGTTCAAAAGATTCACAGACATTGTCAATAACCTTGATTCACTGGGAAAGCATATTTCCAATGAAGAAAAGGTGAGGAAGATTCTGATAAGTCTTCTAAAGTTAAAATGGGAACCAAAGACTACTGCTATTGAGGAAGCTCAAGATCTCTCATCACTCCAACTTAATGACCTACAAGGGAAGCTTCTGACACATGAAATATCCATGAATGAAACTGATGGAGAGCTACCAGAAAATGTCAAGAACTTAGCACTCAAGGCTAAAGAGAATGAGAAAATTCAAAGCCTTGAAACTGAGGATGATGATGAAGATCCAATTGCTTTGATTTCCAAAGCCTTGACCAAAATCTTTAAGATGAAAAAAAAACTTTGGAAACAAAGACTTCATCAAAAAATACACAGATCCTCCACTAGCAAGGACTACAAAGGTAAGTCTTCTTCACAAAATAATAAATCAAAATTCATTAATATATTTGAGTGTGGTGATGCTATTAGAGACTGTCCACACAATAAAAGTAAGAACTTCCAGAAGAAAGATCATGACAGGAGAAAGAAATCTATGATAGCTTCATGGAGTGATTCAGATACTTCAAGTGACTCTGAATCTGAATAAGAACATGCCAACCTATGCTTTATGGCCAAGCATGATGAAAGTTCTGAAAATAACATTGAGGTAATGGTAAATTGTTTGATTTCAAAACCAAAAGAAGTCCTCTCAGATTATCTCAGAACAATGATTTTAAATGAAGAGGACTATCTAAAAGAGATTAGAGTTTTGAAAGAAAAAGTTCATGAGCAAGCAAAAGAGAATTTACATCTTGTTTGTTTGAATCAGAATCTTAAAATCTCTCAGAAGAAAACTGATAGTGATTTCAATACCTTGAAACTAGTTTCAAAGTCTTGAAAACACAAGTCAAATAGTCACTGAGAACTCTCTTTTGAGTGATTGCCTTGTTAATTTGAGACATCAAGTTGATGAATTAGATAAACAAAAGACTACTCTTACTGAGAAACTTCAAGAATCTGGATTAGTCAAAGCCAAGCTTGCAGGCTCAGAACACAATTTGAACTTGATTCTTGGAGGAAGTTCAAAGTCTGTTCACAAAACTGGTATTGGATACAATCCAAATTTTCCAAGAAAGAACAATACCTGATTTGTGAAAGCTAGAAATAAAACTTCTCCTAAGTGTCATTACTGCAACAAAATTGGTCATGTTAAGATGACTTGTCCTTTCAGAAGAAGAGACCCTTACATAATGAGGAACTCATTTCCATTTCAACTCGAAGGACAAGTCAAACATATTTGGGTTCCTAAAGGGGTCAGACCACATAACATGGTTGATCCTGAATATGAGTCCAAATTCCACACTTGGTCTAACAGATGGGTAAGGCAGTGATTAGTGTTTCCAGGTTGTCACCAATGTCAAAGAACAGAAATGGTTTATGGACAGTGGTTGCTCAAGACACATGAGTGGAAAGAGATCTCTGTTATAAAAAATTAAAGAGCAATCAGAAGGTTCATTTACACCTGGTAACAAAGGAAAATTCAACATTCTTGGTATTGGTAAAATTGGTACAGATTCTGAAAATTCTATTTCTGATGTATATCTAGTTGATGACATGAAATTTAACTTGCTTAGTGTATCTCAGCTTCGTGATAATGGTAATAAGGTTATCTTTGATAAAGAGAAGTGTGTGGTGCAGAATGAGAAATCAGCCAACTGCATCCTCACAGCCTCTAGATCAAACAATGTTTATACTTTTCAGACTAACAAAGTTGCAGGCGAAAACTTGAAGTGTCCCAAGGCCTTGAAAGAGGATTCAAAGGTTTGACACAGAAAGCTTGGACACATTAGCTTTCATACCTTGAACAAATTGATCTCCAAAGATCTGGTAAGAGGTTTATGACACGATCTCCGCAAGTGTACGGTTATCGTTCTAGTAATAATGTGATAAAGAGGGTTGTCGAATCCCAGAGGACTTGTCGTGAATCAATTAGGACTACTAACTTTGTGGGGGCAAGCAATTGGATTGTTTTACTAAACTAAGAGTTGAAATAACAACTAATTGTTAAGACTGAGATTAAGTATAAGAGACGAGTACCAGGATTTCTCTAGGATCACTAGGTGAATACTGTTTACGAATTATATTTTGAAACACAGACAATGTTTTATTGCCAAACGAGCAATAATGCTAACCGAGTTACCAAGCTAGCTTTCTATGCCTAGGTCAAATTACAACCGAGTTACCAAGTTCCAATTAGCCCTAAAACATATACTTACGTATAATTCTACTCAAAGTTCACAGTCAATGGTTGATTTCTCTAACTTGCGACTACGCGCTTAATTCACTTATCCGGGTAATTCGTTGCTTTCGCTAACGTTCTATAATCTTCATATTGGTGGCCAAACGATACAAAGATAAATTAAGAGCGAGAATTAAACATAGCGAATAAGCACATCATCAATTAAGTTTTATCAAAACATGAATCAACTCCATAATCTGCCAAACCGGCTTCAAACCCTAGCTACTGTTTGAGAAATTCCGATATAAAGTACTTAGCTACTACGATTCATGATTACAAAGACAACGTTTTTCATAATCGTAGACAAAAATAAAGAGAAAAGGAGAAAAGAATTCAAACGATTCGTTTCCACGCTCCAAATAGTGCTCCTGAGCCCAAACAGTGCTCCTTTTTCGTCTCTGGTCCGTCTCCAACGTCCCTGACCCCTCCTCCTTTTTCTATCTCGTTTTTAGGGCTTTTTATACCTGTTCTAATTGTTTAAAACAAGTTTTGAAATATTACACAAAAGCCCCAAACAATTTCTGATGGAGACTCTGTTCGCACGAAGAAGACGCGCCCCTTCGCACGAAGGCTTTCGCAGATAGATACTGAGACCGATTTCACGAAGAGTTTCTTCTTTTTCTCTGATTTTGGCTAAGGATTGGCCTTCGCACGAACAACTCCGTCCTTCGTACGAACACCCCTGGAATCGCTGCTCTGATTTCTTCCTTCTCTGTTTCTTCTTTTGCCTTCTGCTGCGTCTTCTCCGCTTCTTTGTCTGGGTTTATGTGACAGAAATTGGTGGTTTGAATAGGTCTCTGCTGGGTGTTATGGTGTTGGGGATTCTGGACATGGCTGTAACAAGTAGGTGATGGTGAAGGTGTTAATGGCTGGTTTTTATTTTCAGGGGTTATGGGGAATGAAGGAGGTTGTGGTATTGATGAACGGTTTGTTAATCAATTTGGTATAACAGATTGTTATTGGCAAAGTGTTACGAGACTTGGTGTTAGTTGAGGTGATCTGCAGGTTGTGTAGGTTGTATGATGTGGTGTGTGGCCTTAGGTACTGTGTTGGTGTACTGGGTTTGTTGGCGGTTAAGGATGGCATTGTGAAGGCTAAGGGAGGTTTTTTAGGTTGTTGTTAGTTGGAAGGAGGGAGTTAACAGGTTGTGGCTGCTGGGTTTGAGGCTTGTATAGTGTAGTGAAATTGGTGGTGATGATGGTTTGATTATGGAGGTAACAGGTGGTATTTGCAGTTTGGTAATAGAGTGGATTTGGAGTTGAGTGAAGGTCTGAGTTGGTGTTGGTATCTGCTGGTGGTTAGTAGGCAGTTTGTAGGTTGTTGTGAAGGTTGAATTGGGTTGCAATTTGGTGGATTTGGTGGTAAAGGGTGTAGGAGTTTAGGGCTGTTATGGTGGTTTAGTTGGTTGATAAGCAGTTTGTGAGCTGCGGAATTGCAGCAGGTGGTGTTTTGGTGAAGTTCAGGATCTGCAGGTGAATAATTGAAGGATAATGGGTGGATGTGAAGATGGTATTGAGGTCAGGTCTGGTGTATTGGAGTAATGGGTTTATTGAGGTAGGTTGCTGCTAGTGAATAAACCGGTTACGGGTTGATAAATGATGTATTGCAGGGAGTTAATTTAATGGATTGGGTCTGATGGTTGTAAGTTGGAGGTAAAATCATTTGGTTGATTATGGTGATCAAGGTGTTAGGATCTTGTGATAGTTTGAAGAAGAAAGAGGGTGGTCTTGCATCAGGTTATGGTGGCAGCAGTGGTGATGGTAGGTTGTTTAGGAATTTCGTTTATTGAGATAATAGAGGTGCAGGTGGATAATTTGGTTCATGTAGTTAAGCTAGTTAATAGGTGGTGATAGCTTTGGTGGATGAAGGCTGGTGAATTCTAGGTTGTTATTTTGGCATTGATGGTAGCTATGGCTAAACGGTTAAGGGTGATAGGTTGTTTGAGATGGATTATGGTGAAAGATAGTGTAGGTGAAGAAAGGTTAAGGAATAGGTTAAGGCCATAGGTATTGCAGGGTGTTTGGTTGTATTGGAGCTAAAAAGGATGCTCGGGAGATAGTTCAGGATGTATCAAGTCAAAATCAGGATTTCCAGGATATTTTAAGAACGCGGAAAAGCAAATAAGAACCCGGATTTTGATCCCGAACTCCGATGAACGTGATTTTTGCACATTTGGATTCCTTTCGCGACGTAGACTTCGTCCATGTAGAGAAATTTCCGTTTCTGGACCATTTTTTTGTTTTTCTCAATTATTTCCCAATTTTGGCGAAAACATCCAAAATGCGCCAAATTCGCATTTCTCTTCTATTCGGAAGCTCGTTTCTTCTCTCCACTTGATTCCCGCATGCGTAATTCCTGTCAAACAACAACACGGACACTACCGCGAAGATCAAATGTGATAAAATATTAAATTCATACTCAAAGCCAATAAGAAACGCCCTGATTGTGCTTTAAAGCTCAAAAACATCCAAAAGTGCATTTTCTCCATATTTTGGCTCAAATCTCGTCACTTTGCACCGAAACGCACACAAATAACAATATAAAGTGTACGTAAGATAACTCTTATTAAGGAGTTATCAAATACCCCCACACTTGACATTTGCGCGTCCCGAGCAAAGTCTCATCTACTGCATTTATCTGTCTACTAGCCGACAAGACTCAAACGACTCTCACATGACTCAAGACACTACTAATGCAGCAAGATGATGCAAATGCAAATCTAGACTCGATCTTAAACACAAAACACAAATTACTTTCTTTTTGGGAGATCAGGCAATTTCAATCCACAATAGACCGGTGCTTCTGGAGTGATGAAAAGTTAGACAAGAGGTGTGAAGCGCAACTAAATTCGACAACGAGTAATTCCCCATAGTTAGTATAGAAAAATTAACTTTACTATAAAGAACAATCTACCTCTTCATGTGTGCTGATAAAAATAAGAGGCTAACCAAGGCTAAGCCACGTTCATAGTCCGAGCTCCTATTCCGGTAACGGTTTAGAATGTTGAGGCTTAGGGACAAAAGGATTATCATGAAGTAATAAGTCCTAAAGCGTCACATTCTCACATTAAAACCCGCATCTCACACACCCTCACCCTGATGATAGGAATCCACAACCCGAATCTCACCGACTCCGACCCTCAATCCCCTCAGACCCCGGTACCATGTCAATCCCGTGGCCATCAAAGCAAATAATGCGCGAAACTCAATCAATCTTCAATCTGGAACTAGGAACTTTCACCACTCGTTTTCCAATAAGCATACTTTATTTTGATTATATCATTTCTTTTTTTTTCTCTCTTTTCTTTTTTTATATATATATATTTTTTTTCCTTTTTTTTTATCTCTCAATCAAATATCAATACAATCAAATAAATATGAGTGGTCCTCCTTCAAGAATCAAGCTATAGTAATCATGTTAGGGGGAGGAAATAGACGAACCGATGAATGAGTATCACAAATAAAATTCATCTCCCCCTAACTCAACATAATGCACGGTGTCACCAAACAAATCTGCAAGCCAATCAAAGTACTTGTGTGGAGGTGGAGTCGTCAAAATCACGATCTCAATGTCCGTAGTCAAATGTCGACACCCCCACACTAGAATGCAGTCACATCCCACCCTCAAGTAGTCAAATAAGATACGTGCCTAATCCAACCGAACCTCTGACACGTTCCAACTGCAAGTGTACAGCTGTCGTGTGTAGTAATAAACCGGAAATCCGGGCTATCGAACCCAAGGGACTTTGTTTAAACTAATTATTATTCTAAACCTTATGAGGGCACTTCGCAAGTTGTGTTTTGTTCTAATTCTACTAAAATGAAAACGCAATATTCTCAATTAACCGAGTGAAATAGTTCACGATTAATAAAGAATGAATTTTAGGGTTTTTGTAATATACGGGAAAATACCGGAAATTCTCTAGGTTCACTAGGTTGATCTAAACTTATGTTTTGACTTGTAAAACAACCACGTGTCTTTCACTATTAATCAAGCAATATTAAACTTACCGAGTTACCAAGCAAGTTCACTATACTTTAAACCAAAACAAACCGAGTTACCAAGTCTATTTTAGCTTTAAGCATGCATTAAAACCATAATTCTACTTTAACGATCCTAGTTAACGATGTCGAGTTACCAAACATTGATTCGACTAGGTGGATTATTCATTTTACCGACTAATTTTCACGGAGTTACCACGTGAAAACTAATTAAGTTTATCTCTACGTTAGCTACTCGCAAAGATAATATGATTACAAACGTAAATAATCCATAATAATGAATAAACACGTGAGATTAAGCTAAAACATGAATCACAATCATCAAAACATAGTATTTAGATCAAACCCTAGCTACACCAAACGAGAATTCCCAGCAAATAACGTTTAGCTACTCATATTCATACTCAAAACGATAAGTTTCATGAGTTTAAACATAAAAATCGAGAAAAGAGAAGAGTTGAAAATCCAAACGGATGATCCAAAGCTCCTAAGCTCTCCCAATAGCTTCTTTATCTCCAAATGATGTTTCTAACGTGAATAACTACTGAAAAAGTCGACCTAGAATGTTTAAATACGTTTCCATAATACTATTACAAAGTTTGGATAAACTACGAAAAAGCCCCGAAAAAATTCTGCAATCCAGCGATGTCTTCGTACGAAGACAAATGCTCTTCGTACGAAGGTCTTCTTATATAGATACTGAGAGCATGTTTGAGAAGACTTTCTTCAGACCCAAAATTTTGGCTAAGTGTTTTGTCTTCGTACGAAGACAAATGTCTTCGTACGAAGACCCTCTTTTCCAGCCTTCTTTTCTTTGACTTTCTTCTTTCTTCCTTTGACTTTCTTCTTTCTTCCTTTGACTTTCCTTTGAGTTCCTTGCTTCCGAAGTTTGTTTCCATCTCCCGCATGATCCTCCAAGCCCTGTTTTCCTGCGAATCACAACACGAAAACACAACCCGCGATCGTATCACAATAAAAGCTCAAATAACTAAAGAAACGCCCGGATTTAACAAGTAAAGCATATGAACTCACATTATCACATTTTAGCTCAATTTACTCAAAAGACGACTACTTCTCCATGTTGAGCACGCAAAACGTAGAAATAAAAGGCATAAAATAACTCCGAAAACGGATTTATCAACTACCCCCACACTACCTTTTGCTCGTCCCGAGCAAATTTCCCAAGTCAATTCCTTCTCTCAAGCCAAAACTTCTCTCACTTTCCCGCAATCCATCCAACTCTGCACACTAACCTAATTACTCATTGCATAACTTCCCTACGCCATTTGCATACTTTTACCTCACATTGCATACTAAACCATCATCGATTGCATACTAGTCCGAGTAGATCAATCCACAAACCATCCTTTTTACTAGTCGAGACGACTCGATTATACACAATGCACCTATATGCAAATGCAATATTAACAATGCAAGTATTGAAATAACAAATTTTCTTTTTCTTTTGCGAGATTTGGCAATCTCCATTAGCTTAAACCGATTCACACGAAGCGATGAGAAATCTAGACACAAGGAATGAGTTGAAATCAAATTCGACAACACCGATCTCCCCTAGCTAGTATAGAGAACCTAGCTTTACTAAGTACAAGAACGCAATACCTTTTCATGTGTGCCACAAAATAAGAGGCTACGCTAGGCTAAGCCACGTTCAAGGTCCGAGCTCGTAATCCGCTAACGGGTTTAGAATGATGAGGCTTTAGGGACAAATAGATAAATAATCAAGCACAAGTCCTAAAGCGTCACATTCTCACAAATACCACATCTCACACACCCTCACAACAACGATAGAAACCAAGCCCGAAACTCACCATCTCCGGCCCTCGATCCCCTCACACCGCGGTACAATTACGATCTCCGTGGCTATTGTCATGAATGATGTATAAGCCAAAACTTCCCGTTCGTGAACTAGTCACTGCTCCACTCGTTCTTCGACAATGCTTCTCATTCTTCCTTTATTCAACTCTCCTTTTTTTCTCTCTTTTTTTTTTTTTTTTTTTTTGAATCTCTCAAATTTCTGCACAAATTTGTTCAATATATGTCTCGAGTGGTCTTCCAAGTGTCAAGCCAAAAATGATAATAAGGGGAGATAATAACCAAATCAACACAAATGGATCACAAATAACTGTCTCTCCCCCTAACTCGATGAAATCCTCGGTGTAACAAACAAAGCCGCTAACACAATAACGCACGTGTGGGGATGGAGTCGTCGCAAGCTCAATCTCGATGTCCGAAGTCAAAAGTCGACACCCCCACACTCGAATGTAATCCTGTCCCCTCTCAAGTAGCCAATCGAATATATGTCTCGTGCCTAATCCAACCAAACCTCCTTACACCATGATGAGTAAGATCCGGTACCTAGCACGATCCACCTATTAAATTCCCCCAACCCAAGTTGTGTGTGTATTAGATGGTACACACTCACGGCTCTCCTCACTTGTGTCCATATTGTAATGCCATGGATACCGCCACACCGAAGTGCGCAAGCCTACTCTCACTCACCCTCGCATTCCCCTCGAAAATCACAAATGAAGCGCATGCGATATGTAAGACTCACACAAGTATAGCATGAAGTACTCCCTCATCGAACCCCCTCAACTACAACACCCTCGTGACGTACTAAAGCGGTGATTCTAACCAATCAATGATGAAGGCCAAGAATCGTCACCCTAAGTCCAAAGGTTATCAAAGAATCCATGGTTCAAAACAGGGTTTACTAGTGGTCCTACAAGGTAAGTTCTATAAGCAGTGAGTGCTCTAATACACACCTCGCACAACTGTTCTGTGTGCCACTACGATGCGGGTTGGCGACTACCTAAGACGTACACAAGAACGTTCGGCTTGTTTAGCTCACACCTAGCTCAACTCTTGTAAGAAAACTAGGCACACACTTTAAATTTGAAAAATTAAGTCCATGTGTAAAATAGGCACGCATTCCCATAAAGAAAGTTTCTCTATACTTACTAAGGGAAACTCACATTGTCACTCTCGATCGCAATTCACGCCCTATGCCTAAAAATCTCGATTTTACCGAATTTTCAGCTTCTTTCGATTGCCCTTTCTCAAATTTTTATTTTTTTTTGGTTTTTTCACATTTTTAGTTTTTTTTTATAGACCTATACTACATGCACGGCCAACTCGACTAATGACTCGATAATTTGGTGGGATGACTCAATAATACCAAAACGTGCACGCAAAAATATAAATAATAAAAAGAAAATAAGGACATAACCAAAAATCCCTAACTACATGCTGACACGGGCGATGCAAAGACTCAATACTGACTAGTAAAAAGGTATCAACCACCCCCACACTAGGATGCATCGTTGTCCTCAACGATAACACGAGGACTCAACAATCCTAGCACGAGGGCAAACTCCACTACTCGTCTTCCTCCTCTTCCTCCTCATCTTCTGTCTCATCCTCTTCTTCTTCATTGTCCTCACTTGGCGGAACTGGATACTCAAATTCATCCTCCTGGAACCACGGATCCGCCGTCGGGACTGGTGGAACAAACTCCCCCGACGCCTGACCACTCGACTGTATCACCCACTGGCCCACCATCTGGATTAATCCACCCAGCTTCACCTGATTGTCCCGAGTGTGGGCAAACTGGCGTCTTCTCTCGAGTCTATCCCGGGCCATCTCCTCTCTCAAGTGGTCATAGGCTACCTGGTTATCAAACCTAGAGGTTTTCATCCTCCTACTCTTTCCCTTCTTCCTCGCTGTCTCATCAAACCTATGCCATTTCCTAGCAGTGAACGGTTTCAAGTCCATATCTCTCCCAATGACTACTTCGGCGGTTTTGGCTAGGTGAGTCAGCAAGAAAGTATGACAGGGACCTAACTTGTTAGTCCTCAACACCCTCTCTAGACAATTCTCCCAAATCAACTTAGGGATATCGATCCTAGCCCCGGTGTAAAGACAGAGAGCCCAGACCGATAGGCGGAAAGAGTAACTAGGGTTTTGTGTGATTCCCAAAACCCAATTCTCTAGCAATTCACAGCACCACCTCGCCTCCGACCTATAATACTTCTTTTCGGCCTTCCAATGAATCACCTCCCCTTTTCTGTCCCATGGATCTACCCCTTTCGCAAAACAAAATGCATTCAGACGAGACCAAAGATTCTCACTACGAAGAATAGTCTCGTAACCACAACCCTCTCTCAAACGAGGGGAAACCCATGGCCAAAGCGATAGCCTCTGGAGTGAAGACTATCCATTGAATCCGACAATATACAAGGCGAGGGTCTCGGCTCTCACCATCCTTTGCATACCTCAAGTTGAGGCAAAACTCTCGCGCGATGTGAGAACTAGACGGCCCTACTAGCTTAAACCAGTTGGTAAGCTTCTCGCGCTCAAAAATTTCCTTGAGTGGTTGAGGCATGTCCTCGTGCAATAGAAATTCCTTTTCGGGCTGCCCGTTCTTAGTCAAATACGTATCCTTTCGAGAGACTAGATGGGCCTCGTAGATGACAAAACGGAAGCTATCATAACACGCGGGCCCAATATCCGCTCTTTCAAATTAACCTTTGCCGTTCGTCGGCCTACCATGCCCGGTTTAGACGGGGGAGGGGCACTCAAGATAGCATATTGAGGAATGGGCGGTATTTCTAATTGAGGCTCGCCCGACCCCGATGCTTCTTGTGAGGTACCCTCTCCCGTCTTCCGTTTCTTTCCACCCGCCATTTAAAATACAAGTTCAAGTACAAACGAGAAATTCAACTTTGTGCACGTGACAAGAAGTGTTTACACAATTAAGCACGTAAGCAAGTAAGCACGTAATTCCTAGGACTCTAAGCAATCGCCCCCAAGCACGCTACTAAGCGCAACAAAAAGTAAATTGGGCTTTTACTCAATTTGTGCCTAAGACTCGAATATTGAAATAATTAGTTTGAGAGTGTACCTACGTGCCCGGAGCAAGTCTTACGGGCACAAAAATTTCAGAAATTCGACAACCCGGGCTGTTTTGGAGGTCGCCGAGAATTTTGTCGAAACTTCGAATTGATTGATGCTCCGTACTCCTTGTGAAGTCCCTGTTAGCTTTGCCTTCTTAACCGTAAGCTGAATCAAACTCCAATTGGTCCAATTTCTCAGTTTTAGCTTCGGAACCCTAGCTTCTTCCTCCTCTGATTTCTCTCTTGTTTCTCAATCTCACTCAAAATCACCTTTCAATCCTTTTTCTCCTTTGAATCGTGAGCAACACCTATGATGGCTTGTTGAATTTGGTGAAGGAACAAGGGAGGAGGCGATTTGTGTGTGGTGCGGCTATGGAGGAGAAGAGAAAATTGGGTTTGTGAAGAATGAAGAAGAGGAACGGGACCAGCTGATGTCTTCAAAAAATTGTGAGCCAAAAGTCCAAATTACCCCTGAGCATCACCCCTCTTTAACCTTTTCGTGCGTGGACAAGACTGTCAAATTGCCCGATGTCTTCGTACGAAGACAATTGTCTTCGTGCGACGAAGGTCTTCCTATACAGATACTGCATTGTGTTATAGGAAGACAACTTCAGAGCTCAAATTTTTTTCTAAGTACAAAGTCTTCGTACGAAGACAAAACAATGCTGGAGCTTGCCAAAAACATCCTTTTCGACAAATTTTTGCGTATCCGATCGCGCCTTTTCTTTCCGAAGGATCTCCTCGACCTCGAGACTCCCTTTTTACCTTAAACCACTCCCAAAATTCGGGGAGTATTTCATTTGTCAATTTCACGCGTTCCAAGGCACGTTTTGCATTTCCGGATGTTTTTTGGCCTCGTTTTACTCTCTAAAGCATCCTTTTTGGCGTAACTTCCTCATCCGGACTCCGATATGCGCGATCCACCTGTCTACAGAAAGCTCTCGACCACCCCCACACGTTGGCACTGTTCAATTCTGTTTTCAGTCAGTTCTTCAAAATTTCACCTCGTAATCCGTGCCAGCATGCTAGCTTTCTCCGTTCATCAATCAAATTCTTGCGCATATCAAGACGGGGATTCCGGGAACATGATCTTCCCCAGGTGCGTGTGTTGAATAAGTGTAGGAATGGATTCAATCTTCAATTCCTTCACTTAGGGTCCCGATACGCGTATTGGGCTGCAAATCTTCAATTTTTGCTCTGTTTCGCACGCGCGCATCAAGACGGGGGATCCGAAATAGGCCTTTGACCTCGTAATCCTGCACATACTCATTGGAAACATTAAATCCACTCTCTCGCACCTCTCAAATAAATCAAGTCGAATAAAAATTACAAAACAGTATTAAAACCTACTCTACAACAATAAATAGGTTGGGTTGCCTCCCAACAAGCGCTTTGTAATTTAAGGTCGACTGCCCGACCCAGTTACCTCAGAGATTAATCAAACTGCGGGAGTTGCATGAAGCCATTTAATGACTCCAATGAAATTCCCGTCCACGTGCGGTTTTGCTCTCTGGCCATTCACCTTAAACCTGTTCCCATTTGCATCCTCCACCTCAAGAGATCCCCACGGATAAACTGGAGTAATTGTGTAGGGACCACTCCATCTAGATTTCAATTTCCCTGGAAACAGATTTAGTCTGGCATTGAATATCAGCACTCTCTGTCCGAATTTGAAGTCTCTCGGGATGATGTGCCTGTCGTGCCACTTTTTTGTCCTCTCCTTATAGATTTTCGCACTTTCATATGCCATCAATCGAAATTCCTCAAGTTCGAGTAGTGCTTGCTTCCGTAGCTCACCTGAGAGCTTAGCGTCTAAATTGATCTTCTTCAAGGCCCAGAATTTCTTGTGCTCAAGTTCCACCGGAAGATGACACGACTTCCCAAATACTAACTGATAGGGAGACATGCCTAAAGGAGTCTTGTATGCAGTCCTATACGCCCATAAGCTATCATCTAAATGCAGAGACCAATCCTTGCGTCCCGGGTTGATTGTCTTCTCCAGAATCCCTTTTATCTCTCGGTTATAAACTTCTGCTTTCCCATTCGACTGCGGATGATAAGCCAGTGATATCTTATGCGTCTTTATCCCATATTTGCTCAAGACATAGGCAAAGACTTTGTTCACGAAATGAAATCCTTCATCACTGATAATGGCTCTGGGAGTCCCAAACCGTGTAAATATGCTCTTACGCACGAACCTCTCTACAGTAGCTCCATCGTTTTTAGGGCAAGCCATTGCCCCTACCCACTTGGTCACATAATCCAAAGCTAACAATATATAAAGATTTCCAAGCGAAGACGGAAATGGTCCCATGAAATCAATGCCCCAAACATCAAAGGGCTCTACTTCCAACACGAAATTTTGAGGCATCTCGTTTCGGTTGGAGATATTGCCGGTTCTCTGACATCGGTCACACTGCTGCACAAAAAGATGAGCATCCTTATGTAAAGAAGGCCAATAAAATCCACTTTGTAATACCTTTGCCACAGTGCGCGTCTTGCCAAAATGCCCTCCGGAATTTAGTTCATGGCAATGCCTAAGAATGTCCAAAGTGTCTGGCTCAGCTACGCATCTTCTCAACACATTGTCAGCTCCCAACTTGAACAAATAAGGGTCATCCCAGAAATAGTGTCGTGCATCTGCGAAAAATTTCTTTTTCTGATGGAAAGACATGTCTTTTGGGACAATATTGAGCGCCTTGAAATTTTCCAAATCCGCAAACCAAGGTACAGCTGCTACTGCTACCATAAGTTGTTCATCTGGAAAATCTTCTCTAATTGGCATATCCTCTTGTTTTTCGTTCTCTAGTCGTGACAAATGGTCTGCAACAACGTTCTCTACTCCCTTTTTGTCCTTGATCACTATGTCAAACTCTTGCATTAGCAACACCCATCGGATCAATCTAGGCTTCGCATCCTTCTTGGTCAGAAGATATTTGAGGGCTGCATGGTCCGTGAAAATGGTCACCAGAGAACCCACAAGGTATGGACGAAACTTGTCCAATGCGAAGATAATAGCCAACATTACCTTCTCCGTGGTGGCATAATTAACCTGTGCAGTATTAAGAGTACGACTGGCATAGTAAATGACATGAGCTACCTTATCTTTCCGCTGTCCCAGCACTGCTCCCACCGCATAATCGCTGGCATCACACATAAGCTCGAGCGGCAAGGTCCAGTCTGGGGTGGCTATAATGGGAGAACTGATCAGCTTTTTCTTGAGCAAATCAAAATATGTCTTGCACTCTTCATTGAAATCAAAGACGACATCTTTCTCAAGCAACCCAGATAAAGGCTTTGTGATCTTCGAAAAGTCTTTAATGAAGCGCCGATAGAAACCTGCATGTCCCAAGAAACTTCGTACCCCTTTGACATATGTAGGATAAGGAAGCTTCTCGATCACCTCAATTTTCGCCCGATCTACCTCTAAGCCTTTACTGGATATCTTGTGCCCCAACACTATCCCCTCGGTCACCATGAAATGGCACTTCTCCCAGTTAAGCACTAGGTTGGTGTCAATACATCTGTCCAGTACCCGAGCTAGCTGCTGGAGACAGTCTTCGAACCCATCACCATAAAGCGAAAAATCATCCATGAAGACTTCGAAATTTTGCTCCATCATGTCTGAGAAGATAGACATCATACACCTCTGAAACGTGGCAGGGGCGTTGCATAGCCCAAAGGGCATGCGTCTGAATGCAAAAGTCCCATAAGGACAAGTAAATGTCGTCTTCTCCTGGTCAGCCGGCTCAATCGCTATCTGATTCTACCCAGAGTATCGATCCAAAAAGCAGTAATGCGAATGGCGTGCCAGCCTATCAAGCATCTGGTCCACAAATGGGAGGGGAAAATGATCCTTCAAAGTGGCATCATTGAGTTTGCGGTAATCCATGCAAACTCTCCACCCAGTAACTGTACGAGTGGCAATCTGATCACCTTTCTCCCCTTCCACCACAGTTATACATCCCTTCTTAGGGACACATTGCACCGGGCTAGTCCACGTGCTGTCGGAAATCAGATAGATGATACCTGCTTCCAACCATTTAAGCACCTCTTTCTTCACCACCTCCTGCATGTGAGGGTTGAGGCGGCGCTGAAACTGAACTACCGGCTTCTTGTCTTCCATGAGTCGGATCTTGTGCTGGCAAACTGTGGGGCTGATCCCCTTGATATCCGCTATTGTCCATCCCATAGCTGCTTTCCTCTCCTGCAATACCTTGAGAAGTTGCTCCTCCTGTTCCCTGTCCAAACACGCAGAAACAATAACAGGCAAAGTTTCATCAGATCCCAAGTATAAATATTTTAAATGAGCAGGTAACGGTTTCAATTCTAAATCAGGAGCAGTAATAAGAGAAGGATTAAGAATCTTCCTGCTTCCCTCATTAAAGAGGAGTAGGGGTGAACACCAGCTGGCTTCCATAGCATGTTCTTTTTCACTCGAATCAAGTAAGGCAAGTTCCTCATACAGCTGCTCCAATAAGATATCGTCCTCCTCGTCCGGTGTGTATGCCTCCACACCAAAACACTGCTCACTCACTGCATATGCATGAAATTTCATAGCTTCAAAGACATTGAACGCCACATTCTCATCGTTAATACACATAGTCAATTCTCCATTGGCAACATCAATAATCGCTTTCCCGTAGCAAGGAATGGCCGTCCCAATATGAATGGGACATCATCGTCAGCATCCATATCTAGGATCACAAAATTTGCGGGAAAGATGAGTCCTTCGACTCTCACAAGCACATCCTCCAAAACACCCCGTGGTCGTTTTATAGTACGGTCAGCCATCTGTAAACACATACGAATGGGTTTTGGATCTCCTACACCGAGTTTCTTAAATACTGATGTAGGCATCAAGTTTATGCTTGCGCCAAGATCACATAACGCTCTACCATGGAACGCATCTCCCAATGTCACATGAATAATGAAACCACCCGGATCTTTCATCTTTTTGGGTAGCACTTTTTGCACCACGGGCTACACTCCTCATTCAGGGTCACGGTCTCAAAATCATCCTTGTGTCTTCTATTAGAGAGTAAGTCCTTGAGAAATTTTGCGTATTTAGGCATTTGTGAAATTGCTTCAGCAAAGGGTATATTGATGTGTAACTTTTTGAATATATCAACGAATTTCTTGAAATGCTTGGCATCCTCTTGGCTCTTCAATCTCTGCGGGTAGGGAACACGAACACTATACTCTTCCTTTGGCTTAGGCTTCTCCTCCGACTTCCTACTCATGTCCTTTGATTGGGGAATCACGGTTGGCACGAGAATCTCTTCATCCAAGGCTTTTTCTGTGGCCTTAGTCGCCTCAGCTCGCGCGTGTGTAGGATAGGGAGGATCATTAGTGGTGATCCCACTGCGAGTAGTGATAGCCTTCAATTGCTCCGTTGGAGTGATTGTGTTAGAAGGTAGTATACCTGGTGGAAGTCGAGTATTCTGATTAGCTATTTGGCCAATTTGTGTCTCATGGCTTTTTATCAAGGCTTCAATCGCGACAATCTTGCTCTCAATCTTATCATTGCTAGCTAAAAGTTTCCTCAACAACGCGTTTGTGTCCTGTTCTTCTGAGGATGGAGGTGGTGGAGGAGCCTGTCTCTGAGCTTGATAAGGAAAATTTGGCCTTTGACCTGGCGCATATAGTCCACTATTCGGATTGGCATAATTGAAGTTGGGGTGATTGCGGTTGTTGGGATGATAGGTGTTTGGCCATTGCTGCTGTCTTGGTTGACCCATGTAGTTCACGTCTTCAATACCATCCCCATATCCCTGATTTGCATCTGCTACCATTTCTCCCACTGACTTCACATGTGCCGATGGATTCAAATTACTGAAAGCCGGAGTCATCACTGCCATCTGATGTTCAAATTTCTGCTCCACCATGGACTCAATCTTACTAACCAATGCCCCATCTGATTTCGTGTTTCTACGAGTCTCAGACCTCGTGGATTCACGTTTTGCTACATTATCTAGCAGATCACGACATCTCTGTAGTCCCATTCCCATAAAATTTCCTTGAGTCATCATGTCCAATTCACTAGTAGTCTCTCTATCCAAAGCATTATAAAAGTAATGGTGAAGTTTATACCATGGCTCTCCGTGAGTAGGGCATCTGCGCAGGAGCTGGTTGAACTTTCTCCACGTGTCTTCCAGAGAATCATCTTCCTGCTGTGTAAATTTGGTTATATCAGCCATCCTTTGAGCAACCTTGGATGGTGGAAGATACTTCCTGAGAAACTCTCTGCTACAATCTGCCCATGTAACTATGCTGTCTGCTGGAAGTTCCATAAGCCATGTCTTTGCCTTTCCCGATAAGGAGAAGGGGAAAAGCATGAGATTTATCGTCTCGAGTGGAACTCTCTGATCATACATGGTAGAATTGATCTGCTCGAAATTGAGCAAGTGTTGATGTGGATCATCACTCGGGGCTCCAGTGAATAAGCACTCATCCCTAACCATGTTGATCAACGGTTGGCGAATCTCGAAATGGGCTGCATTAATCTGAGGCCTGACAATGGTGGGCTGATATCCCTCCGGTGTAGTCCTGAAGTAGTCCACCAAATGATGCTCATCCTCCTAAGCATTGTTGACTTGCTCTACCACATTCTGACCGTTGTTGTTCCGATTATTGCCCCCATTATTCCCATTGCCACCGTTATTTCTTCCAACTACTTCCGCACCAGGAAGTTGTTGTGGATTCGGAGGGTTCATGCGATCAATCATCGCCTGCATCTCTGTCTTTGAGCCCTAAGTTGCTCAGATTCCGCGGCTCTGTTTGCAGCCTCCTCTACAGCAGCTGCTCTAGCTGCTTCTGCATCTTGCACATTTTTGCGGATTCTCTCAAACTCAGCTCTCGTTTCATCATCCATAGTGACTGAGCTTGAATTCCTCTTGTCTCTACGCTGTGCTTTCAATAAGTATTCTGGGTCTTCAAATGTTGGATAAAAAGGCTCGTCTCTAGAACGGGTCATGCACCGTGTAAATCAACCTGAAATCACAAAACACGCAAAACGTAGGTGAGTAACGGATATAAACAATAAATTAAAATCCCTAAGGCTAGGAATTATAACCAATTTAGCCGAAGTCCCCGGCAACGGCGCCAAAAACTTGACACGCTACAACTGCAAGTGTACAGCTGTCGTGTGTAGTAATAAACCGGAAATCCGGGCTATCGAACCCAATGGACTTTGTTTAAACTAATTATTATTCTAAACCTTATGTGGTCACGTCGCAAGTTGTGTTTTGTTCTAATTCTACTAAAATGAAAACGCAATATTCTCAATTAACCGAGTGAAATAGTTCACGATTAATAAAGAATGAATTTTAGGGTTTTTGTAATATAAGGGAAAATACCGGGAATTCTCTAGGTTCACTAGGTTGATCTAAACTTATGTTTTGACTTGTAAAACAACCACGTGTCTTTCACTATTAATCAAGCAATATTAAACTTACCGAGTTACCAAGCAAGTTCACTATACTTTAAACCAAAACAAACCGAGTTACCAAGTCTATTTTAGCTTTAAGCATGCATTAAAACCACAATTCTACTTTAACGATCCTAGTTAACGATGTCGAGTTACCAAACATTGATTCGACTAGGTGGATTATTCAATTTACCGACTAATTCTCACGGAGTTACCACGTGAAAACTAATTAAGTTTATCTCTACGTTAGCTACTCACAAAGATAATATGATTACAAACGTAAATAATCCATAATAATGAATAAACACGTGAGATTAAGCTAAAACATGAATCACAATCATCAAAACATAGTATTTAGATCAAACCCTAGCTACACCAAACGAGAATTCCCAGCAAATAACGTTTAGCTACTCATATTCATACCCAAAACGATAAGTTTCATGAGTTTAAACATAAAAATCAAGAAAAGAGAAGAGTTGAGAATCCAAACGGATGATCCAAAGCTCCTAAGCTCTCCCAATAGCTTCT
The DNA here is from genome assembly GCA_023055425.1 of Linanthus parryae. Taxonomy (NCBI): domain Eukaryota; kingdom Viridiplantae; phylum Streptophyta; class Magnoliopsida; order Ericales; family Polemoniaceae; genus Linanthus; species Linanthus parryae. Next base: position 78,765,866 of record JALGPY010000005.1, read on the forward strand.
TTATCTCCAAAAGATGTTTCTAACGTGAATAACTACTGAAAAAGTCGACCTAGAATGTTTAAATACGTTTCCATAATACTATTACAAAGTTTGGATAAACTACGAAAAAGCCCCGAAAAAATTCTGCAATCCAGCGATGTCTTCGTACGAAGACAAATGCTCTTCGTACGAAGGTCTTCTTATATAGATACTGAGAGCATGTTTGAGAAGACTTTCTTCAGACCCCAAATTTTGGCTAAGTGTTTTGTCTTCGTACGAAGACCCTCTTTTCCAGCCTTCTTTTCTTTGACTTTCTTCCTTTGACTTTCTTCTTTCTTCCTTTGACTTTCCTTTGAGTTCCTTGCTTCCGAAGTTTGTTTCCATCTCCCGCATGATCCTCCAAGCCCTGTTTTCCTGCGAATCACAACACGAAAACACAACCCGCGATCGTATCACAATAAAAGCTCAAATAACTAAAGAAACGCCCGGATTTAACAAGTAAAGCATATGAACTCACATTATCACATTTTAGCTCAATTTACTCAAAAGACGACGAATTCTCCATGTTGAGCACGCAAAACGTAGAAATAAAAGGAATAAAATAACTCCGAAAACGGAGTTATCAACCTCCTACACCAAGATGATAAAAATCCGGTACCTAGCACATGCCACCAATTAAGTACAACCAACCCATTTCGTGCGCATTAGATGTCACACACTCAGGCTCTCCACTACTGTGTCCGTGGTGTAATGACATGGAACACCGCCACACCTTAGTGTGCAAGCCAACTCACTCACCCTCTCATCTACTCGTAGATATCAAATGAAGCACATGCGATATGTAGAACTCACACAAATATGTTATGAAGCACTCCCTCAACTAACCCCCTCAACTACTACTCCCTCGTGACGCACTAGGAAGGTAATTCTAACAATATATGATGAAGGCCAAGAATCGTCTTCCTAGGTTAAAGAGGCTAATAATGAATCCAAGGATCAATTAGGGTTATCTAGTGGTCCTACAAGGTAAGATCTAAAAGCAGTGAGTGCTCTAATACACATCCTCGCACAGCTGTTCTGTGAGCCACTGCGAGTCGGGCTGGCGACTACCTAAGACGGACAACATGAACGTTCGACTTGTTTAGCAAACACCAAGCTCAACTCTTGTAGAGAAAAACAACACACACTTTAGCTTTTAAAATTTTATTTAATTTGAAAATAGGTATGCATTGCCGTAATGAGATTCTCTCTATACTTACTAGGGGGAACTAAAATTGTACATTCTCGGTCAAAATTCACACCCTATGCCTAAAGTTTTCACATCTCACTAAATCAACCAGATCTATGCTTCTTTCAATTGCCTTTTCTCAAAATTTTCAATTTTCTATATTTTTTTATGGATATTCTATTTTTTCATTTTTTTTTAATAAGATCCTAACTCTATATGCAAGGCTTTGACTCGAAAAAATTTGACTCTACACAATTTACTTTGTTTGTGGGTAGACTCAATTATTTAAAAGTGCAAACAATATCTACATCTATACTACACAATACGACACTATAAGTAAAAAAACATAACATAAACCACTATACTGACTCACAATACAATCTAAACACATCCTACATGTAACTGGCTATGCAAGACACTATGGCTAGCAAACAGATAAATCACCCCCGCACTGAATGCTTCGTTGTCCTCAACGAATTTAGAGAGTATGCAAGAAGACTCGGCAATCAATGTGTAGGCCAGTAGATGAGATGGAGCATGACATATACTAAATAAAAGAAACACATAATTCAGCAAAAGAAAAAGATACTCACAACCACCTCAAGGGTGGGGACGAAATCGCGCCAAGCAGTCTCCAAGCACAGTAGTGGCGCCACCATGCTCCCAACGGTCAGTGTGTTCTCGCACACAGGGGTAGACTGCCCTCCTCTGCTAAAATATGTGTCTTGGAGAATCTCAAACTCGCATACACGAGTCCCCATAAAGGCCGTGTCTGCCGTGGCACACCGGGGTAGACTCTCACATATCCTGCTCAAATATGTCACTTAGGAAAAATCATTAGTCCCTCTCTCTCTCATCTCTCCAAATTAATAACTAAAAAAGTAAGACATAACTGTATTAAAAACAAACTTCCTAATATAATGCAAATAAATAGGTTGGGTTGCCTCCCAACAAGCGCCTTGTAATTTAAGGTCGACGACCCGACCCAATTACCTCAAAAAATGTCAAGGAGGTCTAGCACGACGTGTGTTAAGGATCGTAAATTGCATATTTTAGTAGGTTAGTGAACTCCTCTTAACTTACTTTTATGTGTTATTTGCGTGTTATATCCCTAATTCTAGACTTATGCTTGTTTTCGTAGCTTTGGTTGTTTTCTCTCATTTTGTAGGTGAAGACGTGCTTTAAAACGCAAGAGGCGAGCTAGGGGAGCTTAAACGATGAATTTGAAGAGGATTTGCAGCTCAAGAGCATCAAGAAGGGACTTGGAGGACCTAATTTGAAGAATAGTTGAAGATTTAAGGGCCTATTTGAGAAGACAAGAGAAGAATTGAGGCTATTATTGAAGATTTAGAAGTCAAAAGTGAAGGTCAAGGGCCAAAAAGATAAGTATTTAACGGAATCGGGGCCAAAATGCAAGATTCTAAAGTTATTAAGGACTAAAAGGATGAGTTCTTAACGGAGTGGGGGTCAGAGTGACATTTTCATAATGTTTTAAGTAAGAGACGGGGGTCTTTTAAAAGGTATCAGCAAACAAGGGGGAGCTGATTGCAAATTCAGCAAAACAACTCACGCCAGACCATGTTCTCTCTCTATCCCCGACGATACTCACAGGAGCAAAACACAGGAGGCCATGGAAGCTTCGTGAAAGCTTCGAAGCAGACCTCTAAACCCCTCATCTCTTCACCAAATCATACAAATTTGGCCTCAAATCACTCCCCAGCCCAAGACCTATCCACTTCACCCATCAATTCGGCCCAAAATCTAGTAGAGAAGAAAACCCCAATTGCTAGGGTTCGTGAGAGGAGGCTACAAATCGACGAAGGAGAAGCTTGAAGATGAATTGAACGGCGTGGATACGTGCTTGGAGGCTACGCAAGCCAATCCTACAATCTATATAAAGTCAGATAGCATAATTCAAAGGGGTTCGCTCTCTGACCCGTCGGGGAAGGACGCTCTGTTTTTGGGTCTCAGTTCATCCTCTCTCTCTCTCCGATTTCACCCAAGTCAGGGCTTGTTCTTGAGCGCCTGAGCTCTCTTTGAGCATAATCAGGGCCAAGAACAAGGGAAAGAGGAAGAGGGGGAGAGAGGAAGTCAGTTTCAGGCAATTTTGAGGCTGTAGAGCACTGTTATGCTCTGTTCTTGGTGCTGCTGTTGCTGGGTTCTTCATTGTAGCAGCAGCAGCAGCTTAGTTGCACATCTTTGATTCACTAGTTTGTAGTTTAGTTGTGTTTTTGGCTATTTTTGCTTAGTTTTGTGTATTTGAATCAAGTGGTAGTTGATGTATTGAGGTTGAATTGGTGAAAACAAGAGTTGGATTCAAGTATGATGAATGAAATGATAATTTTCTTTACTTCTCTTGAATTTATACTCATGTCTAGCTAGTTAACTTGCTTGGGTGATTTGGGACTATCTAGTGCCCTAATCCTCTTATTGATTCAAGTTGAACTTCAAGGATGAATGGGTTGAATTGGGTTCACTTGAATGCTTAGTGCAATATTTAGATCTCTCTTGTTGAAGTATTTGATGCATTGAATAGGTAGATGTGCGAATACTTTTGACGTGTTTGATTTGAAGTTGCATTTGAGTGAGAGGAACTCATCAATCCTAACTTTGAGAAATCGAGTTCTAGTTAGGTGATTTGAGTGAGAATTTACAAATCTCATTTGTTGCTTGATCTTTCATGTGGAAACACCCATGTGTGTTTACATATGGTTGATGCTTGAAACACTTGAAATTTGGAGAATCTCATTTGAATAGCCTCTTTAGTGCTTGATTAGCGTGTTGGATTTACACACTTCTCTTGTCGCGAGTTGGATTGTATGAGCAATCACTTCTTGAGATACTTGTCTTGTGGATTGACACATGCGAATTGAGAATCGGGCTTCAATATAATAGGAGGATTGGTCACTAGAGAAACCGATGATCCCTAGCCCCTCTCTACTTGTCGTTTCACTTAGTTTCTTGAATCGTAGCTCTAGTAGTCGTTTACTTTGTTCTTAAACTCAAACCTCAAACTTGCTCCATCAATTGATTTTGGTGGATTTGAATAGCTTGGCAAGCTTTAAAGCCATTGAGAGTTTGTGTTTCTTGCTTTAGTTTGTCGTTTTCTAGTTTTGCAAGTCACTCTCTAATCCTCCTCTCCTTGTGGATTCGACCCCGTTCTTACACGGGTACTACTTAGAACGATATTCCTATACTTGGGAATTATTGTCGAACAAGTTTTTGGCGCCGTTGCCGGGGAGAGGCTAGGCTTTAGATTTGATTTGCTTTCTTAGTTAGTTTGATTAGTAGTTTGTTTTTGACATTTTCTCTAGTTGTATTGTGGTTATCTAAGCTTGTGAGATTCAAGAGGGCTTGTGAAATTCATCAAGTACCTCTCATCTACTTGCTTGAAAAAAAAATGTCTCATGAACATTTTGGACTTGGTGAGAGGCCTAGTGTTCCTTATTACTATGCATTTACTAGTCATGGAAATCATTCTAAGGAATCAATGCGTTCCATACGTGAACGTGCGATTAAAAATGGTGATTATTTTCCTAAGAATGATTATTCTTGGCATGGTAATAGGACACTAGATTACACATCTCATGCTTCTTGTGCACAATCACCTCCCTCAAACACTTACTCTCATGATTCTTGCACTTATCAATATAATGATATGACGTGTGAATCAAGAGGAGTGAATTATTTTGAGAGGGAAGATTATATGAATGAGGACCTAGAGAGGCCTATAAGTAGTTCTCTTGAGGAAACAATGCAAAAATATTTTCAAGGCACAAAAGAACTAGTAGAAGCATTTTCTCACTTGGCCGATAAAGTGGAATCGTTATATTCAAAATCTCATGATGATGGGTCTCTTGCATATAGCTCTTACTCTTCACAAGACTCGCCATCATATGAGTCTCAAGTTCTCACTCACACACATCACAAGTCTATTGAAGACCAAAATTTGGATGATGTGTTTGATGATGGAGTTGTTGCCACTAGGATAGGTGATTGTATTCATTTCTCATTTGCACAATCTAAAGAAGCATGTGATAGTGATATCGGTAGTGAGATTGATATTTTTGATGATGACTCTTCAACCCATGACATGAGTGAAGCCATTTTGGATGACTCACATAGTGACACTTGTGAGGAGGAGTCGCAAAATGAAAATCACTCATGTGATGAGTTAGATGTCAAATTTGATGCTACCACTAGTGAAGGGAATGTAGACTTGTCTTGTGCTCTAGAAGAGCCTAGTACTTACCGGAGTTCCTATGATCTTGATTGTGAAGAAATTGAAATTTTATTGGGAGGTACTCCGGTTAGTATTGATATGTCTAATGAAGATCCGGGGAGCTATGCTCGTATTTGTGAAGAAATTGAATCTTGCTTAAATGCTCCCTCGGATTCTATCATTATGGAAGATGTGCCTAAGGGTTTGGATGAGGCTTCAAGTTCTCAAATTATTTTAACTCCCACTTGTGAAGCCCCATCCCCAAATCCATATGACCTATTTAAAAGTGATGAGATTGAGGATTCACAAGTTGCCACCATCTCTCAAGTTTTGATTTCAAGTAAAAATTTGGCAACTTATGAAGACCCATTCTATGATTCAATTAGTTTGAGGATTTCAAACCCTTTTCTTAAGATGATGCAAGACATAACAACTTGCTCTAACTTTATTGTTAGATTTTGCTTGCATCTCTTATTCATCTTTTGTGTCTTGCCCCTACTTCTCCTATCTATTCTAATTAATGAATCAAACTTTTTAAAGGAGAAGTACTTTTCTAAGAATGAAGTAGGGGCATGGCATGGAAAGGAATTTCCAAGATTGGGGGTGAGATAGCATCATTGTCTTTGTTCCACCTCCCTAGTTGTAAATAAATAAATTAATTTATCTCTATTTCTTGCATTTTTTTCTTTTCTATGAACATTTTGTAGGTTGCTCTTGGAGGAGGACTTGTGCTTGGTGGCCAAGAAAGCTAAAATGAGGTCTATCTATCCCTTATCTCTTATATGAATTTGTATGCTCTTCCATTGATCTCACACATTGAGGACAATGTGAAATTTTAGTTGGGGGGTGGAGTAGATTTTATTTCTTGCCTAAATGGTTACAAGCATGCTTTTTCTTCATTAGTGATTTACATGAAAAATACAAAAAAATGAAAAAAATGAAAATCCAAAAAAAATTGAAAAATTGAAAAAAAAAATGTGTGAATCTTTCATGAGAAGCATCACTCTTTCCCCGTGTCAAACCATATAATTTTTATTCTTCTTTCTTTGGTAGTTTTATTTATTTTCACCGTTCATCTTGAGTCCAGATTTTATAGCTTTATTGAGTCTTAGGAAGTTATAGTTGAGTCACTTATTTTGAAAAAAATGAAAAAAAAATGAAAATGAAAAAAAAATGAGAAAAGTGAAAAGGGGGAATTTTAGGAAGCTAGATGTTTTCAAAAAAATGAAATTTCTTAGTCCATGTTCTTTTTATTTTTATTTTAGAAAGGAATTCTTTGCTTATACTCAATACATCTACACCAATATCCCACCTTCCGTGCGATGTCTAAGAAATAGAGGGGTGTCCGGGGATAATGTTACGTCACCACCTAGATAGCTCCCTTGGTTTAGCTTAAAAAGCCCACTCGCTTGTATATTCCTCTATTTTGTTGTGGGTCTTGGAGATCCTTGGATTTGAGGTTAAAAATAAAATATTAATGCTAAAAAAAAGAAAAAAAAAAGAAAAAAAATCATGATAAATCGCACCATCTACCAAAAATCCACAAAAGGATCATACAAGCCCACAACCACATCTCCCCTTCTTAAAAAAATTTTGTTCAAAGCTTTGGAAGTCCATCCTACATGGGTGCTTTTGAATAAGTATGAGAATGTCTAGTTTCTTGTGATCCTTATTTTTGAAGGCATACTTTCTCGCAAATTGGACTTAATTTAACAAGTTTTGTAGTTCGCATGAGTCACCTTCTACCAAACACCGCCCATATTTGTATGAGTATATGCTTAGATGTCCTTAGGCTTCTTTCTCAATCTCCTTGGACTTTGAGAATTTATTTGAGGAGACATTTATGCATTCTTCTTTTTCCCCCACCAAAAAAAAATAATAAAATTAGCTAGTAACTCTTAGTATTTTGTTTCTTTGAGTTCTCACTTAGGATAGATAATGTGTGTGTGCGTTTTTGTAAATATTTGAGTCTAGTTTAGAATCGAGTCAAGCCTTGTCTAGTTGAGTGTGTGTCTCTCATGATGGGTTCTTCACTAGTTTACGACTCATATCGCTCTCTTTCCTCGATGACGAGCAAAAGGCTAGTTGGGGTGTGTTAAGGATCGTAAATTGCATATTTTAGTAGGTTAGTGAACTCCTCTTAACTTACTTTTATGTGTTATTTGCGTGTTATATCCCTAATTCTAGACTTATGCTTGTTTTCGTAGCTTTGGTTGTTTTCTCTCATTTTGTAGGTGAAGACGTGCTTTAAAACGCAAGAGGCGAGCTAGGGGAGCTTAAACGATGAATTTGAAGAGGATTTGCGGCTCAAGAGCATCAAGAAGGGACTTGGAGGACCTAATTTGAAGAATAGTTGAAGATTTAAGGGCCTATTTGAGAAGACAAGAGAAGAATTGAGGCTATTATTGAAGATTTAGAAGTCAAAAGTGAAGGTCAAGGGCCAAAAAGATAAGTATTTAACGGAATCGGGGCCAAAATGCAAGATTCTAAAGTTATTAAGGACTAAAAGGATGAGTTCTTAACGGAGTGGGGGTCAGAGTGACATTTTCATAATGTTTTAAGTAAGAGACGGGGGTCTTTTAAAAGGTATCAGCAAACAAGGGGGAGCTGATTGCAAATTCAGCAAAACAACTCACGCCAGACCATGTTCTCTCTCTATCCCCGACGATACTCACAGGAGCAAAACACAGGAGGCCATGGAAGCTTCGTGAAAGCTTCGAAGCAGACCTCTAAACCCCTCATCTCTTCACCAAATCATACAAATTTGGCCTCAAATCACTCCCCAGCCCAAGACCTATCCACTTCACCCATCAATTCGGCCCAAAATCTAGTAGAGAAGAAAACCCCAATTGCTAGGGTTCGTGAGAGGAGGCTACAAATCGACGAAGGAGAAGCTTGAAGATGAATTGAACGGCGTGGATACGTGCTTGGAGGCTACGCAAGCCAATCCTACAATCTATATAAAGTCAGATAGCATAATTCAAAGGGGTTCGCTCTCTGACCCCTCGGGGAAGGACGCTCTGTTTTTGGGTCTCAGTTCATCCTCTCTCTCTCTCCGATTTCACCCAAGTCAGGGCTTGTTCTTGAGCGCCTGAGCTCTCTTTGAGCATAATCAGGGCCAAGAACAAGGGAAAGAGGAAGAGGGGGAGAGAGGAAGTCAGTTTCAGGCAATTTTGAGGCTGTAGAGCACTGTTATGCTCTGTTCTTGGTGCTGCTGTTGCTGGGTTCTTCATTGTAGCAGCAGCAGCAGCTTAGTTGCACATCTTTGATTCACTAGTTTGTAGTTTAGTTGTGTTTTTGGCTATTTTTGCTTAGTTTTGTGTATTTGAATCAAGTGGTAGTTGATGTATTGAGGTTGAATTGGTGAAAACAAGAGTTGGATTCAAGTATGATGAATGAAATGATAATTTTCTTTACTTCTCTTGAATTTATACTCATGTCTAGCTAGTTAACTTGCTTGGGTGATTTGGGACTATCTAGTGCCCTAATCCTCTTATTGATTCAAGTTGAACTTCAAGGATGAATGGGTTGAATTGGGTTCACTTGAATGCTTAGTGCAATATTTAGATCTCTCTTGTTGAAGTATTTGATGCATTGAATAGGTAGATGTGCGAATACTTTTGACGTGTTTGATTTGAAGTTGCATTTGAGTGAGAGGAACTCATCAATCCTAACTTTGAGAAATCGAGTTCTAGTTAGGTGATTTGAGTGAGAATTTACAAATCTCATTTGTTGCATGATCTTTCATGTGGAAACACCCATGTGTGTTTACATATGGTTGATGCTTGAAACACTTGAAATTTGGAGAATCTCATTTGAATAGCCTCTTTAGTGCTTGATTAGCGTGTTGGATTTACACACTTCTCTTGTCGCGAGTTGGATTGTATGAGCAATCACTTCTTGAGATACTTGTCTTGTGGATTGACACATGCGAATTGAGAATCGGGCTTGAATATAATAGGAGGATTGGTCACTAGAGAAACCGATGATCCCTAGCCCCTCTCTACTTGTCGTTTCACTTAGTTTCTTGAATCGTAGCTCTAGTAGTCGTTTACTTTGTTCTTAAACTCAAACCTCAAACTTGCTCCATCAATTGATTTTGGTGGATTTGAATAGCTTGGCAAGCTTTAAAGCCATTGAGAGTTTGTGTTTCTTGCTTTAGTTTGTCGTTTTCTAGTTTTGCAAGTCACTCTCTAATCCTCCTCTCCTTGTGGATTCGACCCCGTTCTTACACGGGTACTACTTAGAACGATATTCCTATACTTGGGAATTATTGTCGAACAAGTTTTTGGCGCCGTTGCCGGGGAGAGGCTAGGCTTTAGATTTGATTTGCTTTCTTAGTTAGTTTGATTAGTAGTTTGTTTTTGACATTTTCTCTAGTTGTATTGTGGTTATCTAAGCTTGTGAGATTCAAGAGGGCTTGTGAAATTCATCAAGTACCTCTCATCTACTTGCTTGAAAAAAAAATGTCTCATGAACATTTTGGACTTGGTGAGAGGCCTAGTGTTCCTTATTACTATGCATTTACTAGTCATGGAAATCATTCTAAGGAATCAATGCGTTCCATACGTGAACGTGCGATTAAAAATGGTGATTATTTTCCTAAGAATGATTATTCTTGGCATGGTAATAGGACACTAGATTACACATCTCATGCTTCTTGTGCACAATCACCTCCCTCAAACACTTACTCTCATGATTCTTGCACTTATCAATATAATGATATGACGTGTGAATCAAGAGGAGTGAATTATTTTGAGAGGGAAGATTATATGAATGAGGACCTAGAGAGGCCTATAAGTAGTTCTCTTGAGGAAACAATGCAAAAATATTTTCAAGGCACAAAAGAACTAGTAGAAGCATTTTCTCACTTGGCCGATAAAGTGGAATCGTTATATTCAAAATCTCATGATGATGGGTCTCTTGCATATAGCTCTTACTCTTCACAAGACTCGCCATCATATGAGTCTCAAGTTCTCACTCACACACATCACAAGTCTATTGAAGACCAAAATTTGGATGATGTGTTTGATGATGGAGTTGTTGCCACTAGGATAGGTGATTGTATTCATTTCTCATTTGCACAATCTAAAGAAGCATGTGATAGTGATATCGGTAGTGAGATTGATATTTTTGATGATGACTCTTCAACCCATGACATGAGTGAAGCCATTTTGGATGACTCACATAGTGACACTTGTGAGGAGGAGTCGCAAAATGAAAATCACTCATGTGATGAGTTAGATGTCAAATTTGATGCTACCACTAGTGAAGGGAATGTAGACTTGTCTTGTGCTCTAGAAGAGCCTAGTACTTACCGGAGTTCCTATGATCTTGATTGTGAAGAAATTGAAATTTTATTGGGAGGTACTCCGGTTAGTATTGATATGTCTAATGAAGATCCGGGGAGCTATGCTCGTATTTGTGAAGAAATTGAATCTTGCTTAAATGCTCCCTCGGATTCTATCATTATGGAAGATGTGCCTAAGGGTTTGGATGAGGCTTCAAGTTCTCAAATTATTTTAACTCCCACTTGTGAATCCCCATCCCCAAATCCATATGACCTATTTAAAAGTGATGAGATTGAGGATTCACAAGTTGCCACCATCTCTCAAGTTTTGATTTCAAGTAAAAATTTGGCAACTTATGAAGACCCATTCTATGATTCAATTAGTTTGAGGATTTCAAACCCTTTTCTTAAGATGATGCAAGACATAACAACTTGCTCTAACTTTATTGTTAGATTTTGCTTGCATCTCTTATTCATCTTTTGTGTCTTGCCCCTACTTCTCCTATCTATTCTAATTAATGAATCAAACTTTTTAAAGGAGAAGTACTTTTCTAAGTATAAAGTAGGGGCATGGCATGGAAAGGAATTTCCAAGATTGGGGGTGGGATAGCATCATTGTCTTTGTTCCACCTCCCTAGTTGTAAATAAATAAATTAATTTATCTCTATTTCTTGCATTTTTTTTCTTTTCTATGAACATTTTGTAGGTTGCTCTTGGAGGAGGACTTGTGCTTGGTGGCCAAGAAAGCTAAAATGAGGTCTATCTATCCCTTATCTCTTATATGAATTTGTACGCTCTTCCATTGATCTCACACATTGAGGACAATGTGAAATTTTAGTTGGGGGGTGGAGTAGATTTTATTTCTTGCCTAAATGGTTACAAGCATGCTTTTTCTTCATTAGTGATTTACATGACAAATACAAAAAAATGAAAAAAATGAAAATCCAAAAAAAATTGAAAAATTGAAAAAAAAATGTGTGAATCTTTCATGAGAAGCATCACTCTTTCCCCGTGTCAAACCATATAATTTTTATTCTTCTTTCTTTGGTAGTTTTATTTATTTTCACCGTTCATCTTGAGTCCAGATTTTATAGCTTTATTGAGTCTTAGGAAGTTATAGTTGAGTCACTTATTTTGAAAAAAATGAAAAAAAAAATGAAAATGAAAAAAAAATGAGAAAAGTGAAAAGGGGGAATTTTAGGAAGCTAGATGTTTTCAAAAAAATGAAATTTCTTAGTCCATGTTCTTTTTATTTTTATTTTAGAAATGAATTCTTTGCTTATACTCAATACATCTACACCAATATCCCACCTTCCGCGACATCATGCGTTCTCACAAAGCGGCACACTAAATTTACGTTTCATGTTTAAGTCCTTCAAGCTAAGTTGATCACATAAACTTTGACGTCTTCTACTTTTGATAAAGGGTGCATTTTCTAAAGCTATTTGAACTTCACAAAAAGATTTTACTCTATTCGTTTTTGCGGTGGAAACTTGTAGCCCATTGGAGTGGTGGTTACCAATGACACCCCATGCGATGTCTAAGAAATAGAGGGGTGTCCGGGGATAATGTTACGTCACCACCTAGACAGCTCCCTTGGTTTAGCTTAAAAAGCCCACTCGCTTGTATATTCCTCTATTTTGTTGTGGGTCTTGGAGATCCTTGGATTTGAGGTTAAAAATAAAATATTAATGCTAAAAAAAAAGAAAAAAAATCATGATAAATCGCACCATCTACCAAAAATCCACAAAAGGATCATACAAGCCCACAACCACATCTCCCCTTCTTAAAAAAATTTTGTTCAAAGCTTTGGAAGTCCATCCTACATGGGTGCTTTTGAATAAGTATGAGAATGTCTAGTTTCTTGTGATCCTTATTTTTGAAGGCATACTTTCTCGCAAATTGGACTTAATTTAACAAGTTTTGTAGTTCGCATGAGTCACCTTCTACCAAACACCGCCCATATTTGTATGAGTATATGCTTAGACGTCCTTAGGCTTCTTTCTCAATCTCCTTGGACTTTGAGAATTTATTTGAGGAGACATTTATGCATTCTTCTTTTTCCCCCACCAAAAAAAAAATAAAATTAGCTAGTAACTCTTAGTATTTTGTTTCTTTGAGTTCTCACTTAGGATAGATAATGTGTGTGTGCGTTTTTGTAAATATTTGAGTCTAGTTTAGAATCGAGTCAAGCCTTGTCTAGTTGAGTGTGTGTCTCTCATGATGGGTTCTTCACTAGTTTACGACTCATATCGCTCTCTTTGCTCGAGGACGAGCAAAAGGCTAGTTGGGGGGTGTGTTAAGGATCGTAAATTGCATATTTTAGTAGGTTAGTGAACTCCTCTTAACTTACTTTTATGTGTTATTTGCGTGTTATATCCCTAATTCTAGACTTATGCTTGTTTTCGTAGCTTTGGTTGTTTTCTCTCATTTTGTAGATGAAGACGTGCTTTAAAACGCAAGATGCGAGCTAGGGGAGCTTAAACGATGAATTTGAAGAGGATTTGCGGCTCAAGAGCATCAAGAAGGGACTTGGAGGACCTAAGTAATAGTTGAAGATTTAAGGGCCTATTTGAGAAGACAAGAGAAGAATTGAGGCTATTATTGAAGATTTAGAAGTCAAAAGTGAAGGTCAAGGGCCAAAAAGATAAGTATTTAACGGAATCGGGGCCAAAATGCAAGATTCTAAAGTTATTAAGGACTAAAAGGATGAGTTCTTAACGGAGTGGGGGTCAGAGTGACATTTTCATAATGTTTTAAGTAAGAGACGGGGGTCTTTTAAAAGGTATCAGCAAACAAGGGGGAGCTGATTGCAAATTCAGCAAAACAACTCACGCCAGACCATGTTCTCTCTCTATCCCCGACGATACTCACAGGAGCAAAACACAGGAGGCCATGGAAGCTTCGTGAAAGCTTCGAATCGGACCTCTAAACCCCTCATCTCTTCACCAAATCATACAAATTTGGCCTCAAATCACTCCCCAGCCCAAGACCTATCCACTTCACCCATCAATTCGGCCCAAAATCTAGTAGAGAAGAAAACCCCAATTGCTAGGGTTCGTGAGAGGAGGCTAAAAATCGACGAAGGAGAAGCTTGAAGATGAATTGAACGGCGTGGATACGTGCTTGGAGGCTACGCAAGCCAATCCTACAATCTATATAAAGTCAGATAGCATAATTCAAAGGGGTTCGCTCTCTGACCCGTCGGGGAAGGACGCTCTATTTTTGGGTCTCAGTTCATCCTCTCTCTCTCTCCGATTTCACCCAAGTCAGGGCTTGTTCTTGAGCGCCTGAGCTCTCTTTGAGCATAATCAGGGCCAAGAACAAGGGAAAGAGGAAGAGGGGGGAGAGGAAGTCAGTTTCAGGCGATTTTGAGGCTGTAGAGCACTGTTATGCTCTGTTCTTGGTGCTGCTGTTGCTGGGTTCTTCATTGTAGCAGCAGCACCAGCTTAGTTGCACATCTTTGATTCACTAGTTTGTAGTTTAGTTGTGTTTTTGGCTATTTTTGCTTAGTTTTGTGTATTTGAATCAAGTGGTAGTTGATGTATTGAGGTTGAATTGGTGAAAACAAGAGTTGGATTCAAGTATGATGAATGAAATGATAATTTTCTTTACTTCTCTTGAATTTATACTCATGTCTAGCTAGTTAACTTGCTTGGGTGATTTGGGACTATCTAGTGCCCTAATCCTCTTATTGATTCAAGTTGAACTTCAAGGATGAATGGGTTGAATTGGGTTCACTTGAATGCTTAGTGCAATATTTAGATCTCTCTTGTTGAAGTATTTGATGCATTGAATAGGTAGATGTGCGAATACTTTTGACGTGTTTGATTTGAAGTTGCATTTGAGTGAGAGGAACTCATCAATCCTAACTTTGAGAAATCGAGTTCTAGTTAGGTGATTTGAGTGAGAATTTACAAATCTCATTTGTTGCTTGATCTTTCATGTGGAAACACCCATGTGTGTTTACATATGGTTGATGCTTGAAACACTTGAAATTTGGAGAATCTCATTTGAATAGCCTCTTTAGTGCTTGATTAGCGTGTTGGATTTACACACTTCTCTTGTCGCGAGTTGGATTGTATGAGCAATCACTTCTTGAGATACTTGTCTTGTGGATTGACACATGCGAATTGAGAATCGGGCTTGAATATAATAGGAGGATTGGTCACTAGAGAAACCGATGATCCCTAGCCCCTCTCTACTTGTCGTTTCACTTAGTTTCTTGAATCGTAGCTCTAGTAGTCGTTTACTTTGTTCTTAAACTCAAACCTCAAACTTGCTCCATCAATTGATTTTGGTGGATTTGAATAGCTTGGCAAGCTTTAAAGCCATTGAGAGTTTGTGTTTCTTGCTTTAGTTTGTCGTTTTCTAGTTTTGCAAGTCACTCTCTAATCCTCCTCTCCTTGTGGATTCGACCCCGTTCTTACACGGGTACTACTTAGAACGATATTCCTATACTTGGGAATTATTGTCGAACAAGTTTTTGCTAGTGAGCTCCTCCTTCAGTTTCTTGCTCTTGATCTTTTGAACTACATCATGCGCACCGACAATAATTGGCTTCTTTTCTGAATTGGGTGGATCGGGTTGCAAAACTGTAGACAACCCAGGTGTAGGATCCACATCTTTCTCTCCAAATTTGATCATAGCCAATTTATTCATCCCTTTGCCCGGAACAAATGCCTTAAACACAAGTGATGAATCTAGAGCTTTGATAGTGAGCTCCTCAGTCTCTAAATCCACATTTGCGCGCATTGTCTTCAAAAGTGGTCTTCCAAATATAAGTGGCTTATTGCGATCCTCCTTGATGTACACTATCACAAAGTCAGCTGGAAAGACAAATGCACCCACTTTAACAAGAAAGTTCTCAATAACCCCATTTGCTGTAACAATAGAATTGTCTGCCAGTTGCAGACCCATCTTCACTGGGGTTGACGCACCAATGCCCAATCTCTGAAATAGGGACAATGGCATGAGATTAATACTCGCGCCTAAATCACAGAGTCCATGCGTATGATATCCACCCCCAAGAGTATAGCCTAATATTACACTGCCTAGATCTCTCATCTTGGGAATATCTCGCTGTATCACAGTACTACATGTCTTTGTCAGCTTCACCGTGGCATAAGTGTCTATGCTCTTCTTACCCCATAAAATTTCCTTCAAGAACTTCTTATACTTGGGCATCTGAGAAAGTGCTTCCACAAGAGGGATGTTGATGTGAAGTTGTCTAAATATC
Source organism: Linanthus parryae (assembly GCA_023055425.1). Taxonomy (NCBI): domain Eukaryota; kingdom Viridiplantae; phylum Streptophyta; class Magnoliopsida; order Ericales; family Polemoniaceae; genus Linanthus; species Linanthus parryae. The sequence continues at coordinate 78,781,824 of JALGPY010000005.1, forward strand.
TCCAAAAATCTCCCATAATGATCTTCATCATTCCTCTTTATTGCCGCCGGATATGGCACATTTCGCACTAAATTAGCCGGATTTAGAGTGTTCTGGGGCTCTTCTTTATTTTCTACCGTGTCCATTGATTGGGGACTCACGGCTTTGGGGACCTCTTCTCCTAATTATTTCTTTGTGGCTTTAGTAGCTTCAGCTCTCGCATGACTAGGATATGGAGGATCCGGAGTAGTCACGCCACTCTGAGTAGTAATAGCTTTAAGCTGCTCAGTAGGAACAATATAATTAGCATGAAGCATGCCGGGTGAAGATTTAGTAAGCTGATTGGCATTTTGCTCAATCTGTGTCTCATGGCTCTTAATAGTGGCTTTCATGGCTACAAACTTGTGCTCCATCCTATCCATCTTCTCATTTGTCTGTTGTTGCTGAGTAACCAATTGTCTCAACAAGGCTTTCATTTCCGGATCCTGTTGTTGTTGTGCCTGTGGCTGCGTGGCTTGTCTCTGAGCCTGATATGGAGGATTAGGCTGCTGACCAGGTGCATATAACCCACTGTTTGGGTTGCTGTAGCTGAAGTTTGGATGATTGCGGTTATTAGGATGATAAGTGTCCGGCCACTAATGTTGTCTTGGTGGACCCATGTAATTTACGTCTTCAATCCCATATCCTTGATTCTCTTCCGCGATCATTTCTCCCACAAACTTCACCTGTGCTAATGGATTTATGCTGTTAAAAGCTGAGGTCATGACTGCCATTTGCTGTTCAAATTTCTGCTCCACCATTGACTCAATCCTGTTGACTAGAGCTGCATCGGATTCCGAGTATCTACGAGTCTCAGACCTCGTAGACTCACGCTTCGCCACAGTGTTTAGCAGATCTTGGCATCGCTGCACTCTCAAGCCCATAAAATTGCCTCCAGCTAACATATCTAGTTCATGTGCTGTTTCCCTGTCTAGAGCATTATAGAAATAATGGAGGAGTTTATACCATGGCTCTCCATGAGTAGGGCATCTGCGAAGAAGTTGGTTGAATTTCCTCCATGTATCTCCTAGAGAGTCATCCTCTTGCTGAGTAAAATTCCTAATAACAGCCATGAGCTGAGAAACTTGGGATGGCGGTAGATACTTTCTCAGAAACTCGTGGCAACACTCTGCCCATGTAGTAATACATCCTGCTGGAAGCTCCATGAGCCATCTCTTGGCTTTCCCAGATAAAGAGAAAGGAACTAGCATCAACTTCATTGTTTCATCTGGAACTTGCTCATTATGCAATGTTGAAGTAATTTGCCCAAAGTTAAGCAAGTGGGCATTAGGATCATCTCCCGGAGCTCCTGTAAATAGGCACTCAGCACGCACCATATCAATCATCTGCTGACGCAAGTCAAAGTGAGCAGCATTAATCTGTGGCCTCACAATGGTAGGTTGGTATCCAGCTGGCGTGGTTCTGAAATAGTCCACCAAAGGACGATCATCTTCCAGTGCAACATTGTTCCTTTGACCCACTTGCTGACCTCCATTAGGTGGATTCGGAGGTACCGGGGGATTAACAACTAATGTATGTGCAGAAGCTAACTGAGCTCTGAGCAACTCAGTTTCCCTCAATGAATTGGCCACGCTGGCCTCGGCAGCGACTCTAGCGGTCTCTGCATCTTCCGCAAGCTTGCGAAGTGTTTCCAACTCGGTTCCTTGTTGGTCACCCATTGGAACTGATTTCCTCGAGTCTCTACGAAATAGTGCTTCTGGATTATCAAGTTGTGGGTGCAATGCCTCATGTAGGGAATGGGTCATGCACTAAGAGAATCACCTGAAAACACAAACAGCACTAGAACGCAGGTGAGTAAAAAATATAACAGAAAAGTAAAATCCCTAAAGCTAACAATTCTAACTAACTCAACCGAATTCCCCGGCAATGGCGCCAAAAACTTGACACGATCTCCGCAAGTGTACGGTTATCGTTCTAGTAATAATATGATAAATAGGGTTGTCGAATCCCAGAGCACTGGTCGTGAATCAAGTAGGAATATTAACTTCGTGTGGGCAAGCAATTGGATTGTTTTACTAAACTAAGAATTGAAATAACAACTAATTATTAAGACTGAGATTAATTATAAGAGACGAGTACAAGGATTTCTCTAGGATCACTAGGTGAATACTGTTTACGAATTATGTTTTGAAACACAGACAATGTTTTATTGCCAAAAGAGCAATAAAGCTAACCGAGTTACCAAGCTAGCTTTCTATGCCTAGGTCAAATTACAACCGAGTTACCAAGTTCCAATTAGCCATAAAACATATACTTACGTATAATTCTACTCAAAGTTCACAGTCAATGGTTGATTTCTCTAACTTGCGACTACGTGCTTAATTCACTTATCCGGGTAATTCGTTGCTTTCACTAACGTATTACCTATAATCTTCATATTGGTGGCCAAACGATACAAAGATAAATTAAGAGCGAGAATTAAACATAGCGAATAAGCACATCATCAATTAAGTTTTATCAAAACATGAATCAACTCCATAATCTGCCAAACCGGCTTCAAACCCTAGCTACTGTTTGAGAAATTCCGATATAAAGTACTTAGCTACTACGATTCATGATTACAAAGACAACGTTTTTCATAATCGTAGACAAAAATAAAGAGAAGAGGAGAAAAGAATTCAAACGATTCGTTTCCACGCTCCAAATAGTGCTCCTGAGCCCAAACAGTGCTCCTGTTTCGTCTCTGGTCCGTCTCCAACGTCCCTGACCCCTCCTCCTTTTTCTATCTCGTTTTTAGGGCTTTTTATACCTGTTCTAATTGTTTAAAACAAGTTTTGAAATATTACACAAAAGCCCCAAATAATTTCTGATGGAGACTCTGTTCGCACGAAGAAGACGCGCCCCTTCGCACGAAGGCGTTCGCAGATAGATACTGAGACCGATTTCACGAAGAGTTTCTTCTTTTTCTCTGATTTTGTCTAAGGATTGGCCTTCGCACGAACAACTCCGTCCTTCGTACGAACACCCCTGGAATCGCTGCTCTGATTTCTTCCTTCTCTGTTTCTTCTTTTGCCTTCTGCTGCGTCTTCTCCGCTTCTTTGTCTGGGTTTATGTGGCAGAAATTGGTGGTTTGAATAGGTCTCTGCTGGGTGTTATGGTGCTGGGGATTCTGGACATGGCTGTAACAAGTAGGTGATGGTGAAGGTGTTAATGGCTGGTTTTTATTTTCAGGGGTTATGGGGAATGAAGGAGGTTGTGGTATTGATGAACGGTTTGTTAATCAATTTGGTATAACAGATTGTTATTGGCAAAGTGTTACGAGACTTGGTGTTAGTTGAGGTGATCTGCAGGTTGTGTAGGTTGTATGATGTGGTGTGTGGCCTTAGGTACTGTGTTGGTGTACTGGGTTTGTTGGCGGTTAAGGATGGCATTGTGAAGGCTAAGGGAGGTTTTTTAGGTTGTTGTTAGTTGGAAGGAGGGAGTTAACAGGTTGTGGCTGCTGGGTTTGAGGCTTGTATAGTGTAGTGAAATTGGTGGTGATGATGGTTTGATTATGGAGGTAACAGGTGGTATTTGCAGTTTGGTAATAGAGTGGATTTGGAGTTGAGTGAAGGTCTGAGTTGGTGTTGGTATCTGCTGGTGGTTAGTAGGCAGTTTGTAGGTTGTTGTGAAGGTTGAATTGGGTTGCAATTTGGTGGATTTGGTGGTAAAGGGTGTAGGAGTTTAGGGCTGTTATGGTGGTTTAGTTGGTTGATAAGCAGTTTGTGAGCTGCGGAATTGCAGCAGGTGGTGTTTTGGTGAAGTTCAGGATCTGCAGGTGAATAATTGAAGGATAATGGGTGGATGTGAAGATGGTATTGAGGTCAGGTCTGGTGTATTGGAGTAATGGGTTTATTGAGGTAGGTTGCTGCTAGTGAATAAACTGGTTACGGGTTGATAAATGATGTATTGCAGGGAGTTAATTTAGTGGATTGGGTCTGATGGTTGTAAGTTGGAGGTAAAATCATTTGGTTGATTATGGTGATCAAGGTGTTAGGATCTTGTGATAGTTTGAAGAAGAAAGAGGGTGGTCTTGCATCAGGTTATGGTGGCAGCAGTGGTGATGGTAGGTTGTTTAGGAATTTCGTTTATTGAGATAATAGAGGTGCGGGTGGATAATTTGGTTCATGTAGTTAAGCTAGTTAATTATATGGTGATAGCTTTGGTGGATGAAGGCTGGTGAATTCGAGGTTGTTATTTTGGCATTGATGGTAGCTGTGGTTAAGGGTGATAGGTTGTTTGAGATGGATTATGGTGAAAGCTAGTGTAGGTGAAGGCCATAGATATTGCAGGGTGTTTGGTTGTATTGGAGCTAAAAAGGATGCTCGGGAGATGGTTCAGGATGTATCAAGTCAAAATCAGGATTTCCAGGATATTTTAAGATCGCGGAAAAGCAAATAAGAACCCGGATTTTGATCCCGAACTCCGATGAACGTGATTTTTGAACCTTTATATTCCTTTCGCGACGTTGACTTCGTCCATGTAGAGAAATTTCCGTTTCCGGACCGTTTTTTCGTTTTTCTTAATTATTGCCCAATTTTGGCGAAAACATCCAAAATGCGCCAAATTCGCATTTCTCTTCTATTCCGAAACTCGTTTCTTCTCTCCACTTGATTCCCGCATGCGTAATTCCTGTCAAACAACAACACGAACACTACCGCGAAGATCAAATGTGATAAAATATCAAATTCATACTCAAAACCAATAAGAAACGCCCGGATTGTGCTTTAAAGCTCAAAAACATCCAAAAGTGCATTTTCTCCATATTTTGGCTCAAATCTCGTCACTTTGCACCGAAATGCACACAAATAACAATATAAAGTGTACGTAAGATAACTCTTATTAAGGAGTTATCAAATACCCCCACACTTGCCATTTGCGCGTCCCGAGCAAAGTCTCATCTACTGCATTTATCTGTCTACTAGCCGACAAGACTCAAACGACTCTCACATGACTCAAGACACTACTAATGCAGCAAGATGATGCAAATGCAAATCTAGACTCGATCTTAAACACAAAACACAAATTACTTTCTTTTTGGGAGATCAGGCAATTTCAATCCATAACAGACCGGTGCTTCTGGAGTGATGAAAAGTTAGACAAGAGGTGTGATGCGCAACTAAATTCGACAACAAGTAATTCCACATAGTTAGTATAGAAAAATTAACTTTACTATAAAGAACAATCTACCTCTTTATGTGTGCTGATAAAAATAAGAGGCTAACCAAGGCTAAGCCACGTTCATAGTCCGAGCTCCTATTCCGCTAACAGTTTAGAATGTTGAGGCTTAGGGACAAAAGGATAATCATGAAGTAATAAGTCCTAAAGCGTCACATTCTCACATTAAAACCCGCATCTCACACACCCTCACCCTGATGATAGGAATCCACAACCCGAATCTCACCGACTCCAGCCCTCAATCCCCTCAGACCACGGTACCATGTCAATCCCGTGGCCATCAAAGCAAATAATGCACGAAAATCAATCAATCTTCAATCTGAAACTAAGAAATTTCACCACTCGTTTTCCAATAAGCATACTTTATTTTTATTATTTCATTTCTTTTTTTTTTATATGTATTTTTTTCCTTTTTTTTCTCTCTCAATCAAATATCAATACAATCGAATAAATATGAGTGGTCCTCCTTCAAGAATCAAGCTATAGTAATCATGTTAGGGGGAGGAAATAGACGAACCGATGAATGAGTATCACAAATAAAATTCATCTCCCCCTAACTCAACAGAATGCACGGTGTCACCAAACAAATCTGCAAGCCAATCAAAGTGCGTGTGTGGAGGTGGAGTCGTAAAAAGCACAATCTCTATGTCCGTAGTCAAATGTCGACACCCCCACACTAGAATGCAGTCACATCCCCCCCCCCCCTCCCTCAAGTATTCAAATAAGATACGTACCTAATCCAACCGAACCTCCTACACCAAGATGATAAAAATTCGGTACCTAGCACATGCCACCAATTAAGTACAACCAACCCATTTCGTGCGCATTAGATGTCACGCACTCATGCTCTCCACTACTGTGTCCATGGTGTAATGACATGGAACACCGCCACACCTTAGTGTGCAAGCCAACTCGCTCATCCTCTCATCCACTCGAAGTTATCAAATGAAGCACATGCGATATGTAGAACTCACTACTGTGTTTGGCCTGCTTAATGAAAAAGCATTTGAGAAGATTGGAGTGGTGAAGACCAAAGAAAAAACTTGGAAGTTTTACTCAGAGTTGACAGAAGAAGAATTGGGTTCAAAGAAGTTTATCAAGCCCAAGACCTTGACTCCTACTTCAAGCCAGACCTCACAGCCTCCAGATTTGTCTTCAGTGTTTGAAAGACTTGATGGTTTAGAGTTGGACTTGTATGAATTCAAAGCAGACCAACATTAGTTTGGGACTGATCTAAGGCAGATAAAGTATATGGTTGAGAACATATTTAGAAGCATGATTGTGTTTGATGTCCCAGAGGATGTCTTTCAAGTGAGGATGTCTTTCAAGCTGGAGAAGGTCTCAAGAAGAATGTTTCTGACAAAGAGCTTCCCAATGAACACTCAAACCTGGAAGAGACTGCTCTAGAAAAGGATATGGGAAAGCAGGTGATAGATGAGCAGATTGTTAAAGAGGGAGAAGAAGTAGAAAGTCCTAATTCAGGAGAATTGCTTATAGATATCAAGAGGAAGAAGAAATCTCAAAATACAACCATTCCAGTAGTTGCCACTACTGAATACCTGGTTGAAGGGGAAACAGCTGGTATGGATAAAGAAACTACACAAGATCAAGATGCTGATGAGGAAGACAGTGAGGAAGAGGAAGGAGGACAGGAAGGAGATGAAGACCCAACCCCATAAACTCTTGCCTACTCTTTCTTATCCACTCTTTTAAAATTTATTTTCAAATAAAACCAAAGACTCTGATCCAACATTTTCTCATTCTTTTTTATGAAAGCCAAAAAGGGGAAGAAATCTTAGGTAGTTTTTATTTTTTTTAGTGACATGTCTTTTTGGTCAGTAGGGAATTATCTGAGACTTATTTGTTTTTCTGCTTAAGTTTGTTACTGAATAAGTTGGATCTTTTTGGAAATTATGTGTTATGACTCTTTGTTCTATGTGCTATAAGTATTTTTTGCAGAAACTAAGGTTCAAACAGAGAGTAGTTTTGTCTTTCATCATGGGGAGATCGTAAGATCACAGGTTTCACAGGCTTGAAATAGCAGCTATTTCAAGGCCTTGAAACAGTTTTCAAAGCCTTGAATTAACATTCAAAGCCTTGAAACTCTCTGTCCTGTATGCATATTCTAAGGGAGAGTTTTTCTGTTATTTTAACTCTCTCACCCCTATAATTGATCTGTTATTACTTGATGATGAAAAACAAAATCTTTTGATTCACTTAGACTTCATTTGATTAACCTGTTTGACTTAGTTTTGCAGGGAAAACTCATTTCCTATTTTGCAGGATTGGTTCCTAACCTGGGTTTTGCAGGAAAGGAAATACTGAGAGATTATGCTTCCGTGATCAATAAAATACTTATGACAGCTTCTCAATACGTTTGAAGACAAGATCAGCTCATTATCTTTCAAGATTCTGATCAACTATCCGTTGATAAGACTCTTAGAGAAGTCAAAGATTGTTACCTAATAAATAGGGATGTTTGTTGCTGAAAATCAGGAAGATTTGCTGATCATTTGAGCAGTATAAATGGATCTTAAATTGCAGCATTTCAAACAACACTCAACGGGCAAAAAGAGAGACACGTTCAAGGATTGCCAAGCATCAAATAAGAACATCATTTTCTCAATCCAATTCTCTGAAGATCACTGAATTCTCACTGCAGTTTCACTTCCAGTGTTCCTCTGCTTTGTACTTAATTTGTATATCATTCTTATTCTACTTCTAGCTCTCATTCTCAAGGATTTTTCAAAGTGAACAATAGATAATTCTTAGTTAATCATTTAGCTAGAGCAGGTACTAGATAGGTTAGTGAGAACCACAACCTGTAACAGAGTAAGGCATATCTCTGTGCTTGAGATCTAGGGCTTATCTTTTGATTAATAAGAATTGTTTTGAAAATCCTGCAGGGAGAATATCCCTGAGGTATAGACGTGGGTCCAAGTGGACTGAACTCTATAAATCTTGTGTCACTTGCATTTATCTTTTCATTCTCTTACTTTGATTTACACAGCATTCAAACTAGTCTGTTTTCAAGGGTTTGAAACTCTTTTCAAGGCCTTGAAAAAGACTTGTCTGTTCTACTTAAACTGTATTTTATTTCAAAGGCTTGAAACCTATTTCAAGGCCTTGAACTTTCTTATCTCCTCACAGAAACTCTCATCTTTGCAAGTTTTACAAAAATTTGGCATACTCTATTCAACCCCCCCCCCCCCTCTCCTTCTAGAGTATGTGTGTTGTATTTCTACCTGCTTACTCTCATTTTCAGTTATGTTCTTTCCGTAGTATTTTCAGTAGGTTGTTGTGATGACTTTAATCTGTTTAAAGAATTCATTATTTGAGCAACCATTCAATTACACGGTTGAAAAACGCTTATGACTTTTGTGTATGTCATTACTTTTATGATTACCGTTTTTTGTATTGTGAAATATTCATGCCCTGTGACATGAAACAATATTTCGGATATCACAAATAACTAATCCTGACTTACTTTTAATGTGAAATACAAGTTATATTTGGGATAACTTGTAGCATTAGAAGTTGTTTTGTGTTTTTAATGTATTATTTTATACCCGACTTATAGAGTAAAACAGATTTTCAGGAACATGTCTTGGAACGAGAATGACGAGTAGCATTCGCAACCGGCTTATCCCCATGTATATTCGTTGACTGACGCAAATACTACTAGACTTCAAGCGCCATACCACAAAAGAGGGTAAAATGTGATTCAAAAAAAATTGATATCTTTTTACAGTCAATAAAAGTTGAGAAATGCAAGGATTATTTTAGGGAAAAGGAACTAAATAGCACCGGCTATAATTTAATGGGTTAAAGACATTTTGCACCCTCGTGTTTTGGAATATATACAAAAACAAATCTATTCTTCGGAAATATACAAAAATAACCCCGGCTAACTAACGGAGTCAACAGATGGGCTGGAAAGACAAAATTACCCTTGAGATTCAAATAAATTACACCACTATAAAACCCACTTCTTTTCCTTCTCCTATCATTTGTAACCCTAGCTTTTCTTCTCTTCTCTCTCCTCCTCCTTCACCTCTCCACTGCCTCCTCTCAACTCCTCCACCTGCACCCATGAGAGGTCCCTGACCTCTCAGCTAGCTCCATCGGTGATTAGATGGCCGGAAATTGGAAGAAGATCGGAGAATTTCTCCGAGTTTGAGAGAGAACCAGAGAAGAGAGAAGTTGAGAGAAGAATTTGGGAAAGAAAATGATATTTCATAAAAGCATGAACAATTCATTACAAACCCAGCTTTTATAGCAAGGGGTAACTAAGTGCAATTAACCTAAACTAGCAACGGTCGTCCACGTCAGCGGCTCTAATCCGAACGGACCAATAAGAGAGGAGCTAGCCGCTGACCTGGCTGCTTGCTCAGCCGACTCCAAGACGATGCCGTCCAACTAAAAGAATTCAAATCCTAACGTATAAACCATTGACGGTCGAGATTAGACAAACCCAGGCCATCTAACGGCTACTGCTTCCCCATATTACACGACCACAGTTTTGAAGAGTTTGCACTTTATTCCTAAACATACGACCACAGTTTAGAGACTCTTGCAGTTAGGTCCTTCATTGCTGATAAACCTGACAAGTGCCTTCCCCTCAAAATGCAGCTTGTCCTCAAGCTTCCTCAAGCTCAGAAATGTGGGAATGGCTTCTTCAACTGATAGTAATCTTCCCAAGTTGCCTCAGAAGGAGATAAATCCACCCATTGCACTAACACTTTAATTGTGGAGGAGTTACCTTGTTTTACTAGTTGTCTGTCCAAAATGGATGCAGGTTCCACTAAGAACTGGCCTTCTGGCCCAACCAGTGGTAAAGTCTGTAGAAGCTGTATAGTTTCCATTAGCTAGCTTTAGCTGAGATACATGGAAGACTGGATGGATCTTGGATTTGTCAGGAAGCTTAAGTTTATAAGCCACCTTGCCTAGTTTGTGCAGAATTTGAAAAGGTCCATAGAACCTAGCAGACAACTTATAATTGGATCTCACTTGAACTGAACTCTGCCTGTAAGGCTGCAGCTTCAGAAAACCCAATCTCCAACTTGGAACTCCCTCTCTGTCCTGTGCTTATTAGCATAATGTACCATCCTTTCTTGAGCTTTACACAAATTGTCTTTAAGTAGTTGGAGCAGCTTGGACCTGTCTTGAATGAATGTGTCTACAGCTTCCACCCCTGTCTTGTTTAACTAATGGAAGTTGTAATGCTGAGGCTTGAATCCATATAGAGCTTCAAAAGGAGTTAACTGCAATGTAGTATGGTAGTTAGTATTGTACCACCACTCAGCTAGACTTAACCACTTATACCACCTTTTAGGCCTATCTCCAGTGAGACACCTCAAATAAGCCTCCAAGCATTGATTTAGTCTCTCACTCTGGCCATCTATCTGAGGATGATATGCTGTAGAGTACTTGAGTTGAGTTCCCATGAGCTTAAGCAGGGTGTTCCATAATTGACTGAGGAAGATGGGATCTCTGTCACTTACAATGGAGCTGAGAAGACCATGCAGTTTACATATTTGTTGGAAGAAGATGTCAGCCACCTCTTCAGCATTGTAGGGATGATGGAGAGCAAGGAAATGTCCATATTTGGTAAATATGTCAATCACCACCAAGATTGTTGTCTTGCCTTCTGATTTGGGTAAACCCTCCACAAAATCCATTGCATTGTGAGTCCAAGGCCTGTCAGGAATTGGGAGAGGTTGTAGGCCCTGGGTAAGGAAGGTGTTCAGCCTTCATTTTTTGACATATATCACACTCCTTCACCCAAGCTTTGACATGTTTCTTCAAACCTGACCACTCAAAGAGCAGTTTGATTCTCTTATAAGTTCCCAGAATACCTGAATGTCCACCCACTCCAGTATTGTGCAGCTCCTTAATGATATGGGTTCTGAGATCAGTGTGATCTCCTACATATATCAAACCCTTGTACTTCAACACTCCATCTTGAAATTCATAATTTGGCACAGCATTGACATCAATGGCCAAGGCAGCCATCTTCTCTTGAACCACTTTGTCACCTTTATAACTGTCTTTCACTTCTTTAACCCATTTTGGAGTAATAGATGAAATAGCTGCACATTGTCCCTCTTCTACATCTTCCACCTGAGAATGTCTTCTAGATAAAGCATCAGCCACCTTATTCTCTTTCCCCTTATTGTATTGGATCTCATAATGCAGGCCAAGTAGCTTACTGATCCATTTTTTTTGAAGTACATTAGTCAATTTCTGTTCCAACAAGAACTTTAAACTGTGATGATCAGTCTTAATAATGAACTTGTTCCCCTCCAAATAAGCTCTCCACTTAGATATGGCATGAACCAATGCCAAGAGTTCCTTTTCATAAGTGGAAAGTCCCAAGTTTCTTGGGCCTAGAGCCTTGCTAAAATAAGCCAGAGGTCTATTCTGCTGCATTAATACTGCTCCAATGCCATCATAACATGCTTCTGCCTCCACAATAAACATCTCATCAAAGTTTGGAAGAGCCAACACTGGAGCTTGCATCATAGCTTTTTTTAGTAGGTTGAAAGCTGTAGTAGCTTCAGGAGACCATACAAAGTTGCCTTTCTTAAGCAGTTGAGTAAGAGGTCTAGCTAAAATACCATAACCCCTCACTAACCTCCTGTAGTAACCAGTAAGACCTAGGAAACCCCTGAGCTCTTTAATGGTCTTGGGAATGGGCCAATCCCCCATGGAACTGAGCTTCTTGGGATCAGTCTGCACTCCCTCCTTACTAATTACATGTCCAAGGTATTCTACAGCAGCCAGTCCAAAGGAACACTTTTTAAGCTTGGCAAACAATTTATGTTGCCTCATTAACTCAAACACAAGTTTCAGGTGGTGTTGGTGTTCATCCATGCTACTGCTGTAGATTAGAATATCATCAAAGAAGACAAGAACCACTTTTCTTAAGTATTCCCTGAAAATGTCATTCATGAGGCATTGAAAAGTGGCTGGGGCATTAGTGAGCCCAAATGGCATGACCCTAAACTCATACAACCCCTCATGAGTTCTGGATGTTGTTTTGTAGACATCATTCTCAGCCATTCTTACCTGGTGATATCCAGACCTGAGATCTAGCTTGGAGAATACTGTAGCTCCTTTGAGCTCATCCATTAACTCATCAATCACAGGTATGGGAAACTTGTTCTTGATAGTGATGTCTTTTAGCCCTCTATAATCCACACAGAACCTCCATGTTCCATCTTTCTTCTTAACCAGTAGTACTGGGGCTGAAAATGGACTGGTGATGGGTTGTATGATACCATTATCCAACATTTCCTTTACTAACCTTTCTATCTCATTTTTCTGCAAAAATGGATATTTGTAAGGTCTTAAGCAAACAGGTTTAGACCCATCTATGAGAGGAATTCTGTGATCTTGGCTTCTAGGAGGGGGTAGCTGTTTTGGTTCTGCAAATAAGTCCTCAAATTGTGCAATCAATGGCTGTAGTTCTTTGGGAGTTTCTGAGGAATTTGTAACTACCCCAATTGAATACAGTTGAGTTGCAATACAATGCTCATTCTGGTGGTAATATTCCCGGAGAGTTTGTAACTGCACTTCTTGAGGTGTAATTTCACTTTGATGAGCCGTAAGTACCACTTCATGGCCCTTCACATAAATCCAAAAGTTGCTTATTGAAATCCATGGAAATGGGGCTAACTCTCCTTAGCCATTGAGCTCCTAGAACCACATCACACCCCCCCCCCAAGAGGAAGAACCCTGAGGTCAGTAACCACCATGCATTTCTGGAGCTCAATCTTGACCTCCTTACACACTGCAGTACTACTCAATTTGCTGCCATCTGCTACTGCCACCTACATCTCCCTGGTGTGTTGGCTATCACATCGAACTCTCCTGGCAGTGCTTTGATCAATAAAATTGTGTGTGCTTCCAATGTCAATCAAAATGTGCACCTCTCTGCCATTAATCTTATCAATGGGCCTAATAGTTTCAATGCTGGTGCAGCCTTACATAGCATGTAGTGAAATGCTCAATGGCAGCTCCTCTTCTATATTAACCACCTCCGCATCTGCAATTCCTGGATTTTCTTCATTATTCTCAGCTGTGAAGTCCTCTTCTTCCTCCTCATTGCCAATCAACAAGAACAATGTCTTCTTAGTACATTTATGTCCTGGAGTATAGTTTTCATCACAATAAAAACATAATTTCTTGTCTCTTTTTTCCTTCATCTCAGTTGCAGTCAGTCTCTTAAACACAGTGGCAGCTGGTTTACTGTTGTCTTCCTTGGATTGTGCTCCCTGGCCTGTTTTGTTCTTATCCCAATTTACTTGGTGAAGGGTGGTGGATTTGTGGTTGCTTTTCCTGGATATGTGCTTTTCTAGAGATTCCACATGACCTTCCTCCAACCTAGCAATGGCTTTTGCTTGTGACAATGTTTTAGGAAAGTGTAGTTGTACAGTTTTCTGCAAATCTTCTCTTAATCCACTCAAAAAACTCCTCACAAAATACATCTCATCAGCCCAGGGTTGTAGAGCCTTGATTCTAGGCCTGAGAGCTTCAAACCAAGATTGATATTCCATTACTGTGGTTTGCTACAACAATTTGTTAAACACTCACAATATGTTCTCATGGCCTGGCTCAGCAAACTCTCCACACAATTTCTCACTAAAGTAACTCCATGAAATGTCCTCTAAGTGGTCAAATTCTGACCTAAACCAGGAATCATCTTCACCATCCAAATGCAGTGATGCCATCACCAGTTTCTGACTATCACTCATTCTGTAAATCTGGAAATACCTATCCAATTTTTGGAGCCATCCAAGTGGATCAATTCCACTAAACCTAGGAAATTCTATCTTTGGTAGTGGAATTCCACCTCCAGAAAAATTCCTCACACAATTAGTTTGTTCCTCCACATTAACCTCTCTAGTGAAATTACTGCTGCATTCAGGTCTCTTTCCCAGAGAAATTGGTGTCCTACTATCACCATTAACAACTTCTGAATAGCTAGCCATCTTTTCATTGTCTCTCTGATTTGCTAGGAGGTTATAGCAATTGGTAATTTTCTTAAATTGATCATCAAATTTCTTCTCCATAGTGCTCAAGCCCTAAGTTAGGTCACTTTTCAATTCCAGATGAACATTATGAAATTGACTATGCATACCGTCATCAAACTTGAAAAATTGTACGCGGACTCCATTCAACATCTCTTCGAAGTCGTTGAGACGCTCTTCAAGCACTACGACCTTCGAGTCAGCCTCCATGGAAATGAGGTTTTGATTGCGAGTTCGGCATTTTCAGAGCTCCGAGGGAGGTAAACCAGGCTCAGATAGCTAGCTCCGCCGGTGATTAGATGGCCGGAAATTGGAAGAAGATCGGAGAATTTCTCCGAGTTTGAGAGAGAACCGGAGAAGAGAGAAGATGAGAGAAGAATTTGGGAAAGAAAATGATATTTCATAAAAGCATGAATAATTCATTACAAACCCAGCTTTTATAGCAAGGGGTAACAAAGTGCAATTAACCTAAACTAGCAACGGTCGTCCACGTCAGCGGCTCTGATCCGAACGGACCAATAAGAGAGGAGGTAGCCGCTGACCTGGCTGCTTGTTCAGCCGACTCCAAGACGACGCCGTCCAACTAAAAGAATTCAAATCCTAACGTATAAACCGTTGGACGGTCGAGATTAGACAAACCCATGCCATCCAACGGCTACTACTTCCCCATATTACACGACCACAGTTTTGAAGAGTTTGCACTTTAGTCCTAAACATACGATCACACTTTAGAGACTCTTGCAGTTAGGTCCTTCATTGCTGATAAACCTGACAACCCACGACCACCAACCCACCTCCACCTTCACCTCCATCTATGTCCCTCTCTCTATCTCGTCTCTCTCTCTCTTCACCTCCCAAACACAGCAACCAAACTCCATCTCGACCTCCTTTGTCTCCCTTTCCTCCTCCCTGAAGACGCCACTGTGGAAGATGTCGCTGAGTAAGACGCCAGTTCGCCGCCCGCGAGAATCGAGGTCTCTCCTTTTCGTCGTTCCTAACCCAGTTTTGGGTCAATCAAAACCCAGGTCGAGGCAATAAGAGTGACGCCTCTGCAATCGGATCGAACTGCAGCCTTGGCAATTGGGGCGACGCCGCGCGCTCTCTCCCCCTCTCTCGAGACTACATCTTTCATCGAGGCCTGTTCTTGGGTTCGATTAGGGTGTTTGGTGCTGAACTGATGGATAGGAGTTTGGTAGAGTGGTCGTCTAATCGACCGGGAGTTTAATTGATGGTTGTTTGGGGTCCTGTAGGTGGTCAAAAAAGGGTAATTTGGAGTTCGATTTGCAGAATCTGGTTGTTGAGAAGGAGTTCGTGGGAGTACTTTTGGGCTGGGGATTTTGTGATTGTGTGTGTAAGGTTGTTGTCAACTGCACCGCATAGATGAATTGGAGACATTTCTTCAGTTTTAGGGGTTGTTAAGCTTCTCCCCTGTTAACTGTGTGTGTAAGCTTCTCCTGGAGATCTTGTTTTTTCAATCGAATGGGGGAGAACTTGCAGGAAACAGTTAATGGGGTTGTTAAGCTTCTGAATTCTTCATCTTTCTTTTGGCCTCTAAGCTTCACACTCTGATTGAAGATTGTTCTAAGTTCAGGTAGAAACTTGCCTTTTGTTCTTTTCCTTCCGAATTATTCTTTTCCTTGGTGGTGGTGGTGGTGGTGGTGTTGATATCTAATAATAATGGAAAAACATTTTTTTAATCGAGAGTGGCGGAGCTGGTTCTGGAAACTAGGTGGGTTTCAAAGGATTTTGATTATGTCAGGGTTTGAGAGCTTCAACTCCACTTTGCATCCCAAGTTCTTGAATTTCTGTGTTCATAACTAAGTTATCAACAACTACGAATTTGAAAGAAATAATTCTTCAGAACAACATTTGAGAAATTCTGGGTTTTCCCAATTTTGAGGAGATGAGATTGAATGAGAACATTTTTTTTTGTTTTTGTTGATGTTGTTGTGTTGGTGTTGGTGGTAGTGGGGTTTTGATGGTGGTGTTGCCGGTGGGATTCTGTGGTGGTGGTGGTGGTGGTGGTGGTCAAGAACACTAAGAACAAAAACAAAATAAACACAAAAACACAAATAAATGGCAAAGTTGTCATAAAAAGTTGGATTACACCTCCTCTCAACTGACATTAACAGAAAGGTGGTATTTGTCCAACGTCCGTGCAATGACAGGGGTGGTTTTTGTATATCCCCAAAGAATATGGTTGTTTTTTGTATATATTTCAAAACACGATGGTGCAAAATGTTTTTAACCATAATTTAATTGAAACCTATAATGCTGGAATTGGTTTGTTCGACACGCATCTTCAATTTAAAAATAAGTGCGAGAACATGCAAAAACTGTTTAAGGTATGGGTCAGGAACAACAAAATCGGGACTGGATTGCGGTGGTACTCATAGAAAAATACATGGGCATTGTCGGACGTTGGCTGGGCCAATCTTTTTCGAGTTCTTATTTCTTTTGAATATGTAATGTAAATTACAATGCATGTATAATTCCAGTTGAGTTAAATATGGTCAATCGTTCCTTGTGCTGAAAATACTAGAGGCAAAGAAGTTTCAGAGAAAAACGTTGGTTCACACCGACCTCCAATGTAAGGTGTCCGGTGACATAACCGAAATTGGCTTTAATCTGAAGAGTATTCTTGATGACTATAATAAACATTCAGGCCAATATATTAATATAAATAAATCATCCTTAGTCTTCAGTCCAAATTGTACCCAGCTTGATAGAGAACATATGTCCTTAACTCTAGGCATCCACGAAAAAGAATGCTTAGGAAAACATCTACGTTTTTATCTTAACAATAAGGTTAGTAATAATGAATTCATCAAGGACACTATTTCTTAAATTCATGATAGGTGCTCGGGAGGTAGTGGCCTCCTTCTGAATAGTTTTGGCAGAAGCACTTTGATCAGATCCGCCCTTACCAGTACCCTTGTTTATCTCATGTCAGTTTGCCATTTACATAAGAAGATCTATGACAATATTTCTAGTTATTTATCTAGATACTTTCAGTTTGGAGATATAAATAAAAAAGGCATTCACTGGTTGTCTTGGCATTTTCTCTGCAATAAGACTAAAAGAGGGGGCTTGGGTTTCAAAAATCCAGAATGCTTTACTTGAAAAATAGTTGGAGAATTATTTACGCATCTTCTATTTATTTTCTTCCTACTTAACCACTAAATATTGCAAAAGAAAACCTTTTCTTGCCGGTAAACCTTCTCCTACGGCTTCTTGCTGCTTTTTGTGCATGGCAGTCTATCTGTAAAG
This sequence comes from Linanthus parryae, assembly GCA_023055425.1. Classification (NCBI taxonomy): domain Eukaryota; kingdom Viridiplantae; phylum Streptophyta; class Magnoliopsida; order Ericales; family Polemoniaceae; genus Linanthus; species Linanthus parryae. Next base: position 78,799,325 of record JALGPY010000005.1, read on the forward strand.
GGCGAGATACTCTTGTCTTGGGACTTAATTGGGATATTGCAGTTTTAAGCAAGATTTGAATCAGATTAGAGGTTTTGGTTGATTCGGTTCCAGTTGACTCCATCTTAGAGATAATGACGAAAATAGATCTTGCAAACAACTTTAAGTGGATTTCCTAACTTTTTCTTTCTGGCGCATCTCACTGGAATCTGAGCTGCTTAATCAGCTTTTCCCTCATTGGATGGTTAGACAGAATATGAACACTAATAGAATCAAGAATAATGAGGAGGATAAGCCTTCTTGGAAGCTCACTTTAAGTGGAAAATTTTCAGTCAAAACATCCTACTCTCTTGAAAAATTTAATGCTTCTTTTCCTCTTTCAAATCCTAAACCAATTCACTTCAAACAAATTTCCATCACATTTAACTGGAACAAGCTCTGGTCTGCAGTTCTTCCATACAACATTCTTTCACTTTTTGGCACATCCTTGCCAATTCCGTTGCTACTTTAGATAACTTGCATCATAAAATTTCTTCTGTTTCTCCCTTTTGTCCCTTGTGCCCTAAAAAAAAAATCCTTTTTTCTTAAGATGTGGTATGATTCAAGATTTATGGAGAATGGCTCCCATCATTAACCCCCACTTATTTTTACTAATGTACAAAACTTGGCTTAAATGGTGGTTAAGAATAAAAAAAATACCTTTAAAGCTCTGGAGATTGGTTCTGGGTTCCTGGCATCCTATAGGTGGTTTGGTCTAAAAGAAACAAATAGATTTTTTAGGGTCAGCAGAGCACTAAGGAGCAGCTTCTTCAGCAAACAATTGACTTACCTGCTTCAATAAGGGTTATCTCCTTAGCTCTCTCTTATCTCCGGTTCCTTCTTTTTCTCAGATGCTCAAGATCTTGTTGAAGTTCCGGTTTAAGAGAATTTGACTGGTCGTATTGCTGATGAGGATCAGTTTGCCCTTTCTCATTCTGTTGCAGTCACTGACGTTGTTCCCCTCGCCATGGTTCCTCCTTTGTTGGCCCTTCTATCAGATGAATACTCTGTGGTGCCTGATGATCTTGCCAATACTATTGTTCCTGTGTTCTACTTATTTTTACTTGCTGTAATTAAGACAATGGTCATGTTCATGTTTTTCTAGTTGCTGGTTTTTGCTTGTTGGCTCAGGACTAAACCTCCTCTTTTGTGATTTTGTCGAGCTCCCTTTTCTTCTACTATAATTAGTTTGTGAAGCTTGTGAGGGAAGCTTAGTTGCAGCTTAGCTAGTTTTATTGTTTCGTTTAGTTGGATAGCTGGCCAATGATGTGCTTTGGTGTAGTATTTCTCTCATTAATATATATGAAGTTCTTTTTTTGATGAAAAAAGGACAAAAAAAAATCATGAAAGACTTAAGCATACATGCCTAACAAACTCAAGTATCACTCCGTCATTTGTTCTCATCACTATTCACTATATCACTTTGACCAAGTAATTAGAATAGCAAAATAATGCATTTTTTTTATAATATGTTCATGGTAGTGTAGAGTAAAAGGTTCTCCATAAACAGTAAAAAGAAATATCAAGAAATCGTAACGTTTTGCTAACCAAATCACCCGATCAAAGTGACTAAGATACGAGTCACAAAACCAGGATGGGAACAAAGAGCAGGTACGGAAAGATACTCAACTACATTCAAGTTAAGCCTGTCATTTTTTATATAAAGCCATTATGGGGGATGTGACCGATTGTATTCAATGTTGATGGGCACAGTCAGGAAACTAGTGTGCAGAAGCATTAAATTTCAAATTCTTGACCACAACGGAAACCAAAGTGACCTATATTAATCTAGCCGTTTAGCCTACCAGTTATTAAGATTAGAAGCAGTTCATCGATGTCTCGATCAGACTCCTAGCTCCTCTTTGATGTTTAAATTCTACTTCTATTACCACTTCGTCCCAGCTGAAATGCACCATTGGATTTTTTTTTCGTAATTGGGTCACTTTGACCCTGTGATTTGCACCGCAAAATGATACAATTTTTCGATAATTTTTTTACTGTCTTGTAGCATAAGAGTTACTCTACGACCCTTCAAAAAAGTTATCTAAAAATTGTAAAATTTTGCTATTCCAATTACCGGGTCAAAGTGACCCAGTGAATAGTGGTAAAAGTCCAAATGGTACAAAAGAGGTGGGACGGAGTGGTAGTTGTGTTGCTATGATTTTCAGGGATCTAGGCAGCCAGGCTACAAAGAAACAGACCAGTTAAATGACTCTTCTGTCCTTGCTCTATTGTTACAGTCCCTGATCTGATGTGAATGTGCCGCAAGTAGCTGCCCTTTACTCTAAACTAGACTTTCGGCTAGTGGCGCTCTTTCGGACCTTTTATTTTAGTGAAGCGATATATGTTTCTGGTAATGCTGAAGCACCACATATAGACCAATGGCGCTTATACACAGTAGCATTCAAAGAAAACCCTATTAGAAACTTCAATCATGAAGAAAATGAGCTTTGGAGTCTGAGTGCATGTTTGGCACCCCTGTTTTTAATCAAATTTGATTAAAAACAGGGTTGTTTTTTTAAACCCATTTGGTACACCTTTTTTTTTGGCTGTTTAAAAATAAAACATGCTGCAAAACAGCTGTTTAAAAAAACAGCAAATGTGGTGTTTTTTTGTGTTTTTTTCATACTATTGGTGTTGAAAGACATTTCAACTATGATTTGATGCAACAAATATCAAATATATGTCGGTATTGTACGTAAAAATGAAATTTAAGCAAATTAACATCGAAATTTAGTAATGTTGCCAAACGTGTTTTTGATTTTAAACACTGTTTATAAACGGCTACCAAACAGTTTTTTGATTCTATTTTTAAACGTGTTTTTTCGGTACGTTTTTTTTTCCACTGTTTTTCTTGTTTTTAAACGGATACCAAACAAGCTCTGAGTTGATAAAAAGATTCAGTAAACAGAATCCCAACCTGCCTTGTTAGAAACGAGAGTCTATTTTGTTAAATGCCATATGATAAACAAGGAACTATTTTGTTACATACTTTTTTTTTTTTTTTTTTTTTAGATCGGAATATGGATTCAGTCTGGAATATGCATTCAGTCATCCCCACAATTCGCATTACACACAGTCACAGAGTTTTCAAGTATGATCAATAGGAGGACCCAAATAGAATTCGAAGTGATACAAGCATGGGTTTCAAGCCATCATCATAATAGGTTTCCAATGGGGCATAATAAAGGTTCCAATGAAGAGCTTTTCTTTGCAATTTTGTTACATACTTGAAGTACCATTTTCGTTGCTTGTACCCTCGGTAGGTTTTGATAAGGGACCAGCACTTTGAGGATGGGGGGAGAGCACGTTCTTGATAATGGAAAAATGGAAATCAAACTCTGCTCTCATACTGGCACAACTGGCTTCTATCCATTTGCCTGCTAGACCAGTACTCACGTTGTCTTGGCTTTCTCTCTCATGTTCTTCAATGGCCGGACGAATTTCGTCGTACAATGAGTTAAGGTTGGAGAGGGCCTGGTTTTTTGTTTCCTACAAACAAAAGCAATAAATCAATCATGGAAAAAAGCTTAGTGCTTCAATAAAATCAAGTATGATGGTTAATCAAATCTACAGAAGTTGAAGCATATAAATCTTAAATTAGTCATTGTGACCACAATGGATGGTTACAATTCTTTCAGCTGTGCTGGAAGTAAACACTGGTAAATATGGAATTATGGATATAAATGGAGTTAAAAAGAGTTAGCTTGCTTTAAATGCAAAAAAAAATGCATCTCCTAAAATTAGCATCCAGGTCCGTCATTTCATATGGTGCCCCTAGTCATGAATGAGGGTATATGTGAGTGGAAAATACTGCTCTGTCCCAGCTCTTGCCCATCATTGGAAATTTTTGACTCGTATATGGGTCACTTTGACCGGGTGATTATGATAGTAAAATAATGCGATTTTTCGATAATTTTTTCACGGTGTTATAGAGCAACATATACTCTACAACACCACGAAAAAATTATCAAAAAATTAAATTATTTTGCTATCCAAATCACCGAGTCAAAGTGACCCAGTGAATAGTGGTAAAAATCAAAATGATGGGGAAGAGCTGGGACAGAGGTAGTAGTGTAGTACAACTGAAGTTGGCTTCAAGATATCTATACGAACAATACATGCAAACACCCTCCAGATTTGGTGAAACATTTGAACTTCCCAAAGAGTTCCTTATTTCCCACTATTTTATGGAAGTTGTATAACTTATAACCCCCTCCTCCCATGTTCTTATTTATTTATTTATTTATTTGTTTTGTCAGACCTACCACACTATTTACTATCCATTTTTTCACCTCAATTATAATTTCCACGCATCGCGTGGACACCAATACTAGTTAGAATATATAAGAGCCAAATATTCAGTACAAGCGTTGGAACACAGAGAACATCAACTGGATACCCTTGAAAAAAGCACAAGGGTAAGATAAAAAAATTGAAATTTCACAAAGACAAGATTGCCTAACCCATTCATTAAATCAGTAGACTAATCACAGTAAGAGAACTGCCCAAACACTCTGGGCAGAACTCATCGTCCTATTAGTGAGGCGTTTGGGTGAGAGACAAAGAAGATGCACATCTGAGTGGTGGTGGTGGTGGTGTGGGTGTCGGTTTGGATGAGGAATTTGAGTGTGGTGGTTGTGATGATAACAGTGATGCACTATTAGTATGACGGCGGTGGTGTCATTGGTTAGGACAGTGGTTGTGGAGTTGAGGAAGGTAGTCAGTTTCTTAGGTTGGGTTCGGTCCGTCAAGATCTGCGCTAATGGATGCCTGAGCTGGCTTGGCTGACCGTCTTAAGTGATGATGGTGGTGGTCAACTGGCAATGACCTTGATTGCTAGATGGGTTGCAAGTTGCAACTGTGCTAGAACCGGCAGTAGTGGTCTATGTTTATGAGTACATTGAGGTCATTTACGATCTATAAAGTTATATGGGAATAAAATGAAAAGGAAACATAATTCATTAGCATGATACCAGCAAGGCAGCAACTGTCGGCTTGACTTAGAGCTCGTTTGGTAATGCTTTTGCTTTCTAGAACGCTGCTTTTCAAATCCAAAAGCAGTATTTATGTGTTTGGTAAATTTTTATTTTTCTGCTTTCTAGAAAGCAACTGCTTCCCCACAGCAGCTTTTGAAAAGCAGGGGAGGGGTTGCTTTCTACGACCTGCTTTTTGATTAATTTATTATTTGACATCATTACCCATTAATAAATAACAATAATAATATATTATTGTAATAGTAATATTTATTATATCATGTCCGAAATGGTCGTTACAACAAGTCTAAAACACTAATTACCAAACACAAAATGTCAAAAGTGCTTTTCCACAGCAGGTTATATACGGAGTTTACCAAACACTTTTTGTGTAGATTCACACAGCAGCTTTGTCACGTGCTTCCTACACAGCCGCTTTCTAAACCGCCACAGCATTACCAAACTAGCCCTTAGCCAAAGGGGTACTTTGAGTAACAGGTTTGGAAAATTAAGGGTAGCGAGAGTAAAGGGATACAGAGAGCATGATACAAATAGTCTATTGAAGTTCAGATTCATGTAGCTAGCCTACTGAAGTTCATCATCTTTCAACGTTCATATTTTGACCAAAAATAATTTTACCTAGCCAGCTGGAGATACTGTTAGCTAGGCTATTTGACTTCATTATCTCCCACTGTAAAATGCTATTTTCTTATAAAAAAAGATGCTCCCGAGTAGCCCCTAAATGTAACTGGGTGACTGCCTAAACTAGTGTTTCTGAAAAATACTTAACCACCATAACACAGTTTTGGAATCAAATAGTCATTCAAGTCGTTCTTAGCTCTAACAAGAAGCTGCTATTATATAGAACGTGACAGTACAGAAAGTGAAAAACCTGTTGGTTATAAAATAACTTCTACGTTTTTTGGTAACTTTCTTAAGTTGAAGATTAATTGAAGAGTTTACCTCGCACTGAATGATCTCCTCTTGTGTTTCTTTTGATGAAAATAGCTGAGCAATACGTTTTCCATCTACTTGTTTTCCGCCATTATATTTTGCCTTTTTGTTTCCCATATGTGGTGATCTTTTCTTTGGGAATGAACCTGACCCAGTGTTGCTGTTCTGACTACCATTATGAACTCCATTTCGAGGTACAATGATATTTTCGCTTGGAAAAATAGACTGATCATTTTGCACTGCTAAGTTCTTCTCAGGTCCCATTTCTTCTTTCACTGCTTGAATTAAGAAGACTGGCTCGGAAACTACAGGGCTGGGCTGCAACTGCTGTTCTGTACTACCATCCATCATTGCAAAAACATTGTTGTTCTGGCTGGGTTCCAACTCAGATTCAAAGAAGCTTTCGTTACTAGGGACCTTTAATGAAAGCTCATCCTCAGCAGAATCATATAGTGGGACTTCTTCAACAGTATATCTGTATGCAAATAGGCAAACTGTTAAGACTAAACTAAATGAAAATAAATTAGTTACTTTCATCACAAAACACTAAGGTGATACACGGCTGTTATTCCTACTCCACGTTAATGGAACAAAGCCACTGATCAACTGACTTGTCATCAACTAAGCAAGACGCTAGTGAAATTCTTCATAGATTCATCATTTTTTGGAGCTTGGCTTCATGAGCTTTATCTTTGCACGGCATTCTCAAATAAGAGAGAAATTGCATATAAAACTAAGTTATCGAGAGAATGTCACGAATGAGTTTCGCTACTCTAGTGTTCTGGGATTCCGGCTGGATAGTGCTGACACTTTGTATTAGATATTTTTGAACAACTCTATTGTTATATCAATACATCATAGATGAAGTTGTAATGTTGTATTTCCGTAGGAGCTTCTTTAACTGCACTGGATACAACAATTATGCATCCTTCTGGAAATCTTCTATACTTTCCTTCAATATACAAGTTTTCTTATTAAAATATCATACCAAAAGGCAAGTAAATAGCCTGAAGCAGCAGGTACCTTTGGACCTCTTGAGTATATAAATGCTCAAAGACAATAAGGTTACAGTAAAAATGATAACAAATGCAAGGGAACATCTCCCTCTTCCCACAAATGGTTATGCATGGAGCTGCGTGTAAATTGACCCTTTCGAGTTTCGAGTATGAAGATGCATATAAAACTACCTGTCATCTCCCTCTTCCCACACATGGTTATGCTCCTGTAAACAAGAATGCATGTTATAAGAAGAAAAAGGACATTGAAAGGTGAAAGTACTTGAACGCAACAAACAACACCAAAGACCAAAATATAAAAATTACTACAAAAATCCATAAACATTGAGGTCAAAAAGTAAACATACTATAAAAAAAACTAGGCTATCAGAAGCCAACTTACGTTAACAGAAGACTTGAGTTACTCAACATTTAGTGCTCTCTAACCAATGCCACCACAAATCACTCATTTCCTACTGAACTGTGATCTGATTCCAATTCTCAAGTCTGAAGCATGATCCAAATATTCCAATTAATATAGTTATTCAACGCTATCATAGTTACTCAATATTATATGCTACCTCCAAATTAGGGCTATCAATGGACTCGGTTTGGGTAGAACCACAATGGACTCAACGCAGAAATTGAATGAAACAGTCCCGGACCAAACCGAACCGCCAACTTAGCAGACCCACAGTTCTGGAACCATCACTGATCAAGAACAGATGGTTTTCATCCAGTACCCGTTTAAGAGCCGCGACTAAGTATTTGATGGGGCATAAGGTTACTGAAGTTTTCCGACGGCAATCAGGAGAGTCATTCATGGCCTCCATTTATCTGACAGTCATGGAATGGTATCCTGTTTTGTCATTTGATGCTCTTGATTCAAAGAGCTGGACGAGAGTGGATTAATGGAGGCAAAAAAATACACACACACAGACGGAGTGAGTATGGAAGAGATAGAGAGAATTGAGAAAGAGATCCAGAAGAATAGAGGGGAGAGAGAGAGAGAGAGATGAGATAACCATGGGACGGGGATAGAGAGAGAATGAGATCAATAAGATGGAGAAAAAGAAGGATATCCAGAAAAAAAAGATGGAGATAAACATAGTGAGTTGCACAGAACTAATAGGAGAGAGAAATTGATTATCTTTCAGATTTGTAAGTTGAGACTGATGACTGGAGAGAGAGAGAGAGTTGATTCTGTTACAGATTTGCAACTTGAAATTGATTACCAGAGAGGGAATTAAGGAGGGAGAGAGAGTGTGTGTGTTGATTCCTGTTACAATTTTACAGCTCAAAGTTAAGACGTTCGGGAATTAAGGGAGAGAGAGAGAGAGGTAATTATGGTAAAGCAGAGAGAGATGGGTTAAGTGATCACGTTATGTGGTAGTGGTGGGTCTAGGGTTTTTGAACTTTGAAACGGTAATACCCTGATAGTGGGTCTTGTGTCGCCCAGTGAGTATTCGGTTCTGACCCAGACCTGGACCGGCTTCATCAGGGTATGTAGGTTCTGGGTCAATCCAGTACAAATCCAGGTTTGGTTCTGCGGTTCAGGAGTTTTATGTAGGTAGGTTGGGTCAGTCCTAGGTTAAAACCGGCCCATTGACATACTCCACAACCCTTCAATTTCCACTAGAAAGTTTCAGAGATAGGTGCCATCTTTAGATATTAATCAGAGGTTTGACATATCTTCCATACATTTACTTCAGTTCAGCCTTCTCAATCCCATGAGGGAATGAAGTGGAGCTGAGTGCATGAGAAAAGGAACATAAGTATTCCTGACAGGATCCACATTACACTGGTCACCTATGAACTGAGAGCTTATACATATCAAACATCTGAGCAAGTTGATCAACACCCTAGGTATTTACAGGTTTTAACTGCCTATTTTCAAATATCTAAAATATTGATTTCTGACAGCGTCTGGAGATGAAGCGAACAAATACCCTTCTTATTCATTAATCTTCGATTTAATCGATATATCCCAAGAGCATCACTCTCCATTGTATGCCATCAAAGACTAGAATAGCATGACAATCGTTACTCCTTTGCCCATATCTAAAACCTTATGTCCTCTTCCATTATCCCGCAAGTACCAGTGTATTAATCAACTATAACAAAAGTGAACAGCAGGGGCCCAGTCACCGAGGTCAATTGTATAGATCAAGTTCCTCCCCATTGGTGCGTCCAAGAGCCTATAAAATACAGATGACCAAATTTCCTCAGACAGTTCTCTCTCGTTTTTATCTTCTATTGGTGCAGCGCCTAGAATCTTCCAAACTTTTCATTGCTTACCCTATCTTCCTAGTTAAACCACTCATCCACCATAGCATTCTTGCTTCCCCAAGAGTCAGTCATATGCATTAATGCCGCTCTTACAGTAGTTTTATTAAAGTTACCCCTCAAGCTAGTCGGCCCCTGCAGTCACACGTCACACCAGATGCACTCTCCACTTCATCCACCTTACCACCAATTGTTATTGTCTCCTCACCTACTCTCCTACTTCCACTTCAACTAATTTACATAACCCTTTAATGCTAGCCTACCTAACCCACAATGATCAATATTCATTTTTTACCCATTACTTACTTGCATACCAGCATATATACGATTGCATCACCAGCTTTCTGAAGTAAGTAACTTGTTGGGTTGTGTAATATTGACATCTCCAGTAGATAAACGAATAAGCTAAATTCAAGAAGTAGAGCTACAGCAGTAACTACTACTCTATCTTACTATCTTATATACATTGCAGCCTTGAAATAATATTACGTTTGAAACTCATTTCCAACTCACCAGAAAAGCATGAGATTTTGCCCCAAGGAATTTGGAGCAGTTAGGTGCTCCACAGAGACAGCGAACATTATCACCGCCGCACCATTCAAAATTGTAGTCATATGCCAACTCAGTTCCAGCACGGATATCTTGCTTCGCAAATATTCCAACTCTTACTTCCCCAAGAACCGTCCATTTCCTTGTCTCACAATTTGGTTGGCTGCAATATCCAAGGTGACATTTCAATGCTACTTAAAAATAACAGAATGACACAAGTTCAGTGTCCAGATATCACATTAAATATGGATCACTTACCATGAGTGGTTAATGAATCTAGCTAGGCTGCCCTTTCTAGTCGCATCTATAAAATAATTGTTGTGAAGAGAAATCATGTATGCGTCCTTAAGACCTGCATCATGTCACACAAATGTAATGAAATTAGTTTTCGGGAAAATTTGGCATGCAGGTGGGCATAAGTCTGCCTACCTCCACTTTCATAAGTTTGGGCTCTTTGTTTTGCTTCTTCAGATGAGATTACTTCTCCACAATATTCAATAATAAATCTTCCAGCCTGGTTATTACAAGAAGGAAAAACATATAAGGCCTACTGACAGGTTAAATGTACAGTTGCAGTATGAAGCAGAAACGATTCGAATATAAAGAACGTAAACCAGTAAATCAGAACAGATAAGTACTACAAACCAACAAATACAAATTGCTCTAATGTGCTGTGCAACAACAATATTGTTGTATGTAATACTATGTTACTTCCTCCGTAACCTCTCTTTCTCTACTTTTTCCTTTCTGGGACGTAACCTCTCTTTCTCTACGTTTCCTTTTTGGGCATGTTTTTTTATACCAAAAAGTCTCTTCTATCCTCCACCCACCCACCTACCAACTTAATACCATTAACTCTACCCCTCCTCTCACAACCACAGAATTTGATTTAGATAGGAGAGAAAGTCAGAGCGAGAGAAACTCGTCTCCTCCTCAAAAACTTCAAGCCCCTCTGTTGCCTACAGCCGTCGTCGAAACCACTCCCCACACCACCGACTCCCTGCAACGCCACCTCAAATCCCCAAACCCCGAATTCGACGGAACCCAGAAAACCCCTCTCGAACAATTCGACACCTAGCCTTCACTTCCAGATCCGGCATTTCAGCTTTCTCCGACACCATCGCCGGAAACGAGATCGGAGGTTCCAACACCGTTCACCGGCGAAACATTCACCCAAAGGCTCCATCACCGTCCGCCACCACCGCTGCTCCATCACAGTCTGCCTCAACCAGATCGAAGGCGAATCGGAGGTTCCTGCCCGTCCCTCATCCTCTCCGTTGCCGTCGTCCTCTCCGTCTCCGTCGAAGGTGAATCGCAGCAACGTCAGCCCTCTCTTCTCCTGCTTTTTTCTTTTCCTTCTCTTCTATAGTTTCTTCCTCATCCTCTCCAATTCAGATTTGTAAACACTTAGATCTGTATTTTGTGGAGATTATTTAGACTTTAGATCTGTATATTGTGCCCCTCTTTTGTTGTTGCTGCTTCTGTTATTGTTGTTGGCTGTGATGGTGGCGATGATGGTGGCTGTGGTGGTGGTGGTGTGTTGTGAAGAGGGCACGCAGAGAGAGAGAGAGAGTGCAGAGAGGGAGAGGAGGTAGAGGGAAATAAAACAAATGGTGAGGGCAAAAATGGAAAAAACCCAACTTCCTTAATCCGCGCGCCTATTCTCTCTGATGCGAAAGATAGGTTACAGAGGATTAGATAATCAGATGAATGAATCAGCCAACCCCCATAGCCGGCTAGCCGATTTTTCTAGGGTAAACTAATGAAAAAGGACTAATTACATGATGACTCCAAGTAGATTAAACACATTACCGAAGGACTTACAAGTACATAAACATAGATACAGGTGTGTGTGTGTGTGTGTGTGTGTGTGTGTGCAGACTAAAGTACAATTACCTCAATATTCTCATCAGCTAGAAGGCCCCAGCCACGTCCCCCGGTGTTAAAAAGCTGTGTTCTAGCATATTCACATTTCTGAAACTTCTGAATCATACATAGACAACATCAGAACAAGGAGTTGAGAAACTCCTTCAAGGATGCAATAAACCATTTGTCTTGTCATGTAGATATTGCAAACATCATTAATTGCTTAGATGTACAAAGTGAGGAAACTAGTGCAAACATTCCCAAGACAACAGATGCGTCATGGTTGGCAGGGTAAAGAGAATCCATGCAAAGAAGTGATTTATTCCCTTGGTTCATCGTGGCAATCCACCCAGTCTCCCACAAGACAACCAAGCTCTCCAAACGTAAACAAAATGGTCTATTCAGAGGAGAGTGGTGTTCACCAGTCTCTGTGGCAAAACCCATGCACATGCTCCAATTAAGCAAAAAGAACTTAGGAAGTAGGAACTGAAAAGATAATGAAACGTGAAAGAGATTCCATTTCAAAAGCGGAATAGGAACTCAAGTTATTAGCCACAATGATTACAAGGCAGTTCGCTAAAATCTAATGACAGGACGACTGGATGTCGTAGGTGGTGAGGAGTGCAGGTGTGCACTACGGCATCCATTTATGGTTTCTTCAGAAGTGGCATGTCGAAGGAGGTTTATAAATTTAAGCTCTCTTTAGAATGGACCTTTTTTGCAAGGAAAGCATTTGGTAACATAGCAGTTTCTGGAAAATGCTTGTCTCTCTGGCATGTAGGAAATTCGGGTTTGATACCTTCTCCTTCGCAACACAATCTAAATGCTTTTTTACATAAAATGAAGTGCTTTCAAATAAAAATCTAAACAAGTTTATGCGAGGGGTGTGAGTGGTCCAAGTGTCTCGATCGGGTATAGCTGTCAAACAAATATCATGCTTTTTGGTCATACGAGCTCACCAAAAGAACAAAAATAGTCAATGTAACACTATTTATCACACCCTTTTCATTGGGACCTGTGAATAGTCTGAATTAAACCACAGATTTGTAACTCATTAAGTACCATGCAAAATCTTAAATTTACCTGATTCTTGCACCAATCACCACAGAGACAGTAACCAGGCGTGCATTCGGTGTTAGTCATAACATTTAAACATATCTCTCCACAAGCACTATCAGGATCATTCCGATCATACTTGCACTCACACACAGCAATGTCCTCTTCTTTTAGCTTCTTGTACCTGTAAATGCAACACATTAAAGAAATCGATTTGCTGAATCAAGTGATTGGACATTGTCAGCAAAGCAACTATGTCTTGATAATGCACGAACTTGAAACTGACAATATCAAACGGTCCTCATAATAATGCGTGAACTTGGAACTGACAACATCAGACATAGAATGTACTATGTCATGACCAAACAAAAAAGAGATGGGCGAGGAATCTGACATACAGGCATCTATATAAATGGCTGCAAAGAAATAATACTTAGGTCATGTAACAACAAACATGTGCAGCTAACATCACAATATAGAAAAACCTCCAACATGAGCCACAAAAGTAGAGTCTCCATGAATGATAAAACAACGGCTATTGCAAATGCGTCTCTTCCAGGATAATCCCAGTAATAGACAACTTATAATCATGAAAGGTCCAGTTCACCTCCAAGTCAACGGCAATTCTACATTCCATGACCAAAACGGCATATCCACGGAACTTGTTGTTAAACAACTTAAGCTTTCGAAAAAACTTGGAAACGCAAAGATGGTCTAAGGCATGTCAGTAAACAGCACAAGATAATACCCAACCCTTGAACATGTAACATAGATATGCTTGTCCAAATAAAGGACCTCATAAACAGTACATATTAACTAAATAACAAAGGACATGTTCCTAACAAAATAATCCGTTAGCAGTCTATAATATATTCAACGTAATCAATATGAAACTCATATCAACCAAATGTTTTCGTGAACATAAATCTTTTTCTTTTTGCCGTTATAAGAACATATATCAGGACATAAAATGCAAACCAATAACCAAAAATACAAATAACACTGGAATGAATTTGACTTACTTGCGGCCAGGTAATTCATTTTGATTAATATGTATGAACTCTGGAGCTCCTACTGGTAGTTGAAGCTTCAAAAGAAAACAATGCTGTTACTTGATTTGCCAATTCACCCCCAGGATATAATAGAACACCAAAAAGAGGCATACACCTCACTAGTGAAACTGGAAAACACAAATACAGCCATTTAATCACGCATGTTACTGGGGACGTGAAGCTTTCTAAAATTATACAATCTTCATAAGGAGATCAAGTACAGACCTCCATGACATTTCGTCCTCTAATCCTTTTCATGATTTTCGTTAAAACGAAGCTTCTTATTTCTTAACGTCATGTCCAAAGTTAGTTCAATAAGGAGTTAAATTTCAAATTTCATTCTCAAATGGGGAAAACTATGCACAAAATTATATCCACCCACAAATGCTATGACTTCTGATTGTCCACTATTTGATTATTCAACATACCCCTACACTTGTAGACTTGCAGGGTACTCTTTTTTCTTATTTGTGCAGTTCCTAAGTCAGAGGAGTTATATGCAGAGTTGAGGCCTACCTATTATCCTAACATATAAAGGTATCAGGAGACTCATCATCTAATTAATTTTCACTAAGTTGACATCCTCCAAGTATCAACAATTATATGAAAGAAGAAATAGGAAATCAATCACTTCTTGCAATATTCACAAAAGAAGATATATCTTCATTATGCTTGCCAAAAGTAATAGGAAATCAATCACTTCTTGCAATATTCACAAAACAAGATATATCTTCATTATGCTTGCCAGTCAACTAGTTGCATAATCAGAAGTTGAAAACATTCCAAAATTGCTTCCATAACAAACCATATAGAACAACATGTAAACCACTGATCAACATGAGATATCATACTGCCATATCATATCCGACCCTTCTTCATCAAACAAAAGGTAACTAGACTCGAGCCATCTAATGTGTCCTTAACGCTCCAGGTGTCAGACAATCCATGAGTAAATGACTGAAACAATAAGGCGACAAAAGTTGTAACAGAAAGGAAATTATGTCAATCAGACCTTCATTCACTATCACCGGGAACCGAATCATATCTAAAAATTTCAATATACAGACTTTCTATAGACAAATCTATATCGATACATAAGTAATGAAATTACCTTTCGAAATTTGTGCACATAAGCACAATAACTCGTTGATTTGCTCGAACTAATAGACCGTCATCATAAATTCACACATGCCTACCTTTACACGCTTTCAACAAGGTTTCCGGCCATGCAACCGGTGGGGATGGACGGCGCCGGCGTCCGTGCGGGTTGGCTGGATCAGCTGCTCTGATACCATGATGAGCTTGGAGAATTAGGTTTGAGAGAATAGTTTCGTTGACTGCGCTAATCAGCTACTTGAACTTATAAAGTACATCCCAGGGGAACAACTGTAAAAGTGCCTCATACTACAGTTCTTTCCATTGTTTTTAGTATCTGTAATTCAGTGCATCTACTCCTATCACTCTCCATTTGGGTTTGCAAGTCGGGTTGGTGGTGGGATAGAGCTAATGATCGCTTGGAGTAATGACAGGTTGTGTTGCTTACCTTGATAGATACACTAGTGACTTGCAAACCCAACTGGAGAGTGATAGAAGTAGACGCACCGAATTGCAAATAGAACTGTAGTATTAGGCACTCTTACCATTACATCCCTGGGATGTACCTTATAAATTCGTGTAGCTGATTAGCACAGTTAATGAAACCATTCTCTCAAACGTAATTCTCTAAGCTCATCATGGTATCAGAGCAGCTATCCAACCAACCCGCACAAACGACGCCGCGGGCACTGTCCCTCCCCACCAGTTGCATGGCCAGGAACCTCGTCGAAAGCATGTAAAGGTGTGTATGTGTGAATTTATGATGACGGTCTATTAGTTCGAGCAAATCAACGAGTTATCGTCACGAATTTCTAAAGGGAATTCCCTTGCTTATGTATTGCTACAGATTTGCCTATAGTAAGTTTCTATATATTGAAATTTTTAGATATAATTCAGGTCCTGGTAATGATGAAGATTGACATAAATGCTCTATGTTACGACTTTTGTCTCCTTATTGTTCACGTCATTTACTTATAGATTGTCTGAAACCTGGATCGTTAAGGACACATTAGATGACTCGGGTCGAGCTCCTTTTGTTTAATGAAGAGTCGGATGCGATATAGTAGTAATCTTATGTGTGCTCATGTTGATCTTTGGTTTAACTGTGCTCTATATGGTTCGTTGTGGGAGCAGTTTTGGAATGTTTTCAACTTCTAATTAAGCAGGAGATGACTAATAGGAGGTCATCAATCAGGCAAAGACCTTCTCAGATCCAGTTGTGATTGGCTATAAGGTTTTACATGTTCTTCGGTATACGAGTGCTACAATTCCATCCTTCAGCTCTACGATTGACGGGTTACAGAAATTGTTGGTCATTCTCCCCCAATTTATCGAACCTTGATCAATCATACTAATAACAATGGGATAGATCGAGATTCGAAAATTGGGGAGAATAACCAAACAAACTCTGGAACTGAAAACTAGAGCTATTGCTATTGCTAACTGGAAGAGAAAATTTAGATTAAAATGCCGACAAATAGGAGGTGCAGGAAGACCAAGACGATGGTGTCAGGCAGTAGCGGACAGGCGAGACTCACGACAAGATCTAGCAACATGGATGAGGAAGCTAGCCACTCATAAACACCATCTTTAAGACGACCTGTCAAAAGGGTAGCCCCCGTAGGCCGTAGCCGGTCTAAGGGAATGTGACCTCGCCGACACTCTTTCTATGAATAACTGGATTGGGTCATGTTGAGTTGGGATGGACATCGTAACACATTAATTAGACAGACAAATAAGTGTCACTAAAGGATAGAAATTAAGGATAAACTAAGTCGACTACAAAATCTGTCCAGCATCCTAGCTGTAATTCTGAAAGTACGTTTTATATAAATAAGCCCTATTACAGTTCTGCTTTTCAAGAAATTGCAAAAGTCAAGTCTCGAAATAGTCGCCTACATTACAGATGCCCACAATGTTCTAGAAGCATGTAAGCTTTTGCACGATTATTGCTTGCTCAAATTACCATTGCTCCCTTGGACTTTAATTTATCTCGTTAGAAATTGGAGAGCTACGAACAGGAACAAGGAAACTTCAAAAACTACAGAAGCTAGGGCTAATAAAATAACAAAGAAAGGCACATCCAGTTGGACTGAAAGTATAAATGGTAATTGTTCCATTACCTAACTTGCCAGTCACTAAAAAGGCTTTAACCCACAACAGAGTCCAATGATACCTCTCAAAACTCCGTGCTCTATAATAGTGATTATATATTACGAAATAAGGCTGCTAACTATGCAAGTAGATCCTCAAATCAGTTCAGCATCTCGGGACACAGCTAACAGAAGTACATTGGAGTTGAGACTGAATGTGTGGTCAACGCCCTATAAAAAATGTCTAACTGCAACGTTTAATTTTCACCCAAATCTAGCTTGCGTAAGAGAAGAGGTCTTGTCCCCACTCCTAAGATCAGCTAATGAAGGCTGCTTTCAACTGAAACAGACTGGTTCCATGTGAAGACCAGTTGTAGTAATTCATTACCCGGAAGAGAATATTCTTCCCATTGCCCCAACCTTCTTCTAAGCCTTAGAAACTCCCCACCCTACGTGGGTATGTCAAATTACAATCCTAGCCTGACAAGCCATGGGCAGCCCAATCCAAGGGAAGGTGGGAATCGGTTGAACAAAAGACCCATAAGAAATCCCATCCTTCAACTTGTCGCAATAGTTTGAGTGTTGCTGGGTTGATTCCTCGCCACAGGAAGGAGTGCTATCTCTGTTCGCACTAGAATCAGAAGACACAATGACATGACTGAATTGTAATGTTAAAACAGGCAGCATGTGATTGTCCTTAGTCCTTACTCAAGCCAATCAAGAGAGCAGGTTTAAGCTGTTTGTAGGTACTCCTGAGACATATTAATTACTTCTACATGACCACGTCTAAAGAAACCATTAACAAGAGACCAACTCTTCCTTTTTACGGTCAAGTGTTGGGAACCGTAGGTATAGTGATGCTAAGCCAAATAGCTAGGTAAAAGAGGCCAATTGTAATGTACCGTCCCGCATTGAGATATTGTGAATTAGATGTGTATAAGGTGGGGGATTGTAATCCCATCCCACATCAAGATATCGTGGATTACATGTCTGGTATGATAAACCTTGTGGATTACTACTAGCACCTTCAAGGCTTAGGTTGTTACACCAATGCTCACCATGTAAATACCTAAAAACATACAACAACTAAGAACATAACCCACAACAAGAATAAGTCTAAAAGTGGTTGGCGTATGACACCAACGCCAGAAGTAATATAGGCGCACGGAAAGGGAGTGCTTAGAAAATGCTCAAAATGTTCTTTACTATTATTTTTTTTTTATAAACTTAGCCCAACACCCTTTATACTGCTGATGGCAGCACAATGGAGCCGAGAGTAAATGTACGGTCAACACCTTGAAATTTTCAACTGCACCGTCTAATTTTTTTCCCTAATCACTACAATGAGATGACGAAATTCCTACTCGCAACATCTCACTGCAATGAGATGACAGAATTGTAGCTAATATATGTCTGTTATATTGTTAAATTGAACCGTTAAAGAGAACCCCATGTAACCATACTTACTCAAGCCGACCAGAAAAGGGAGGTGGGGTGGACATCCCGACGCCTACATAATAGACACTTGGGGCGTGTGAAGGCATTTTTCGAACAGACTAATATCTTGTCTGCATGACCACGCCTGAAGAAGCCATAAAAGAAACTAACCATTCATTTGTGGCTTTTGATTCATCAACAATCACTAAGCGCGGTCAAGTCACCTCACTCTCTGTACTTTCTGGAAAGAGTTTCACTTAGCTCTCCCCCACTATCTCTAAGTAAGGCTGGAAAGAATTCCATTGTTGATATAGGGCTAGTTTGGGAATGTTGTGGCGGCTAGAAGCTTCTGTGTGAAAATCACTGTGGAAAAGCTGCTTTGAATTTTAGATAAAATGTTGTTTGGCAAATATTACATGAAAGTTGCGGTGAAATATTCATATAGTAATTTTGAGTTTGGTAAAATCAACTGCGACCCTGCTACAAGATAGTAAAATGACAAAAATATAAGTCATGTCTCATTTCCGTAAAGATAACTATTGACAATTTTAAAAACTATAAAGTCATTATCGGTTGTAGATAATTTAATCAAAAGCAGGTTCTGGAAATGCATCTCCCCCTTCTTCCTGAAAGTTGTTGTGGGACAGCAGAAACTGTTCAAAAAGTCGAAAATATATTTTTTACCAAACGCACTAGAAACCGCTTTTGTCAGGCTGGCAACAGAAGCATTCCCAAACTGGCCCTTAGACACATGCCCAAAATTAAAATCGTAAAAAGAATAAGACTTCAACACCGAACATTACAACATTTACATTAATGGATTCATATCTTATAAACCTAATTAATGCAATGACTATGAATCTTCACTTTATGGTGCCACGATAACTTCTATAATGGTACCAATGCTCTACAGGTCCTACCGAATGCAAACGACATAAGTCGCCAAGGGGCTGTCTCCTATTTGATCACCTTCCACTAATAAGTTAGTAGCTTATAGCTCTTTCATTTTGGCTTTCCAGCTCCAACTAAAAATGGATGAACAGTAGAAACTTCAAAGAGAGTAGCATTTCGAAATTACATAAATAGGTTATAGCCGTTTTAGACAAATGATATGATTTCAAGTCGAAATGGAGGAAAGTTCGAAATATATAGAAACTTTGCATATACCACTTGCATAGATTCGAATAAAAAATAAAAAATGAGTGTTTGTGAAATTTCATGTAGTTCTTTAACAACTTGATAATAATACCTTCTCTTTTGTACAGCTTGAGGAGGTAGCATAACATGACCCCGATCTCACACCTCCACTATCAAACACACTACAAAAATGATCTAGGAAATTTCCTCGTCAGGAACCAACATCCTAATGCAGTAAGTTAACCGACAACAATGCTATTCAATTGGCGGTTTGTATTAGCACTTTAAGCTTGACAGGCAGCTCATTAATTGAGCTGAACAAACTAAGTCTTTTAGACCAAACATAATCTGCAGATGATAGGCTCCACTTACCAACAAATTCAAACTTTGAAGTTAAATTTGATATTTATCCCCAAGATTCGTGGTGTTAGGCAACTAACTGGACAAAAATTATGAAACTTTTTCTTGTGGATCTCACTTGCAAAACCCAAAAAAGGTCAGAAACATTCTTGTTATTTTGACTTCATGAATGCTAGGTTATTGGTAATTGATGTCAAAAGCATGTCAACTTGTTGGCTAACAAGCATAGCCCATCAAAATGTGGTCCAGAAAGTGTCAACACCGTTGTGACCCGACAACTATTGTTTGATGTCATAGACAAAGCTGAGTACTCGTATTCAAGACAAATACGGTCATTTGAGATAGAACAAGCCACGAGGTTTTAAGGAACATTTAGTGCAAATATAGCGTTCATGAGCTTTCAAGAAATAATAGAAACTCGAAAGAACAAACAATAACGTTTGGATTTTTGTAACTTACCATTTAAAATCTTAACTAGCTTTCTGAACAAGCTGTTAACAGTACGAGAGAATGTTAATATGTGATCCAAGCATCAAATGTACTCCCGAAAATCTGTTAAAGGGGTAAACAACAAAGAGTCACATGTTAAATGCTAGCTTGGCAGTAAAACGGAGTCAAAACAAACTTATTCTTGTCGAGCTTAATACCATAACTCCATGAGCCCGCAGCTCAAACATATATTACCATGTGCTAAATTACTCGAGGTTTTGAAGAGCTAACTTGTGCAGATTCACAGTTGCATCAAATGTTGGTTTCACCTCGTTTATGGATTGCATGGAAGACTTGTGCAAATTGGCTATCGTAAAAAGATTTAATATTATGCCTATGACATCTACTTCATCTTATCAGAAAGCATCTCTATATACATGCATCTAATATGAATACACTTTTCGCAACAAAAACACTAGGCCTTGGACCTCTTGTTTCCTTTTGCGAATATAGAACGGAGCGGAAATTTGACTGGGATTCCGATGTACGGGATGAACAGAGAATCTGCCACATCACGAGACCTAGCCTACAATAGTCAATTCAAAAAGCTTGGGAAATATAAATAAAGCTGAACAAAAAACTGATTTGGAATTGTCAAGCACGGAGACACTGGGGCTGTCTTGTTACAAAAAATGGCCAACGCAGTCATACATGAGACTTGACATTCATACAACTAACACCAATTGACTGTGATCAATCTTAACTAAAAGTTGAAGAGATTGAAAACTGAAATTTCAAGGGGTAGGAAACAAAAAGCCTAAATCCATTCAGTGCTGATTATGTTCAAAATACGTCAAATATATCACATCCACATATTGGGAGATGAAAAAATGAATGAAGAAAACAGATCAAGACTGCTGAAATCGCGGAATCATAATGAAAAACTTGGAGTTCATTCGCAAATAGTGGAAAGCATGCCCAAGACTTTATCCAGCCATAACTGCTATGACTACTGATTATTGACTATTTAATTATTCCGCATATACCTACAACTGTCGACATGAAGTGTGACCTCGTCTTACTCGTGGAGTTCGTAGATCAGAGTAGTTATAAGTTGAACTGAGGTTTGTCTGCTAGACTACCATACCAATGGGTTTTTTAGGGAAAGCTAATTTATCAGAATAAAAATTAATCCAACTTTTGAATGTGTAGCTAAGATGAAGAGAGATGATATTGAAACTTAATCCTAGCCACAAAGTGGGATAAATCTTAATCCAATAATCCGACTACCCCGAAGACACCCAATATCAGAGAACCACTGTCTAATTAATTTTCATTACAACAACATCCTCTATTAAGTATTAATTACTATAGGAAAGAAGAAATAGGACATTAATCATTTCTTGCAATATTTGCAATAAGAAGACATATATGTATTGTGCTTCAATCGCTACACTTCAAGTGATTGCATAATCGGAAGTTGATCACATCACTACACTTGTTTCAATTACTAACAATCTAGAACAAAAGTTAAGCCAAAGATCGAGATGAGAATACATAAGATATTATACTTACATTGTCTCCGACCCTCCTTTACTAAATAAAAGGGAACTAGACTAATATCGAGTCAAAAGATCTGTTATGCACTTTGTAACAATCTATGTGCAAAAGACTTGAACAATAAGGGGGCACAAGTTGTTACAAGAAAGGGAATCATGTACATCTTCATTTAATTCGTCATTACCAGGACATAACATCATTTGAGATATAGAGATATACTACAGATAAATCGATAACGATATGTAAATCACGGAACTTCCATCAGAAATTCAAGCACATAGCAAGACGACACATTCACTTGGTTAAACTAATAGATCGCCACAATAAATCCACATACACACTCTTACATGATTTCGACGAGGTTACCATTCGAAGAGGTTTAGTTTCCTATGGTCTTGGTTAGCTGAAGGCGGTGACGACCAAAAACAACTCAAACTAGACTCATTTACTAGATTTTCAATTGCATAAGCAAATGACCAATTGATTTGTGTGCGGAGACTCTATTATTCGTTGTATCACTTATCTTCCTACCAATCGAGACTATTATAGGCTTTGAATGCAGGAATATTGATCGGCGCATAAGAATTAATGAACTCCGTAGGGAAAATGGGCAGTTTGGGGGTGTGGTCTTAGGGAATTTGACATTTTCCCATACTCTTCCTTTCAAGTAATCTCGACAATTTAGTGTTTTCCTTAATCCCTATGTTATCAATTGTTCTTGCTTGATTATACACCAGTTGGTATCAGAGCCCAAACACTTTCCACAACCATAAGTGGCGGAATAGAAACAAGGAAGAAGAGCAAGAATCAGGAGGTACTACTTACCCGTTCCAGTTGCAGATACGAATGCGAGCCCCGTCAGAGCCAGAGCCAGAACCATCCCCGAGCTGTCACCAGTAATTCGCTCGTTGCTGCGTTCTGCCTTGCTCTTGCCTTTGCCTCTCTACAGAAGAGGGGGAAGAGTCGCGGTGATGATGTTTCAGAAAGAATAAGATACCTTCTTGGGCCATCATCAGCTATAAACTTATCTTTGAAGCCCATAGAAGTATAGGGGAAAAACCCAACCCACATTTGTTCTTTACTAAAACCCATTTGACTTTCTCAAAAAAAAAAAAAAAAAAAAAAAAACACATCTGACTTGCACACAGAGAAGACCCAATTCGATCCCTTTCATCTGTACCAGCCCACGAAGGGGCGGTTTTATTGTTCTGGTTAACAAAAGGCCTATGCTGTTTGGATTAGGAAGTTATGGTTGGGAAATATCTGGTGACCGGTGCTTTTATTAAATTTTTCTTTTTATGCTTTTGACTGTAACCGATCACCGGATTATTACTGGTGTCCGGCTTCTTTTTTTTTTAGAAATGGATGTTATATAAAAGCCACTTAGTGGAAGAACAGTTTCAATTACATCGGCGTGAAGAAAGCCAACTAACCAATCTGGAGGAAAATCAATTATACCACACTACATCATCTTTATCTTATTCCTGTCACTAGCACCCTGGTGGGCTACTTTATTTCCTTCGCGTTTGGTGAAATCGGATTTCCAACTCTGAAAGTTGCTCATCATAAACAAGGTGTCGTCTACAAGATCTTCTACCTTTGTAAGGTCCAAATGAGAGTTTTGGTGTATGCGCCTGTGGAAATCCATCACCAACTGTTTGGCATCTCCCTCCATAATAACGTTTGTTATCCCCAGACGCAAACCTAGATCAACTCCTTCAAAGAAAGCTCTTGCCTTTGCTTCTTTTAGCGAATTGATGTGACCCGTATTCTTGGAACTAGCTGCCACAAAACCACTATTCTCGTCCCGAATGATGATCCCTGCCAAATATAAATCACTGTTGCAATCCCACTCACCATCTACATTTATTTTAACATACCCAGGAGCTGGCTTCGACCATCTAATCGTTGGGGAATCAATTTCAACACTTATGTTCCTGGTCGTCGAGTGTGCAGTAGTGAACTCATTTACCCGAGCTAATATTTATTTGGCCAGTGGACTTTGAGTTGCACCGGAGAAAACTTTTTTGTTCCTGGTGATCCAAAGGCTATAGATAGATGTAAAAACAATTTGTAGCTCCATTTCTGGCCGGCTATTCATCTGGAACTCGATCCAACACGCAAAGTTTTTCAAGTCTTTTTTAAGAAAGGAGATGTCAAAGAGTGAAACTCAAACCTTCCTAGCAACTGGATAACGAAGGAAAATGTGGGTAATATTCTCGTTCGGAGAGTTGCAATGACGACATTTGTTGTCAACTTTTATACCTCGTCTCCGCAGAGAAGTACACGTCGGAAGAGCGTTCATGGAAGCTCTCCAAACAATATGGGTCACCTTTTTGAGAACCTTCATAGCCCACATTTTTTGCAAAACATGCCTGATCCAACTTGACCCCCACTGGAATTTGTTGGTGTTGTGAACAGATTCATAGCTACCTCATAGCATGTTCAAACAGAGTACCTCCCGTCCTTGCTCCTTTTCCGTATTAGCTTGTTTGCTTTCGGGACAAGAGGGATTCTCAGCTTCTCAATTGAGGCGACATCGACATCCCAGAAAACAATTTTTAATTTCTCCACATTCCAGGTTCTAAGTTGTGGATTAATTAAATCAAAGACTTTGATATTCGAATTCTCATGAAGAACTGTAATAATCTTACCCGAATCCGAAGATGGTATCCACTTCTCCTTCAAATCAATAATTTTGTCGTCCTCAATCTTTCACCTTAAACCCTCTTCTAAAATAGCACGACCCGTGAGTATACTTTGCCAAGCGAATGAAGGACCACATCCCAGCTTTGCATGCATAAAGTCTCCGTTCGGAAAATATTTAGCTTTCAGCACACGGGCACATAAAGAAGAGTTGTCATGAATAAGCCGCCATCCTTATTTTGCTAACGCCTGATTAAAACTTCTCAGATCCTTGAAGTGTAGCCCTCAAGATGTGTTGATTTTTGCAATTTATCCCACCCCGTCCAGTATATACCTTTGTCTTTTGAAGAAGAGCTCCACCAAAACTTCCTGATTAGCTTTTCCATCCGGAAGCTTGAAAACGGGCATGGATTAACCGGCCGTCACCCTGGTATATTTTATCTTTTGGATAAAATACATTTTTCACCCTCACACTATCGACTAAATACATTTGCCCCCTGATTTATTGATAAATACTATTTGCACAACTGTCAGTGGGTGGAGGGTAGACAGATACCACCCTTCTTTTACAATATGTTAGTGGAGGGGTGCAAAATGATTTTTTTTACCATTTTACCCTTACAAATAGTGGACAAATAACACCCCTTTGTTTATTATTGAATTCATCATGTTCTTGATGTTCTTGGTGTTCTTGAGCACCACCTCCACTACCACCAAATCCCCACCACCACCAACACTAACACCTACAATAAGAACAGCAATTGACATCCTTCAAATAGTAGCTATAAATAAATAAAGTAACTGAAGAAAAAAAAAAGGTGAAAATGAAGATTGAAGGAGAAGAACAAGAAGAAGACCACATCCGATTGTAAAATTCTCTTCATCCTTCTCTTTCTCTTCCTCTCCTCCACCGATAGCTTTCTCCATCTTCAATCGACCAAACTGATCATTTCTTATCAAAATTTGCAAAAAAAGCAAGACCCTTCGACTGTGAAATTTATATCAAGAGAGGAAGGGTGGTTTCTCCTTGCTCAATTCTTGGTTGGTGAACTTCAAGTTCCAGTGTAATACTGATAACTCCGTTTTCGGAGTTATTTTATGCCTTTTATTTCTACGTTTTGCGTGCTCAACATGGAGAATTCGTCGTCTTTTGAGTAAATTGAGCTAAAATGTGATATTGTGAGTTCATGTGCTTTACTTGCTAAATACGGGCGTTTCTTTAGTTATTTGATCTTTTATTGTGATATGATC
Source organism: Linanthus parryae (assembly GCA_023055425.1). NCBI lineage: Eukaryota > Viridiplantae > Streptophyta > Magnoliopsida > Ericales > Polemoniaceae > Linanthus > Linanthus parryae. The sequence continues at coordinate 78,825,085 of JALGPY010000005.1, forward strand.
GCGGGTTGTGTTTTCGTGTTGTGATTCGCAGGAAAACAGGGCTTGGAGGATCATGCGGGAGATGGAAATGAACTTCGGAAGCAAGGAACTAAAAGGAAAGGTCAAAGGAAGCAAGAAGGAAGTCAAAGGAAGAAAGGAAAAATTCAAAGAAAGATGCTGGAAAAGGGGGTCTTCGTACGAAGACAATTGTCTTCGTACGAAGACAAAAGACAAAAGACTTAGCCCATTTTCGGGTTCTGAAGAAGTCTTCTTAAACAAGCATGAAGTATCTGTATAGGAAGACCTTCGAACGAAGAGCATTTGTATTTGTCTTCGTACGAAGACATCGCTGGAAGACAGTCGTACGAAGACAAAATACTTGGCCATTTTCGGGTTCTGAAGAAGTCTTCTTAAACAAGCATGCAGTATCTGTATAGGAAGACCTTCGTACGAAGAGCACTTGTATGTCTTCGTACGAAGACATCGCTGGAAGACAGGATTTTGTGAGGGGCTTTTTCGTAGTTTATCCAAACTTTGTAATCGTATTATGGAAACGTATTTAAGTATTCTAGGTCGACTTTTTCAGTAGTTCCTCACGTTAGAAACACTTTTGGGAGATCAAGAAGCTATTGGGAGAGCTTAGGAGCTTTGGATCATCCGTTTGGATTCTCAACTCTTCTCTTTTCTTGATTTTTATTTTTAAACTCATGAAACTCGTTGTTTTGAGTATGAATTGTAGTAGCTAAACTAAATATCATGTTTTGAGATTGTGATTCATGTTTTAACTTAAATCTTGCGTGTTCTTTCATTATTATGGATTGTTTACGATTGTGATCACATTATTTTTGCGAGTAGCTAACGTAAAGGTAAACTTAATTAACTTCCACGTGGTAACTCCGTGATAGTTAGTCGGTAAATTGAATAACCCACCTATTCGAATCAATGTTTGGTAACTCGATATTGTTAACTAGGATCGTTAGAGTAGAATTTATGGTTTTAATGCATACTTAAAGCTAAAATAGACTTGGTAACTCGATGTGCTTTGGTTTTAAGTATAGTGAACTTGCTTGGTAACTCGGTAAGTTTAATATTGCTCGGTTAAAAGTGAAAGACACGCGGTTTTTTTACGAATCAAAACATAATTTTAGACCAACCTAGCGAACCTAGAGAATTCCCGGAATTTTTCCTCATATTACGAAAACCCTAAAATTCATTCTTTATTAATCGTGACCTACTTCACTCGGTTAATTGAGACTATTGCGTTTTTATTTTAGTAGAATTAGAACAAACCACAACTTGCGACGTACTCACATAAGGTTTAGAAGAATAATTAGTTTAAACAAAGTCCCTTGGGTTCGATAGCCCGGATTTCCGGTTTATTACTACACACGACAACCATACACTTGTGGTCAGAGCGTGTCAAGTTTTTGGCGCCGTTGCCGGGGACTTCGGCTAAATTAGTTATAATTTCTATCCTTAGGGATTTTAATTTATTGTTTATATCCGTTACTCACCTACGTTTTGCGTGTTTTGTGATTTCAGGTTGATTTACACGGTGCATGACCCGTTCGAGAGACGAGCCTTTGTATCCAACGTTTGAAAACCCGGAATCCTTATTGAAATCACAGCGTAGAGACAAGAGGAATTCAAGCTCAGTCACCATGGATGAAGAAACTAGAGCTGAGTTTGAGAGAATCCGCAAAAGTGTGCAAGATGCGGAAGCAGCTAGAGCAGCTGCTGTAGAGGAGGCTGCAAACAGAGTCGCAGAAACTGAGCAACTTAGGGCTCAAATGGCTGAGATGCAGGCGATGATTGATCGCATGAACCCTCCAAATCCACAACAACTTCCTGGTGCGGAGGTAGTTCGCAGAAACAACGGTGGCAATGGGAATAATGGGGGCAATAATCGGAATAATAACGGTCGGAATGCGGTAGAGCAAGTCAACAATGCTGAGGAGGATGAGCGTCCTTTGGTGGACTACTTCAGGACTACACCGGAGTGATATCAACCCACTATTTTCAGACCTCAGATTAATGCCGCACATTTCGAGATTCGCCAACCGTTGATCAACATGGTTAGGGATGAATGCTTATTCACTGGAGCCCCGAGTGAGCACTTGCTCAATTTCGAGCAGATTACTTCTACCATGTATGATCAGAGAGTTCCACTCGAGACGATAAAGCTCATGCTTTTCCCCTTCTCTTTATCAGGAAAGGCAAAGACATGGCTTATGGAGCTTCCAGCAGGCAGCATAGTTACATGGGCAGATTGTAGCAGAGAGTTTCTCAGGAAGTATCTTCCACCATTAAGGTTGCTCAACGGATGGCTGATATAACCAAATTTACACAGCACGAAGATGATTCTCTGGGAGACACGTGGAGAAAGTTCAACCAGCTCCTGCGCAGATTCCCTACGCACGGAGAGCCATGGTATAAACTTCTGTACTACTTTTATAATGCTTTGGACAGGGAGACTGCTAGTGAACTGGACATGATGGCTCAAGGAAATTTTATGGGAAAGGGACTACATAGATGTCGTGATCTGCTAGATAATGTAGCAAAACGTAAATCCACGAGGTCTGAGACTCGTAGAAACACGAAAGCAGATGGGGCATTGGTTAGTAAGATTGAGTCCTGGTGGAACAGAGATTTGAACATCAGATGGCAGTGATGACTTCGGATTTCAGTAATTTGAATCCATCGGCACAAGTGAAGTCAGTGGGAGAGATGGTAGCAGATGCAAATCAGGGATATGGGGATGGTATTGAAGACGTGAACTACATGGGTCAACCAAGACAGCAGCAGTGGCCAAACACCCATCATCCCAACAACCGCAATCACCCCAACTTCAGCTATGCCAATCCGAATAGTGGACTATATGCGCCAGGTCAAAGGCCAAATGTTCCTTACCAAGCTCAGAGACAGGCTCCACAGCAACAGGCTCCACCTCCACCCTCAGAAGAACAGGATACAAACGCATTGTTGAGGAAACTATTAGCTAGCAATGATAAGATTGAGATCAAGATTGTAGCGATGGAAGCCTCGATAAAGAGCCATGAGACACAGATTGGCCAAATAGCTAATCAGAATACTCGACTTCCACCAGGTATACTACCTTCTAACACAATCACTCCACCTGAGCAATTGAAGGCTATCACTACTCGCAGTAGGACCACCACTAAGGATCCTCCATATCCTACACACGCGCGAGCCGAGACAACTAAAGCTACAGAAAAAGCACTAGATGAAGAAATTCCCGTGCCTACCATGGTTCCCCAATCAAAGGACACGAGTAGGAAGTCGGAGGAAAAGCCTAAGCTAAAGGAAGAATATAGTGTTCGTGTTCCCTACCCGCAGAGATTGAAGAGCCAGGAGGATGCCAAGCACTTCAAGAAATTTGTTGATATCTTCAAGAAGCTACACATCAATATCCCCTTTGCTGAAGCAATTTCACAAATGCCTAAATACGCAAAATTTCTCAAGGACCTACTCTCTAATAGGAGGCGCATGGATGATTTTGAGACTGTGACTCCGAATGAGGAGTGTAGCGCCGTTGTTCAAAAAGTTTTACCCAAAAAGATGAAAGATCCGGGTGGTTTCATTATTCCTGTGACATTGGGAGATGCGTTCCATGGTAGAGCATTATGTGATCTTGGCGCAAGCATAAATTTGATGCCTACATCAGTATTTAAGCAACTTGGTGTAGGAGATCCAAAACCTACTCGCATGTGTTTACAGATGGCTGACCGTACTATAAAACGACCACGGGGTGTTTTGGAGGATGTGCTTGTGAGAGTCGAAGGACTCATGTTTCCCGCATATTTTGTGATCCTAGATATGGATGGTGACGATGATGTCCCACTCATATTGGCACGGCCATTCCTTGCTACGGGAAAGACGATTATTGGTGTTGCCAATGGACAATTGACTATGCGTATTAACGATGAGAAGGTGGCATTCAATGTCTTTGAAGCTATGAAATTTCCTGCATACACAGTGAGTGAGCAGTGTTTTGGTGTGGAGGCATACACACCGGATGAGGAGGACGATATCTTATTGGAGCAGCTGTATGAGGAACTTGCTGTACTTGATTCGAGTGAAAAAGAACAAGCTATGGAAGCCAGTTGGCGTACACCCCTACCCCTCTTTAATGAGGGAAGCAGGAAGATTCTTACTCCTTCTCTTATTACTGCTCCTGATTTAGAATTGAAACATTTACCTGCTCATTTAAAATATTTATACTTGGGATCTGATGAAACTTTACCTTTTATTGTTTCTGCGTGTTTGGACAGGGAACAGGTGGAGCAGCTTCTCAGGGTATTGCAGGAGAGGAAAGCATCTATGGGATGGACCATAGCGGATATCAACGGGATCAACCCCACACTTTGCCAGCACAAGATCCGGCTCATGGAAGACAAGAAGCCGGTAGTTCAGTTTCAGCGCCGCCTCAACCCTCACATGCAGGAGGTGGTGAAGAAAGAGGTGCTTAAATGGTTGGAAGCAGGTATCATCTATCCGATTTTCGACAGCACGTGGACTAGCCCGGTGCAGTGTGTCCCTAAGAAGGGAGGCATAACTGTGGTGGAAGGGGAAAAAGGTGATCAAATTGCCACTCGTACCGTTACTAGGTGGAGAGTTTGCATGGATTACCGCAAACTCAATGATGCCACTTTGAAGGATCATTTTCCCCTCCCATTTGTGGACCAGATGCTTGATAGGCTGGCACGTCACTCGCATTACTGTTTTTTGGATGGATACTCTGGGTATAATCAGATAGCGATTGAGCCAGCTGACCATGAGAAGACGACATTTACTTGTCCTTATGGGACTTTTGCATTCAGACGCATGCCCTTTGGGCTATGCAATGCACCTGCTACGTTTCAGAGGTGTATGATGTCTATCTTCTCGGACATGATGGAGCAAAATTTCGAAGTCTTCATGGATGATTTTTCACTTTATGGTGATGGGTTCGAAGACTGTCTCCAGCAGCTAGCTCGGGTACTGGACAGATGTATTGACACCAACCTAGTGCTTAACTGGGAGAAGTGCCATTTCATGGTGACAAAGGGGATAGTGTTGGGGCACAAGATTTCCAGCAAAGGCTTAGAGGTAGATCGGGCGAAAATTGAGGTGATTGAGAAGCTTCCTTATCCTACATCTGTCAAAGGGGTACGGAGTTTCTTTGGACATGCAGGTTTCTACCGGCGTTTCATTAAAGAATTTTCAAAGATCACAAAGCCTTTATCTGGTTTGCTTGAGAAAGATGTCGTTTTTGACTTCAATGAAGAGTGCAAGACAGCTTTTGATTTGCTCAAGAAAAATTTGATCAGTTCTCCCATTATAGCCACCCCAGACTGGACCTTGCCGTTCGAGCTTATGTGTGATGCCAGCGATTATGCGGTGGGAGCAGTACTGGGACAGCGGAAAGACAAGGTAGCTCATGTCATTTATTATGCCAGTCGTACTCTTAATACTGCACAGGTTAATTATGCCACCACGGAGAAGGAGATGTTGGCTATTATCTTCGCATTGGACAAGTTTCGTCCATACCTTGTGGGTTCTCAGGTGACCATTTTCACGGACCATGCAGCCCTCAAATATCTTCTTACTAAAAAGGATGCGAAGCCTAGATTGATCCGATGGGTTTTGCTAATGCAAGAGTTTGACATAGTGATCAACGACAAGAAGGGAGTAGAAAACGTTGTTGCAGACCATTTGTCACGACTGGAGAATGAAAAACAAGAGGATGTACCAATTAGAGAAGATTTTCCAGATGAACAACTTATGGTAGTGGTAGCAGCTGTGCCTTGGTTTGCGGATTTAGAAAATTTCAAGGCACTCAATATCGTCCCAAAAGACATGACCTTCCATCAGAAAAAGAATTTTTTTGCAGATGCACGACGCTATTTCTGGGATGACCCCTATTTGTTCAAGTTGGGAGCTGACAATGTGTTGAGAAGATGCGTAGCTGAGCCAGACACTTTGGACATTCTTAGACATTGCCATGAACTGAATTGCGGAGGGCATTTTGGCAAAACGCGCACTGTGGCCAAGGTATTGCAGAGTGGATTTTATTGGCCTTCTTTACATAAAGATGCTCATTTGTTTGTACAGCAGTGTGACCGATGTCAGAGAACCGGCAATATCTCCAACCGAAACGAGATGCCTCAAAATTTCGTGTTGGAAGTAGAGCCCTTTGATGTTTGGGGCATTGATTTCATGGGACCATTCCCGTCTTCACTTGAAAATCTGTATATACTGTTAGCTGTGGATTATTTGACCAAGTGGGTAGAGGCAATGGCTTGCCCCAAGAATGATGGAGCTACTGTAGAGAGATTCGTGCGTAAGAACATATTTACACGGTTTGGGACTCCCAGAGCCATTATCAGTGATGAAGGATCGCATTTCGTGAACAAAGTCTTTGCCAATGTCTTGAGAAAATATGGGGTAAAGACGCATAAGATATCACTGATGTAATACCCCGTATTTTTTTTTTGCTAAGGGTTATTTTGTAATTTCAGTAAAACAAATACTTGAGTTTAAAAAAAATGATAATAGTACTATTTCAAATTTACCATTGACGTGTTTTCTTTAATTTTATAAAATTTGCATTTTGACATTTAAGGACAAAATAGTCTATTTGGAGTTATTTTGTAATTGTATTTTAGTGTAAAATTTATCTTTTAGGTGCTAGATAGTAATTGGAAATTTTATATTTACTTTTCCTCTTGCATTAGCAATCTTGTAGTTACCCTTAATTTTTAGTATTTATGTATCAACCCTCAAGTTTTGATTACTTGAATTTCCACCACAACTAGTTTGTTGGGAGAGTTGTAATTTCTCAAAAGCCCCTCTCCACCACTACCAAAGTCAATTCCATTAAATTATTACTCATACAAGTCATGATATGACTATATGATGCATACCATCACACCCTACCTCACTTGATTCTCTCCATCACTCTCCAATACATCTATCTCTCTATTTGGGGCTGAAACAACCCAATCAATTCAGCTCCATCATCATCTTCTTCACCTCCTTCATTCATCTTCCTCTTTTTCTTCATATCCTCCATGGAAGCCTCTTAAGCACTTCAAGGCCCAACCTCTCCAAGGCCTCCAAACCCTTCTAATCCTTCTTGGGGCTGGTATTGTAAGTAGTATTTACTCTATATCTCTTTTATATCTTGTGCATGTTTAGTTTAACATCATGTCTTGTTGGTGATTTCTTGGATTGTGATGCATGTGTGTCTAGAACATGAATTGGAGACTTTAAACTTGTTTTCTTTCAAATTCTTCACATGATTCCCCAAAATTATTGTTTGATCTCTTTTTGTATGTCTAATTGGTTCTATTTGAGTATAAAAATATGTTTCTCAAGTTGCATGTATCATAGGATTGATTTGATCATGTTTTGGGTGTTCTTGGCAAAATTGCATGTGTTACAATCTGACCAGTTTGTCAAAAACGTAGTATAACTTCAATTTTTGTCTCTGTAAAATTTCCAAATCTTACATTTTATAAAACTAGACTCAGAGGGGGTCATTTTGAGAACAAAATCAACTCCATAGCTATTTTGGTTAGGGAGATATGCTCATTTTAAGTTGCATGTTTTCTGAAAATCTGTTTCTGGACCAATCTTTGTATTTTTATTAAAACCCTTATTTCCATTAACTTATAGCACCCAATCTTTCTTGTGGTGAAACTAGACACATAGGGGATTCATTCTGGAGAATATGAGATTTATTGCTATTCTGCAAATTGTAGTAATCCCCTTGTCAAGTTGAAACTTTTTGCCAAACTCTTCTCTGCATAGCAGTTTTTGTTATTTTTGTAAATTGAGTTTTATAATAGCTATGCATGATTTTCTTGGTGTTTCTGAAATTAGACACAAGTAGGTTCATCATACATTAATTTCACAATTTTCGGAGATGCTTTGATATGGTATATGTGGCTCTAAAGTCAGGGTCCAGAATTGTAGTTTCAAATGTTTTAGAAAATTTGAATTTTTGAACTTCCAAATGTTTTGTTGGACTTATTTTGATATGTGAGCATCATTATATGCGAATTAGTGACTTTTAGAATGATATTCATGTTGAGCTTGTATTCGGCACGTGAGTATACCGCTTGAAACCGGTTTATTAGGATAATTTGGTATGGACTTAGTACCCGACCTAGACAAATATCCATGCATTAGTTTATTTGGAAGTAGCATCATTGTGACTAGAGACTTGTCAATTGTAGGCGACTGATTCGTATACATAGGCTACTTCAACTATCCGTGAAGATTGTGAATCGCTATCTCGGTGTAAGGTGAGATTACATGCTTAGCCTCGTGTGCTTTGCTTCCTTCGTGTCAAAACATGATTTTATGTCTTGTCTCAAACTGTACTTGTGAGTTTACGTGCTTAGCCTTGTGTTCCTAGCTTCTTTCGTGTCGAAAGTTGATTTTATAAATTGTCTCAAAATGTGTTTGTGATTCACATATTTTACTTGAGTTTTTTTACGTTTTGGAATGGTGTTTTGAAACTATCACAGGATAAATAATAAATAATTAATAACGTGAAGTGGAAGAATTCGCATGTACCGGAACCAGTTATGTTACTTATCACGGGTTTTGATCCTTTGGGTTTTAAACCCTAAAATGCGGGACTCCGTGTGCCCCCGACTCCTTTAGCCGTAGGCTGGAGTACTGCTTTCTAGATACCACTCTTTTGATTGACGCTCTTAGGAAGGTGTTGCAACACTTAAGGTCTAGAATGTCTGATGTGGTCATGATGGCTAGCGGGACGCGGGATGCGATCCACAACGCTTGGTAGAGAGGTTTGGGTTCTTACACCCCCTATACACCACTACCATCTGTTACTTTGTGTCTGGTCTACCCGGGTTACAGCGCGACACAATGAAATTATTTGCCCCAATGTTGGAAAAGTAAAACGAGTTGAAATTTAAATAAGTTGATTTAATCTTGCGCCTTTCATAATTGGTTATCACCACTGCAAACTCTTATATTGTTTTACTTATACTCTGTTACTCTTACTTTATATAACTCGTGATTCAATATCATATCTCGTATTTCCTGTTTTTACATGCTAAGGTGTATCTCACTCAGTATTTTTTCTGACTTTGAAAACTGCGGTTCTTGTTGTTTTCCTTCCCACCGCAGGTCTAGGAGCTGGAGAATTTAGGAATAGAAGGGGAGCAACTTAGACTATGAACGCCACCAGTACTTCATATAGTAATGTTAGTTAATTAGTGTGTAATAGTAATCATCTAGTGTGTAAGACTTGAAGTTTAATATAGTTGTTTAATGTTATAAATATGTGTTGTGGATTATATTGGTTTTGATCTCCGCCAATTCTATTAAGCATCGCCCTCCCGGTCTCGTCCCGAGCCGGACATAGGGGGTTGTTGCAGGTGGTATCAGAGCAGTTCTTTCCACTATGGGATTAAACATGTAGGGTAACCTAAAATGAACATAGGGCAAGATAAAATACATAAAGCCGGGTATTTCGGGAGTTGTCGTTTACTTCCTCTTGCACGATGGATTGCTTTGTGTTATTTGATATAATCATGTTTCGTGTTGGTGTCCCAGCACTATTTCAGACGTATGGTTGTCCTTTGTAAATGTGAATCTCTTTTTTTGTGTGTCTCGACGAGACATCCTATGTGGTTGGTTGGTATTTTATACTAATTTGTACGTGTGTGACGATTAGGACCATATAGGAAACCCATTGAGACTTTAGCGACCCGTCCGAGCTTCGAGGACGAAGCTCATTCTAAGGGGGGAAGAATGTAATACCCCGTATTTTTTTTGCTAAGGGTTATTTTGTAATTTCAGTAAAACAAATACTTGAGTTTAAAAAAAATGATAATAGTACTATTTCAAATTTACTATTGACGTGTTTTCTTTAATTTTATAAAAGTGCATTTTGACATTTAAGGACAAAATAGTCTATTTGGAGTTATTTTGTAATTGTATTTTAGTGTAAAATTTATCTTTTAGGTGCTAGATAGTAATTGGAAATTTTATATTTTCTTTTCCTCTTGCATTAGCAATCTTGTAGTTACCCTTAATTTTTAGTATTTATGTATCAACCCTCAAGTTTTGATTACTTGAATTTCCACAACAACTAGTTTGTTGGGAGAGTTGTAATTGCTCAAAAGCCCCTCTCCACCACTACCAAAGTCAATTCCATTAAATTATTACTCATACAAGTCATGATATGACTATATGATGCATACCATCACACCCTACCTCACTTGATTCTCTCCATCACTCTCCAATACATCTATCTCTCTATTTGGGGCTGAAACAACCCAATCAATTCAGCTCCATCATCATCTTCTTCACCTCCTTCATTCATCTTCCTCTTTTTCTTCATATCCTCCATGGAAGCCTCTTAAGCACTTCAAGGCCCAACCTCTCCAAGGCCTCCAAACCCTTCTAATCCTTCTTGGGGCTGGTATTGTAAGTAGTATTTACTCTATATCTCTTTTATATCTTTTGCATGTTTAGTTTAACATCATGTCTTGTTGGTGATTTCTTGGATTGTGATGCATGTGTGTCTAGAACATGAATTGGAGACTTTAAACTTGTTTTCTTTCAAATTCTTCACATGATTCCCCAAAATTAATGTTTGATCTCTTTTTGTATGTCTAATTGGTTCTATTTGAGTATAAAAATATGTTTCTCAAGTTGCATGTATCATAGGATTGATTTGATCATGTTTTGGGTGTTCTTGGCAAAATTGCATGTGTTACAATCTGACCAGTTTGTCAAAAACGTAGTATAACTTCAATTTTTGTCTCTGTAAAATTTTCAAATCTTACATTTTATAAAACTAGACTCAGAGGGGGTCATTTTGAGAACAAAATCAACTCCATAGCTATTTTGGTTAGGGAGATATGCTCATTTTAAGTTGCATGTTTTCTGAAAATCTGTTTCTGGACCAATCTTTGTATTTTTATTAAAACCCTTATTTCCAGTAACTTATAGCACCCAATCTTTCTTGTGGTGAAACTAGACACATAGGGGATTCGTTCTGGAGAATATGAGCTTTATTGCTATTCTGCAAATTGTAGTAATCCCCTTTTCAAGTTGAAACTTTTTGCCAAACTCTTCTCTGCATAGCAGTTTTTGTTATTTTTGTAAATTGAGTTTTATAATAGCTATGCATGATTTTCTTGGTGTTTCTGAAATTAGACACAAGTAGGTTCATCATACATTAATTTCACAATTTTCGGAGATGCTTTGATATGGTATATGTGGCTCTAAAGTCAGGGTCCTGAATTGTAGTTTCAAATGTTTTAGAAAATTTGAATTTTTGAACTTCCAAATGTTTTGTTGGACTTATTTTGATATGTGAGCATCATTATATGCGAATTAGTGACTTTTAGAATGATATTCATGTTGAGCTTGTATTCGGCACGTGAGTATACCTCTTGAAACTGGTTTATTAGGATAATTTGGTATGGACTTAGTACCCGACCTATACAAATATCCATGCATTAGTTTATTTGGAAGTAGCTCACACACCCAATCGCCCTCCTCACTCTTCACCAAATTCAACAAGCAACCAAGGGTTTTGCTCGCGATTCAGAGGAGAACAAGGATTGGTAAGGGGTTTTGAGTGAGATTGAGATACGAGGGAGAAATCAGAGGAAGAAGAATTAGGGTTCTTGAAGATAAATTGAGAAATTGGACGAGTTGGAGCTTGATTCAGCTTGCGGTCAAGAAGACAAAGTTAACGGGGACATCACAAGGAGTACGGAGTATCAATCAATTCAATTTTTTGACAGAATTTCTCGGCGACCTCCAAAACAGCCCGTCTTGTCGGAATTCTGAAATTTTTGTGCCCGTAAGAATTGCTCCGGGCACGTAGGTACACTCTAAAACTAGAAATTTCAATACTTGAGTCTTAGGCACAAATTGAGTAAAAGCCCATTTTAATTTTTGTTGCGCTTAGTAGCGTGCTTGGGGGCGATTGCTTAGAGTCCTAGGATTACGTGCTTACTTGCTTACGTGCTTAATTTTTGTACACACTTCTTTTCACGTGCACAAAGTTGAATTTCTCGTTTATACTTGAACTTGAATTTTAAATGGCGGGTGGAAAGAAACGGAAGACGGGAGAGGGTACTTCACAAGAAGCATCCGGGTCGGGCGAGCCTCAACTAGAAATACCGCCCATAACCCAATATGCTATTTTGAATGCCCCTCCCCCGACTAAACCGGGCATTGTAGGCCGACGAACGGCAAAAGGTAATTTGAAAGAGCGGAGTATTGGGCCTGCGTGTTATGATAGTTTTCGTTTTGTCACCTACGAGGCCCATCTTGACTCTCGAAAGGATACATACTTGACTAAGAATGGGCAGCCCGAGAAGGAATTTCCATTGCACGAGGACATGTCTCAAGCAATAAAGGAAATTTTTGAGCGCGAGAAGCTTACCAACTGGTTTAAGCTTGTAGGGTCGTCTAGTTCTCATATCGCGCGAGAGTTTTGCCTCAACTTGAGGTATGCAAAAGATGGTGAGAGCCGAGACCCCCGTCTTGTATACTGTCGGAACCAGTGGATAGTCTTCACGCCAGAGACTATCGCCTTGGCCATGGGTTTCCCCCATTTGAGAGAGGGTTGTGGGTACGAGACTACTCTTCGTAGTGAGGGTCTTTGGTCTCGTCTAAATGCATTTTGTTTTGCGAAGGGGTAGATCCATGGGACAGGAAAGGGGAGGTGACTCAGTGGAAGGCCGACACGAAGTACTATAGGCCTGAGGCGAGGTGGTGTTATGAATTACTCGAGAATTGGGTTCTGGGAATCACACAGAACCCTCAGTACACTTTCCGCTTATCTGTCTTGGCTCTCTGTCTTTATACCGGGGTTAGGGTCGATATCCCTAGGTTGATTTGGGAAATTTGTTTAGAGAGGGTGTCGAGGACTAACAAGTTGGGTCCCGGTCATACTTGCTTGCTGACTCACCTAGCCAAAACCTCCGAAGTAGTCATTGGGAGAGACATGGACTTGAAACCGTTCTGTAGTAACCCTCATATTTATGTTGCACATTTAGTTTTTAAGTGATTTTATTATTTTCTAAATACGTGTGATAATGTTAAAATGTTATTATATATGCGAGATTTTAAAGAAAATGTTTTAAGTATGTTATTTGTACAACCATTTTAATTAGTATTAAATTTCTAGTTTGTCCCAAACTTTATGTAAATTTGCAAGTGTGTTCTAAACTTTAAGTTTTTATGCATCAACATCTCCATTATTGGATTTTACAAAATTATCCCAACTAGTATTCCAAGTAATATTTACATCTCAAATCTTTCTCCACTCATCTAGCCAATTACAATATAATATTAAGCTCTCATTACATGTATGGCTCTTTATGTGTTCCATCAAGTCACTCTCAATGTGTCTCAAGCTCTCTCTCATTCTCTTCCACACTCAAACTCATCCTCAAGAACACAAATCCCAGCTTTTGGTGTTGACCCTCACAAAACACCCTCAAAACCCCATTTTCTAGCTCTCAATTCATGAAAAACTCAAGGTCAATGTTATACTATGCATTGGGGGAGTCTTTTCCTTCATTTTCCTCAAGAATCTAAGCTCCTCCAACCTCCAAGAACTCAAGATTAATCTCTAATTTCTCTCAAGACATATAAGTAAGCACTATTCTCTTCTTTATGTGTTAAATTGGTAGATAATGCATGTTCTTGTCATGAAATTGCTTGATCTTGAGTTGCATGTGTTATTTGATCTTTGATTTGTAACTTTTAAACTTGATCTTCCTCATCTCCAAGCATGCTTCATCATTTTCATGGCTAGATCATCAAATTGGTACTTGAATGTTGCATATTTCATAAAACCCACATTTGAACATACATGCATGTCATCAAAATCAAGTTTGTTGTTAGAATCATGTAAGAAGATGATGTGGGTAGTGATATGTGTATTATTTAGACCTTGTTTTAGTTAAATTTCAGATTTGGATGGAATGGTCCTTGCATGCAACAAGTTTTTGAAGTATAGAAAATCATAAAGTTCATGTTTGAGTCTATTTTCACAAAATTGGGAAAAATACCTAAACTTTTCAGAAAAAATATGAAAAATTTACAGTTTGTGTATTTGTATGTGATATTTGAACAGTAAAAATTTCAGAGCCATTGGACTTGTATTTAATTTTTAATCGGCCAAAAACTTGGGCTGTTTTTACAATCTGTCCAACCCAGACCAGAGAAGTTTTTCATTGATTTCATGTACTTATTCTAATCTAATGGTTACCAATTTTGTATATGTTGTTTCCATGGGTGTTATTTAGTTCCAGTTAAAATTTCATAATGTTTGGAATTATTATGAATATTTATGAATTTATTCCCAATACCGCTTTTCAGCCTCTGTTTTACATCTAAACAACTCTGAAAGTTATTGTTTAAAAATACTTAGAAGTTTTCATAATTTTTTATATTTTTATATGTTATGTGTAAACTATTTATCTATGTTATGTCAAAATTTGAGGTCCCCAATAATTATTTTGAGTCACCTATGAATTTTGTACTAGCGATGGTTATATTTATCTTATAAGCATGATTTAGAAGTTTATCAAGTTATTAAAGCTAGTTTATGCAAGTTACGTTTTAGTTCATTATATGTCATATTGCTCTTATGTGCTGCATTTTACATTGCATATGCATCTAATAATATGTTTAAGACTATACAAGCATATGGATGTGTGAGAAGTTTGTTTATCTTGCATTTACAAGACTAGTATCATTTTGCTAAGTGATTTAGGCATGTCTATGTTTGGTATGATTTCATGCTAAGTGATTATGTGCTATGTTTGGAATAAATTCATGCTAAGTGATTATATGTATGATTTGTAGCGTTCTTTGCTATTTACGTGACAACGGAGTTGATGATCGTTTGCTTAAAGATGAATGAATTTGGAATAATGAATTTTAAATAAATGAATTAAGCTCGCAAGGAGAGTTACCCTACCTCTCGAAGTTTGTACCGAATCTCAAGTTTCTTACAAGCTTATGTATGTTCATGCCGTTCCTATATTATGTATGTATGTTTTCTTTACTCAAGTAAAATGTTTATGCCCCATGGATGCTAAAAAAGAAAATTATCGTTTCATAAGATAAAATACGCTTTCAGAAAAGGCCACGGTTACCGTAGTGAAACCCCCTGTCGGGTATAGGCAGGCTACGGCCCTTTTGCCGGGGCAATATAAAACGGCACGCGTCGCCTCACGAGCCGTCGCGATGGACATGTCCCTACGTTATGTTAAGTCACGAAGGTTACACGGGCCATAAGATAAGAAAATAAGCAAACATGTTCAAGTATGTTAAGGTCTCCACGTGAGACAAAGCAAGGTTCCTACTTGGAACAATACGATTTCTCATGACTCAAGTTATGCTTTACGTTACGCTATCTTTACGATACACATTATGCTTTATGAATGTCATGCTCTTTCAAGCTTCACAAGTATATGTATGTATGACTATTCCTTATGTTCATTTCGCTCCATGGGAAAGTTAGCCCTTTCATTTTTCAAACCTACGGAGGGGCGTAGATGTAACTCACTGAGCTAGTTGAGCTCACCCTTTTACGTTATCTTTTTTCAGGTTTTAAGGACACGTAAGAAGCAAGACAAGCAATATGTTAAGTTGATATGTGGCAAGGTGCTTGGTGATGTTATGTGCTCCTTTGTTGTAAATATTCTAGATGACTTAGAGCTTATGCAATACATGTTGGTGAATTGTTTTAAGAATGTAATAGTTTATAATTATGTATATAAGACTTTATATGAGCCATTGTATGATACCTAGAACATTTCCCATGATTTACGCTCTGTTTACGTTATGAGTTGAGAGGGCTAAATGTAAATAATTTCCAAGTTCAAACTTTCTTTTCTTGAGCAATGTTTACAATTCAAATTGTTATAAAGACGACCCCAATTTATTTATTATTTACGCCTCCGCAAAGTTATTTTTAGAAACTTTTATCACGACTTTTATAAATTACTCGTTTAGCCTCTCGACGAGTCAAGGCCGCACCGGCATGTCGTGCCCTCCTCCCGTTAACGCAAAGTTTTATTAATCGCTAATTGGGGTCGGCGGGAGGGGGATGGGACATTTTGTGGTATCAGAGCATTAGGTTGTAGATACCTAAGATTAGTGAACCTTAGAAACCCATTATGTGCTTACTTATGTGAAAGTTTATGTGTACGTATGTTATGTGTATGATTATATACTATGTTAGTATGACACTAATAATTAAAAGGCCCAAGATCATAAGTTAGATCCCATGTTTATATGATTCTATGTGACGTATGTGGCTAAGTATCGATTTATGCTTGAGTGAATTATGTTTAAGTAGTCATGTAAGATCATGGTCGAAGTTAACTTGATTCCTTTTAGATACATGAATATTTTTTATGCATGAGATTGTTTTTACTTTCTTTAGTCATGGTTAAGATAAGAAATGAATGTAAGTTTCAAGAGAATGGTTAAGCTAGAGCATGTCTCATATGAACAAGATAAGGAATATGTTTATGCCAAGGGTTCATGGATAAGTATAGTTCATGGTTATAACTTCTCAGATATTTTTCTCAAGTGTAAATAACTATGTTTCATGTCTAAAGTGAAGTGATAAGGTATATATTTGAAATGTTATGTGATGAAATGTTATCTATGATAAGTGTGTTTATGTGATCCATATGCTATCATGACGGCTCTTTCTTTTTTTTTTTTGAGAAGAAGACCAACTTCTATTAATGCAAAGTACCGGGACTAGTAATCCCCATTACATCTTTGTCGAGAAGTTGTTGGACCCAAATCGGGTTACTAGCTAGCCAAATGTGTTTATTTGGTATTGTCATACCAAATTTGGCGAATTCATGAGCTACTTTGTTCGTAGAGCGATGGCTAAAGTGGAACGAAATTAAATCAAAACGAGACGATAAATTGTTGATTTGTCGGAGCACCTCTCCATTTTCTGATCTGTCCATCATCGTTGTCCCAGCCGAGTTGATAGCCTTCACCACTTTCTGTGCATCCAATTCAACTATAACCCTTCGATAGCCAGAATCCAAAGCGAGTGCGATCCCTTCTTTCGCCGCCAGCGTTTCCGCCTCGTAAGCTGTGGAAGCCGAGGGGAAAGGAGATGCCATTGCAGCACAAGACGCCCTTGATTGTCTCTGATCACAGCTCCGCCCGCCGCCATGCCAGTCTGCGGATTGTAAGCTCCATCTGCGTTGACCTTCAATATCCCTCTTTCCGGTGGTCTCCAACACGCTGCCGGAGGGATTCCGGTCGAATCTCCACGCTTTTTCCTTTCCATATTCTCCATTTGGAATTCGATAACTCTGATACATGACTGGTAAAGCTCTTTATCGGAGGTTGCGTCATTTTGAAATACACGGGCGTTTCGGAAACTCCATAGCCTCCATATCACCGTACAAAAGCGAACTCTATCCGCCCCAGCGAGCTTCAAAATCATTGCTGGAATCCAGATGGTAATATCCTCTTCTTCGATACCACTGAACTGGTCGCCAAATTGACGCCATAACGCCTTTGCTGTCATACACTTTATGAATAGGTGGGTTGCCGTTTCATGGTGAGTGCGACAAAGGGGGCAAGAAGCTGAGATGTTACTATTGAACCTGGCAATTTTCGTCCGAGTAGATAGTGAGTCTTGGGAGGCTCGCCACACAGTGTAAATTATTTTTGGTTGTACTTTAGTACTCCAAAGCAGCTTAAGTCAAGACTTTGATCTTTCAGAAGAGGAGGGCCTATCCTGCGCCAACCTTTTTTGCTGCCGAAGGAGATTATAACCTGATGCCACTGAATATTGCCCGACCTCTGAGTAGTGCCAACAAAAGGAATCGTGAAATGGATTCGAAGGAATCGGAATTTTGACAATATCAGTGATGTCTGCCGACAAGCCGACTTCCTTCAGTTTTGCCAAATCCCAAGAGTGATCAGGAAGGATGAATTCCGAAACCTTCATATTTTCGGCTAAAGCTGGTTTTGCAATTGTACGGAATGTCGGCTCTCTTTTCAACCATGGGTCCCGAGAGATGAAAATTCTCTGCCCGTCTCCAAGTCTCCATCTCGTACCACTTTTAATAAGATTTGCCGAGCTCATAATCGACTTCCATGCATAGGAACTGTTCTTCTGCACATGTGAGCCAAGGATGTTAGAATTAGGGCTGTATTTATGTTTAAAAACATTACTAACCAGTGTATCCGTTGTTAATATTCTCCAAAGCTGTTTTGCCAATAGTGCCACATTGAAATCTTCAAGATCTTTAAACCCAATCCCCCCTTTATCTTTAGGGTTCTTGAGTCTATCCCAGGCTATCCAGTGGCCCCCTCTTTGGTCTTGCTGCTTTCCCCAAAAGAACTGACATGAAATACGTTCTAACTTTTGACACAAAGTACGCGGCAATTTAAAGCAGCTCATTGTATACACTGGAATGGACTGAGTGACGGCTTTGATGAGCACTTCGCGGCCTGCATAGGACAAATTCTGTTTCCACCCTTTTAATTTCTTGGACACCCTCTCAGGAAGTGAGCTAAAGCTAGAGATCTTCTTCTTTCCAATTGCAGTAGGAAGTTCTAGATACCGCTCGTGGCTAGCGGATTCCTTAATGCCCAGTCGGGATCTGAAGCTTTCCCTGTCAGCAGTTGAAACATTAGAGGAAAAAACAACTGACGATTTATCAAGATTAACCTTTTGGCCTGATGCTTTTTCATATCTCTGGAGAAGAGCATGAAGAAAGTCAATCTCTGCAATATTAGCTTTAAGAAATATCATACTATCGTCTGCAAAGAACAGGTGAGAGATAGTAGGGCCTCCGTAGGAGGCTGCGACACCTGAAAGATATCCATCCCGAACCGAATATGTGAGTGCTCTAGACAGAGACTCACATACAAAAAGAAACAGATAAGGGGATAAGGGGCACCCTTGGCGCAGTCCTCGTTCAGGCACAATCCTGCCTTTAGCTTCTCCGTGTACTGCCAAAGCAAAGGAAGAAGTAGAAATACATTCATGTACCAAACGGATCCATCTCTGACTGAAACCCATTCTATCTAAAGTAGCTTCCAGGAAACACCACTCCACCCTGTCATATGCCTTAGCCATGTCAAGCTTGACCGCCATATACCCTGTTTTCCCCTTCTTACGAGTCCTCATAGTGTGCAATAACTCAAAAGCTACAAGGATGTTGTCTGTAATGAGACGGCCAGGAACAAAAGCACTCTGAAAACTAGAAATACAGCTATCTAGAACTTCTTTCATCTGATTAGCCATAGCTTTCGAAATCAATTTATAAATCACAAAACATAAGCTAATAGGACGCAAATCACTGGGAGTCCGCACCTGCTTGACTTTAGGAATCAAAGCCATCACAGTACTGTTGAAGTCATATAAGCTTGCATGATTATTGAGAATCTGTAGACAAGTATTTGTTACCTCACTTCCCAGTAGGTCCCAGTTCTCCTGAAAAAAGAGAGCATGGAAGCCATCCAAACCCGGGCTTTTTGTTGGACCCATTTGTCCGAGTGCATCACTGATATCCTCCGCGGTAAAGGGCCGGTCCAATACCGTACGTTGGTCAGCACTAATCGCCGGCTGAATGTGTTGCAGCATAGACTCCATCTCATTCGCACTCGGTCTCTGGGACGCAAAGATTGACCGGAAGTGGCCATCGAGAATGGTTAAATCTCATCTGTGGATGTACGCCAGACACCATTTTCGTCCTTTAAACCTCCAATATGGTTCCGAGCTTTCCGGAGTGAAGCTTTACTATGGAAGAAGCTCGTGTTACGATCCCCCTCCTTTAGCCATAAGACCCTTGATCGTTGACGCCATAAACTTTCCTCATTAGCAAGAAGGGCATTCAATTCCTTTTTCAAGAATGATATCTCATCAAAAACAGAATCAACGTCAAGCGCACCCTGCAATCTTTCGATCTTATCTCGCATGAAGGAGATTTTCTTTCTTACGTTGCCAAATACCGTGCGATCCCAATGTTTAAGGCGTTTCCCGGTTTCTTCCAGCTTCGGACCGAGATTAAGGTCTTGCATATCCTTCCAATTATTGCTTATAAACGGCTTACACTCATCGTGGGATAACCACATTGCCTCAAAGTGAAAACGAGGCCATTTCTTCTGCTGTGGGACCCAGCATAGCTCAATGGGCACGTGATCAGATACAGCTGCCGTAAGATGCGTGACCTTTGCTCCACCGAAAAGATCAATCCATGCTGGGTTTGCAACTACTCTGTCCAATCTTTCTCGAATACGTCTTCCGTTGCGCGGATTGCTAGTCCACGTAAACTTGTTACCGCTGTAGCCTAGATCAAGCAAATAGTTATCAGAAAGTGCCTGACGAAAGTCCTCCATAAGTTGGAAGTCCGCCGGTCTACCTCCCTGTTTCTCATCTGCTGTTACGTAGGCATTGAAATCTCCCACGACACACCAAGGACTCCCATTAGGGTTTCGAAGCCTACTTAACAGACTCCAAGAATGTTTCCTTTGTGTGCTATCCGGGTCTCCGTAAAATCCTGTGAACTGCCATTGAATCTGCAGTCCAGGATCATAAACTAAACAATTAATGAAAAATTTTGACTGAATGGTTGGTGTTACCTCAATATCATCCCGCCAAAGAAGGCCCAGACCTCCACTTCGCCCATCACAAGGGACGCAAACACCATGTATGAAACCAAGTCTTGCTTTGACACTCTCAAATTCTTCTGACGTAAGACGGGTCTCCATCAAGAAGACCAGTTTGGGTGACTTTCCTCGGATGAGGTTATGTAGCTCAAGAACATTACGGAGGTTCCCAAGCCCCCGTATGTTCCAGCTCAAAGCATTCATGATGATTGGCGGGGCTGCCTAGCAACCGCCGCCATTGAATTCATTGGAGTTATATGATTGGTACCCCGAACCATGTTATCTCTTTCCCCTGCCAGTGAAGATAACCCGTCTTCTCTCATTGCCTCGCTTAGGCCGCCTACTTTGGTGTGGAATCTGTTTGAACTAAGGCGGCGATCTGCCACATTGTCCTTTGGGTTCGGACTTAAAATTATTTGTCCCGTCTTTCTCTTAGATTTGAGAGATTTACCATCATGTAAACTCTTGATAGAACCCAGACTATCCGATGGGGAGATCGATTGGTTCGGCGTTGTCTTCGCCGGAGATGCCATGTTAGTGAGCATCTCATCTGTGGCCAGTGGGTTGGAGTAGAGTTTCGATTTCCTCCCTGCCTCATCGTTTGTCCTACCCGAGTCCGAGCCATCATCGGTATCCATTCCAGAGGAGGATGGCGGCGACATAGGGCTCTGGTTTTTCTTCCTCCTTTCATGCTCCGGCGAGGTTCCTTGCATTCCAGTGGGTTTCTTCCCTTTGCGACGACGGTCAGCTTCAAACTTATCCTGTTCAGTTTTTTGTGCCCTCCCCTCGTTTTCAGTTTCTCTCGGATCTTCGCCCGAATTCTGGTAATTTTGGCCTTTCGGATCATTCCTTATGTTTGTTTTCGCCGCCGTTGCCCTCTTTCTGGGCGGTGGTTTCTGCAAAAGCCAAGAACCGAAACCTTGAATCTCATTCTGCTTTTCTTCTTCAGATTTTTTATCACAGTGGTCAGTTGAGTGTGTAATTCTTCCGCACCAACCGCACAAGTTTGGAATCCTCTCATAGACGTAATCCAACCAGATTTTATTATCGAGGAACATGATATGACCTCCCATCTTAAGAGGTTTAGTGATATCGATTCTGACACGAGCACGCATATAATCTCCACCCGAACGTGTAAAAACCCGGTTATCTATCGTTAGAACCTCACCAGTTTTTGATAGCGCCTTCGTGCAATCCTCTGTGTTACTCAGTTGGAGGGGTAAGTTCTTGACCTGGATCCAAACATCCAGGGTACTGAATACTGCGAGGTCCGTTCTCGAGCCCTGAATCCAAGGTTTGAGAGCAAGTATGTTTCCGTCATAGAGCCAGGGTCCTCCTTCAAGCACCCTCTCCATCGAAGATTTTGAGGGGAACTTGAAGACGAATCTGTTCTCCGTGGTTTCATGGATTGTAACCTTGTCACCTTCAGCCTAAATCTTCTTAAACAGCATCTTCATACCCCATGTGTTGATTTGGAATGGCAGCAAGAAGCCTCCGATCAAACAGTGTTCGTATTCCGCCATGGAGTTCATATACTTCTCATAATCGAATAAAATGACTTCCTCTTCCTCCGCCGAGAGAAGGGGAGCCCGTCGTGTGGTCGGGAACGCCATCGATGTCGTCGTTGTCGGAGATCGAAGCTTTAGATCGGCGGCCGCCGCTTGAGAGATCGCCTTAGGGTTCCGGGAATTCCGGAGCCCGTCGTGTGGTCGGGAACGCCATCGATGTCATATGACAGCTCTTTCATATGTGTAGGATGTTATATTTGTAAATATATGTACATGTTATGTGAGAAATTGACACTAAGTATGCTATGTTTCTTAATTATTCATGATGTTTGTATAAAAAAAAGTTAAAAAATTTGAAAAATATAACATGTTTTGAAATATGTTACTGGTTGTTTAATTGAAGTGTTTATATGCGACAAGTGTGATATCATGTCCAAAATAAGGTTTTAAAGAAAAAGTTTGTTATGCTTGTCATGAAATGTTATGTTATTTCCAAGTTATGTGCTTGAAGTATGTTTTTTTATTTATACTAATTGAGCATGTAAGTTATGTGATGTATTATGTGTGAGATATGCATGTCATGTATGTTTTGTGTCCGATAAGTGATTTCCATGTAACATGTATGTTATTAAGTGAATTAATTGTAATATGAGCATGTCGAAAGTTCAGCCGATGTGCGAATGTCAAGTGTTTGGGCCGCTAATGTGCAAGTTGGACGAGCAGCTATATCATCATTACGATGCTATAAGTTGTTCCCACTATGTTCTACGGTCCAACGGGGACTTCTAACACAATTACGAGCTTGCTGGAGCGGTACAAAGTGTGACGACACGATGTATTGTTCCCTCTCGTAAGTGTGAAAGACAGGACCTCTGTAACAATTACGAGCTTGCTGGAGCGGTACAAAGTGTGACGACACTGCGTATTGTTCCCTCTCGTAAGCGTGACAGGCTTGATGTATTTGCCAACCCGAGTTCAATGGTAAGGTAACCTATAAGGTTAAGTTGTGCATTGATGTCATATTAGTTAGAATCATATATGATTTCATTCATGTTTGAAATGTGTTGAACGAATTCGAGGACGAATTCTTTACAAGGTGGGTAGAATGTAGTAACCCTCATAACAAATAACAATTTGTTATGGAATGTAAAATGCAGCACATAAGAGCAATATGACATATAATGAACTAAAACGTAACTTGCATAAACTAGCTTTTAATAACTTGATAAACTTCTAAATCATGCTTATAAGATAAATATAACCATCGCTAGTACAAAATTCATAGGTGACTCAAAATAATTATTGAGGACCTCAAATTTTGACATAACATAGATAAATAGTTTACACATAACATATAAAAATATAAAAAATTATGAAAACTTCTAAGTATTTTTAAACATTATCTTTCAGAGTTGTTTAGGTGTAAAACAGAGGCTGAAAAGCGGTATTGGGAATAAATTCATAAAATATTCATAATAATTCCATAAATTATGAAATTTTAGTTAGGAATTTTTGGTTATGTCCTTATTTTCTCTTTATTATTCATATTTTTGCGTGCATGTTTTGGTATTGTTGATTCATCCCACCAAACTATCGAGTCAGTAGTCGAGTTGGCCGTGCATGTAGTATAGGTATATATATATAAAAAAAAAAAAAACTAAAAATGTGAAAAACACCAAAAAAATTAAAAATTTGAGAAAGGGCAATCAAAAGAGGCTGAAAATTCGGTAAAATCGAGAAGTGTGAGATTTTTAGGCATAGGGCATGAATTGTGATCGAGAGTTACAATGTGAGTTTCCCTTAGTAAGTATAGAGAAGCTTTCTTTACGGGAATGCGTGCCTATTTTATACACGGACTGAATTCTTCAAATCTAAAGTGTGTGCCTAGTTTTTTTACAAGAGTTTAGCTAGGTGTGAGCTAAACAAGCTGAACGTTCTTGTGTACGTCTTAGGTAGTCGCCAAACCGCCTCGTAGTGGCACACAGAACAGCTGTGCGAGGTGTGTATTAGAGCACTCACTGCTTATAGAACTTACCCTGTAGGACCACTAGTAAACCCTGTTTTGAACCTTGGATTCTTTGATAACCTCTGGACTTAGGGTGACGATTCTTGGCCTTCATCATTGATTGTTTAGAATCACCGCTTTAGTGCGTCACGAGGGTGTTGTAGTTGAGGGGGTTCGATGAGGGAGTACTTCATGATATACTTGTGTGAGTCTTACATATCGCATGCGCTTCATTTGTGATTTTCGAGGGGAATGCGAGGGTGAGTGAGAGTAGGCTTGCGCACTTCGGTGTGGCGGTGTTCCATGGCATTACAACATGGACACAAGTGAGGAGAGCCGTGAGTGTGTAACATCTAATACACACAAAACTTGGGTTGGGGGAATTTAATAGGTGGATCGTGCTAGGTACCGGATCTTACTCATCTTGGTGTAGGAGGTTTGGTTGGATTAGGCACGAGACATATGTTTGATTGGCTACGTGAGAGGGGACAAGATTACATTCGAGTGTGGGGGTGTCGACTTTTGACTTCGGACTTCGATATTGAGCTTGCGACGACTCCATCCCCACACGTGCTTTATTGTGTTAGCGGCTTCATTTGTTGCACCGAGGATTTCATCGATTTAGGGGGAGAGAAATTTATTTGTGATTCATATGTGTTGATTTGGTTATTTTCTCCCCTTATCATCTTATTTTGGCTTGACACTTGAAGACCACTCGAGATGTATATTGAAGAAGTTGTGCAGAAATTTGAGAGATAAAAAAAATAAAAATAAAAAAAAAAGAAGAAAAAAAAAGAGATAAAAAAGGAGAGTTGAATAAAGGGAAGTGTTTTGGAAGATCAAGTGGAGAAGTGACTAGTTCACGAACGGGAAATTATGTTTTATGCGTCATTCATGACAATAGCCGCGGAGATCGTAATTGTACCGGGGTATGAGGGGATCGAGGGCCGGAGATGGTGAGTTTCGGGCTTGGTTTCTATCATTGTTGTGAGGGTGTGTGAGATGTGGTAATTGTGAGAATGTGACGCTTTAGGACTCGTGCTTGATTATTATCCGATTTGTCCCTAAAGCCTCATCATTCTAAACCCGTTAGCGGATTAGGAGCTCGGACCTTGAACGTGGCTTAGCCTAGTGTAGCCTCTTATTTTGTGGCACACATGAAAAGGTGTTGCGTTCTTGTACATAGTAAAGCTAGGTTCTCTATACTAGCTAGGGGAGATTCGTGTTGTCGAATTTGATTTCAACTCATGCCTTGTATCTAGATTTCTCATCGCTTCGTGTGAACCGGTTTAAGCGAATGGAGATTGCCCAATCTCGCAAAAGAAAAAGAAAATTTGCTATTTCAATACTTGCATTGTTAATATTGCATTTGCATATAGGTGCATTGTGTATAATCGAGTCGTGTCGACTAGTAAAAAGGAGGGTTTGTGGATTGATCTACTCGGACTAGTATGCAATTGATGATGGTTTTGTATGCAATGTGAAGTGGAAGTATGCAATTTGCGTAGGGAAGTTATGCAATGAATAATTAGGTCAGTATGCAAAGTTGGATGGATTGCGGGAAAGTGAGAGAAGTTTTGCTTGAGAGAAGGAATTGACTTAGGAAATTTGCTCGGGACGAGCAAAAGGTAGTGTGGGGGTAGTTGATAACTCCGTTTTCGGAGTTATTTTATGCCTTTTATTTCTACGTTTTGCGTGCTCAACATGGAGAATTCGTCGTATTTTGAGTAAATTGAGCTAAAATGTGATATTTGATCTTTTATTGTGATATGATCGCGGGTTGTGTTTTCGTGTTATGATTCGCAGGAAAACAGGGCTTGGAGGATCATGCGGGAGATGGAAACGAACTTCGGAAGCAAGGAACTCAAAGGAAAGGTCAAAGGAAGAAAGAAGGAAGTCAAAGGAAGAAAGGAAAAAGTCAAAGAAAGATGCTGAAAAAGGGGGTCTTCGTACGAAGACAATTGTCTTCGTACGAAGACAAAAGACTTAGCCAATTTTCGGGTTCTGAAGAAGTCTTCTTAAACAAGCATGCAGTATCTGTATAGGAAGACCTTCGTACGAAGAGCATTTGTCTTCGTACGAAGACTCTTTGTACGAAGACAAATGTCTTCATACGAAGACTTTTCGTACGAAGACATCGCTGGAAGACAGGATTTTGTGCGGGGCTTTTTTGTAGTTTATCCAAACTTTGTAATCGTATTATGGAAACGTATTTAAGTATTCTAGGTCGACTTTTTCAGTAGTTCCTCACGTTAGAAACACTATTGGGAGATCAAGAAGCTACTGGGAGAGCTTAGGAGCTTTGGATCATCCGTTTGGATTCTCAACTCTTCTCTTTTCTTGATTTTTATGTTTAAACTCATGAAACTCGTTGTTTTGAGTATGAATCGCAGTAGCTAAACTTTATTTGCTGGGAATTCTCGTTTGGTGTAGCTAGGGTTTGATCTAAATATCATGTTTTGAGATTGTGATTCATGTTTTAACTTAAATCTTGCATGTTCTTTCATTATTATGGATTGTTTACGATTGTGATCACATTATTTTTGCGAGTAGCTAACGTAAAGGTAAACTTAATTAACTTCCACGTGGTAACTCCGTGATAGTTAGTCGGTAAATTGAATAACCCACTTAGTCGAATCAATGTTTGGTAACTCGATATTGTTAACTAGGACCGTTAGAGTAGAATTATGGTTTTAATGCGTACTTAAAGCTAAAATAGACTTGGTAACTCGGTGTGCTTTGGTTTTAAGAATAGTGAACTTGCTTGGTAACTCGGTAAGTTTAATATTGCTCGGGTAATAGTGAAAGACACGCGGTTGTTTTACGAATCAAAACATAAGTTTAGACCAACCTAGCGAACCTAGAGAATTCCCGGTATTTTTCCTCATATTACAAAAACCCTAAAATTCGTTCTTTATTAATCGTGACCTACTTCACTCGGTTAATTGAGAATATTACGTTTTTATTTTAGTAGAATTAGAACAAACCACAACTTGCGACGTACCCACATAAGGTTTAGAAGAATAATTAGTTTAAACAAAGTCCCTTGGGTTCGATAGCCCGGATTTCCGGTTTATTACTACACACGACAACCATACACTTGTGGTTAGAGCGTGTCAAATACCTGTATATTTGCTAGTGCTAAATTAATAATTTCGAAGTTAGATTATGTGAAATACGAGTTTAATTGTGAAATTAGTGTCGGGAAAATTATCATGCTTATAGTTGAGAAGTGTGTGAGAGAGTCTAGGTAAGTGTTAGAAATAATGTTTTATCTTTAATGGTTAGCTAGTAATTGGGAGTTTCCTTTTCCCCCCTCAAATTTTGGCTTATTCCATTTCTACCTCAACTACTAATTCATATCTTGATTATTTACTCTCAAGTCCTTATTCTACTACTTTGGTGAACCTCATTAAAATAAGAGATGTTAAGTTCATCCATCTATGTATATATGCATATATTCTCTTTACACATCAACCCCATCATCTCCATAACTCTTTATTTATTGCTCTCAATTCTTCACACATTTTTCTCCTCAAGAACATTCAAAGAAACCCTCTTCTCTCTCCACAAACTCTATTCCCGATTTTGAAGCTTGACCTCCACAAAACTCAATCAAAACTTCATTTTCTAGCCTCCAAATCATAAAAAACTTGAGTCCAAGCATAGTATGACCATGGAGGGGAGCTTTCCACCCATTCTTCTCATGAATTGAAGGCCAATTCCGCCCTTTTCCTCGCCATCCTCTTGAATCTTGGGGTAAACTTTCTTCTAGTCTTGAATTCATGCTTGCATGACCATATTTAGCTTTGATTGAAAATTTCATCTTAGTTTTCTTTATTTCCATGCTTGAACCATCATCTCCATGGTTACATCATGTGTTTGACATCAAAAGTTATACTATTTCATGAAACTCGCACTACAACCCACATGCATGTTGCGAATATCTTCTTCTTTGCATTTGTATCTCAAGAGGGTTTTGACGATTTGAGTCGAGAGCATGTGAAACTCTTATTTTATAACTAAAATGATGTTATTTGGGTGAAAATCAACTCTTCTTAGGTTGCATGTACTAGTAGAACCATTTTTGTTGATTTTTGAAAAATTGTATGATAATACAATCTAACCAGTTTGTGAAAAACGTTGATTACCTCTAACTTTTGTTTCTGTGGAATTTTAAAACATTTCATATTTTAAAACTAGACTCATAGAGGGTAAGTTTGAGAAAAAATCAACTCCATAGCCTTTGAGGTTAGGGAGATAAGCTCATCCAAGGTTGCATGTTTTCTAAAACTCTGTTTCTGGACCAGTTTTTGCAATTTTTTTATAAAAACCACTTTCAAGAAACTTGTGGCACCTCATCTTTCTTGTGTTCTAACTAGACACACTGAGGGTTAATCCTGGAGAAGATGGGCATTATCGCTCTTTTCAAAGTGGTCGTAATCACTTTTCAAAGCTGAGAATTTCCGCCAAACTCTTCCCAGCATAGTAGTATTTGTTATTTTTGTAACTTGAGTTTTAGAGCATCTCCAAGAGATGACCTATAGTTGTCTTTGGCACAAATTTAGGCCAGTTTTGTTCAAATATCATCTCCAACAGCTGGTGCAAAATCTGGCCTAAATTTGAGCCAGGCCTATAATTGGACCAGTTCTGGCCTAAACATAGGACAAGTTGAAGCTGGTGTAAAAAAAACTGGTTTATTGCTCTGCTCCTCCTCTGATCCTCCTCCTAATCCTCCACTACTCCTCCAACATTCGGGTTCACCGTTACAACGGTATTTATAAAATTATAAATACTTGTCAACAATCAAAGTGAAAAACACAAAAAGAATTACAAAATTTTCCTTCAACTCTCTTCAATAGTATAATTAATTCGATTTAATTTAATAAAGTATGATAATTATCAGATATAGTAACATAATTGTTTAATGATGAAAATTATAAAATAAAATAATATTGATGGCCTATATTTAGACCAGCTGCTGGAGCAGCAACTCAAAAAGTGCAGGTGTAAAATTTAGGGCAGGTACAAATATAGTCCAAAGACTACTCAACTGTTGGAGATGCTCTTATAATAGATATGCATGATTTCTTTGATGTTTTTGAAAGTAGACAAATGTAGGTTTATCATAAATAAATTTCATATTTTTAGGAGATGCTTTGATATGGTAAATATGCCTCTAAATTCAGAGCTACAATTCTGTCCAGAATTGTACTTTCATATTGTTTTGGAAAACTTGAGTTTTGAAATCTCTAAATTTTATGCGTGACTTATCTGTGACATTTAGCATCAATATATGTGCATTAGTGACATTTAGAATCATATGCATGTAGAGGATGTAGTCGACACATGAGTATACCACGTGAAAGCGAGTTAATTGAGATTATTGAGATGGACTTAGTACCCGACCTAGACAAACATCCATGCATTTGTTTACTCGG
Source organism: Linanthus parryae (assembly GCA_023055425.1). Taxonomy (NCBI): domain Eukaryota; kingdom Viridiplantae; phylum Streptophyta; class Magnoliopsida; order Ericales; family Polemoniaceae; genus Linanthus; species Linanthus parryae. The sequence continues at coordinate 78,854,703 of JALGPY010000005.1, forward strand.
AAGTAGCATCATTGTGACTTGAGACTTGTAAATTTTAGGCAACGAATTCGTAGACGAGGGTTACGTGTATTTCTAGGAGCTTGTATGTGCTATTTGTCTAAGATTGAGGTGTTATACATGCCAAGCGTTGTGTGCCTAGCTTCTTTCGCGTCCAAGCATGATTTTCATATTTGTCTCAAAATGTGTTTTATGATTTACACGCTTTACTTGAGATTATTTATGTTTCGAAATGTTCTATTTGAAATTGTCACACAAAGATGACAATGCATAATAACTTAAAGTGGAAAGAGTTGTGCCGGAAACGTCATTTGGATTATTACAAATTTGGTTTGGTCGTTGTATGCTTCATCAACTCAAACCATATTGGTTAGCTCGGGGGTACTTCGCCCCGGCTTCGCTCCTTGTACCCATTCCTTCTGGGCGCATGAACCCTGTTAGAGGGGTGTCGACACTTAAGATCTTGGTAGCTTGTGATGGGATAGGCTGGATGTGATTTATTGGATTTGAGCGTTTAATATGGGAGTTGAATTATTAGATGGATTGGAAATTTCCATAATTTCATTTTGTCTACGAGCTAGACATTGGTTGTAGGAAAATATTTGGAAATGCAATAAGAGTTTGGAAAAGTCTAATATTTTCCACTGTGCTTTACTTCCTCTGTGTTTTGTTAAATTATTATAGATTTATCTCTCTTTGGTTTTACATGTTTGGGTGTTGCTCACTAAGTATTTTATTACTGACTTTTAGAAAACTGCGGTTCTTGTTTTCCTTCCCACCGCAGGTCTAGAAGATGGAGTCTATGGGGATATTGAGTATGAGGCTCACGTAGAGTGACGACATCATGAGTAGATGTCTAAATATAGTGTAGTAGTACGTTATGATGTGTGTAAGACTTTAAGACTAATGTAATGTTTAATAGTATTGTTATATACAGAGGTTAAGCTTATGACTTCCACTGACACTTTGAGCATCGCCCTCCTGAGTTTTCCGATCCGGACAGAAGGCTCGGGGATCACGGGTTGTTGCATCCAGCGGCCTGGATGGAGGAGGAAGTGAAGCAAGCGACAGCTGAGGAGCTGATTGATTGCTGGAGATGGAGAGGAAATAGCGAATTCCGCCAACGGAAAGGAAAAGAAGAGTCACTAATCGCTTATCTGTGGAACGATCGGTTGAAGAAGACACGTTAGATTATCTTCATAGCTCGCTGCAAGAAGGGTTAATCAATAGATGGAGGGTTGGGCTGTTGGACCTAATTCGGTTCAGGCATCTGGCGGGTCTTTGGATTGCGGTGGTGGAGGTAGCTTTGCTAGCGGTCATATGGTGGTTCAGGGATCTGGATCTTTAGGTTCTGTTGGTAGCTGCGACTGGGCAGCAGATAAAGGGGTGGTGATTTAGAGATCTAGTTCTTCCGGTTCTGGTGTTGGTGGTTCGGTAGCCAAAAAAGAGGAGGTGGGGGCAGTTGATGTTGTTGTGTCGTGAGGAGGAGAAAGGAGGAGTTGAAGAAATTGATAAGAGAGAGAGAGAGAGAGAGATAAATATAAAGAGATAAGGTTGCTGGGGTTAGCAAGCGGGTGGAAATGACCTTTATAGTGAGGTAATTTCATCAAATTGTAGGGGTAATTATGTCTTTTTGCCCCTCCATTAGTGTAGTGTAAGTTCTTAACTCTGATAGGTGTGCATAAGTAGTTATCGATAGATCAGGGGCAAAATATATTTGATCTATAGTGTGATGGTGAAAAATGTCTTTTACCCGTAAAAAAAAATTGTCTATAAATAAGCATGGACTAATATTTTAGATTGATCGTGAATTGAAATGGAATGGAGTGAGATTATGAGTCTGTAGAACATATGTACTCATGATAGTTTATGTCTGAATGGTAGTAAAGAATTATTGCTCATTTGACATAGTCAAGACATAGAACTTTATATTATACAATAGAGGGGCGCTATGCTTCACCCTTTTTTCTTCACCCTTCAAGTTCACCTCCTATGTGTCAAGATGTGATTTTTAGGAGTATTTATTTTAAGATATTTCTATAATTACATCACCAATCAAAAACATCCACATAGGAGGTGAAATTAAGGGGTGAAGAAAAAAGGGTGACGTTTAGCATTTCCCTATACAATAACTATTACACAATAATACATTAGCATTAAAGAACCAAAAATATAGAAACATGTCCACGTTCTACCTAAAAAAACTATTTTCCCAATGAACACCGCTATATTTACAACAAAAAGTTGAGCAAATAGGTAGTCTATATGCTAAGTGCAAAAAGAGTGAGTCATTTCCATGTCAGTCATCTTCCAATGTTGTGATCTGAATCGGTTCATCTTTCACATCTATGACCTCTTTAAGTTCACCCTCCAAGTCTACGAATTTCATGAGATCCTCGTCTTCGTCAGTTAAAACCACATTAGAATCTCCATGAGAACCACCAATGTCTTATTCCATTTCTGGAACTGGAATTGGTGGGGTGTTTTGTACATTGATATTCGAAACCAATAGTGGGCGATGGCGGTAGAAAATAGTTAAGTACCAAGAGGCCTATCTTGATGATCCACTCGAGAAGGCCCATATTTCCATGATAATATAATGCAAGAGATCACAAAGATATTAGGATTGGAAAATTAGACATTTACCATTAGTATAAAGGGGGCGAGTATGAGCAGAGATCACACGCAACCGGTATTGGGTAAGAGGGTATCAAAACGCCGCTTATGTCGTGCCATAGTCGTTGAATAAGACATGTCTCAAAATGATTCAGTATGACCAATCCAACCACAACACATACATAATCAACATATGTTAGCCTAACTGAACTGCAGGAAAACCTTGGAATCATCATATAGACGTATAGCAGCACCATGTAACAAGTGATCAAATATATTAAGTTGTACCTTAACTTTCATGCCACCATAGATAGAACCATTTTCATCACAAGGATAGATATATATAACCTGAACGAGGAGACTCCCGATGGTTGTAGCTACTAAATCATGTTCAACATATTGATCTTGTACCCCCCCCCCCCCTTATTGTAGTCCAAATAGTAACATATGTGAAAGAAGAATAATGCAAGGGCAAATTTTCCTTCCATGGACGAACCACAACCATAGCCTCAAGTATGTTCCACGGGCCATAGTTGAGAATATAATGATGGCCACCGAGGTCTTCTAAAACGAAATTGTAGATACCATAAACTCGTGACACCGTCGATAAGCCATGTGGCCCCACAGACAAGAGACGTGTGTGCATACTATGTGCTCCATAAAGCATCGTAACATAGTCTTAGCCTACGCGTACGCGAAGGATTGTGAGGCAGAGTCCTTCAATATATGGGCCTCATGCTAACAAGACTTCAGGGTGAGAGTGGCTTGGAGGCTAGAGTAAGGACTGTCGCATACGAGGTGTCGGTCTTTGTATGTAACCTAGAGATCTTCGAATGGACTGTCCGCGTCCCTAAAATCACGGACCACGACTCCTACATATACGAGCCGCGAGCCGCTCAATTAGGCGGGCGTTGTGGTCACAAATGGTTCACCATGCTCATCCACGTTTTTCTTATGGCTTGTATATATAGAGGGATCTGTCCCATTCATGTCAGAAGACACACAAATCGATCTAGAACCTAAGCTCAAGCAATCACTGTCTCCTATCTGTATAACATATGTTGCCTTGCTCTTACCTCAAACCTACTCTCACTGTTAGTACCCAAATAGGTTAACTAGGTGTTGTTTGTTTTGTTCTTCTGCTTACATGAACACATGTGAACTGCTCCATATTCCCCCTTGCATACAGAAATAAAAGACTTTTTTGTAATCCGATGGTGTTGCAAATATCTTTTCGCGAGCTGCAAGTAGTTATTTACTGCAGCTTGAATATCTCGAGCATGTAGAAGTCTATTATCAACGAAATAGGCAACAACCAAATGTTCTTGATGTATGCGTGTTGTGCTCCGAATACGATTTGGTGGAGTCAGAATTTCCAATAATTATAGGTAATTGTTAGGCCTTGGAATAGAACCCAATGGTTGGAAGGGTGAAGCATATGAGAACATGCCTTGGTCTAAATAGGCCGTGAACACAGAGAATTCGAAATTATATGAAGGTATGAAAATTGAGGATGAACTCTATGACCAGAGATATGACAGAGAGTTGATAAGAGAAGAGAAACAAACTAGACATATAAAGCTTTTGACTCACCCAGTAAGGAACTTGATTTCACAAAATAAGACCATGCATGTATAGATTGAATAAAGTGCAATAAAATATAATTTATATCAACCTCTTGACACATTTCATGATTTGCATTAGTTCATTTCCATATGATTGACTAATGATGATAAAGACCACTTGAAACAGTTTCTAACGGCTTCTGTAACGGATCAATGTTAGATTTATTTTAATTTAAACTAGTTTTTTGTTTTAGGTGTATGCATATAATAAATAATAGTAATAATTTAAGTCTATCCATTTATCAAGCAAAAATTGAAACGCAAACGAAAATACAATTCTTTTACACTCATAAAAGAACGTAAAGAAACGTATTCTCCAGTCTAGACACATAGTAAGTGAAAAAAGAAATTATGAGGACTGCTTATGGTAATCGGAACGTAATAAGGCATTTTTATTTATTTTAATTCTTGTGTTAGTGACCAAACTTATATAAGGAAATATCTCATATTTTTTAATGCCTTATATACGCTATATCAAACCTAGTTATCAAATTGTCTAGAAATAAGTCTAGTTACTAAGCAAATAGTTTGATAAATTATACCTTCAATAAAATAATTACACTTTCGAAAGGAAAATAAAATAACTGTCACTTTTTATGCACTAACTAATTTTCATATCTTTTTGTATTACTATGTGGTTACCTCTTTATAGCACATAAAATAAATAAATAAATAAATAAATAAAAAATAAATAAATAAAAATTAAATCACACGGTCCTTTATATTATGGTATATAGGAACATTACATTAATGGTCCATGAGACCAGCCATGACCAAAAAAAAAATTTAACATCTCAAACCATGTGTTCATGTAATGTGCCAAACATGGCATTAATAGTTGATGGATATTGCTTAACCATGTCATCTTCCTCAATTTTGGATGAACACAGTACTTTGTACATGATGAGATCAAATAATTTTGGTTAGGGGTGCAACTTGGATGGGTTGAACCCGAACAACCCGAGCCCAGCCCGAATATAAATAGGGTCCGGTCACATAGTTTTAGTAATCTGGACGGGCTTGGGCAGAAATTCTCAGCCCGAATTTCAATTAGGGTCGGGCTTGGGCACGAATATTAAACGATGGGCTAACCCGAATTGCCCGATTTGCATTATCAGTACCTATAAATATTATATTTTGAGAGAGTTATGTAGCATATCAAACATCAATTTGGTATTTTTTGTGATTATTAGCGATGTTTTTACTCTTTGTTTGTTATTGAACTAGTTGATTTGTTTTTCCACCAACAATTCAGTATTCTCTTGTGTTTTTGAAGTAGTATTAGCTTTAATGTATGAGCCCGAATTCAGCCCGAACCCGAATTGATTTGTACGAATTTGGGCTCGGACGGGCTGACGATGCTCTTAACTCGGGTTGGGCTGGGCTTGGGCAGTCTTGACACAACTCGGGCTCGGGCTTGGACAAAGGTGCCAACCCGTCCAGCCCGCCCGAGTTGCAGTCCTAATTTTGGTCAAATAGATATATTACTTGGGGTAGTGGTAAACTCTTGAGATAAGATTTTTGAAGATGGTCCAATAAGAATTTTCCATATTAACTCTAAGTTTGTCTATAATTAGGTTGAGATTAGAAATTGATTTGAATCACCCACCTTAGAAAAGTAGTTGCTATACAAAGTTTATGTACTCTCACGCCAATTTCATATGGCCACGTCTAAGTGGATGATTCTCGTATTATTATTTTCCTCGCAGTTTACATATCATCCGGCTAGTCAGGATGTGAGTAAATTCAATCTCACTTTACGACACTATTTTTCGCTATTTATATTGTTATTTAAATAAAGTACTTTTTAACTGTTAAAATGCAATGCACACATTTTACAGTCCCCTCCTCCCTGATTTATTGTTTAAAGCTACTTTTGTAGATAACTATTTTAAAAGTGCATTTTAATTTTTTTAATGTTATTACCTTTTTAAATGATCTCTAATAAAGGAAACATAATTAAGAGAAGCTTTTGACAACTATGTTATTCTTTATCTTGGAGACCCTATCGTCCGAGTAATAATAGGCGACGAGCCACTATGATGGCCCATAGACATGTTGAATTACGGATATATTGCTAGCCTACCGCCTACCAACTACTCTCACAGGTTGGTAAGGGAATATATCAACCTATAATTCACAAATGGTTACCAAATTCATCTCAACAGAAGGTTATCAAAATGGATATTTAGATAAATTGAAATGTCATGCTGTTGTATATTTTTGAAGTTTTGTTTCCGTTAAAATAATTTCAATTTATTTTATTAAACGGATGAGACGTTTAAAAAAATAAATTTCTGCATTTTTCGCACTTTTATTGGATACGATCGCGGGTGTGTTCATGTTGTCTATGCAGGAAATGGGCTCGAGAATGCAGCGGGGATTACGCGGGAAAGCAGGAGGGAGCAAAAGAAGTAGAAAAAAGCTAAAGTACCTGTTGTGTGCGTATTTTACGCACACCTATGTGTATTATACGCACACAGCAGGAAGTGAGAAGAATTTTGGCAGCTTTGAGGTCCTGTGTGCGTATTTCAAGCACACATGTGCGTATTTTACGCACACAGGGAGGAGAAATACGCACAGAGGAAGAAAATCTGGACAGGACTAGCCACTGTGTGCGTATTATACGCACACAACAAGAAAATACACAAATAGGAAGAACACATCACATATTCCGAGGCGGTTTCGGTCAGTAACAGTTTCGTAAATAAAGGCAAGTTCTAGAAACGTCTTCAGGACTATAAAAAGACTCGTCCAGACTCGTTTTAAAGACACAACACACCCAAGGAGAATTCTGAGCATCCCCGGAGAGCACGGAAGCGCAAATCCAGATCCGAAGACTTAGTTTGATCTTATTTTCTCTCTTAATTTCAGAAACTTTGTTATTTAGTTATGTCTTTTAGTAGCTAAACCTTTTACCTAGGTTCTCGGTGAGCCTAGGGTTTCGTTTTCAGAGATTGTTCTGCATTTTGATTATGGATTCATGATTACGTTATCTTAATTCAGCAATATTATCAATTATTCTGTCTTTGATTTATTATCGTTTATGCATGATCGGAGTCGCGGACCAGAATTGCTACAGAACCGAGCTTGTAGGTGAAAACGGCAGGTTAGGGTTAGGAAGAAAATACAGGATTTAGTACCTTACCCTAATAGACCGACCAGAGAAAGGGAGATAGGGCTAGCCAAAACGTATAGACCAACTGTCAGAGAATCTGACCCGGGCCATCAGGACAGGTTAGAAACCCTAGCAAACTTAGAAAGAGACTGCAGACTTAGGTAGCTTAACAGGAATCCGAAAGTCTGCAGGATCGTGATAGCGTGTGGAATCTGAAAGGTTACTGCACAACCGGTTCGGGGCACGGGTAATTAAAACTACTGAGAAAGAACGTGAATCTGAAGAAACTCTAGGGGATCCTGGGACCTAGTATTCAAACCCTAGATTTTTCAAACTTCGGGATTTTCAGAAAAACGTCACAAAAAAAAATTATGTTTTAGTTGTTTATTTTTAGTCAGTATTTAGTAATCACACTGTCAAACTACTTCTCCTTTTACACTCTGCAACTCAAAACCTGATCGCTCGAAAAACTCAAAACAGTCCTCGTGGGAACGATTACCCGAGTTGAAATACACCCGGTTTTACTCGATTCGTATACTTGCGAATAGCACGTTAGTTTGCGCATCAAGTTTTTGGCGCCGTTGCCGGGGACTATTTAGGGTTAATTTAGTTATCAGAATTAGTTTTCAGAGTTTTTATTTTTTTATTATTTTTGTTTTGTTATTTTTCTTTTATCTCACTGCTTTTTGAATCTGCATTTTTCAGGACTATTTAGTTGATGCCCAGATTGCCTCGTGATTTAAAGCCACCACTCGACAATACAGAGAAGCTTTACACCGAGCATAACTACAGAAACCGAGAAAGCAGAATGGCTCACAACCAAGGAGACCGCCCTGAGAATACAGCAACTGGCCAAGAGGAACCAGGGATACGACCAGAAACACGTACCCCAGGCCAGATGGCCCGGTACATTGAAGATCTCATCACAGCAGGCTTTGCCGTCTGGAGCAACCAGAGGAAATATAACAGGTCGGGAAGGCGTTGGTGGAGAATTTCGAAGTCCCCACGGGGGGGGGGGGGGCATGAACGAGCTATTGTGGTGCCCGAGATCACCGCAGAACACTTTGACATAAAACCCTCCACCATCCAGACGGTGCAGACCTTCTGCCCGTTTTATGGCAAAGCCGACGAAGACCCCAACGACTTTATCGGAAAATTCGAGGACTACTTCAACAAGGTCCGTTATAAGGGAGTTGACGCAGAGGCACCTATGCTAATTCTTTTTCCATACTGCCTATACAGAGTGGCAAAAGACTGGCTCGAATCCCGACCACCCATATCCATCACGACTTCGGAGGGGTGTGTCACGGACTTTCTAGCCAAATTTTACCCCGCTTCTCGGGTCATTCAACTACAAATCGAGATTCTGTCATTCAAGTAGAAGATGGGGAGGCGGTGGTAGACACATGGGACAGATTGATGAGATTGGTGAAGAGATGCCCGGACCACGGTTTTGGAGACGCAAAGATCCTGCAGGTATTCTATCATGCCCTAGACAGGGAGAGTGCTGACAGGATTTACAGAGAAGCCGGGGGAAACTTCATGTACCATGTGGAAAAAGATGGTGCTTATGAGCTGATGACACAGTTAGCCAAGCAGGAAACTCGACTGTTTGACGACCGCAGGATAGCAGCCCGAGTTGAGCCAGCAGAAGACGACCGGATAGACAATCTGGCCAAGATCGTGCAAGACTTGGTTAAGAAAGTCTACTCGGACAAGAAGGCTTTTGCAGTAGTAGGAGAACCAGATTTAGACGCAGCCATTTAGGAGCTTAGAATCGAAGATACCAATTACGTATAGAAGCAGTGGGACCCGAGCCGGTACAGACCGGGTACGAGAGATCATCCCGGGTTTCGGTACGGAAATCCTAATTCTGCAATTTATGCACCAGGATTCCAGCACAGGCCACCGGCCCAGCAGGCCGCACCAACACAGCAGGTTCAGCCAGGCCCATCTGCACAGCAGTACGATGCCCAGATGAAGAAAATAGAGTCCATGTTTCAAACCATGGAGTCCCGGTTTGCGCATATGGACGCCCTGACAGCCGACGTGCAGATGACTAAAATGTCACTACGCGCTTTGGAGGTACAAGTTGGGCAGTTAGCACAGCAACTAACGAAGAGATAGCCAGGAAACTTGCCCTCGAATACAGTCAACAATCCACGTGCTCAGATCAATGCCATCACCACTCGGAGTGGATTAGCACTACAGGATCCGCAAGCACGTGCAGAAAAATCAAAAGAAATTGAACGTGAAGTATTTGGCAGGGATAACAGCTCAGTCGACCGCCCCCAGCCAAAGGGCTCGGTTGAGCAGGATGCAGTGCAGAACGAGAAGAATGCAAAAAACGGTACCTATCTCCAAGGAGGTGCCATATCCCTTGAAGACACGAAAGAGAGATGATAGCAAGGACTACGCCAGGTTTCTCGAGTCGTTCAAGCAGTTACAGATCAACATACCCTTTGTTGAGGCTTTGGCAAAGATGCCCACTTACGCCAAATTCCTCAAGGATATTCTGTATGGGAGGAGGCGAATGAGCGATTTCGAGACTATAAACCTGACGGCAGAAGTGAGCAATTGTGTGAAGAATGAGCTACTGAGGAAGAGGAAGGATCCTGGCAGTTTTGTTATACCGATTACCCTAGGTAATGCTTACACGGGAAAGGCTCTGTGTGACCTAGGGGCCAACATCAACCTGATGCCGTTAACAATTTTCAAGAGTTTGAAAGTCAGTGAACCCCGGTCCACCAGAATTATGCTGCAGATGGCAGACAGGTTCGTAAAGCAAGCATACGGAGTTATCGAGGATATTTTGGTGAAGGTCGGCGAGTTGATTTTTCCGACAGATTTCGTGATCCTGTACATGGAGGCAGGGGAGGTACCGCTCATAATGGGTAGGTCGTTTTTGGCCACTGGAGAACCTATTATAAACTGCAATAGCGGAGAACTGACCATGCAGATTAACGAGGATAAGGTTAAATTTAATGTCTTCAAAAATCTGCAACTGCCAAATTATTATGAGCACGAAGATATCTTTGCCATAGACGTGTTTGATGAAGGCTGGGAAAACGAGGAGATGGACCAACTATGGGAAGAGATTGATAGCATGTACGGAGAAGAAAAGGAAATGACTCGGTGCGAGCAAGCCATGAGAGCCGAAGACTGGATCACTTTGCACCGGGATGAAGTTGGCGGGCAGAAGATGATCCTGGTTCCGTCACTCAAGGAGCCACCCGCACTTGAGCTTAAACCGCTCCCGAGCCATCTCAGGTATGCATACATTGGTAATAATACTACTCTGCCTCTAATTGTTTCCTCTCTATTATCTCAGAAACAGGAGGAGAAACTGCTGGAAGTGTTGCGAGAGCACAAGGAAGCAATCGCCTGGAAGATCGCGGATATCAAGGGGATCAACCCCTCTTACTGTATGCACAAGATCAGGATTGAAGAAGGCAAGAAAATCGGTGATTCAGCCCAAGCGGAGACAGAATCCAAACATGAAGGATGTTATGCGCAAAGAGGTCATGAAGTGGCTGGAGGTAGGAATTATATACCCCATATCATACAGCACTTGGATCAGCCCGGTCCAGTGCGTGCCCAAAAAGGGGGGTATGACGGTGGTGCAGAATGAGGACCAGGAACAGATTACACAGCGCACCGTTACAGGCTGGTGGATCTGTATGGACTATCGGAGGCTAAACGATGCGACTTTGAAAGATCACTTCCCGCTACCATTCATGGACCAGATGTTGGACAGGCTAGCTCATCACGCCTATTATTGTTTTCTGGACGGGTACTCCGGATACAACCAGATTTGCATAGCCCCGGAAGATTAGGAGAAGACAACTTTTACCTGCCCGTATGGTCCCTTTGCTTTTCGGCGCATGCCATTCGGGTTGTGCAACGCTCCAGAAACGTTCCAGAGATGCATGATGGCGATATTCTCCGACATGATCGAGAAAAATCTAGAGGTCTTTATGGACGATTTTTCACTGTTCGGGGACAATTTCGACGACTTCCTGCACCACCTAGGCCAGGTTCTGATCCAATGTAAGAAAGTTAACTTAGTACTGAACTGGGAAAAGTGTCACTTTATGGTCACCGAAGGGATCGTGCTGGGTCACAAAATTTCCAGCAAAGGACTCGAGGTGGACAGGGCCAAGATCGAGGTGATAAAACAGTTGCCGTACTCGACAAGCGTAAAGGCGATCAAGAGTTTTCTGGGACATGCAGGATTCTACCGGAGGTTCATCAAAGACTTTTCCAAGATTACAAAGCCTCTATGCGCTTTAATCGGAAAATACATGCCCTTTGACTTTGATGCAGCATGTCAGCAGGCCTTTGACCATTTTAAGGAGAAGCTGACCGCAGCCCCGGTAATCACTACACTCGACTGGTCACTTCCGTTTGCGCTGATGTGTGACGCCAGCGACTACGCAGTCGGTGCAATTTTGGGACAGCGAAAGGACAAGGTATATCATGTGATATATTATGCGATTCGGGTGCTCAACGATGCCCGGGTCAACTATGGAACTACAGAGAAGGAACTGCTTGCTGTGGTGTATGCCTTGGAATAATTCAGGTCGTACTTGGTCGGATCAAAAGTGATCGTTTTTACCGACCATAGTGCCCTGAAATATCTGCCGGACAAAAAGGACGCAAAACCAAGGCTGCTGAGGTGGGTAGTACTGATGCATGAATTTAATGTGGAGATCCGGGACAAGAAGGGAGTTGAGAACGTAGTTGCGGACCAATTGTCAAGTGTTGAGAATGCTAAGGTGGACCCGGTACCGATCAAGGAAACTTTTCTGGACGAGCACATCATGGCAGTCAAACTGGGGAAACCATGGTACTATGCCATAGCCAACTACTTGGTGAGCGGTATGCTTCCCAAGGACTTAACCCCGTCACAGCGGAAACAGTTCATTTATGAAAGCCGACAGTATTTCTGGGATGACCCGTATCTGTTCAAGCAAGGAGCCGACAACATTCTGAGAAGATGCGTTCCGACTCACGTGGCCTAGAACGTGATCAGACACTGCCACTCAGCTTAGTGTGGGGGTCACTTTGGAGGAACCCGTCCAGCCCACAAGGTACTGCAAGCAGGTTTCTTTTGGCCAACACTTTTCAAAGACTGTTATGATTATGTACAGGGATGTGATAGATGCCAGAGGACAGGGATTACGTCACAAAGGGACGAGATGCCTTTAACTATATGGCAGGAAGTTGAACCATTCGAAGTTTGGGGGATCGATTTCAGAGAGATCAAGGGAATTCTTGAGAAAACCGTAAATCTGGGCCGAAAGGATTGGTCGATGAGACTAGACGATGCGTTATGGGCATACAAGACAGCATTCAAAACACCGCTAGGAATGTCACTGTACCATCTGGTGTTTGGGAAAGCGTGCCACCTTCCGATTGAGCTGGATCACAAGGCCTATTGGGCCATCAAACTAAACAAAACATGAATCAGAGTTTGGCCGGAGATAAGAGAAAGATGGCACTGCTGGAATTAGAGGAGTTCCGCAGAACGGCATTTGAGAGCGCCAAAATTTACAAAGAGAAGACAAATAAGTGGCATGATCAGAGGATCACACCAAAGCAGTTTAACGAAGGGGACAAAGTTCTTCTCTACAACACGAGAATGAGGTTCTTTCCAGGAAAGTTGAGATCTCGTTGGTCGGGGCCGTTCATCATCAAGAAGATATTCGCATGGGGCGCATTTGAGCTGGAGATCCAAAATATAACTCCAGGTTCAGGGTGCATGGAAACCGGATCAAGCCGTATATCGAGACCGCCGAAGTCGCCAAGGTAGACCCCATCTACTTTGACGACCCGTGATTGAGCCGGAGGTAACTAGGTTGGGCCGTCGATCGTAAATTACAAGCGCTGGTTGGGAGGCAACCCAACGTAGTAAGTTAGTAATTTATTTCGGTTTTTATAATAAGTTTTGAATTTTGAGAGGTGAGATGAGCGGTTATTTAATGAGAATTAAGCATGTACATGCACAACAGAGCAGACAAAGCAAACAAAAAGGAACAAAAAGATGATGTGTGTAAAATACGCACACTATGTGCGTATAATACGCACACAGAGAGGAGAGAGAGAGAGAGAAAAATCAGCCTGTAACCCACGATGTGCGTATAATACGCACAGCTTGTGCGTATTTTACGCACACCGAAGTCCAGAATGCCAAAATTTTTGAAAAAAACATTCAAATTTTAGCTATTGTGTGCGTATAATACGCACAGTGTGCGTAAAATACGCACAAAAAATCCGTTTTTCAGCAACTTTTAATGGGGGCATTTTTGTTATTTTGGCACTTAGGGTTTTAAAGGGAGGGAGGTGCGGCCATGAAGCCATTGTTGGCTCTTCCCTCTCTCTCTCTCTCTCTCTCTCTCTCTCTCTCTACCTCCATACCTCTCAAGCTCCAAGAACAACCAATTCTCCAAAGCGCTCGGAATAAAAAATCGAAGGCATATTTGGAATCCCCTCATCACAAGGATCATGGAACTAGTCTCGGTTTTCAAAACTGTGCACCGAGCTAGTGTAGGGGTTGAAGGAAACCGAAGGGTGTTCTTGAGGAAAAACTCAGATTCGTGGAGTTTGAAGCAAAACTGGAAGATTTCGTAGAAGGGAATGTTAAAGAAGAGGAAGAAATCTACGTGTCGGCGGGCTCGGATTTTCATTCCGGCGAAGTTGGTTTTCCGGTAACTTTTTCGGTCACCGTCCGACCACTTTTCCGGCGACATCCTTGCCGGATTCTGCACTTCACCCCCTTTGTGGGAAGGTCCAAATTTATGTCCCTCTCTTTACTTTTCCGTTTTAAGCACGACCCGTAGCCAGGTCATTGTTTCTATAAAATTTTCTCGGTTTCCGTGCCGTGTGGACCTTTGGTAGAGTTTAGGAGGCGTGCTTGCCGAGACGCATGATTCACGCGCACATACTGTAGATTTCTGTTTCTGCTCGTTTTTTCGTATTTATTGCTATGGCTTTGGTCAAACCTGCGGTCAACCCAAACCGTGCCCACTTGTCGGCTGACTACCCTCCAGCAGAAATTCGGCCGCATTATTTTGATATTTACCGTTTTGTGAAACACTCGGCACATTTCTATTTTCTGACGGGTAAGAAGCCGAACTAGAAGTTGGCTAAGGATTACCGTTTTGAAATAGATGAGGATAGGATGCCAATCCAAATGGTGACTTTTTCCAGCCGATATGACATTTTTGGCACGTCACTAGCAGGGTTTGAGGGAGCGTCTAGCTCATCCGTAGTCCGGGAATTCTTTAGTAACCTTTAGTATGATGGGGACGGTGAGAACACTGACACACGTTGGGTGTATTGCAGTCGAGACTATATTCTGATGACCCCTGAGTCCATACAACAGGCTTATGGGATCGCCCCGTCAGATGAGCCATGTGCGTACCAATTTGTACACAACAATCTGCCGGAGGATGAGGAAATTTTGAGGGTTTTAACTGCTGGGACCGAGGGGGCCCACTTAAAGGGGGAAGAAGAGGGACAACGAGGGTTTAACCTACAATATAGATTTCTGTGCAAACCCGCGAGTTGGTGGGCAGAGTGGGTGGTGAATCGCATTGTGGAGATCCAGCACTTTACCCACCTTAAGTTTGAGTCTACCCTTATTGTGTACTGCTTCATGATGCGTAGGAGGGTCGATATTGCCCATCTCATCTGGACCTACATTATGGAGAGAAATGCCTCCAAGAGCCGGAATGGCTTCGGGTTTAGCAACCTGATTATCCAACTGGCTCGGAACTTGAGAGTCCCTTGGTGGATGGAGAGGCTGGCGTGAAACCCCCTATACTTAAGGAATAGAGGAAGATTAGAGGGGGAGGTCCTGGACCTAATGACCCTGTGATTGACCTAGACGTTGACCCCAAGGAGGAGGATGACCCTGCCCCTGCCCCTGTCCCTAGGAAGAGATCGACCCAGGATAGACCCGTTCGGGGGACGGGAGCACCTAGACTTAGGCGTTTGCAGTCCACCCATGAGCACGGTGAGTCGGACCTAGTACGAGAGCTGCGACCGGTCCACCACCGCTTTTGGTCATTAACCGTAGGTTGTCCCGAGTCGAGGAGGGAGTTGAGGGATGTCGAGCTGGCCAGGAGTGCATTGGGGGAGAAGATGCTTAAGAAAATGGTGAAACTCTTTGGGTACCTAAAGCACACCCATAGGACTCAGAAGAAGATATCCAAGGAACATGGCGACGCTATTGCTGCCGTACGAGAGGAGCAGCGAGCGGCTGCTCGACATGCTGGCCGAGAGGTGCCCTTACCATTATATTCCCTGCCTCCTATTCCAGTTACTATACTACCAGCTGGTCGGACGAGGCGAGCTCGAGTGAGTTTGCTACAGATCCAGAACCGCAGCCACCTAGCCGTCAGTCTGGATCCCAGACACACTCACGCCAGTCGTCAAGCTCACGCTCACGATAGTCCAGTAGTTCCAGGGTCGACAGACCAGCAGCTCACCCAGTAGCATATCCGGTTCATCCAAGACCGGGTCTGACCCGAATTTTCAGCCAGATGAGTGAGTGCCATGAGGGCATGCCACCTCTTAGTGTGGGGGTGGGAGTCGTGTCTACATTAACCCGGTCTACACGTTTTTTCTTATTTATTTGCAGTTTTCATTTTATTTTTTGAGTCTGCATATTTTCGTTGTTTGAGTCAACCCCACCACAACGTTCTGGCCTTGCATTGTATATATATAAAAAAAAAAACAGAAAATTTTTGAAAAATTCTAAAAATTAAAAAATTAGGAAATTTTGAGAAAGGGCACTCATAATAACAGAAACTGGAGAGAAATCATTGATAGCCCTTTGACAGAAAAGAAAACTTGCACCGAGGTATAGTAGATAGGTGAGAGCCAGTGTACCTTGTAATCCGCGAGTAGTTATCACCTGAGCTAAGGATCCGACTAGTTGCCACACCACCGTCATTTAGGTAGTCAACAACCCGCCCAAGGGCGCCGTCACGGTCATCGCATCTTTCTGTGGAGTTATTGGCTATCAAGGGACCTCACGTCCTATTTCTTACCCCTAGGTCCAAATAGTAAACCCGTTTGAAGCCGTTTACCCCTTTTATTAATAGCCACTGTAGCCTAGGACGCCTTCTTTGAGACCTTCATCAGTCGTTAGTTGGCTATTCTACGCGTTATGACAGAGGGAGTAAGTTAGGGAGGGTTTTAGATGGGAGAGCTTCATGACTTATCAGTTTTTGGACAATTTTGACATCGACACGTTTTTCGAGGGAAGGACAGGGTCAGTTAGTGGCGACTGCATTAATTTGCGGAGGTGGGTCACTGCATTACATAGTGACCACATGTGGAGTTAGTCGCGTGCGAGTATCTTTTCGCACAAACTGGGTTACGGGGGTTGTGGGGTCAATTGGTGGTCGTGCCGTTTTTCTACATCTTTGGTGATGAGGAGGTTTGGTGGGACTGCATAGTATCATTCCGACTGCAGGATCAATGCTTCAGGATTAGTGTGGGGGTACTTCAGATGAGGACATTTTTCGTACCCCACGACAACATTTTATTTTTACCCAGTTAGCTTTGGTCAATTTTGTTTATTATTATTCTTGTACTTGTTTATGTATATATTATCAGTTAAAGAAAAAAAAGAGAAAAAAAGAGAAAAAGGAAGGAAAGAAAAAAAAAGAGAAAAAGGAAAAAAAAGAGCAATGTTTTAGTTTTATAGATTTTCAGTTATTTACGTAGTTAGCTGAAAAGTTGAGTGGGTAGCACAATTTTCGAGACATTTTCACCACTTCACATTTGTGGCCGCGAGTACGGCGAAGACATACCGGGGCCAGGGAGATTGAGAAGGCAGGAACTTAGGTGTTTCGGTCAGTTTTTCGGGAATTCGGTGAGGGGTGTGAGTTTGGGAAATTGTGAGAATGTCGTAACGAATAGGATGGTGCCTTACCTTGACATATATATATATATATATATATATATATATATATATATATATATATCCTACCTGTTAGACTTAGAACCTTGATTCGGAAATAGCTCGGATGGTAGGCTAACTAGGGATTTGCTCAGGTTGATAGCGGAAGTAACAGTACTTGGATCCAGTGCTTATTTCCACCAAGAAATCTGTTTAGACTTACCGATCGCTTGCAGGGAAGTAATTTCTGGAAAGGGTGAGGTCTCAAGGACACACCAGTTACGTTTTGGAGATTGCCCGATCTCGCCAAAAATAATTTTGTTTTCTGTACGTTTCAAGTCTTTGTCTATCGAGTCAGTGTATATTCTGTCTGAGTCGGTCTTTCTATCGAGTCATTTGGTTGTAAAGTTTGGGTCGAAAGAGTATGCAATCACAGGGAGTATGCAAAGGTAGTGTATGCACAACATGGTCGTTTTGCAAAGACATAGTTGTATGCAATCACGGGCAATATGCAAGGGGTTGCTCGGGACGTGCAATGTTTAGTGTGGGGGTATTTGATAACGCCCAAATAGGGGTTATCTTTTAGCCTGATAAGACGTATCTTTGTGCTGGAGAGTCATGTTTTAGCCAGAATTTACCCTGGGAAAGCTTCGGTTTTAGGAATGAGACGTTTACTTGCCCTTCATAAATTTCTGCGTTTTCCGTACTTTTATTGGATATGATCGCGGGTGTGTTCATGTTGTCTATGCAGGAGCACGGCTCGAGAATGCAGCGGGGATTACGCGGGAAAGAAAGAAGGAGCAAAAGAAGCCGAAAAAAGCTGAAGTACCTGCTGTGTGCGTATTTTACGCACACCTCTATGTATTATACGCACACAACAGGAAGGGGGAGAATTTTGGCAGCTTTGTGGTCCTGTGTGCGTATAATACGCACAGAGGAAGAAAATCTAGACAAGACTGGCCACTGTGTGCGTATTATACGCACACAACAAGAAAATACGCAGACAGGAAGAACACAACACAAATTCCGAGGCGGTTTCGGTCAGTGGCAGTTTCGTAAATAAAGGCAAGTTCTAAAAACGTCTTCAGCACTATAAAAAGACTCGCCCAGACTCGTTTTAAAGACATAACCCATCCAAGGAGAAGTCTGAGCATCCCCGGAGAGCACAGAAGCGCGAATCCAGATCCGAAGACTTAGTTTGATCTTATTCTCTCTCTTAATTTCAGAAACTTTGTTATTTAGTTATGTCGTTTAGTAGCTAAACCTTTTACCTAGGTTCTCGGTGAACCTAGGGTTTCATTTTCAGAGATTTTTCTGCGTTTTGATTATGGATTCATGATTATGTTATCTTAATTCAGCAGTATTATCAGTTATCCTGTCTGTGATTATTATCGTTTATGCATGATCGGAGTCGCAAACCATAATTGCTACAGACCCGAGCTTTTAGGTGAAAACGTCAGGTTAGGGTTAGGAAGAAAAGACATGATTTAGTACCTTACCCTGATAGACCGATCAGAGAAAGGGAGATAGGGCTAGCCAAAATGTATAGACCAACTGTTAGAGAATCTGACCCGGTCCATCAGGACAAGTTAGAAACCCTAGAAGACTTAGAATGAGACTGCAGACTTAGGTAGCTTAACAGGAATCCGAAAGTCTGCAGGATCGTGATAACGTGTGGAATCTGAAAGGTTACTGCACAACCGGTTCGGGGCACGGGTAATTAAAACTGCTGAGAAAGAACGTTAATCTGCAGGATCACACTCTCAAAATACTCCTCCTTTTACACTCTGCAACTTAAAAAGTGATCGCACGAAAAACTTAAAACAGTCCTCGTGGGAACGATTACCCGAGTTGAAATACACTCGGTATTATTCGATTCGTATACTTGCGAATAACACGTTAGTTTGGCATCATGGCTCCCGTAAGCTTCTCATCGGCGGTTGCTGGCGCACGTCACAGGGGAGGGGGGGGGTCAGAGATGGGGAGAGAGGACAGAGAAAGTGAGAGAGCCTTGGTGATGGTGGTTGATACGCTTAGTATCGATTAAAGAAGCTTTTTGGAGAAGCTTTGATCTCCCACACAGCGAGCTACGATTTCTGAATAAATTAAAACTAGGGTTTACGAAAAATAAACTGAAATAACTCAAGAAAAACAATTCTTATTCCATGATTTGCAAAATAAGATTCACATCGTATAAATAGACTCATAAACCTAACGTAGACTCACGGGCCAGTTGATAAGAAAGCCCGGTTCGACTTAAATAAATAAATAACATAATTAAATTAACTAACTTTTTTTTGTGGGAAATTAAATACACTAACTGATAATTAATTAAATAATTCTATTCAATGATTATAATAATTATACGGTTGACCCGTATCAACTCCCCGCGCTTGAAAAATGCCTTGTCCTCAAGGCGGATCGCCGTGGTTAGTCCAAATTCCCACTTGCTTAACGAGGCTCAAGTGTGGTCTGCTGCCCAAAATAATTAAGCCCATAATAGTTTTGGGCCTCTATAATTGTTGTTTTGTGGGCGAATGTCCCAGAATTATAATGTGGAGGTTGGGCCTGGCCAAACCAATTCAGCCAAAATGTGCTTCCTTGTATCCCTAACTGGGGTTCTGGAGAAGCAGCAAGAGTAGCGTTGCAGGTAACAGGGTATTGCGCCGTCGGAGGAAAATCTTGAGAGATCGATGGTGGCGGTTGGTGCCAGGACCATGGTGGCAAATCTGGAGACAAGTGCGCTGGCGAAACCGGCCAAGTAGGCAACAGGGGCTGGTCTTGCTGGTGGTTATTCGCCGTTGTGAACTTCGGTTGAAGGACGACAACCACGACGGAAGCAATCCCCGAAGCAAGAGTGGCGAGCTGTGGATTCGCGGTGTAATAGGGGTGTTGTTTGGGACGCACAAAGCCAACGAAGGATGAGGCAGCCGGCGTGCCGATGTTGATCTGGGTTGGGTACGGAATTGGCGAGGGGTTGGACGAGAGGGCCATAGCCGGTGGAGGGGGGGGGGGTGGTCGGCTATATCGATTGTGCCGGAGACGCCGCCTGGGTCGACGGTGGTGGAGGATCTGGTGGCTTCATCGGCGCTTAGAGTTGTTTTGTTGCCCGAGACAGAACTTGCAAAAGTGGGTCTGGTGGTTTCGGATCTTGGGGCCTATCCGCCAGGTTCATCGTTGTTGGTTGAAGCCCCTGTGTCTTGTATTGAGGTGGCGATGGTAAAACCTGCTGGATGGGTTGCAGCAGGTGGCGACTTGATTGAGATGTCAACCTAGTCTGGTTTTGTATCGTCATCCTCCTTGTTGCCGTCCTCAATCTCTTCCTCCGGTGATTGTTCGTCAATCTGTGCTTTGGGTTGTGGCTCAGCTGCAAGTTTGGCCCGTGAGAGTCTAGGTTTATTTTTCGTAAACCCTAGCTCAATGAAATCACCAATTGATACCGTTCGATATCGATTAGAGAAGCTGTTTGGAAAAGCTTCAATCTTCCACGTAGCGAGCTACAATTTCTAAATATTTTAAAACTAGGGTTTATGAAAAATAAACTAAAATAAATCGAGAAAAAACAATTCTTATTCCATGGTTTGCAAAATAAGACTCGCACCACATAAATAGACTCGTAACTCTAACCTAGACTCTCACGGGCCAGTTGATAAGAAAGCCCGATTCGACTTCATTAAATAAAAACGTAATTAAATAAACTAATTGATATTTAATAAAATATTTATAATTAATGATAATAATTATTATCTTGTTGACCCGAATCATATGGTTGACTCGTATTGGTACTGGAAATGGTGGTGTTGGTATACTGGCGGGGAAGAAGAAAAATACGTTTATATAGGCGTAGGTATTTAGTATAATATAGTATATGTGGGGTACTATAATACGATATACTATGCAGTATAGTTATGTATATATATATCGTATTGTATATATGTATACATGTGTATACTTTAAAGGTATACATTATATACTTTAACTTCTAAAAAACCAACTACATCCATCTAGTTTATATAAATTAAAAAGTTCACCCCAACCATTAAGAAAAAGAACATAATTCTCTCCTGCTATCCAAACATGATATTTCATAAGGGGACTAATGTATATAGTCGAAAACACAGTGTTGGTCAGCAACCACGTGGAACCAATCTGAAGCAGATACGTGGTCATGGTAACTTCGCATACGTTAGCTCACACGGGAACTAGGGGCTGAGGGGTTTGGAGGATGGAATAAGGCTCGTCATAGGTGATTCCTATCCCATATGCGACCCATGTCAGGTACACACATCAATCAGTCATGTCAGCAACTCTTGTCTACTTTGACCCTTCTGTTCTCTTCAGAGTTAGAAATCTGCTTAATATCTCTCTCTGGCTTTGTTTGGAAATATCAAGTGACAATGCCTTAGATCTGTTGTTTTAATATTAAGAAAAATAGGACCCTTCCGTATCTTGGAGATTCTTAATGATTTTGAAACCCTCTGTACTTGAACCGCCGAAATGAATGGTAGTTACTGCATCCACTCACATCAGTAAATCATGTCAACCGACAGCCTCTACCAACCGTTGGATCAAATAGTGTAAGGTTGAGTGCATTGACGGTGTTTCACCACATCCTTTTTCATAATAACTCGACCCACTGGCTATTCATAGAGGTGAGTCACCTGCTGACTCGTCATAACTAGGAGACTTTTTGTTGCGCTGAACCCATGCTCCATGTGCAAGAGGACTAATGTAGATAGTCCCAAACACATTGTTGCTCCGCAGTCACGTGGACCCATCAGCACCAGATACGTGGTCACTCAACAGTACTCCATGCACACCAGAACATGCCATATCATCTTACTACATGGTCCTATCGCAGACGTCAACTCACACGGGAGAGTGAGTGGTTTGTCTACAGTTGGGTAAATAATTCTTTCTTTATCGAGCTTTTTCCGAGTAAGTAGTAATTCCTTTTTTATGAGGAGATTGCTTAAGTTATTTCAAACCATTTTTTGACAGAAAATTATTTCAAAACTTTAGAAAGTCAAATACAACTAATCTTTTCTTTTATGAGAAGTAAATACAACTATTATTTTCTCATTAAGTTGAATGGAGTGGAACAGAGGAAAAGGTCTCCCAATTCCCAATTCAAATGTGTGCCCACGATAGTCAAGTTAGGAATTTTAGTGTAATTATTATTACTATTAAATCAGTCGTGACGTATGACCAAGGTTTCAATTTTCCAATTGGGGGAAAGAAGGAAGGAAGGCAGGCTTTCCCAAAAACATTCCCATTAAATAAATAAAAAATAGAAAAAAAGGAAGTTCCCAAAAACCGCCACCAGCTCTCTTCACCCTCCCCAGATCACAACTGCGACGACCCAAAAACCCCTCCAATCTTCCATCTCCGGCGAAGAAACTCCGACCCAGAAAAACCAACTTCATAAAACCCATAAAGTAGACGCCGAGCGATCGAATTGTTTATTCCCAGATTAGACGAGGATGTTGAGATAGAGGAACAGCGAGATGAATCGACGACACAAGTTCTTCCAAGTCTTTGACTCTCTTCCGGCGTAGGAAGAGCCCTGACGGTGGTGCTTTCGTATGGCTAAGCTCGTGTACCAAGCTTGGAAAGGAAGCAATGTAAGTTTATCCATCTGGGTATTGTTCCAATCAATTTCTCTGGTGCTGTTCGTTGACTTTTTCCCTGCTTCTGGGTATGCTTCAAATTAGCTTGTTTCTTCCTAAACTATTGTGGGTTTTGATCAGTTTGGTAGTTGGATTTCCCCGGTATGAATTATTCCCATAAGTAGGCTCGATTGGATAATGTTAGTATTGGTTGGTCAGAGCTAGTGAATATAGTGATATTCTTCATTCCAGGAAACAATACAAGTTTTTAAGGTTCCTATCACTTTCTGGTGCTCTCTGTGAACTTTTGCCAGCTGGGTATGGTTGATTAGGCTGTTGTGATTAAATTTTTGATAAGTTTGGTAGTTGGGTTTTCCCGATTTGATTTATGTTCTATAAGCTGGGTCATTTGCACAATTTTGTTGTTGTAACTTGAATGCTAGAAAAACTGCTCTGCTGTAATAACGGGAGAGCATAGTAGACTCTTAGTCCCACTATGGAAGTAGAGCTGTTCTTTAGTAGCTTAGAAATGACTGGGAAGTGGAAATTTAATTGCTATTCTCATTCCTATCAACTTTTGAGACTATGCTGGTCACTTTACTGTATGTTGGCTTATCAGTAAGAACTATTCCTCATTGTCATGGAGGTCTTAAGTATGATGCTCTACATAGTGAAAACAAAGATTGGGCAATGTTTCCAACATAGGTCAGGCGGATGACGGAATCTTCACCATCTCTCATTTTCTTTTCCTACGAGACCCGTCTTTTATGGAGCAAACAAGGAGCATTTGAGTTATCTTAGATGCATACTGAATTTTTCAAAACGTAGCTCCTAGCCTCAAGAGCACTATGGGCTGGTATTCGGATTAGTTATCCGTCTTTGCTAATTAATTTGTTTCTCGGAGTGGATGGTTGTGTTGGGGCATAAGTAGCTGTGACTTTGTGGGTTCTGCACTTGTGTAGGTAGTAGAAATTGTTAATATGATTATGGACATATTATGATCAAAGTGGAGGTGGTAAGAGTTATGTTCCGGAAGAATGTCTTCTTTGTTGATACCCCATTTCCTTAGAGCATTTCCTTCTTTCCTTGGGGTCTAGCACCCAATGGGTAGCCTTGATGAGTAATTACCTTTACGAATGTATAAAGACGACACAAATTTGGTTGAAAGTTGAGATCCTTTGTCAAGTTTGTTACTTGCATAGTTCCATATTCATCTAAAACGTCAATACTCAATAACACTAACATAGTTCCATATAAACCTTCGGAGGGTTGAAAGGTAAATTATGTCAATCACGGGCTTGTATGAAAACTGCAATAGCGTCAAGAGCTTCTAAGGCCACTTGTCTGTATTGTTTAGTTCATCCCGGAATCAGGTCTAACATGCTTCTAATCATCGCGGATTAAGGGATTCTACAATCTGGTTTTGTATTTCCCATGGTTCCTTGACATTCTTTTCGTCAGTTGTTGTTATGAAGTTGTTTTGTATTCACGGATAGGTTTTATGTGCTCCTCACCTGTCAAAAATCAAATATTCCCTACGTCCTAAAATATGCGTCTTGTTGTTTCTTTTGCAAACATTTTGAGGAGGTGAAGTGACTGGCAAAATGATACACAAACTTATTAATTACTTCATAATGGTGTAGAGTAATCTTAACTCTACAACTTCATGAAAAAGAGTGACATGTTTCAACATAGTTTTGCTAGTCACATAATCACCTCAAATGGTTGGAGAAAATAGGACAGTCATTTTGGTACGGAGGGGTAAGGTTCTATGTGCTATTTCTCCTCCCCCCTCTCAATATCTTATACACGAGCAGGAATCACCAAATACACATCTTTTTTAGGAAATAGTGCATTTAATATACGCATTATTGTTTATTTTATCACGTCCATTGTGGCAAAATACGCCTCCTTTGTTTACCTTCCATATCGCAAACTAATGGCTGATCTCATGTTGGATAAGCATCACTCATAATCAATGTTTTTAATGAAAGAAAGTGAATTTCAATTGTGCGCTTTGTAATTTGATTCTTTATCTATTCAGTGTCAAATGAGTTGTGCATTTATTGCTGCATGCATTCTGACACCATTGGTTGGGTGTGAGAATGGGCAAAAAAATGGAGGAAAAAATGGATTGTTTGTTTGCTATCTGTCTCTGCTTGGTATCACTGGGAGAGAGACGAATGAATAAGCTTTTAAAAAAGTGGAGTGGTTAGTGTTCAAACTGAAGAACTTTCAGAGGACCGACATTCCACCTTCCTAGGATCGTTTTAGTATCTCTATGTAGGTTTCTTCTATTTGTATATGCTTCAGTCTATGCTCCTTAAGCTTGTAAATTGGCATTGTCACTCTTTGATACCTTCAATTTACCTCTTTTACCTATGAACTATGAAGCAAATTTGTTTCTCCGGAATGCCGCACTGCTTGTCTGATTCTACACATGCATCAAGTTTTCTAGAGAGCTTATTTCAATCACTATGTGGGATCTCCCTTTTTTTTCCTGTCCTTTTTAATCTTATAGGACATTGGGGATCCATGCTCGAGATACGAGGAGGTGGCTAAAATTCAACTTAAAATCCCTGTAACATTTGTTATTAGTATCAGATTGAAGAAGGGTAAATATAGTTGATAGATACAATTTTAACAACATATTCATAACCGAAATTTCAACACCTCATGAAATCAATTGATTAGTTAGATTATATGTATCACTTATTGCTCATGGATGTACCAAATTCTTCTCATCATCTTTAGATAAAATATAAATATTTGTGCTAGAAAAAGTAAATAATAACATGACTGAATCCTCGTTTACCGCCACATTGTGTCCCCACTTCTCGAAATCATCAAATGCCATATCACACTGCATCTATATGCACATCATCTTTGTGCCTCACTGCTTCATGGTATCAAGTAAAGAAAACAGTGATTTTTTAATTGAAAAGTCGAAATAGAATTAGAATCAAGCATCGGTTTGAAACTAAAGTTCATGCAAGTATAAACTTCAGGTAAGTTAGTGAGATATACATTTTGTATTCAAGGGCGAGCTACACACCTTATAGTTTCCAACTTGATAATTCAGGCATTACTTTTTCAGTTATTGCTTTCCACTTTTATTTATTCGAAAGGATTTGTGTCTCACATGGAACCTTACATGTTGTGCTCAATGCTCTGCAACTCCAGTGTACTTGTTGCTGACCTATCAAAGGTTATTTCGTCAGGAATTAGGATAATGTTACCCTGTATTACAATTTAGCATGAGGAATAAAACCTACCCTCTTGTCCTTGAGAGGAATAAGGCTTTTGATTGGTAGTTCACATTTGATTGTGGATCATTAGATCTTATCCACGGCTGTCTAAAGACTTTCAGTGGCCTTAGGCAAATTTGCATAGAAAGGCCTAAACACAGTTACCATGTAAAATAAATATTTTCCTTTACTGTATGGATAACACGCTGGTAATTTTTGTATCCAACATTTCTAAAATGTAAATCTCTCAAGCAACATGTTTAGTCCACCCGATTAGTCTTGTCTTAGATGATTGAACACAACAAGCCATTAGTGTTTTCAATTGCTTTGGTATGTTTTAATTGCTCACCAGTTTCATGTTTTTTTTTTTTTTTTCATTAAATGTTTCAAAGAGTCCAGAAAAAAATATTATTAAAAACAAAAATAAAGTTAGAAATAAATAAAAACAACTACTAAGCCTTGAATTAGAGTTATAATTTAAGAGCAATTGGAGCTTTGTGTGATTTCAATTAATGAGATTAAGTAGGAAGATCATATATCACAGAACGTGTAGAATCTTACAACTGTGAAAAAACATAGAAAAATCTAGTGTTCATTCAGACTAGTAATAATAATCTAAAGAAATATAACAGTAACAATTCGTTTCAGAGTCATGCTAAAGGGTCATAATTTTAGACATGATTGTGTGACATAATTTCCTAATTTGGTAAAACCAAAATCAACTAAGGAAGTATTGAACCCTAAATGAAATTTGACATCTTTTAAATACTATGAAATTAGAAAATTGTTATGTCCATGATTCTGTTCAACGTAATGTCTCTTTAGAATTATCCTTTATTTCGAGACTTGACCC
Organism: Linanthus parryae; assembly: GCA_023055425.1. Lineage (NCBI taxonomy): Eukaryota > Viridiplantae > Streptophyta > Magnoliopsida > Ericales > Polemoniaceae > Linanthus > Linanthus parryae. The sequence goes on from JALGPY010000005.1 coordinate 78,881,685, forward strand.
TCGGACATGAATTCTCTGTACTGAAAATTGTGGTATCATTGCTACAATCTATCAAGATAAATCTCATTATCAAATTCTCTCCTTCTCACTTCCCAATAATTATGCGTTTCTCAAAATTGTCATTAACCGCATAATCTCTTCTTTTACTTCTTTCCATTAATAATGAGCCACTTTCATTTTATTCTTTTGACACATTTCTTTCTATCTCTTCAAGGCAAAGAAATTAATTGCTCAATTTTTGTTGAATCTATTATAGTAATATAAACAATACCTATACACCAATATAAGTACACATACATAACAAGATTTTGCTAATTTGGGGGCTTTGCCAATTTGGAGGCCTTAGGCAGCTTTCCAAGTTACGTAAAGGCAAGGTCGGCCCTGATTTTATCATTTACTTAGAGTGGATTTTCTCTTACCCACAGTTCAAAAAGGTTTCAACCTCTTTCAACCACCAAAGAACTCATATTTTTTGGACCTTTCCCGCTCCTTCCTAATTTACACATTGTACCTCATCTTCATTTATCTCTTCAGTAATTCTTCTATTTCTTTGTTTATTTTCTTTGAGGGCGAGTCAAACGTAGGACCTCCCGAGTGAAGTCAAACGATCTCAATAACTGAGCTAGTAGGGCATACGATGCTCAGTCAGTTTTGCTGTAGAAAACCTATTTGTTTGAAAGATCAATGTTGTTAGCACGGTATCTGATGTCCTGGTTATCAATGCTATTCAAATCTTGAATATATACTGCATATGTGACATTCCAGGACAGTTACCTCTCTGCTTTTTGCTGTTATTTTGATGTATTCTTTGTCATATGCATGATTTCTTATTTTTGTTGAAATAAATGTAAAACAATTTTTTTGAAGTAAATGTAGTGAAGGAAGTTAGAATTTTAAAGCGTCTTTCCATAGAGGAGAAAGCCTCAGGTGTGGAAATTTGGCTTAAAATATTCTGATGTGTGCAAGAAAACATGTGCGACTCGTTATTAGGGTGGCGGTTCTCTCTCTCTCATTGTAGTAATTGATTCAATGAATGATATCTAGTTGCAACTAGGTATTGCTAAAACTATTTCAATCTATATTTAGACAACCTTTAATTTTATACGCATGCCAATAACTCAACTTTTGGTTCTGAGGATCCTGATGACTAATTTGTGTGGTGCTTTTCCCCTCAAAGAATTGATAATTTCCTTGTTCCATTGTCCTATCTTTATTAAAAGAAAACACATTCTCTGTCACATTTCACTTTGGTGATTTGAAAGAGGGAATTTTTTGTACTCACATCAAACCTTTAATATTCATGAATGTTGGTAGTTATAGAAATAAAATTTGGAAACTAGACAACTTGATAAATGAGAATAATGGAGTGCTACACGTGTTTCTTCCTGGAATTCTTCTGAATTTCTTCTATTTTCACATTTCGCTGTTAGTGTCTTCAAAATCTGTTGTTAATGCCACAGTCGGTATCTCCTTGCCTCTCGAAAAGGATTTTCTTTTCCTGTTAATGAGAAGGAATATAGGATGCCTGAATACCAGACTCAAGGTTTAGACGTTTTATCGTTATTGAAAAAATTCCTGACTTTTATTGATATCAAATGGCTATAGCAACCAAACTACATCACAGCTTCCTGGAGGGTACAAAGTATTTGATTATTGTTTGTTACCTAATGGAACTTTGAGGCTGCCAGCTTTTGTTTTTATTTATTCTGAACTAACTCCAAACAAGTTAATTACTTTTATATTACTACCTAGGGAAGGGCTGGATATAAATGTTATTTGTTTGAAAGATGAGATATGTTATTGAGAGACTATCCCTAAAATTTCAGGACATAAAATACTTTTATATTTAGTTGCAAATAGGTGGCAAGGCCGGAGAGACGAGCCAAGTGTTTCCGCGAGTCACTCGCGCGCGGCACTTCGTCGATCCTCACCCTCGATCTCCGAAATAAGCCTTCGAACCTTCAAGAACACGAAAAACAAAAGAATGAGAAGCAGAGAGTTGAGAGAGTGCTTGTTTTTCAGTATCACTCGAATGATTACAAGATTGAGTGGTTTGGCCAATTGTCTCACCCTGCATATATACAAGATTCTTGTCTATATCTACGGTCTAGATCTTTGCATCTAACGGTGGAGATTGAGAGGCCTTTGGCCATTGGCTTGGGGCCCATATCGCACAATTACATCTACTACATTTTACCCTATTCTAGAACATTCTAGTAAAATACATATGAAAATACAGTATTGTCCCTTCATGGACCGTAAACCAAGAGTGTGGGTCCCGCATCTGAGTCATGGGCTCCAAGTGTTCGAAGATGGTTAACCTTCTGAGCATGGGTATACTCGGCTCGGGACAGAACTCCCCCGCAAAATTTGTCGATGCCCTCGTCGACCGTCCACCCTCAAACTCCTCGATCCGGTTCTTGTATTGACTCAAGGAATCCACGAACTCCCATGTCCCGCTTCTTCCGTCACCTTCCATTTCACAAAGTACTCCTTGTGTCTTGGCACCCTTCGGGTCACACTCCGGACGGCCAAAGATCTCCTCCGATTCTGTCAAAGGAACTTGTCACCATGGGTGGTGCTCGGCTACACTCGCCTCGTTGCGGGTATTCCTCGTCTTTGTGGTAGGACTTGAGATTGCTCACGTGGAAGACTGGGTGTATTTTCATCTTTGGCGGCGGTTCTACCCGGCCCCCTTCCTTCCGAAAAAGAAAGAGCATTTATATGTAGACTTGCCTACCTTGGCAAGTATGCGGAATGATCCTTTGTACTTCCGTAACAACCCCTTGCGCAACGGTCGGGTGTGCTTGAACTGCTGCAGTAAGAACTTCACGAACACAATATCTCCTTCCTTGAATTCCACAGGTCGTCTCTTCTTATGAGCCAACTTCTTCATTTTCTTAGCCGTCTTCTCCAAGAAAGGTTGCACTAAATCCCTGTGCCCAATCTCTAGCCACGACATAGGACCCTGGGCTGCTGCCGTCATAGCCTGAGGCTAGGGTTCCTGGTGTTAGTGGCTGTTGCCTGGTAGCTAACTCGGAGGGGCTCTTCCCCGTAGACTCCGACCTTTGTAGGCTATATGAAAATCTGTGCTACATCCAACAACTCCGGCTAGTCTTTCTGGTTGGCTTGCTCATAGTGCCTTAGATATACCTCTGTGGATGGAAGCTAGTGGAAAAGTTGAGTTCCGTCGTCAACAACTTGAAGAGCTTGGTCCAAAACTTCTCCGTGAACCGCACATCAATATTGCTCACAATGTTCTTCGGAACTCCCCAATACTTCACAACATGCCGAATGAACAAGCTAGCGGCCTCCTTGGCCACACACCCCGGTGTAGCGGGCGCGAAGGTGAGGTGCTTGGTAAATCTGTCCACGACCACAAGTATGGTGCCATACCCCTCAGACTTGGGTAGGCACGTGATGAAATCCAAAGAGACACTCTCCCACGGTCTCTCTGGTACCGGTAGCGGTTCCAACAACCTGCTGGATGTCTCTTCTCTATCTTGTCTTGCTGGTACACCAAGCAAATCTTCACGTACCCCTCCACATCATCTCGGAGTCGTGGCCAATAGAACTTCTCCCCAACCAGAGCAAGGGTCTGGTGTGTCCCCGGGTGTCCAGCCCACCCGGTGCCATGGAACTCCTTGATGATCTCTCTACGTGTCCCACCCCACCCCACTTAAGCACGTATACGCGACCACCCACAGTGAAAAAGAGTCCATTCTCGACCCAAAACCTCTTCGCTCGTCCCTCCTTAGCCATCTTTGCTAAGCTCTTTGCGGTCGGGTCTTGGTCGAGTCCTTTCACACGATCCATCACTGTGGTGTTTGGCTGCGTGATTGCCTTGACGTTGGCTAGCTCCCCCTTCCCGCTCAGTGCATCCACAACCACAGTGGCCTTACCAGGTTTGTACTTGAAGCTGAAATCAAATTGGACCAAGAAGTCCTGCCATCGAGCCTGCTTCGGACTTTACTTCTACTGAGTCTGGAAGTAACTCGTGGCCACATTGTCTGCCTTGACCACAAACCTTGAGCCAAGAATGTAATGTTGTCAAGCGAGCAAGCAATGGATCGGATGTCACTCCTTCTCATGTGCCGTGTACCTTCTTTCCGCATCCTCGAGCTTGCGACTCTCAAAAGCAATCGGGTGTGCCCTTCCTGCATAAGCACTCCCCCGATGGCGAAGTCCAATGCATCCGCATGCACCTCGAATGATTGGCTCAATCAGGTCACTTCATCACCAGTTCCTCGGTCATTGCCCTCTTCAGCTCCTCAAATGCTTCTCGGCAATTAGTGAACCAATCCCAGACCATATATTTCCTTGACCTGCTTGTAAAGATGTTACTGGACTTGCATGTAAAATTCGCCAAACTAATGTTGCCAATTTCTTCTCTAATCTAAAATAAAGTAGATTTTTGACATGGTCTGCTAGGCTTATTATAGCTGCATTGTAAAATGACAGAACTGGAAGTAACAGTTCATATATTCCTGTAGTATAGATATCTCATGATGGGCTATCTGTTTTTGGTCGGAAGATGGTACAGGTGGTGGGACACTAATGACACTCCAAGATACTAGTCTCATTTTTACCCGTCCCCCAAATGAACATGTCACTGAGGATTTGCAATACTGATGATTTATGTTTGTATCGAAGTATTTGATTGGTGGTTGATAAATATGATGGGAGGAAGATCAGATTTCATAGTAGAAAAGCCCGATCTATTGGTTGTGTCGAGAATCGAGACCTAAATAAGTTTTGTGGCTTCATCTGAGATGTTGGTCTGCTGAATAGACAGGGCTATTGGGATTTTTGACTGTTGAATGTTTTCTGAATTCTATACTTTTCCTCTCCGTGTTACCTAAGGATTTCATCCTTGTCAAAGCAATCTATGCATGTTTGAAAACTGATTTTACTGTCTAATGGAGAATTGCTCTTTTGGTTCAAACTTCAAAGCGCATGCTCTTTCTGCGGCATGAGCATACACTTGACAGGAGAAAGGTAGCCCTCCCATGAAAGTTCTTGATGACTCTTATATTACTTAATTCAAGTACAGTGTAAAACCTGAAACTAGGGGAGTGCCTTAAATTGTATCAAAAAGGTTAATGGACTTGAGGTAACTCAGCTGCAGTTCTTTGGCTCTCGTAGGATTACATCTTTAACTTAGAAAGAGGGGTTCTCATAGAAGAGTACGTTTGAGTAGAATGATTCCTTCAGAACCTGCATGAATTATCCTCTAAATTTCACACAAGCTGACTAACAAAAATATCTCTTCAATCGTAGAGCTCCCTTGACAAGTCTAGGACTATGAACACCATTGGAGTTTCCATTTATAAATGGACAAAGATTTTCCAGTCTAAACTTTTGTGAACATCACAACTACACCAAGGAGGCAAGGACATCTAAATGACTCGTTGTCTATCTAACTACAATTTACTTCTTGTTGAGAATCGTTGTTTGTCCCCACATTGAGATTCTGTAAGTTCTACGTGGTTATTAAGTCCAGATTACGCTCCTCACTGCCAATTGTTTTCGAGGTGAAACCTCGGGATCCTTAGTTCTTATCATTGTACCTGCGAGCCCCCAGTGTGCCATGTTCTGTTGATTTGTTTGAACCTGTTTATTTTTAACTGTTTGGCACTCCGCATAAAGGGCATGTTGAGAATCGTTGTTTATCCACATTGAGATTCTTTAAGTGCTATCCGTGGTTAATAAGATTTTGGATTATTTGCCAACTGGCTTTTAGGTGGAGGTGTGGAACCCATGATTCTTAATCCTTGATACCCACCAACTAAATCAATTATGTTCTCAGACCATCTTTTGAGGCTCATAATTGCCATTCATCTTGGCGTACCAAAGGATTCAGTATCTCTTGTTTGCCATGTTTTGATCTATAAATGCTCAAGGTTAATGGGAATACAAGCGGGTATAGGTCTCAGAAAGTTCAATAGGATCTTCTAATGATTATAGGCCTCGTTTGGGTAGGGGATATGATATCCCGTCCCATTATTTCTTGTGTTTGGGTCAAAGTATGCGAGGGAATATGAAATCTCTATCATTACCCTCCCCTCCAATTAAGCTTAAAATCATATACCACCCCAGTGTGCTACATAGGAAATGATTTGGATGGGTGTAAATGTACGAAACTGCCCGTTAGTGATTTAGTAAATGACAACCCACATTCACCTTCTCTCTGTCTTTTTATTCTTCCTGAAATTGAACCCAACCTATGTGACCGCCGCCATCATCCTCTTCCTCGTCTAAACACCAGCGAATTCACCACCATGCTACCGGTAGCCTTTCAAAGATGGATTCCACCATCAGTCGCCGTTAGATCCAACCACTTTAACATGCTGTCGGTCATGGATGCCCGCGGCCTTCTGGAACTCATTGTCCCAGACCCAACCGAACCCCCTTTCACTCTGATCAAAACTACCTAACTCCACAACTGGCAACCTAGACCGAGGGCCCCCAGGACCCAATGCTGCAACGTTTCTATAACAAAGACTTTAGTACCTAAACAACTCAAATGTATGTTTTAGCATCATGTGGTTGCATTGCTAAGGGGGTTATATATGCTGACTCATTTGTTTGTAGGGACCGAATAGTTTTAACTCCTCTAGGAAATTTTTGTTCCAAGCAAAGACTTTAGTCGCACTCCAGGCTTTGTTGTTGAAGGCTACACTGTTTCTAGCTTTCCATATTGCACATATAGAGGAGAAGAAGACATATATTGTTATATCTTCGTACATTGAGGCAGTAAGGATTCAGCTAGAAAGCCAGTTAAAAGCTGCCTCCGTTTTTTGTGATATGTCTGGTCACGTCGGACAGGTTTGATTCATACCAAGCTGTTGAGATAAACAAATAATCAAGAAAGAGGTGTTGAGAAGTCTTACATCGGACGTTCAAGAGGAATAAATATAATTAATAAGTCTCCTGGGCCACTCCCCTCATTGCCAATTGGTTTTGAGGTGGAACCCCATGGATTCTTTACATGGTATCAGAGCCTGGTTTCACACACGTGAATGGTCTAACAACCCACATGCTCACCGCCACCCGCAGACAAAAGATCCACGTGTAGGCCAAAGAATGCCGCACGTGAGGGGGCATGTTGAGAAGTCCCACATCGGACGTTCAAGAGGAATAAATATAATTAATAAGTCTCCTGGGCTACTCCCCTCATTGCCAATTGGTTTTGAGGTGGAACCCCATGGATTCTTTACAAGAGGTACCTGAGAGTCTCTGAACTTGACAAATAAATCAGGCATAATTCTTTTTGTGAATGTTGAAAACAGAAATTTGAGAGTTGACTAGGAGAGTCCCTTGCAAACATTTCCAGAGAGTCTATCTGCTAGAGGTAAGCCCCGGAGTTTGGGAGAGTTTGAGTCTTTCTGCTAGAGGCAATCCAGAGTTGTCCCAAACTGGGTTACGATTGCTGCTTTCCAGGGGATGAAAGTACCTTGCAGGAAAGAAAATATGCTCCTTACTCTTGCAGAAGTGGTAACCTGATCTCGTGGAGTAGCTCCTAGTTTTTTTGAATGGCCAAATGGTTTTGTCAACACTGGGTGTATGGAACAAATGAAGTTTACAAGAAATGAGTGGAAAGCCTTTTTAACTTTTCTCACATCCCGTTCGGGTCAGAAGCCCTTATAAACAGGAAATCTGAGATTGTGCAATGGTTACAAGTAGTGGCATTAATTGTCCCAAAAAAATTAGTGGTATTAAGAATGACTTCTAGGGTAGGGAAGGCCAATGATCCATCTCTCTTTACCCACATTTATGCTACACCCATGTCCAACCTACCATTCGAAACCTTGTTGAATTAGACAACATTCATAGTGCAGACTGCTTCCTGCCCAAGATAGCCCCTTCAGAAATAAAAGGGCGATGGGCTAAATCCCTAGAAGCTAGAAGATTCTTATTCGTTAGTAGTCTCCATGCGATGGAAGAGCTTGGTTGAACCAACATAAGTTTTGGAGATGGATTTTTGGGAAGTATCGTGATCATCCAATAAGAAGGCTTTCAAAACGAACAATTTGACTTTGCTCACCTGGGACTATTTTCATTTCAGGGGCTTTTTCGAAGTGGGGCTTTTCTATAAATTGTGAATCTTTCTATTAAGCTCTTGGTAGTCTGAGGGAGACGGAAGTTATTCCTGTGTAGACGGAGGCCACTAACACAAGGTTAGCCTTTCTACTGCGTTATGAAGCTTTGACTGCCTATAAGAGATTCTCTTATCCATCATATTTTGGATAATTTTAATGTTCCCTCGCTTTCTGCGATTTTCTCCTACCGGCATTCCTAGTTAAAAATGCTTTACTATCAATAGGGATGTAGAAGAACTTTTTGTAAAGGTCTTGAAAGCGTTCTTCACATTCGGGCTTAGATCATCGAAGACTTTTGGCGCTTTATCACTTGTCCTTCGCAAAAACTGTCAAGAAGGTTGCTTATGACTGCAGACCTACCATGGCTTGGCTTAAAGAAAAGCAGACAGTCCTCTGCAAAGAGCAAGTGAGTGATCGGGATACTCGATATGCATAAATTTATAGCTGGGGTGACTCCAGTCCTATCTATTTTGGCGGAGACTGCAGGACAGGGCCTCAAGATAGCTGATGTAGAGACAAGGCGAGAGGGGGGTCAACTTGTCTCAGGCCAGAAGTGGGGATAAAATGCCGAGAGATATCACCTTTCACTAGAAAAGCATATTAGACATTTGAGATGCATTGGGAGATAAGACGATTCCATCTTGGGGGGAAGCCCATGCGATAGTGGGCTTCCAAGAGAAAATCTATCTGACTTCGTCGAATGCCTTCTGGGCGGGCAAGTGCTAATTCCTATATTGCTTTTCTATTTTCGAGAATATATCATTTTCAAGCAGAACATGATTTCACTTTTTTCTTAGGAGGAATGAAAAACCACATTTAAACGGTAAATATACAAATAACTGGCCCTGAATAGGCAAAAGCTGCAAACACATGGTCGTATTGTGTTTTTGATCCCTATCAATACCTGTTTCTACACAAGCAAACCGAGTAAACCAATATCGCGTGAAGAGCTGAAATTTTTTCCTGGACTCTTGATTTAGGCATTAACTTTCTCTCTACGAAATGATGTCATCTTGTCTTGTTCTGGAGAACTATGCTATTAGTCACCAATATTTCATCTTTCACAGTTACAGCCTCTCCAATAATTGTAATTCCATGTTTGGAATTGTTTTCTCCATCGCGCTGGACCCCAGACCATCGCCCAGTGGACGATTTCCATCCAACAATAGAATGCATGGCAACTGTCCATTTTTAAAACCTGAATTTATAAGGGGACTTGTGATAAATGCTCAGACTCACATTCTATGATATTATTTACTGAATTATTCCTAAAATTTCCATTTCCAGTACAAAGAAAACTTAGTGTTGGTACAATAATGTCAATTTATTAGGTTTTACATCGTTAAAGAAAGTGGACAAACAATTTGGGAGATCCCCGAGTAGAAAAGTGGTCAATTTTTGTGGACGGAGGGAGTATATGAAGGAAATGATTATGAAATTGATCAAGTAGGTGACTACTGATCCATCTAAAATGAACAATAAAAATGTCAAAATATTACGTCGGCACTGGAACAGCAAACCTCTTAATCCAATATTCCGGTGGATTCTTGTTAAGTGAAGTAGACCGTTGAAGAGCTAAATGGTAAAACCTCTACCAAGGATCTAGAAGGCTTGAAGTAGATTCTTTTCATGCATTTGATTGCTAATTCTCCCGGTTGGAATTGTCAGTATGTCAGTAATTTGAAGCCTTCTTCATTCACAACCGTAAAGAAGCCTCCAGATTACTTTAGTAGCTTCCGAGTCTCATCTTATGTTACAAGAAACGTAAACCTTACAGCTTCTTCTGATCGGCTACGTACGTAATGAAACGCGGTACGTTTTCAACCCGACCACATAAATCCGCATCCCGAACGTTCCAGGGAGTGAGAGACAGAACGGACCTGTTTATCATCGTTGTTTCGACCATCTGAACAATTTTCTCATTCGTCTTCTCCCGTCCGTCCTCTCTAGTTTGGAGGCTCTGTTCGTTCGTCGTTGAGGCTAGGTTAGATAATATATCCTTTTACTGAAATATCCATATTTTTAGATCATTCATTTATTTTTTCTATAATCAGTTCTTAGATTGGTGGTATTATCGGACACCTGCAATTTTATGCCATGCCATTGTGTGCTGTATATAAAGCTACTAAAGGCATATTTTACTCTATATCTTGGGATTGTCGGAAACTAATGATCGACTTGTTAGCTTAGGATAACATGGTGACCAAGAAGACAAATTGTGAGCTTCTTTTTGAAGGTTCTGAGCTTGTAGGTTTCCTCAATTTGTACATATTTTAGAAAGATTATGTACACTACAATCGTTTCCGGTAGTTGGAGCAAAGCCTCTAAGCAATTTGGTAATTCATATCAGGAATAGGTCCCCTTCTTCCTACAATCATCAACATAGGTCGGAATCAGGCAGGTATTTCAGATATGTCAGATTCTTGGATAGTTAGTCACCAGTCTATCATTTTCAGGGGAGTACCAAAGGGTAATGCTAGCTGTAGTTTATTTGATTGAGTAGGCAGGGTTACAATTTACCTTATTTAAATTTAGGGTCAATTACTTATTACCCACTTCTAGTATGGGGTAATAATCCATGTACCACTCCCAGTTTCAAAACCCTCTCCAGTTAATTGCAAGCAATCAACAACTTGGGTTATTTCCGTCCTAAATTTTCCGTTACTTAACGGTTATGTAGGGACAAATCGGTCCAATCAATATAAATATGAACATGAAGAACACAATCACCTGCACCGCCACCATCATAAATCCAGAATATGGTGACCACTACGCCACCCCGCTACAACCACTATCACAGCCACCTAAGTATTCACCTAACTCAGCTCACATCTGCTTAAAACAAATCTAATCTTTTGAGGGAGAAGAATTTCCAACCACCACCACCACCACCATGGCACCATGTTAAAACCTCCACCAACCATCACCCCATCGCCTCCTTGGCTCAGCACCACCAAACTGCAAAATTCAATCTGACTAAGAAAACCACAAATCGAGCCCCAATTTTTAACCCAAGCCAAACCCTAAATCGAAACGCCACATCTTTCTTCATCAATTTCTACGTCAATCCACCAAGAGAGATGCAGACCCGGCCAGAGAGGGAGAGAAAGAAATATCTTAACTAACAAAGAAGATGAGGAGGAGGAGCTATGGCAGCACGACTCCTCCACTTTTCAGATCTAGCCGATGGGGTCATCAAGATGAGAGAGGCGGGGAGTGGTTAGCTCTGTGAAGTTTGTTCACCCTTCTTTCTCCATCGTCTTATCCTTGAAGTCTCCTGAAAGTTGTTTTTATGCCAAAGGCAGACACTTTTTCAGATCTGGGGAGTGGTTGGGCTATGTGTTATCTTTTTCTTTTTTAACTTACCTTTTATTTTTCTCTTCTATTTGCTTGTTCTTTTAAGTTTTATGATCATTTTTGCATAGACGATTCTTCCCTGTTTGTGGCAAAAATTGTGGTTGTAGCAGTGGTGGTAGTCGTGGGATTCCGGGAAAGTAGTGGCGGTGGTGGTGCGGCGGCGATAGAGGTGGATGTGTTTATTATGTTCATATTTTTTTTATTTGACCAATTTGTCCTTGAATAACCGTTAACTAACGGAAAATTTTTGACGAAAATAACCCCACTTGTTGATTGCTTGCAATTAACAACTGGAGGTGGTGATAAGAGGGTTTTGAAACTGGAGGTGGTACATGGATTATTACTCCATACTGGAAGTGGGTAATAAGTAATTGACCCTTAAATTTATAGAAAAGTAATGAGAGTTAGAATTCTGAAATCTCAACGGTCTCCCAAGCTCGCCCCCTCGAACTATGGGCGAGCTTGCGGATTTTTGAATTATTACAAGGACAGCTGCACAAAGTAGAAAGCACAGCCCAGGAGTGCATGACTTAACATATATCCATACCGCACAAGTTACCATGATTGAGTAGCAGTGTTTTATGTTTGATCTATTATGACACTACATATACTTTTATCTTGAGGTATGCTCGATACCTTTGTGCTTTTAGGCCTATTAGGTATATATTCTTTATATTTCGGTCCAACATTGTCCACCATCTGACCCTGTGTTATGTCTTCTGCAGAAATTTTTCTGTGGTGGGAGGGTGATTTTCGGGCCGGATGCTCGATCGCTGCTCGTCACTTTGTCATTGATAATTGTTCCAGTAGTTATATTTTGTATATTTGTCGCTAACCACCTTCGCCATGAATTTTCTCCTCATAATGCGGGATACTCAGTTATGGTTGCAGCAGTTGTCTTCACAATCTATGTTAGTTCTCTGTCCTCTGCTCCTTTGATTCTGTTGTGGTTGTACACATTATTTTAAATTTTCCCAGAGATTTGTTTCTTATATGCATTAGGAAAAGAGCATTGTGAAAAAGTTGGTGGAAGTCTGAATTATGTGGATTTTATTGCATGCATAGACATCATTAGGGCATCTCCAATAGCTCATGCAAAAGTCACTTTTATGCAAAATATAAAGAAAATGAGGAAAAAATGAGCTCCAACAGACGATGCATATTCAGAACATGCAACTTCCTCTCCATTAATAGCTAACAAAAATGTAGGGATGTAAAAGTTTGTGTCTATCTCTCTCCTCTCATGCATCCTCAATATGTATATTTTAACCTCTCAGTACTAGAAAATGTATAAATTGCATTTTACTGCTGGAGCAAAACTACAAATGCATGTCATGCAAAATTTAAAACATGCAAAAAATACATAATACTATTGGAGATGCCCTTATAGAATCTGTCACGCAGTCTTCTACTAGTAGGTGTGTGTGTGTGTTTTTTTTTTTTTTTTTTTTTTTTTTTTTTTTTTTTTTTTTATGTCATATGAGGTGATTCTACTTCACACAAAGCTTGGTCAATCTTCAAATTTGAAACCCTCCTTATAAATTGTTTTTTCCGAAATGTTATATCTGAAATCCATTCCACATCTTTTGACTTGATCATTGATGAAGATTGTGCATTAGTGAAAATATTAGTCACTACACATGTTAATTCTTGCTTGAGTAATAAAAAGGTTCAGTATTTTGCTAATGGGAATGTAAAATTATGATACTTGAATGTTGATTCTCTTGTAAAGTCTTCTACCAGCACCTTTTTTGTTTTATACGAAGTTATGTTACCTCATGTGAAGTTTAGTCATTCTTTTCCTGGCCTAAGGAGAAAATCCAATTTTAAGCTTCCCGTATAGTCATTTTGGTCAAGATGTTATATTTAATATCCATTTCACATATTTTTTTTGACTTAAAAGTCAATTAATATTCTGCATTTACTGAAGTATTAGATACTACAGATACATGTCCATTGCATATTTGAGTACTAAAAAGGTTTCATTATTTTGGTAATGCAAAAAAAGTAAAAAAATTATGATTTAAACTGTGCTTCAGTAATTGGGCTTTGTGTGAGTGGATTTTATTATGTATCCTACCCTTCAAGAACTGTAATATGATTAAAAGAGAATATCACTGGGTTATGACATCACAATTGAGTAACACTTCACTGAAATCCCTGTAGATTGGAGATACACATATAACATGTTGGATGTTACCTAGAGAATTCTAAGTTTTTCAAGAAATAATGCAATGCGTCAAGTATGGATACAAATGAACTCGGTGGCTATCGGCAAGGAGCCTAACGCGGCCGACCTAACTGCATAGGGGCCGGCTCTGCCTGACTTCATTATACTTCTTTAGATCAGGTCCGAATTTGAAGAGGTTCTGGGTATACTTAAGTTTGGAAAGCCACCATAACAAACACAAAAGCCAGCTGTCCTGTTACTCTATGTAAAGATGCATCTGCTGCTTTGTGTATTGTCAACTTGGTCCCGTGTGTTCATATGTTCCCTTTGGTAATGTTGGTAGGTGCTGGTGCTTCTTTTTCTGACCTCGGCTCGGGATCCAGGTATTGTTCCACGTAATTTACATCCTCCAGAGGAAGAACTCCGCTATGATAATACCGCAGTGGCTGAAGCCGGGGGGAGACAGACACCGAGCATACAGTTTCCTCGAGCTAAAGAGGTGTTGGTTAATGGCATTCCTGTAAAAGTCAAATATTGCGACACCTGCATGCTATATCGCCCTCCCCGCACCTCACATTGCTCAATTTGCAACAATTGTGTCGAGCGATTTGATCACCATTGTCCTTGGGTGGGCCAGTGCATAGGAGTGGTATGCTGCTTTGCTTGACTTGACTTTGCTGCGGTTGTTTCTTTTGATGAATTGTTATCGCTTTTGTTATTTCTTGTGGGAAGTGCTATCCCAAGAACCTAACCCATTTTTTAATTATATGCAGCGGAACTACCGTTTCTTTTTCTGTTTTGTCTCGTCCTCGACGCTTCTCTGCATCTATGTGTTTTCCATGTCTGCTTATTACATAAAGGTTCTGATGGATGATCACAAGGGCACTGTCTGGAAGGCAATGAAGGAATCTCCAGCATCCGTGATACTTATGGGATATTGTTTTGTTGCTCTATGGTTCGTAGGTGGACTCACTGGCTTTCATTTGTACCTGATTAGCACAAACCAGGTCAGTGAACTTGATACCGGTTTAACAACAGAAGTTATCTTCTTTTTTTCCCCTTTTCTGATTCCAGCATGTGTCTACAAAATGGATGCTATTATTTGGCACTACGATTATGATTACACCATTGCTGCTACTTAATCAATCCGTTAGTTCGGATGGATTTGTGCTTAGTTGTATGATATTTTCCATCTCGGCGAGCATTTCAGTATTCAATTTTCAGTTATTGCTGATTTTTACTGGCTTTAAGCTCAGAAGCACATGTTTCCTTCATTAGTGTTATGAATAGCTTGTATTTTCTGGATTTGTTTGTTTATATTGTTGTATTTAATTGCTTTTTTGATTTTCGGAGAATGATCTGTAAGTAAGAGAAGCAGGACCTGTTAATGAATGAACATGATCCTATAGTTATATTCTGAGTTTTGTCCCGTATTTTTCTTTTGCTTGCAGACCACATATGAAAACTTCCGTTACAGATCCGAGAATAGGCTTAATGTTTATGACCGAGGCTGTTTAAATAATTTTCTAGAAGTATTTTGCACCAAGGTGAAACCGTCAAGGAACAACTTCCGAGCGGTT
This sequence comes from Linanthus parryae, assembly GCA_023055425.1. NCBI lineage: Eukaryota > Viridiplantae > Streptophyta > Magnoliopsida > Ericales > Polemoniaceae > Linanthus > Linanthus parryae. Next base: position 78,896,894 of record JALGPY010000005.1, read on the forward strand.
GCACAAGAGGAAACACAAAGGGTTCCTGTGCCATCATCCACAAGGGATACAGAAGGAGCAGGCGGCGGTGATGGAAGGGAGGATCGGCGTGCCAAGGTAGAAGATGATCTTGAGCTTGGTGGAGACCTATTAAAGATATCCCAGCGTCACAGCATTGAAGATATTGAGTCGGCGGATATTCGTAGCAGAGGGAGCGATGTTCGCCACCATCCATCAGAGGTAGACTCCGTTCTTGGATCAGATCGTCGGCCTCCAACGGTACAATCTGACACAACTTTGAATGGAAGTTTGGGAAGGAGAAGTGAGAGTTGGGAAATTGCACCGGAGGATGTTGGTATCAACTCTAATGTTACTACTGAAAGCAGAAGCAATGCAAATTCAAAGGAAGCACACCAGTAAGGGCGTCATATTGAGAATAGCGTGTCAGCTGAAAATGGAGATTAGAGGCGCTTCGCGATAACCTTCATCATTCTTCCTATTGTTTCATGGAGGGATGCTTTGCTGATCTGAGATTACATCCGAGTTTTTTGGGTGGTAGTGTAACTTCCCTCAGGATATATAAATATGGATTTCCTTCTTTTAGTTATTTGGTCATAGTATTATTTTGAGTTTTCTTGTGAATGCAAACTTATTATTTTTTCTCTTCTTTTCCTTTCTTTTTATTTTGGGTTGAGAAAGGGGTGGATAGGGATGTGTGTAATTGTTGGGGAGTAGATAAGGAATGCCTTGTTCATTTTCAGACTTCAGTGGTATGCCTTAACTCTGCTAAGGACTTGATTTCTGGGAATGGAGTTTCCAGTGTTTGGTTTAATTTCTGTGGATTGTTGAAGTACATTCTGAAGAATTCTTTCACGATTTTAAGTGATTTGGCTTCCTAATTGATCTACATAGCTTTAAATTGCTACAATTTGACGATCTAATTTTATGCGTTTTGAGGAGATCATTTGCTTAGCTAAATGATGTGAGACAGTGAGAATAAGTGAATCTTTTCATGATATTGCTGACCTATAATCACTTTACAACATTAATAGAAAGTGTATAAGGTCTATATTTGTTTGGTCAGTCAAATAACTTCCTCTAAATATCTGGTGTATTCGGATGAAATATCACGACATATAAAAACAAACGGTGGTAATATTTATCAGGAGTCATATAGTTTATGTATTTATTTGTACTAGGGAATTGACTATGTCCGAGGGCACTACCACAAACAAATGGTAAGAACAGTTGTTTAAAATGCAAAAAAAGATTAAAATAAAATTAAATTTTAGAAAAAATAATCATTATGTACAATTATAAAAGATAGTCAACTCGTACATATATATTTTTTGAGAAACACTCTTATCTTTCTCTAATCGCATACTGTTATACAAAATAATTACTGAAAATTACATAACCTCTACTAATCTTCTTCCTATTTTTACTCTTACTATAATTCATCTTTCTTCAACAAAATTAACCGAACAGAAAAATAATAACGTAAGTAAAAAATATTATAACGGATGACTCCTAATTTTTCTCCGACCTCCCCCATCTTCTCCTGCTTTGTCTCTCCTTACCTTTTCTGATTAATACTACCGTCGGAATGCAACAAACCCATCCCATGATCTGCCCTCAACCCTATATTTTTGGGGAACTCTAACTGTAAGTGGGTGGTAAGTGAGATCTAAAGGTTGGGACTGTTTTAATCTAAAGATTGAAAAAAGTCAATCGTGCTGTTTTATAATAACATGTGTGGTCACTTGTGGGGTTAACTTAGGGTGTTTTTTTCTTAGTGATGTGAGAATTCTCAGTAGTTATGTCTATCTCTGTCTTCTCATACCACTCTGTCTCTTCTCTTTAGCCCCATTTTGATTTTATGACTCGTATCTGTGTCACTTTAACCGGGTAATTTGGACAATGAAACGATGCGATTTTTTAATAACTTTTTAAGCATGTTATAGAACAAGTTTACTCTACAACACTATAAAAAAATTATCAAAAAAATTAATAATTTTGATAGTCAAATTACTGGGTGAAAGTGACCCAGTGAATAGTGGTAAAAGTCAGAATGGGACTAAAGAGAAGAGATAAAGTGGTACTTTTGACAATTGCACATTTTAATTTTTCATAACTGTGAGATTTAAAAATTCTAGTGTATTACTTGAACAAACACTACAAATGCATGTCATGAAAAATTAAAAACATATAATAGTAAATTTTTTCCACTTCCCACAACTAGAGATGCTTGCCAAGTTCGCCAAGAGATCCTTGTTCATTCTCGGAACTTAATTTTCTCAAATTAGTATTTTGCATAACTGTATGGAATACATATATACTGTTACACCCTGTAACGTTGGTAGCGACGGTAGCTCCCAGCTACTGGATCGCCAGAGAGAACAACGAAGGAAAAAAAAAACAGAAAATTAGGGTAAACTTCTTCTTAATTAATTTTAGGAAGAAAATACACCCTTTTTATATGACCCTCTAACCCTGACGGTTCGACCCTAACCCTAATCCGGGTAAAGAACCGTTTAGAAACCCCGGATAAATCAAATAACCACATCATCTAATTCAATATTTCAAAGCAATTAACCAAACTGAAAAAGAAAATAAAATAAAACTAACGACTAAACATAATCTTTTAAATAATTTGGAGGTCGCACACTACGCTTGGGTCGTGCACTGGAAGCATCATCCACCGTCTCGTGTCCTTCCTCATAATCACTCGTGTCCCGTCCATCCTCCGAGGTAGCCGTATCAACTCCCCCGGTCTCGAACACCAGCTTGTCCTCAAGCTGTAAATCTGGGTAAGCCGTAGTAATGTCCGTCGTTGGTTCCCACGACGGCGCAGCCCCATCGGACCAAGATATCAACCACTGCGATTGAGGCACCCCTGCAACCAAGACGGTCCGGGCCTGAGTAGCGGCATGAGGAATCGCGATGGGACGACCTTTGAAAAACTCTGCAGGAAGGGACCCAACAGGAACCGCAGAATCCGAAGCAACAAACGGTCGAAGCAAAGAGACGTGAAACACATTATGAAGACGACAAGAATCCGGAAGCTGTAAACGGTAAGCTACCGGTCCCACCTTCTCAATGACGGCAAAGGATCCATAAAACCGGCGAGCAAGTTTCGCCGACAATGGCCGAGCTAAGGACCTCTGACGATATGGCTGAAGTCGTAACAAAACCAGGTCACCCACCTGAAATGAAACATCACGACGATGCTTATTAGACTGCGCACTCATCCGCTGCTGCATTCGGGTCAGATGAACTTTCAAGTCCTGTAAGATCTCATGACGTTCGGCAATCAAATCATCAACCAGAGGAGAACGGCTAGCAGCCGGCAAGGTGGGAAATAAAGAGGGTGGGTCACGGCCATAAAGAGCACGGAACGGAGACATGTTAATGCTGGCGTTGTGACCACAGTTAAGCGCCAACTCGGCCCAAGGAAAGAATGAAACCCACCGCTTTGGACGTTCCGAGGTGAAGGCACGTAAATATTGCTCTAGTCCCCGATTCATGACCTCAGTCTGCCCATCCGTTTGCGGGTGGTACGCCGTACTAAACTTAAGGGAAGTGCCACTCAACTTAAACAATTCCTTCCAGAATGTGCTCAAAAAGACGGAATCGCGATCAGAAACAAGCTCTTCCGGAAACTCGTGATGCTTAACCACCACATCCACAAACAGGCGTGCCACGCGCGGCGCATCAAAATCTGTCGGTAAGGCCCCAAAATGAACATACTTGGTGTGAGACTCCAATTTTATACAAAATTGCTTAAAATGACTTTTTGTATAAATTGTGACTTGGAAATTATATAATACATGATGTTTGGATGATTTTACGTATGAATTGCACTTATATGTTTCTGATGTAAATTCTTTAATGGCGCCATATTATTCATTTTTTTATGGACTTGCATGATTTACTTTGTTGTCATGCATGAAATATTTGTGGGATATAATAAGCTGCATGTGTCTATTTTGGTCTCTTTTGAAAGCTAGTAGTTTCCTTAATTGTGAAGTACATCTTATCTCTTACGAGGTTGATGTTAGCTGCTGCCATGTGTCATTAGAAGGTGAATAATCACTTTTTTCATCTCATGCTAACTTAGTAATAGGGATAACTATTCCTGGTAGTGGGTTTTAGAGAAAAGTACGCCATAAAGATAGGTAAACAAATTACATCCAAATTAGAGTTAATGAATCTTTTGTTTCTTCAATTGTGGAGTTTTCTTGCTAGAGAAGAAGGGAAAATTGGCATGGTGGGTCTAAGCAGAGGATGGAACTGTGAGTTCTTTGAGTTGTTTTTACTAGCATAGTTGGGAGTTTGAGTGTTTGTATGGTTTTTTTTGCTAAAGACATACTGAGACGGAAAAGTCAAAACATCTAGGCATGAGCAGTGACTTAGTTCAGGTAGGGGAAATCTAACTTCTAAGTTTCTGCAGTTACAGTCTATCTGTGTATATATTGCTGGTGTGTTTTATACAGCTTTTTAGTTATATGTTGACTGTTTGGGTGATTGATAAATCACGCTGTTTGTGTATTTGGTGCCGCATATTGATGTGTAATAACTGACTGTTGTGTTAAGTAGATTTTAGATTTCTACGCCAGTGGCTAGGCGGTACCTGCTGGGCTATTTTGGCTCACCCATCTGTTTTACAGGTTGACCTGGAGCGCGACTGGATCGCGGAGTAGTTGCTAAAATTTGTATTTTTAGTTAACAATGTTGTTTTTAGCTGTTTTTCGCTTCAGATATTTATAAAAATGTCAATTTTGACCAGTTGGTGTAATTATTTATTAAATTCAGTCACGTACAAGATTTTCAGAGATACTATTAAAATGTTGTTTCTGAGGACTGTGTGTCCTGCTGGTTGAGTTTTGGACGTGTGAAAGTGTCGGACCGGTTGAGAATAATCCGCGTGTTTATCGTTAAATCGGATTTTTATCATTAAAAGGGTGACGGGTCGTCACACTTGGTGAGACGATCCACCACTACCATAATAACAGTCGAGCCCTGCTGTGCACAAGAGATTCCGGCGGGGAGACCTCCGTGTACACCGTAAGTAGAGGATCAGAGATAGCACAGGAAGAGTTGGGTTGTGTGTAGGGAGAGAGTAAGGCAGTAGTAATGTTTGAGAGAGAGACAGAGGTTTGGCAGAGCTTCCGCGTATGGCTAGTGTGTTCTCCTTTGTATGGAAATGTTAACGTCCTATATATAACGGAGAATGTGACCGTTGCAGCGTGGTTAATGCGCCCATCAATGGCGGCTTAATTAGCTTAACCGCAACGGCACGTTCGTCCGCCTATATAGGGACCGTTACAGCATGTTATGCGCGAATACCGGAACCATTACGAGGTTGACCGGGTTTGACCGGATTGACCGGGTTTATGGAGCTCGTGCCATAAATCTCTCAAAAGAAGTTACTAAAGGTCGCGCGCGGGCTTGGCTCGCACGCGACAGGACTTACTCTAGCCTCCAAACCACTAAGTCCCTACAAGTCCCGTGCAGTGGTATGCGAGGGCTCTGTCTCGCAGCCCCCACATGGATCAGCGCGGCTGGTGATCCAGTGTGTGTGGAGCACAATATGGTGTGCTGGATGGTTGCCACGTGGCCAAGATCTGTCAGCTCAGGAAGCACTATCTACATTAGCCCCTTTTCTGCGCGTGAAGACTCATAGCTGCATAGACTTCCATGCGCGGAAACCAACATACACGTCGCCGCCACGCACCAATTCAAATACGAGTAAATTCAGCCCCCGTGCGTGCCATTATGACCTAAAACCCCTAGAGTCGTGCCGTCTGGCCTTTAGGGTTTTAGGCGTGACGTCAGCTTGTCCTGTGATTGCGCGATTCGACGGTGACGGTTGCGATTCGACTACTGAAAGGACGCAACCCTTCATTGTTTTTGGAGAAGTACTCTGTACTCTCCATTGTTGCAAAGCATCACTTCTTTCTCTTAAAGTGAATGATACCCGGAAGTCTTCGAGAGCAGATTCAAATAATCGATCACCAGTTCACTCTTGTCAATCGTCTTCTTCAAGTGTGCGCATCCAAGCAAGCTTTACCAAAACAAGGTTGGCCTTGTTTAATTTTGTTTAACATCCCGATGTATGCTTTGAACTGTGTTGGATCTGCAAACGCATGACATATTATCTGTTGGAAACTTGTGAAGAAGCTCCAATCTTTGAACCCAATTTTGATTTAATCCTTCAATGATAAGGACCTTGGATGTAGGGTTTTGAAATCCCTGATAATGCAAACAATTTTTCCAACTTCTAATTTCTGAAATTGATACCAGAAACTGTTCATCTTTCTTCCCATAGATCTTGAATCTCAGAATTCAAACTGAAGTGTGCATATTTCTCCCCCCATTTTTTTTGCCTTTCCGCAGGAATGTCAAAGACAAAAGGAACTAGACCCACCAAGGAGGACGAAGAAATACCTGATCTCCCTCAAGCTTTATGGCGAAAAGCCCCCTATCTGGGTGGAAAAGACTTCTACCATGCGAGGGTTAAGGCAAAGAAACTGCCTGCTTCTGTCCCCAATGAGGGATTGTTAACATTAACCCCTCCAGTTAACTCAGCCTTGCTTGATTTGATTGGCTCCGAGGACGTGGTTCGATTGGGAATCGAAAATGGGTACTTCCCGTATGCCGCGATTTCCACCCAAGCTTTTGTTCAGAAATTGGACTACATGGATGAATGGATTGACCATGTGTTGACCAATCATGCTGTGACTCTCAACGAGACCGGCGTATACTTAGCCGTTCGTGCTATGAAGGGTGCTGCCGTGAAGCTGGACCAATCCATGCTTCTAAACCTTCTTTCCCGGTACTCGCCTGCGACTCACACTTTTCACTTTGCTGAGTTTGAGGCTGCTCCCACGCTCGAGGACGTGCACATGCTGTATGATCTGTCTCCCCTGGGCGAGGTGGACCCTTTGAGTCCCTTGAGGACGGATGCGGAGATTGCTTTGTACACGCAGATGGAGGAATGCTTGTCAGAGGTAAACAAAATCTCCACCCGGTGGACCACTACAAAATCCCTTCCTGACTGGCAGTTGGTTGACACGTCTGCGAAGAATACTTGGAATAAATGGGTGCAGTATTTCTTCCGTGATTACGCGAACAGCAGCATTACCAAGAAGCTTCTGAGTCAAGACCCAGAGGCCAAGAATTATGTGGAGGGTAAGGGTTATCACTTGACCCTTTGTGCTTTCCTCTGTGCCTGGTTGTCGAGGTACTTAATCGATGGTCACCCGCACGATGGGGTTTTCTATCACGTTCTGCTGCTTGCTGTGAAACTGGCCCTTGGCCAGAAATTCGCACTCGGACCCTTGGTCTTGGGTACGCTGTACTACAGACTGGATCAGCTAGTTGTGGCTATGAAAGAATCGCGCGACCGCCTCGACATACTGACTTTCGTCAACATTGCCTTCTTGACGATGTGGGTCTTTGAGCGATGGCCTTCCTATGCCCCAACTGCTTCTAAGCCCAACAAGTGGTGTCCCCCAGGCGCGGTGGAGGAGCGTAACAGCGGCAGAGCTGCAAGGTGGTTCGGAACGAACAATACCAAGTGCGTTTGGAGTCTGATATGCGACAATCGGCGAGAGTTCATAGCCAGGCCCTATGCCATGCGTGTTGAAAACGTGCGATGGTTTCCAAAGCTGTACCCTTCTAAGGGTGTTGTGTTTTCAGAAGAGCTTCTCTTCGAAGGTGGAGAGCATTTCCACGAGCGCTATCGTGAATTCTTTTGCTGGTGCCTGCGAGGTTCCCTACCTGCTCTCGCAGAGCATATTCGTGAGCTCGCGCCGAGGTACGAAAGGATTACTGTGGATGTTGACCCCACTCGAGTTTCTCCCCAGTTCGGCTTTGATGCAGTGGCACCCTCAATCTGGCCACAGTCCATTATCAGAGGCTGCTATAAGCGCTTGTTGACAAAGGAGTGCAAAACAGTCTTCATGAGCAACCTTCCCTTTGAGCAACCTGCGGGTAACCGCGAAGGTGGTTGTTCTAAGAACTGGCTCGCATACTGGCACGCCCAGCAGACAAGGTTTGAGACGCAGTCGGCCCCCCAGCCAAGCAGAGCTCCTTTGATCAAAAGAAACTCTTTTCCGTTTCGTCCCAATTGCAGTCTGGACGAGTCTGAATATGGTTGCTACTCATTGTTGGATCATGAGAACCATATGTGCCCTGCCATCATTCTGGATGAAAAGATCGCCGCAGTTAAGAAAGGCGACTCGCATGTCATCAGATATAGCGAGACTTTTGCCAAGGTAAGCAACTTCTTTTGCATGCGCTAAGCTTTTTTTTTTTTTTTTTTTTTTTTTTTTTTTTTTTTTATTTTCACATATTGACATCTTCATTCTACACTGCTTGTTGTAGTGCCACGTGCGGAGGTTCGCATCTGGCGATCGTTCCAAGTCGCTGGTTAACACCATTGTTACCACAAGAAGACAAGGACAGACATTCCTGCTAGCATCGAGGATGGACCCTGAGGTCGAAACCAAGATTCGCGAGGTCATGAATGCTTTTGCTGACTCGCTGATAGATAATGCTCCGGCCTTGTCTCCCCCCCAGAGGTGATCCGTCTCCTCCAGCGACTGCCGCGCCAAGAGCGAAGAGACCCAGGCAAAGGGGAATTACAATCTCTTCCCCTAGAAGCGCTCCAACTTCTCCTCCTGCGAGGTCTCTTTCTGCCAAGGACAAAGGCAAAGGTCGCATGCCCAGTAAAACGCGGAAGGAGCTCGCAGTAGAGACCTTCATTCCATTCGGCCAGGAGGAAGAAGAGGAGGGGCAGGAGCCAAGAGAAGGAGATGAAGAAGAAGAAAGAGCAAATGTGATACATGAGGAAGAATCAGGAGGTACTCCGTCGCGTTTCCCTTCTCATTATCGACACCATCCTTTTTCAAACTGATTTTGAACCAATCATTCCTTCGCAGATGATGATGATGAGACCATCAGCGGTCTTTTGGCCAAGAGACAGAAGAGGGGTGCTCATTCTGGTATTTCTGACGAACCCATAAGCGAGGACGTTCTCGCCGAGTCTAGGAAGACAGCTGCGGAAGCTGCTGAAAGGAGAAGAAAGCGAGAAGAGGAGGAGCTCGAGCGTGTGAGGCAGAGGAGCCTCGAAGAACAGCATGTTGACGACTTAGCGCGTCCAACTGATGAGGAAGATGTGCTTCCCGAAGAGGTGGTTCCTCGAGCTGAGGAGGAGGATGTGGCTCCAGAAGAGGATGCAGCAGCTTTGGAGCAAGCCCAAGCGGATTTTGAAGAAATCGCAGGCGGCAATGAAGGTGAGATTTTTAATCTCGCAGTAACTTATCGAGATGTTATTGTGGGTTCATTAAAGCATGGTGTGCCAAAAGCTGACATTCGCCGTTGGTTAGCAGGCAAGTGCGGTGAGCCCTCACGTAATCACTTGAACAATATGCATGAACTGGACTTAGCAACTCAAAACATAATCATGACTGATTTCTTCGCGCCCCAGGTCACGCTCATCTTAAAGACATGCTTAATGAAGACACACTAATAGGGCAAGGTTCCACGTCCTTAGCGTATGACGAGGATACTGCAATCCCACCTTCGCGTGGAGGTGCTTGCTCTTAGCTTAGCAAATATAATAAAATGTCATACGATACAAGTTACCTCATACCATCGCATTTTGTATTGCAGGCAATGCTGATGAACCCGTGTTGGAGCAAAGGAGTCGACCTTCTGCGTCCTATGTCCCTGTTCCGAGTTCTCATACCAAGAAGCCCGTCGCAGCTGCTGAATACACAGGAGAGCCTTTTGAGGACGTCATCGAACTTTCTGATGATGCCGAGGCTGACACTGTGTTAATGGAGGAAGATGCCCATGCTGGTGCTGAGGAAATGGGAACGAATGCTGCCGATGTTGTCGCATCTGGAGATATCCCTCGCCAAGCTACAACTTCTACTGCCATCATGCCTCCAGCAACGAGTGAGCCGGTGGCACCTCTTCCTGCGTGGAGCTTTTGGGGCTCGCAGGTCGGGGCTGCGATCACACCTGGTGCGGCTTATATTCTTCCCCCAAATTATGAGGAGTTAGAGCTCGCGGCTGATAAGAGGGCTATGGAGCGAGGACAGTCTTCAACCACTCCAGCAACACGCATTCCTTCTCTTCGTGAGATCCTTGAAGGGACTGGTAAGTCGTGGTTTGCTGTTTGCATCCCGCATTATTCATTTGCGAGTTTGGTAGCATAACTTGGTGTGCACATTGCTTTAGGTTTGAAGCAAGCCGATGTGGACTGGCTAGTTCGGATGCGCCTCACCTACCCCCAATCATTTGCGAGATCTCTGGAGATAGGGCCCTTTGATAGGAGGCTGTTTCTTACCGAGGCCATTTGGATTTTGGAGCAGCTGTCTGCGGTCACGCTAGCGACCATTTCTTCTCAGAGTGCCGAATTACTTTTTGGCATGTGCCAAAATCTTCTTGCCAAAGTTCAAGGCAGGTTGGGTTTCAAGTTTCTTATGAAAAGAGTTACCCTGATTCGCGCAGCCGTAACTTTGAAACTCGGCCACCAAAACCTCGCAGCTGAGAAGCAGAAGGTAGAGCAGCAAAAGCAAAAGGTTGAAGAGGCTTTGAAGCTCTATCATGAGATGAATGCCATTGCGAGCAATTGAAGCAGGAAGTGGAGCAGGTAGAGAATCTGAGCCGTCAGTTCACCCCTCATGACTCCTTGATCAAGGTTTTACTTTGATTTTTGAATTTGAAAAGTAGCAAATAAATAGCTGAAAAAATTAATGTAATGTTGCTAGGGTTTCTCCCCCTTTTTTTTTAACAAAAGAATCGAAGTGCCCGTTTTGCCCTTTCCGGGATTTGATGGAATATCTCTGTGCATATCAATTTATGACGTCAGCAATTGATATTCTGCTTTGATTTTCGCGCTAATTTCTCATAAGATAAGCACGCTTTCCTTGGGAAGTTCATCCGAATCATGACCATCCGTCATTAATTAGGATACGCAACTGAATCGTCGTAGCCTTTAGTAGGGTAATTGATTGTTACCGCTTTTCAAGGCGTAAGTGATTGACCTTACCCTCTTTTCAAATTCTGCTGACTCATCTTGGCAACTGAAGAGTCTCCACAAGGTCTATATAAGCCCTGTCTTTGCCATTTGGGTTCTTCATTCCAAAAATGTGCTTTGCCGTGAGTCCTTACGACTGCTGGCTTCAACGCTTGTTTTTCGTTGATTCATGGCAACTCCAAGTTGTGAATCCTGAGTTTGCGCTTTGTGCTATAGAAATAGTTTCCAAGATCCGATTCATAAGGCTTATTGATCTTTATAACCATCGCAAAGAAGATGGAGATAATACCTCATGTTTGTTCGAAGAATTTTCTTCGTCTATTATGTTTGCAGGTCATGTTTCCGGCCGCCTCCCGGCGAGGTGCAGCGCCGTACTGACCTTGCTACCGATTCGTAATGAACGGCTGGATTCTCCTCCAGCATCCCTGGAGAAGGATTTCTTGCCTCCTCGTTCTTGAACTCAGGAGGCGAGCCAATGCGCTTGTTTATCTGGACAAGGAGCCCATTGCCAGAGGAATGACTGCTTCCCCAGTTTTGCACGGCTGCATACGCCGGAACAGGTGGTTCCTCTGGTACATATCTTGATCAGACAGGGGCCTTGTCAGAACCTGAGATCTTGGACGTAGCGTCACGCAGATCTTGCTGCTAGGGACGTAGCTAATGGCGAGCTGATCTCTTCGCAGGAGCGCCCTACTTGCTACAGATCTTTGGTCGCAGATCTGTGCATCGCATAGCTGGTGTTAGGACCGTTAGGTTCATCCCTTTTTAGTTAGGATTCCCTCGATGTGTAACTTCTCGCTTGTAAGTTACTTTTTGAATGCATTGTAAGCCATGTTGGCTGCATAGTTAGATTTGAGCTTTTCGCTTGTAAGCTGCTATCTAAACAGATAAATTGTAAGTCCTTTTGACTCATAATGATAAATTGCTTTGTATGATTTGCTGTTTTGTTACAACAAATTACAATTTCGCACCCGTGTTGGCAGATTTCGCCTTCTGTGGTGCTATATACACACTTTGTATTTGCTATCTGTCGCATAGATTCGCAGATATGTTCTTAGATCGTTCGAGATCATGTTCACGCAGCTTTGCTATCTTGGCAGATAGGCTTGAGATTTACTCCAGATTAAAGTGCAGGTGCCATCTCATTAGATAGACCTTTGTAGATCACTTAAGATCATTTTGCATAATGTTGTTATCACAATAGATAGACTTAGGACGAATTCTAAATCGCATTTGTATAGCGCTGCTATCGCATCATGTTCGCATGGGCTGCTATCGTAACAGATAGGCTTAAAAGATCGATTCAGATCATTTTCGCATGTGCTGCTATCGTGGCAGATAGGCTTAAGAGATCAATTAAGATCATGTTCGCATGTGCTGCCATCGTGACAGATGGGCTTAGGAGATCAATTAAGATCGCATTTGCATAGGCTGCTATCGTGACAGATAGGCTTAGAGGATCAATTAAGATCGCATTTGCGTAGGCTGCTATCGTGACAGATAGGCTTAGAAGATCAATTAAGATCGCATTTGCATAGGCTGCTATCGTGACAGATAGGCTTAGAAGATCAATTAAGATCGCATTTGCATAGGCTGCTATCGTGACAGATAGGCTTAGAAGATCAATTAAGATCGCATTTGCATAGGCTGCTATCGTGACAGATAGGCTTAGAAGATCAATTAAGATCGCGTTTGAGTAGGTTGCTATCGCGGCGGATAGGCTTTTTCTAACAGTAATAACAAACCAAATGAAGCAATATAAACGGCTAGAAGCATAAAGTTCTTCTCATTTGGGAGAAGTCTTTTATTATAGTACTCTCATATGGGAGAGATGAGATTACAATTCTCTCATATGGGAGAGAAGATTGTGCGAATCATAGCTATACAAAGCATAAAGCAACGTTGTAATAAAACGCATAAAATGAGAGAAGTCAAGGATAGTACTTCTTAATCCAGCGCATGTTGACTGAGCTTGGGGTTGAGGTCGTTCCGTTCAACCTCCGTATGCTGCAGTAGCCACTGTCAAAGACTTCTGTGACTTTTAAGGGTCCCTCCCAATTGGCTGCGAACTTTGGGTGAGCCGCCTCTCGCATGCAATGGTCAGATGCGCGCAAGACCAAATCTCCTACTGCGAAATATCTACGTTGGACTGTTTTGTTGTACGCACGAGCGATCCTTTCTTGATACCGCTTGTTGGTCCTTTTAGCTTGTTCTCGCTTTTCTTCCAGCAAGACTAAGTCATGATCGCGTTGATTGTCGTACAATGCGTGGAAGGCCAATCTTGCCGAATTAACCTTCACCTCCGCAGGTACCACAGCCTCAGCCCCATAGCATAGGAGGAACGGTGAGACCCCTGTGGGTGTCCTTGGAGAAGTCCGGTAAGCCCACAGGGCTATGCTTAGAGAATCAGCCCACTTCTTGTGGTCATCTGCGACCATCTTGCTCAAGATCCTCAACAGCGTTTTGTTGGTTGCTTCGGCCTGCCCGTTCCCCTTCGGGTAGTAGGGGGTGGAGCATTGTATTCTGCTAGCTTCGCAGCCACCTGGCGATTAACAAAAGGAGTTCCATTATCTGAAAGGATGGTGTTGGGTATTCCGAACCTGCATATGATGCTTTCTTGGATGAAATTAACCACAGCTAGCGCATTCGCTGTCTTTAGTGGTATCGCTTCTACCCACTTGGTGAACAGCTTAGTTGCGGTGAGAATAAAATGATTCCCATGCGAATTTGGTCGGATGGGACCAATGAAATCCAACGCCCATGTGTGAAATGGCCATGGCGTTCCCAATGCGTGTAGATCTACAGCAGGAGCGTGCACTAGGTTCCCTTTGAATTGACACTCTTGGCAGCGTCGTACTTTGGTGCGGCAATCAGCCTCCATCGTGGGCCAGAAATATCCAATTGAGAGGAGTTGCCTGTATAATTTCGCACCTCCCTGGTGTTCCACCTGATGAGAAAGGTCCATGACTTCTTGTGCTTCCCTGCTGTCTAGGCATCGCAGCAAGTTGCCCTCATGGCCTCTTCGCCAAGCAGGTTTTCTTGTACCACGTATCGGGACGCTTTCCTCCTCAATTTCTCAGCTTCTTTTCTCGATTCGGGTACGGTGCCCTGAGTGAGAAAATCAAAGAGTGGTTTCCTCCAATCCGCATCATCATCGGTTAGAGCGATGAGTATGGAATCCTTGATCAGTGCGCAACTCTCGCACTTTCCATGTATTAGTGCTGCGACTGTTGACATGTCAGGCCAGTGAATGCCATATCTCTGAGCCTTCCGATAGATTGACACTTCACTTTATCCGCAAGCATGTTGGTGAATCTTCTCTAGCAGCAGTTGTCCCTCTTGCTCGGAGACGCATCGCATAAGTATTCCGCCAGGGCCCTTGTAGTAAAGGGTGTTGTCATGTATGTAATACCCCTTTGTGAGTGCCCACCTCTCGCTGCTTGTGCCTTCTGCGATGGCTTGTAAGATTGCCTTTCTCCAGTCCGCATCGTCAATGTGTTCATCGTCGCATGCGTCTTCTGTTAACGCCGACGATGTTTGCACTTCGATCGAGATTCTTGCGGGACATTTGTCGGTACTAACCTTGGATCCCAAGGTGGCCAAAGCGTCTGCATGCCTGTTGTCCGCTCGGGGCTTGTGCTCGTACCTAACGTCGCAGAGTTGCTGCACCAGCTTTTGTACCAAAGTCCGGTAGGACAGAAGATTAATCTCCTTCAAACCGTACTCGCCCGAGGCTTGCTTGACAATTAGCTTGGAGTCCCCCATGACTGTCAAGTTGTTTACTTCCAAAGCTTTCGCTGCACGAAGTCCCGCGATGAGAGCTTCATATTCCGCTTCGTTGTTAGTGACTGCGAAGTCAAGCTTGGCGGACATCTGTATGACCTCTCCATCTGGTTTGGTCAAGACTATTCCAATGCCTCCGTATTTCCTTGTCGACGAGCCATCGAAGTGGAGCGTCCAATAGGGTACATCGACTGCATAGATTTCAGGTCCCTCGAGTTCTTCTTCGATCACAGGCTCATGACTGTTGTCGGGGAACTGTGCCAACAAATCCGCTACCGCCTGCGACTTGATCGCTCGCGGCCGAACGCATGTGATATCAAACTGGGAAATGGTCATATACCATTTTGCCAATCTTCCTCCAGGAGTAGTGTGAGTTAGCAAATATCGTATGGGATCACTTTTTGTAACCACCACCACTTTGTGCGACGCAAAGTAGTGTCTCAACTTCTCTATTATGAAGAATAGGGCAAGGCAATGACGCTCAATATCCGTGTACCTTGATTCTGTGGGCTGAACAATGCGAGAGATGTAGTAGATGGGCCTTTCTTGACCCTCGTACTCTTGAGCCAAAAGTGCTCCTATGGATTTCCTCGTTGACGTCAGATACAGCAAAAGCGGTGATCCCAACTGAGGTGCGATCATTATTTTTGAAGACGTCAGCAGTTCTTTTAGCTTCCCGAACGCAGCTTCGTGCTCCGGAGTCCAGTTGTATGCGGCATCTTTTTTGAGAAGATTACTGAAGCAGAAAGTAATCTCGGCAATCGCTGGGATGAATCTTCGCATATACGATAGCTTCCCCAAGAATGTCTTCAAGGCACTCTGGTCATGCGGCGGAGTCATGCTGATGATGGTTGAAACTTTCGCAGGGTCAGGCTCGATTCCTTGACGATGTACCACACATCCCAAGAATTTCCCTGACGTTACCCCAAATGCGCATTTCATAGGGTTCATCTTCAGCTGAAAGCGTCTGCATCTGTTGAACACCTTCCGCAAATCTGCCAGGTGATCTGCCTCCTGCTTGGATTTAACCACGAGGTCATCTACATAAAACTCCACTTCTTTGTGCATCATGTCGTGGAATAGGGCCATCATGGCCCGCTGGTAGGTTGCACCTGCGTTTTTGAGACCAAAGGGCATCACCGTGTAGTTGAACACTCCCACTGGGGTGATGAATGCGGTTTTCCGTGCATCTTCAGGGTCCATCTTGATCTGGTTGTACCCGCTGAAGCCGTCCATGAAACTGAACATGCGATGACCCGCTGTCGAATCGATGAGCAAATCGATGTTGGGGAGCGGAAATCCGTCCTTGGGGCAGAAGCGATTGAGATCTCGGAAGTCCACGCAGATGCGAAGCTGTCCATTATTCTTTACCACTGGCACAATATTGGCCAGCCATGTGGGATGATGATTCGGTTCTATGAACCTGGCCTCCAGGAGTTTGACAATCTCCTGTTTGATCTTCACGTTAAGCTCTGGCCTGAAGCTTCTTGTGCTCTGCTTTACCGGCTTAGACCCCGGGATGATGTCTAAACGGTGCATGGTGATGCTTGTGTCCAGTCCAGGCATCTCATCATACTCCCATGCGAACACGTCTTTGTACTCAGTCAGGAGCTGCAGTAGTCCTTGCTCCTCCTCGCTTGTGAGGTCCGCGCTTAAGAATACTGGCCTCTTCTTTACTTCATTCGGGCTTAGGAACACTTCTTTTAGCTCTTGCTTCTGTGGTCTGGGTCTGTCTTCCATGCATTCGGGTGCTTCTTTGAGCTTCTCGTCTGGAGCGCTCTGCATTGGTTCTTCCGTTACCGCAATCTGCTCGATTTGGTTGATTTGCCCAGGGATATCCCCATGCCCGCGTGAGGACATCCCCGCGCACCTTCATATGCGATAGCATTTCTTCCCGTTGGCGTAGAAACTCTCTATCTCTTTGCCTTCAGGGTCATGTTTTGCTATTCTCTTCAGAGTATATACGTTCTTTCATTGGTAAGCGATTCGCGGCGCCTCTCCCCGTGTGGGCGGCTTTTCCTTGGCATCCTCCCTTGTCACCATCACTCCCGCAGGTGACTGATCCTTGATATCTTCCCATAGGGGTAAAGGAGTAGGGTTGAATGGTCCTGGTGTTTGCTCGTCCGCCATCTCGGTGAACCATACCGCCTCGCTGAGATGTGCTTCATCCATGTTGAATGGATTCGTTGAAGCCGGTATCTCGACTATTCTGTCGTTCCAGATAGCTTTCATGACTTGGTGAGCTGTTGAAGGGACCGCGTCAAAACGATGAATCCAGGCTCGACCTATGATCATGTGATACGTAGTGTTCGCATCTATGACATAGAACTTCGCTGAGCACTTGATTTTGCCGATCTGGACGCCCAGGCGGATCCATCTTATCGTCATTCTGGAGTCGCTTCCAAATCCCATCAGCGGAGATGGACGCCTGGAAATCTTGTACTCGGGGATCCCTGCTAGCTTTAGTGTGTGGAGCGAAACGACGTTGACCGCTGCTCCTCCATCGACGAATGCTCTTTTGAACTCGACGCCATTGATGATGGCCGTCACATACAGAGGTCTCTGGTGGCTCGCATCTGTCTTTTTGTCGCTGGCAGAAAAGGTCATAATCTTTTCTGTAGGGCGAGACGCCCGGATGACTTTCCCGTTGGAGACTACAAGATCCTCCTCGTAGTCCTCCGCTATCCTCAAGATTGCTTTCGTCATTTCTGTCCGGCATTTCTCCGAGAAGTTCATCTCTTCGAAGAATCTGCTGAAGCCGTGCGACCCCTTCATCCGGTCGGCACGCTCATCCTCCGTGTCTATGGTGTAGTACTCATCGTCATGGACTTCGGCAATGATGGGTAGACCATCCTATGCGACCTCTTCCAGATCCACAATCGAGATCATGGCGACCTCTTTACCTTTCGAGTCTTGCTCTGCATGGGCAGGAAGTGAATTGTTGCGCACATCCTTCCTGTGATCGCTGACGATCAGCTCGCCGTTTTTCATCTTTTGGCTGAATACAATCCTGAGCTTCTTATAGTCCGCTGTGGGATGCATGAACTTGCCGTGGTACTCACACCACTTCGGGTCCCTCACCATCTCCTTGGAGGGTGCCTTCTCGAGCGGCGGTAGGACACCGTCCTTGCGCCATTGCCTGCAGAGGTCGCTTGCTTCTTCCACCGAACATGGCAGAGGTGGTGCGTCGAAGTTCACAATCTTCGCCTGCTTCTGGGGTGAAACTGTATTGACCTCAGCTTCGAGTCCCCTCTTGTAACTGAATATCCCGATCTTGTAGGTAGTACCGCTCGAGGATCGCTCCGGAGCGTTTTTCTTTTTCTGCCTCTCCACTATAGGCTCAATGTTCTTCGTGCATTCGATTAGTTTTGAAAACGTGGGCGTTTGCAGGTTGATGAGCATACCTTTGTATTCATCTCGCATGCACTGCAGGCATATCTCTACGAGCCGACTTTCGAGCATCGGATCTTTGCATTCCAAGGACTTCGCCCTGAACTTCTTGATGAAAGTTATCCCGTCCTCCTCGCGCTTCTGATACATCCGCCAGAGGTGGATCATTGTCACCTTTTCTTCCATCTGGAAGAACTTAGTGTAGAACTTTTGGACCATGTCGTCCCAGGTCTTCACAGATCCAGCCTCCAACGTTCTGTACCACTTGTACGCTACGTTCCCCAAGGATTTTGGGAATTCTCGCATCAGCAGTTTGGGATCGGCTCCATACGACCCCATGACATCGATGAAACGCATGAAATGTTCATGAGCGTTTTGGTTGACATCTTCGAACTTGTCCCATTTTGGAGCCTTGTACCCCACCGGGTTAGGCATGAGATAGATCTCTCGCGGGATAGGTGGATCGTTGTCTAGCTTCGGGATGATGGTATCCGCGAACGATTGGTGAGACAAAATAGTGTCCATTCGCTTCTGCAGGGACGTCATACATTCTGGAATGTTTCCCTCGGTAACAGGAGGAGGGGTTGCCGCAGGCGGAGGCGACACGTATGCCGCCGGAGGATTGGGGACATATTGGCCATTCGCATTTCCCCATATTGCCGTTGGGGGATGCAAGGGATATTGCGAAGCCGGGTTAGGTACCAGAGCTGGAGGCTGAGGAGCATGAGCAGTGAGAGGCAACATTTGAGCTGTTGACCCTTGGATTGAAGGTAGCTGCGTAGTCGCCGGTGGAGTCTGCAGATTAGGGTTGGGAGGTGTGGTTGACACTCCCAAACCTGGAGCGGTAGGGGCTCCTCCCTGAGAAACGGCGGTGGCTTGTGCAGGGTTCGGTGCAAGAGTCCCCAAAACAGCCATGATCCGTTCTAGCTGCGCAGATTGAGTTTTGAGAGCTTTCGCCTGACCTTGGATGGTGGCGTCCAAGGATTCCAGCGTCGGGGCCTCACCGGGGGTCGTAGGAGTGCGGCGGACCTCCTCTCCTGAGGCGGCTTCGGTGGAAGGCGATCTGTTACTAACATCATCCTCCTGAGACATGGTTGCTTTTGTTGGTAAGTTCACGTCGGGTTCACCAAAATGTGCACATGAGATTCCGGCGGGGAGACCTCCGTGTACACCGTAAGTAGAGGATCAGAGATAGCACAGGAAGAGTTGGGTTGTGTGTAGGGAGAGAGTAAGGCAGTAGTAATGTTTGAGAGAGAGACAGAGGTTTGGCAGAGCTTTCGCGTATGCCTAGTGTGTTCTCCTTTGTATGGAAATGTTAACGTCCTATATATAACGGAGAATGTGACCGTTGCAGCGTGGTTAATGCGCCCATCAATGGCGGCTTAATTAGCTTAACTGCAACGGCACGTTCGTCCGCCTATATAGGGACCGTTACAGCACGTTATGCGCGAATACCGGAACCGTTACGAGGTTGACCGGGTTTGACCGGATTGATCGGGTTTATGGAGCTCGTGCCATAAATCTCTCAAAAGCAGTTACTAAAGGTCGCGCGCGGGCTTGGCTCGCACGCGACAGGACTTACTCTAGCCTCTAAACCACTAAGTCCCTACAAGTCCCGTGCAGTGGTATGCGAGGGCTCTGTCTCGCAGCCCCCACATGGATCAGCGCGGCTGGTGATCCAGTGTGTGTGGAGCACAATATGGTGTGCTGGATGGTTGCCACGTGGCCAAGATCTGTCAGCCCAGAAAGCACTATCTACACCTGCGATGTTGGAAGACCAGTAATAAAATCCATAGAGGCGTTGGACCAAATGCATTCCGGAATAGGGAGAGGCTGGAGAAGGCCGCCAGGCTTCTGAGTAGAATATTTGGTCGTCTGACAGACCAAAAAAGCCGAGACAAACCGAGCGACATCATCACGCATACCCGGCCAATAGAAAGAAGCAGATAAACGACAGAATGTGCGATCGATACCTGGATGACTGGCGGTCGGGGCACTGTGGAATTCCTGCAAAAGCGTGTCACGGACCGACGAATCACGCCCCACACATAACCGAGTCTTATAATACAAAAGACCATCGTAATAGGATAAGTGGGCTGGCTTGGCATCCGACTGAACAACTGTCAATAATGCTTTCAAATCTGGCTGAGTCGTAACCTCACGGCGAAGAACTTCCAAGAGGGCCGGAAGTGGCCGAATGGCCGAGAGAAGCAAAACAGCGTGGTCCGGCTCAGGGTCACGGCGGGACAAGGCGTCGGCGACCCGATTCGCAGCGCCAGGCTTGTATTCAATGAAAAACTGAAACCCCATTAACTTACGTATATAGAACTGCTGGTCGGGTGTCTGAATGACCTGAGAGAGAAGTTCCTTGAGACTTTTCTGATCACTGCGGATGATAAATTCACGACCCAACAGATACTGACGCCACTTCTGCACTGCTTCGACAACGGCATATAATTCCTTGTGATAGGCGGAAGCGACGCGGAGACGTGGCCCAAGCTTCTTACTGAAGAAAGCTAACGGATGACCCTGCTGAATCATGACTGCACCCACCCCTGTGTCTGAAGCGTCCGTCTCTATTACAAATGGAACTGAGAAGTCTGGAAAACGCAAAACTGGAGCGGATACCATCGCCTGTTTCAAGGCGGCAAAACTCGTGGAAGCTGTATCGGACCAAGCAAAGGCATCCTTTTTCAGAAGGTCAGTCAGGGGCGCAGCAAGCGTAGCATAATCACGAATGAACCGCCGATAATACCCTGTCAAGCCCAGAAAACCCCGCAGCTGCTTTACCGTCGAGGGCGTCGGCCAAGCAGCCATAGCCTCGAGCTTCTGCACATCGGCCATCAATTTCCCTGCTGTAATAATGTGGCCCATATACTCGACACTCGTCCTGCTAAAAGAACACTTCGTAAGCTTCACATAAAAAGCATGCTCAGACAATAAGTGGAGAACCTGATGAAGATGTTGGGCGTGCAGCTCAAGCGTCGTGCTGTAGATATGAATATCGTCGAAGAAAACGATAACACAAGATCGCAGCCTGAAAGGTTGACGGTGCGTTCGTTAGACCGAAGGGCATCACCAAGAACTCATAATGGCCGTCATGTGTCCGAAAGGCCATTTTTACAATGTCGGCATCATTCATGCGAATCTGATGATAACCGAACGCAAATCCAACTTGGAAAAATAACGCGCAGCGCCCAGCTCATCAAATAGCTCATCAGTGGTAGGTATAGGAAAGTGATCAGGTACCGTGGCCGCATTAAGGGCTCGATAATCAACACAGAAACGATACGTACCGTCCTTCTTGCGCACTAGCAGAACTGGAGAAGAGAACGCGCTGGTGCTCGGTTGAATGATCCCCTGATCCAACATCTCGTTAACCTGTCGTTCGATCTCAGCTTTCTGAAAATATGGATAGCGGTATGGCCGAACGTTAATAGGTTTAGTACCTGGCACTAAATGAATGCGGTGATCTCCGGGCCGAACCGGCGGGAGACCGGTGGGTATGCCGAAGACGCCACTATGCTGGTGCAGAACAAACCGAATCTCCGCAGGAAGGTCCGAAGGAAACCCACTCGGGTCAGGATCTGTGTCCTCACGAGTAGGCACGACTATGATCTCGAAGAGCTCGAAATCTGGTGGAGCGTGTATCAGAGTGGACAAGCTGTTGTAGGAAATCTGCTTAGAACCGTGATCGACCCCAGAGAGAACAATCTGCTTCCCCTGCCACTCAAACTCCATTGTCAACTTGCTGTAGTCATGAGATACCTTGCCGAGAGTCTGAAGCCACTGAATGCCGAGGACAGCGTCAATGCCATGAACAGAAAGAACGTACAAATCCACCTCAAAGACCGTGCCCTGAATGGTGAGGGGCGTCTTCGGACAGTAATAGGAACAGCGGAGCGACTCCCCATTACCCACATACACCCGAAAAGGTGAGACTGGATGGAGCAGTAGAGACAAACTTTCGGCCATAGCGGGATGTATGAAATTATGGGTGCTACCCCCATCGATTAATATCTGAATCATGACACCGGAAATAACACCTGTTAATTTTAACGAGTGAGGGTGTGGGTTACCTGCTAAAGTGTGTAGATGGGACAGATTGTCAATGATAATTCCCTGGTCCTCTTCGACAGCAGTTACCGGCGGTGCGAGCTCGGTATCATCATCATCATCACCCAGAAGTGCAAGAAATCGGGATTTGCACTTATGACCCTTAAAATACTTCTCGTCACAACTGTAACATAAACCTTTGCGCGTGCGTTCTTCCCGTTCTTCACGATTGAAACGAACAATCGGTAACCCGGCTGCCTGAATTGCCGTGGAAGAAGCCGTAGTCGCTGCTGGTACGGTTGAGGGGTTCGATATGGTAGTAGTGCGGTTGGATTGTTGATTCCAAGTCCGACGCGGAACATAGGATTGGAGGAGCTCTTCTTGGCCCGCCGATAACTCTCTGGCTAGTGAAAAAGCCTCTGCTAGTGTATGTGGATTGCGCAAGGTAAGCTCCCGTTTGAGGGGTTGCTTGAGGCCGGCGCGAAAAAGCGAAATCAAAACCCATTCATCCACCCCAGTAATTTTATTTAGCATTGATTCGAACTCGGTTTGGTATGCTAATACAGTAGAGCGTTGTTGAAGTTTGGAGAGCATACCCAAATAATCTTCGTAGTGGCCGGGGTCAAACCGTTGCTTAACGGCTTGTAAAAACTCTACCCATGTAGCTCCGAGATGATTAGATTGATAATATCGAAACCACCCCGAAGCGGGGTGATCGATAAGCATTGCGACTAAATCTAAACGATCGGGTTCGGCCGTGCGGTGATAGTCGAAGCATTTCTGAACCCGGAAAATCCATCCGACGGGGTCATCGCCGTTGAACCGTGGCGAGTCGACACGCATTCGAGGGGCGGCGTCCGTCTGTTGTGTCACGGCTGGGCGCGAAGGGGGAGGTTGCCACGCTGACTGTCGTGGACCAGGAGCCGATGGAAGGAACTGCCCAGGTGGGGCAAGTTTTCGTCCAGTGACGAGGGTGGTCTGTGGCCCAGGCGGTGCTCGGTGTATGGGATCGGAGGAGGGGGCGGTGGAGGCGGGGGAGGGGGCGGTGTAGGTGGAGGCAGTGGAGTAATCCGGTGGCCAAGTTGCCGGATGGAGTCATGAAGAGCAGCGATCTCTGTTTCAAATCGCTTATCACGCAGAGTGAGGTCTTGATCCCAGCGTTGCTCGCGGGCATGGAGGTCTTGTTGAAGAGATTTGACGGTGGCGATGAAATCGGACTGAGAAAACACCGGACCCTCCGGAGGGTTTGCCTCAGACGTGGACATGGCGGAGTGAGTCCTAGCGGCGTCGCGAATCTCAATCCGGCCGACGACAAGGATGAAAGCACCACTGTTACACCCTATAACGTTGGTAGCGACGGTAGCTCCCAGCTACTGGATCGCCAGAGAGAACAACGAAGGAAAAAAAACAGAAAATTAGGGTAAACTTCTTCTTAATTAATTTTAGGAAGAAAATACACCCTTTTTATATGACCCTCTAACCCTGACGGTTCGACCCTAACCCTAATCCGGGTAAAGAGCCGTTTAGAAACCCCGGATAAATCAAATAACCACATCACCTAATTCAATAGTTCAAAGCAATTAACGAAACTGAAAAAGAAAATAAAATAAAACGAACGACTAAACATAATCTTTTAAATAATTTGGAGGTCGCACACTACGCTTGGGTCGTGCACTGGAAGCATCATCCACCGTCTCGTGTCCTTCCTCATAATCAGTCGTGTCCCGTCCATCCTCCGAGGTAGCCGTATCATATACACACTCACACATATATCTATATTTATATGTATGTATAATGAAATGAAAGCGTAAATGTATTTTTGATTCTTTGTTGGAAACTTGGACGGGGAAAAGTAAGAATATTACTTATTGTCTCTTTCAATTCATTGTCCTGTTCTGATTTCATAAAAAAATCCAAACTTTACCAATACCCAAAACAGGTAGGTAACCAACAAATCACTCCAGCGAAGGCAAATTGCCACTTCATCACCATTTCCTCTTTGGGGAAAAGAGCAACCATCATACTGGTACTTGTAAAAACCAAGGCACACCGCATTATAGTAGTACAGCACCATGCTTCCTTTTTCTAATCTCACATGTGTCCTGCTTTACAGATGCATATCTTCTAGAAAATCTTGAAAGAAAGAATTATTTGTTTGCTCAAAGTTATGGGGTCTGTGAAAAATATCTTCACAAAAAAGAAGAAAAAAAATGAATACTGTGAAAAAAAGAATTGACGTGTATACAAATTGCTACGATATTAGACTTCACAGTTTTTTCGTTTCAGTATATTTGTGTGTCATTTCTAAGTAATAATAACCCAAAAAAGATGTAAATTTGATTATGAAAAATCAATTGTGCAAACCTATCTAATATTTGTCTCATTTAAGCTCCATTGCGCAGCTAGAAAAACGAGATTGAACTCTTCTTGTGGTTTATCTCAAGCTAACTCTATGCTCAAAAGGCTCACAATCATCATTGTAATATTATGTGTCAATGTTCCAATCATCTTCTTAAAGTAATGCTTAATCATCTAACAAAAAAAAGTAATGCTTAATCATAAGAATCCAAACAAGAGATTGAAGTTTAATCAGAAATCTTAGCATGTTAAATATATTCTTTTGTTAAACTTTGTCGTTTAAAATATTCTTCCGCACTATCATTCAAAAATTCTTAGGCAGCTATCGCTATATTTGAAGCATATTAACTGGTAGCTGAATCAATATTCACTTTTGTTTCTCAAAAAAAAAAAAAAAAAAAAAAAAAAAAAAAAAAAAACATTTTTGGACTACGTAGGATAGCGTTCAGTAGTGTGGTAGCATAGGAACATTACTCTCCGATTCTGTGTCGTAGCGGTAGGATCACTATTTTTGTTCTTTGTTTTCGTTGACTTCGCTTGGACAACGTTGACCGGTATGACCTGGTATTGGTCACGAGCCAGTTGTTGTCTGCAAAACATGCCACACGTGGCTTCAGAGCTTGACTTCACACGCAAGTCACATAAGCTCACGTGTTATCCTCGTGGAGACCGTTGTCATCCCAAAGAAATCCGCCCCAGTTTATCGTAATGATGAAGTGGTCCATGACTCGTGATCTTGGTTTTTTTCCCCTCAACTGACTCATGATATTCGAATTCAAATCGATTTAGAGTATGTCTGGCATTTATTTTAAAAACAAGAAAATAATGAAAAAAATATTCTCAAAAATATAATTACACAATTGTTTGGTATGTGCAATAAATAGTATTTAAAATTAAAAATATATATGACAATATTGCAAAATTTTAATGTTAATTTCAATCGCATGTCATTTTTATATACAATAACGGAATGTATTTGTTATTTTATGTATGTTTTTTGAGAAAAGTTATTTTATGTATTCAATAAAGGTTGAAATGTCTTCAAACACTAAAAAAAATTAAAAAAATATTCAAAAAACTAAAAAATAGTTATTTTTAAACAACTATTTATTATTATTATTATTATTATTATTATTATTATTATTATTATTATTATTATTATTATTATTATTATTATAGACATGAGAAGTGCATTGCCAAATGTGTTCATAAGAAACCAGCGTTTTTAAACAATATGGATACCAAACATGCACAGAGCCCTCGGGCTAGCGGAACGATTTGGGATTAGAACTGAAATGTAATGCAGGAGAGGATGGTTGGGTCCTGGGCCTTCAAGTGTAGAGAGTGTTAAGAATGAGATAATATTGCATTATCTCTTCGCCATCATCCATTGTTCTTTGACAAAATTGCACCAGAGGTACTCATAGTTTAATTTATCGATGAATTTGGTAGCCATAGTTTGAAATCATGCACCCACAGTCCTATACTTTGAAAATCACGCATTACATGTACCCATCAGTAACTTTCGTTACTTCTGATGGATGAAATCATTTTAACTTAGGGAGTTTTCGTCTTTCATCCTACAAAAGAAAAGAAAATGAAGAAGAAGATAAAGAACCACCGCAACCACCACCACCACCACCACCACTTCAGTCGCCGCCATCCACACCACCACTGTAATACCCCGTTTAACTAGTAGGGGTAAAATAGTCATTTTAGAAGCCTAATAAAGATTTTATTTGTAAAATAATATTTGAATAAATCTTTGAGTTTAGTTTGTGGAAAGTTTTAGAATAATATCGAGTAATAGTCAAGAATTAATTCGTAGTCTTTTACAAATTTTAGCTAGTTTAAAGTTATAGCGCGTGTCCAACCACCGCGAGAATTGATAGGTTTGCCACACCCAATCTCCCAACCACATAGTACTCCACCCACACCCAAATATTTCTAATAAATATTAGTTAAATGAAATTTTTGTTTCCAGGAAGTCATCTTCTTCTTCCACCATACGATTCATCACCGCCTCTAACACCTTCGGGAGATTTCTTCACCGCCCCTGTCACCATCATCCCTACTTGGAGCCCAAGTAAGCTCCTCTATATATAAGCCACTCTCCAACCTCCCTCCTCACTCACGCCAGCGGCCACCATCACAACCACCACCTCCACCATCGTCATCTTCAACACCACCACACCCTCGACAAAACAAGAGAAAACCCACCATCACCATCTTCAGGACTCTCTCTCTCTATCTCTCTCTCCCTCTCTGTTCTCAAAACCCAGCAGAAACAGGAAACGGCAGCAGCCTCAACCACCGCTGCCACCATCTTCTCCGGCGGCAACAACTCGAGCAAAACCCAACTGTTCGGGTTTTCTTCCTCTCCCCCATTCTCCTCTCCGAGTTTCATCCTCTGTTCAGAAACAGAGGGCAGAGGGAAGCAGCAGCAGCAGAAGCCACTGCCGCCACCGTTGGCAGCCATTGTTGCCGGCCAAAGCTTCGGCCGAACACCATCCAAGCACCGCAGCACCACCCAGCACCCAAGCCTCTTCTAGTGGGCTCCTTGGACCCCGATTAATTCAGTAGAAGGTTCAGAAGTGGCGGAGGAAGCCATTAAATCCGGCCACGGAGCTCATCTCCGGCGACGACGCAGTGCTCTTCGACCCGACTCATAACTCGACCGTTTCGAGCGATTCTTGGTTCTGGTATGCACTACTCTTTGCCGTGAGTTGATTTATGTAGACCAAATCGTGTCTTGCTTGCTTGATTTCAGTTTGGATCGATCGAATTTGGTGGTTCATGTTTAGGGGGGGTTAAAGTGTCTTTTTCATAAATTTTATAACATGATAAAGGGGTAATTGGGTGTCATTTTGCATTACTTGGGGGGTTCTCTAGGCACTTAGCAAACTGATTATATAAAAATACATTTAGAATTATGTTTTTGGGATTAAATTAAATTATACAAGTTTCTAACTACCCTTCAAATTGAATTAAAGTACTTTAAAATATTTAAAAATCATTTGCTAGCTAAATAGAATTTGTTTGCAAGATAGAAATATACAATTTGTTGAGTACTCAATTGCTTGGAATAAGTTGGATATTTAGTTAGTAATTTAGAAGTTTAATGTTTCCTTCACTTGATAAATGTTTATTTGCTCATAGCATTGTTACTTCTTTTATAAAACTTCTAATAGAATTTTTTGGTTATTTATAGTAAAAATATTGGTTAATAAATTAGCCGTTAGTAAATATAAATAAACTTAAGTTATGTCCTCTTGTATAATGATAATTTTAAGCATGATATGGAGTGGGTAAATTATGCGACTTCTAATAGGACTCGTTATATTTATAGGATCATATATGCGTGGACAATTTGTGATCGAATAAGGCATTGTAATTTGTTAGTGACAGGTTTGTAGACGACGGCTAAGTAGAAGCTTTTACGTGCTAGTGGGTGTGAACTAAGGTAAGTGAACATGCCAAGCCTTGCGTGCCTAGCTCCTTTCGTGTCGTAAATTGATTTTTAATACTGTCTCAAAATGTGTTTGCGATTTTAAATGTTTTATTTGAGATTTTCTTGCAATTTAAAAAAGTTGCTTTGATTTGATGCTGCCACACAAAAGTTAATAATGCGTAATAACGTAAAGTGGAAAGAGTTGTGCGGGAGAAGCTTATTATTATTGTCAAGCTTGTCTCGGCCCGTGGTTATTATTTCATTATTGTCGAGCTTGTCTCGGCCCGTGGTTATTATTTTATTATTGTCGAGCTTGACTCGGCCCGTGGTTATTATTGTCGAGCTTGACTCGGCCCGTGGTTGTTATTATTGTCGAGCTTGTCTCGGCCCGTGGTTATTTTATTATTGTCGAGCTTGTCTCGGCCCGTGGTTATTTTAGTATTGTCGAGCTTGACTCGGCCCGTGGTTATCGCTCCATGTACTCACCTCTCTGGCCGCAAGAAGTCTTAGGGGGCTGCCGGCAGTTAAGGTCATGGTTGCTAGTGATAGAATAGTAGATTCTTCCCCGTATCAACAAAGTTAATAATACAGTCTATATGAGATTTGGATATTTAAGAAAGAGAAGAAGGAAGAGATTGGGACTAGTCATCCCCGTTTCAAAGTTGAGAAAGGAAGATCAAAAGAAAGAAAATCTTATAAGTGTTTTTACTGGATGCATCATGTTCACTTCTTACAATTTTACAGTTATATTTGAGTTCCCGATTTACTTTGCAAATTTCCAGTTTTATTTCCTCAGTATATTTGTTGTGAAAAGAAAGTTATGCCTCATCTTCTGATTTACGAGCTTGGGTGTCACTTACTCAGTATTTCAATGCTGACTTTGAAACTGCGGTTCCTGTTTTCCTTCCCACTGCAGGTTTAGGAGCTGGAGACTCAGGGATAGCCGGGTACGAGACTCACCTAGAAGGTTATCGTCACGAATAGAATCTAGTGTGGCTAGCTCAGAATAATATGGTAGTTTTGAAAACGCTTTTGTAGTATCTAGAAACTTTTGTAATGTTTAATATTATGTAATAAATAAATGAGTTGGGATGTTATGCTTTTGATTTCCGCCGTTACTTTTAGTAGCGCCCTCCTGGGCTTTCCGGCCCGGAACGGAAGGCTTGGGAATTCGCGGGCTGTTGCAACCACCATCATCCATGGCAACAAAACCACCTCATCTACTCCAGAGCTGGAGGTATCAATTCGAAAAAACACATTTATTTTCTTCTGCTCGGTGTTCGTCGGATTCTTCCTCTCTTCGCCGTCAACTTCACCCACCAGACTTCATCCTACACCCAGCTCTCTCTCACTACACCAGAATCTGATCTACTTGTACTTGATCTGTATTTGTCTACATCCCACTGTGTTTGTACTTTGTCTATGCGTATTTATTCTTTTTGTACTTCGTCCTCGGTATTTGATCTACTTGAGATCTAGAGCGATTTAGACGATCGCGAAGCTATTAGCGATCTGATTCGAGTTCATCACAAATTCCAGTAAGTATCTGTTGTTTTTCCTCTCGATGGTAGAGAAATGGATCAGAATTAGGGTTATTATTTGTCAATTTTCGATCTAATTGGATTTGAATTAGCTTCAATCTTGCTGTTTTCTAGTCTCTTAGCTTAATCTTTGAAGTTCTTCACTGATTCATTTTAGCTAGGATTTGATTGTGGATCTCAATTAGACTCTGATGATTTGCATTAGTGGACTCTTATGAGATGGTTAACTTCAATTGGTTTGATCTTTTTGAGGAGCTTTTCGTTCATTTTCCCATTTTCCTTCACTTGTGAGTGAATGTGTAATAATATGCGTTCATTCAAACTTGATTCTGTGTAGAAGAGAAAATCATGAGGTGTCTTGAAGTACCAATTCTGAAAACAAACATTAATTCTCACCTACGACAAATGTTTGTTTTTCGGATTGGAACTTCGAGCTCTGGGGTCGATGAAGGGGTTTTGTTGCCATGGATGACGGTGGTGGTGGGTAGTAGTGGCTGAAGTGGTGGTGGTTGTAGCAGCTACGGTGGTTCCTTATTTCTTCTTCTTCTTCTTCTTCTTCTTCTTCTTCTTCTTCTTCTTCTTCTTCTTCTTCTTCTTCTTCTTCTTCTTCTTCTTCTTCTTCTTCTTCTTCTTCTTCTTCTTCTTCTTCTTCTTCTTCTTCTTCTTCTTCTTCTTCTTCTTCTTCTTCTTCTTCTTCTTCTTTTGTAGGTGGAAAGACGAAATCGCCCTCAACTAAAAAAAAGTTTTGTCCATCAAAAGTAACGGAGGTTACTGATGGGTACCTAGAATGCATGTTTTTGAAGTATGAGACCATGGGCACATGATTTTAAATTATGGGTACCAAATCCACATATAAATCAAACTATGGGTACCTCTGGTGCAATTTTGCCTTATCCATTCAATGACTTATGCAATCAGTTATTATGTTTACTCTTAGTTTGTAGATACAATGTATGTAGTCACATGATGCAATGTATGTAGTCGATGACACTCTGGTATAAATGCTCAGCTTGATCAAGGAAATAAGCACAATTCATTTTCCACTAACATATGGTATTAGAGCTGTAGATTTTATTCTTCACGACCAATCTTCTCTCTCTCTCTCTCTCTCTCTCTCTCTCTCTCTCTCGTCGCTAATCATAAACCGACAATCTTGCCTCTCGGTGCCGGACCCACCATGACTACAACCACACCATTGACGATTCAATTGAATGCCCCAACCAAATTCTCCATCAAGCTCTCCTATGCCAATTTCCTAGTATGGCGTCGACAAGTCGAACCCACTCCGATTGGCTTTGATCATCTAGGCAACATCGTTGGCGCTATCAAATCACCAGCCTGCTACACCGATGCTGCTAAATCAGTTCCCAACCCTAAGTAC
Organism: Linanthus parryae; assembly: GCA_023055425.1. Taxonomy (NCBI): domain Eukaryota; kingdom Viridiplantae; phylum Streptophyta; class Magnoliopsida; order Ericales; family Polemoniaceae; genus Linanthus; species Linanthus parryae. The sequence goes on from JALGPY010000005.1 coordinate 78,927,889, forward strand.
TCTATCTGGTATCGTCAAGATTATATAATTATCAGTGCCTTCCTCAGTAGTTGCGCCGAGTCACTTCAGCTACTGATCTCCGCTGTGTCCACGTCACGTGAAGCTTGGATCTGTTAGTAATAGATGCCCTAGAGGCAATATTATTTTGTATGAACATTGTTTTTGGCTAGAATATTAATTTTTATTATTGATGGAGATATTTAATGTATCGAAGTCCTTAGATTGCAATTTGCTGTTTATCTTAAATATCCCTAGTCCATTATATTGATTAACAGAACAACCACTATAGACTAGTTTGTGTGTATATGGAGATATCAAGCCTAGCACATGGGTATGCATTAGGTGTAATCACATGCTGGATTGACCCACCACGAGAAGGCTACATTAATTATGTTAACGTTAAAAGTGCTTCTCGTAGTGCTAATAGTATTGTGATCCTTAGACTTGAATGTAGGGTTTTATGCAGGTTACGCAGCGGAATAACACAATTTTATCATACGCAAATCCCTCCAAGGATCACAGACAAGCAATCATAACATGATGAAGGTAGAGAACCATGTACCATAGTTTGTGTGATCATTCCGAAGAATTGTGTCTTTGTCTCTACGAGTATCCACACCTTGGATTATTGACTGGAATCCTTCTCCTCGTGTAGTGCTAGCAAAGGAAGAAGGAAGCAAGAGATCACGCATAACAGAGCAAGACCTGCGTGCCTAGAGAGGCCGACAACGTCTAGGGGGGTAGACGGGTAGAGGGTTTCGGCCCTCTGCTTTGTCTCTCTCCTTGCTTTGTCATGCTCTCTCAACAGTGACATTTTTTGAGAAAATAACAAGCTAGGTTCCTTTATATAGTTAATAACTCCTTATTAACAACACAATTGTCCCAGTACTAATCATGTCCATACACGGATTAGTCTACCTTGCAAATTACTCCTAATAACTTTACTTGTGGTTGCGTCGTTTAGATCCTCTCGATTAATTAGTCCCACTAATTAATGCCCATATCTGATTTAAACCATACGTTGTGTGACCCCATATGTTTTTACTTAGTTGGTAGTAACTATTACTAACATAGAGCGGTGTCTATCAACACATCTATGTCACCCAACTAACAGAAAAGTCAATGATCCGACAAACCTTGTGCCCAACGTTACCGCATTGTATTATCCCTTTGTCTCCATATCCGAAGTGGACACGAGACATAGTAGTCACACTCGTATATCCAATCCATAGTTTTTCGATCCTGAGAATATGCTTATCAGAGCAGATAACATCAATATCTCCATATTGATTTATATGATTCTGGCCTGACATTCTATAAGCACCATCCCTCGAGTGGCCATGGATATTTTCTCCCATTATGTAGGAGGGAAAAAATCATCTATACATCACAACCATCGCTAAGCTTGCTTCCTATCATGCCTGATAGCTATATTTATAATTATCCAGTTACGGTGTAACCCCAAATTCGTAAAAGACACTATGGGACGCCTCCCAGCTCATATCTCATATGGTATCTTCATGACTGATTTGGATGAAACACGATTAATGGTAAAAGCTGCAGTCAATAGAGCACGTCTCCAAAACGATATTAGAAGATCTGTTTGACACATCATAGACCGCACCATGTCCAACAAGGTACGATAGACACGCCATTCCACTGTGAAGTTTCGGGTGGAGTGAGTTGGGACCCAATCCCACACTCTCTAATATAGTCGTCAAACTCTTGACTCAAGTATTCTCCTCCATGATCTGATCGTAGAGCCTTGATACTTTTTCCAAGTTGCTTCTCTACTTCATTCTTCAAATCTTTGAACAATTCAAAGGATTAGGATTTGGCCTTCATAGGTTATACAAATCCATATCTACTGAAACCATCAGTAAATGTAATGAAGTAAAGGTAACCACTCCTAGCTGGCGTGGGAAACGACCCACACACATGCCAATAACTCACTCGTCCTCTCACCTTTCTTATTGAAATGGGACTTCGTCATTTTTCCTAATAAACAAGATTCACATGTCTCATATGATTCATAATCAAATGAGTCTAGCAATCCATCCTTATGGAGTCTAGAGATATGTTTCTCATTTATATGGCCTAAACGACAGTGCGATAGATAGGTAGGATTTAAAGCATTAGCTTTAATCCTCTTGGTATTTATGTTATAGAAGGAATTATTTAGATCAAGGATATAAAATCCATTAGACAAATACGCACTACAATAGTGCATACTATCAGAATTAATGGAGCAATATTTGTCCTTTATTCAAATAGTAAAACCTTTCTCGTCCAAACAAGAAATAAAAATAATGTTTCTGCTCATAGCAACAACATAATAGCAATTGTCTAATTCTAAAATAAGTCCATAAGGCAAAGATAACTCATAAATGCCTATGGCTAACGTAGCAACTCTTGCTCCATTCCCAACGCGCAAGTCTATCTCCCCTTTAGCCAATATTCTTCTCTTTAGATCCTGCACATTTTGAAAAATGTTAGATCCACATCCAGTATCCAATACCCAAGATGAAGAGATAGATAAATTGATATATATAACGAAAATACCTGGTGGTGGTGGAATCACTATTCTAAGCCTTTTAACCTCCAGATACTTAGGGCAGTTCCTCTTCAAGTGACCCGGCTGACTACATGAGTGACAATCACCCTTAGTCATGCCTCCAGCAGGATTTAAGGCTCCCTTGAATTTTGCAGCTTTCTTGCTCTTTCCTTTGGAGATAAAGGCAACTCCCTTTCCTTTCCTCTTATTGACCATCATTATGACCTTGCATTTGCCCTTGAAAATGCTCTGGTCAGCGGTCCTCAACATCTTGAGCAGGTCTGGCAGAGCTTTGTTGATCTAATTCATGTTATAGTTCATGAAGAACTGGCTATAATTATCTGGCAACGATTGCAGGATGAGACCAGCGGCCAAATCTTCGCTGAATGGGAAGCATAACCTCTCGATATTCTCCATGTACCCGATCATGCACAATACATGAGGCTCGACTTGGTTCCCCTCTGCGAGACTGCACCTGAACTGTGCCTTGGAAACTTCATACCTCTCATGCCTTGCCTGGTATCGGAAGAGCTGTCTCAGGTGTACAATCATATCGTACGCATCCATGTTCTCATGTTGCTTCTAAGCTCAGAGTTCATGAAACAAAGCATGAGGCAAGTGACATCATTAGAATCATCCAAATGTTTCTGATGCGAGTCAAGCACATCATCCTCTCCCGGTGTGGCTAGAATAGGATTGTCTATGACGTACAATTTCTTTTCTGCTTGAGAACAATTCTCAAGTTTCTGTACCAGTCCAAAAAATTTGTTCCAGATAACTTTTACTTATCAAGGACAGTTAGGGATGAAGTCGATGCTTGTCTATTTTTTGCCATTGGAATTCTTCAAAGCGAGAAATATGCAATTTTAGTATCTTGAACAATGAACTACATTCAATAATGGCTAGATTATTAAATATAGCCCCCACTATTTTTCTTGGATTAATAGCCCTCACCATTAATGAGGAAAATATCATATATTCTCTAGTGGGTTCAAGATCCATATTTCACTTCTTCTTGAGCTTTCTTTGGCAAGTCACCCAAGAATTAGTTATTTAGGTAGGTACCCCTTCCAATTGCATCTTATGCAATTCTGGGTTCAATTAGGAGAATAACCCCTTATTCTTTATCTATTTCATAGATAACTCCTAATTTCCTTGCCTCAAAGTTTATCAATCCAAGTGAACACACCTAGTTGTGTCCAACCTCTTACTTCAACAATCACAAATTACTTTCTTGTGTCACCGCATCACATCATGGTGAATTAAAATCGCCTTACTTTGGCAAGCCCGAATTTAATAGACCTTGATCATGAAGGGTGTTTAAGTAAGAGAAGGTAAGACACAATATGTCGTTTGAGGGATTTAATTGTCATTACTTAATTATTTGGTTGATCCAATCAACATTATCTTCTTATTTGGAATGGGAAATCCACAATAAAAGATCATACTTGTTTATTATTATCTTGTTACGTTTTGCATGCATCAACCATACAACAAAATAAATAACAAGACATAAATAATAAACATCCACAAAAATTAAATAAATAAATAAACATGGTTTGAATATGAGATATTACCAAGAAAATGTTAATATCTATAAGCCCTAAAGTGACAAGCTCATCTCCATGTGCCTCCACCATGGTCGTGCGTCCTAGTTGTGGGAGTCCTCCATCGTCTTTGTGGTTTCTTGATTCTTTGGTCTTCTTCTCCATGTCTTGACTATCATCTAACTTTGTAATACTAGCTAGCATCTATACTATATAGAGATACCTCACAAGCGAGAAAGAAGACGACACACAGGCCGTAAAACCAATTAATTACAATAAACCAAACCAAACCACAAACCACAAAATAACCATCCACAACCTAGGCCATATCCATCCACCATGCAACAAAGGACATAATACAGTTAAAATTAAATTTTAACGCGCTTGGTCAATTTTAAGTTGAACTTGGATTTTTTAGGGTCAAAACAGTCCAAGGGCCCACCAATGTAGTTAACCCCAAAGGACCGCCCAAGCTTCCTAATTGGTCGGCCCAAGCCCGCCCCGTTAAACCGGCGGCTTGGCCGAGCCACCTAGGGCCGATGGTAGTGCCTTGGTGCGCAAGGAAGGGGGCGGTCAACCCCTTGGCCGCGCCTTATGGAGTTGTTTCAGAAAAAATCTTCTTCCTTGTGTGCTTGTTTCCAATTGATGAGTAAAACATCTTTTTCCCCAGTTGTGCCCAAACCCTAGTTTTTCAAAATCCAAAATGTCACATCATATGTGAACGAAATTTGCCAAATTTATACGATATGCAAAATTGGCACAATCTCTATTGAATCATATTCAATTTGCATCATATGCTTAATTTCAGTTTTTCGCGAAAAATAATGATTACAGCGTAAAACTGAAAAACAGTAACACAAAATATCATGTTATGCGCTATGACCTGTGGCTATGATACCAATGTAGGGTCTTAATGCAATTTACGCAGCGGAAGAATAAAATTTTATCCTGCTCAAATCTCTCCAAGGATCACAGGCAAGCAACCATAACATGATGAAGGTAGAGAACCGTGTACCTTAGTTTGTGTGATCACCACGAAGAATTGTGTCTTTGTCTCTACCAGTATCCATACCTTGGATTAATGACTGGAATCCTTTTCCTCGTGTAGTGCTAGCAATGGAATAAGGAGGCAAGAGATCACGCAAAACTGAGCAAGACCTGCGCGCTTAGTGAGCTGACGACGTCTAGGGAGCGGACGGGTAGAGGGTGTAGGCCCTCTGCTTTTTCTCTCTCCTTGATCTGTGATGTTCTCTTGTTGAGAAAATAACAAGATAGGTTCCTTTATATAGTTGATAACTCCTTATTAACTACACAATTTCCCCAATACTAATCCTGTCCATACATGGATTAGTCCACCTTGCAAATTCGTCCTACTAACTTTGCTTGTGGTTGTGTTTAGATCCTCTTGATTAGTAAGTCCCACTAAAATAATACCCAGATCTAGTATAATCCATACGGTGTGTGACCCCATAGGTTTCTACGTAGTTGGTAGTAACTATTACTAACATAGAGCGGTGTCTAGCAACACATCTATGTCACCCAACTAACAGAAATAGTCAGTGATCGAACAAACCTTGTTCCCAATATTACCTCATTGTATCATCCATTTGTCTCCATATCTGGATTGGACACGAGACATAGTTGCAACAGCCCGTGGATTCCCAGGCCTTCCGTTCCGGACCGGAAAGCCCGGGAGGGGCCGATGCTAAAAGTAACGGCGGGAATCAAGCATAACATTCCAAAAGTATTTATTTATTACATAACATTAAAAGTCATGAGAGTCTCTAAACATTACAAAAGTGATTTCAAAAAGCTATACATCATCATGCTTGCTAACTAAACACTACACGTGAGTCCCGTACCCAGCTTCGCCATAGCCTCCTGCTTCTAAGCCTGCGGTGGGAAGGAAAACAGAACCGCAGTTTCTAAAGTCAGCATTGAAATACTGAGTAAGTGACACCCAAGCTCGTAAAACGGAAGATGAAGCATAACTTTCTTTTCATAACAAATATACAGAGGAAATAAAACTGTAAATTTGCAAAGTAAATCGGGAACTCAAAAACTGTAAGAAGTGAACCTGATGCATCTTGTAAGATTACTTATAAAATTCTCATCCTTTAGATCTTCCTTTCCCAACTTTCAAACGGGAGGATTAGTCCCAATCTCTTTCTTATTTTCTTTTCATAAATAAGCAAATCTCAGAGAACTGTATTATTAACTGTGTTGCTACGGGGAAGAATCCACTATCCATCTCGCATACTCCAAGACCTTAAGTGCCGGAACCCCCCTAAGACTTCTTGCGGCCAGAGAGGTGAGTACATGGAGCAATAACCACGGGCCGAGTCAAGCTTGACAACAATAACCACGGGCCGAGTCAAAGCTCGACAATAATATAATAACCACGGGCCGAGACAAGCTCGACAATAGTAAAATAATAACCACGGGCCGAGACAAGCTCGACAATAATAATAAAATAACCACGGGCCGCGTGACGGAAGTCAACACGACAATAATAAAGCTTCTCCCGCACAACTCTTTCCACTTTACGTTATTACGCATTATTAACTTTTGTGTGACAATATCAAGTCAAAGCAACTTCTTTAAAACGTAAGCAAATCTCAAATAAAAACATGTAAGTAAATAACAAACACATTTTGAGACAGTATTAAAATCAAATTGAGACACGAAAGGATCTTGGCACGCAAGGCTTGGCATGTTCACTTACCTTAGTTCACACCCACTAGCACGTAAAAGCTTCTACTTAGCCGTCGTCTACAAACCCGTCACGGAACCAAGAATCGCTCGAAACGGTCGAGTTATGAGTCGGTTCGAAGAGCACTGCGTCAACTTGCTCGGAGGTGGAGATGATGGCGGCTGCTGGGGCGTCCTTGCTCGATTCTGAGCCTCCTACTAATCTGGTCGGGGTCCTAGGAGGTTGCTGGAAGCAGTGGGAGGACGTGGGTGGCCTCTGGTGGAGTTAGCCGAGCTGCTCTCCTGATTCTATGGAGGTACGGCGGCGGCGCGGTGGTTCTGCTAGCGGCTGGACGCTGCTGCCTCTTCTCCCTCTTCTTTCTTCTTGCTGGGTCGCGATTGAGAGGGGAGTGGGAGAGGAACCGAGAGGGAGAAACAGGGGGAGAGAGGGAGCTCGGTGGGTTTCCTCTCGGTGGTGGTTCCCGATGGGTATGATGGTGGCTATTGATGGTGGTTGCTGCCACCGTTTCTGCTGCTGTGACGCTCTGTTCGAAACAGAGAATGGAGAGGTGAGCAGAGGGTGAGAGGGCAGTGAGTATGTGGAGGTGGGTTTGCTTCTTGTTTGCCGAAGCCACAACGGAGGTGGTGATGACGAGAGAGAAGATGGTGGGTCTGCTACTACCCCCTGTTTTGCTGCTGCTGGGTTCTGAAAACAGAGGGGGTGGGAGAGAAAGAGGGAGAGCTGGTTGAGAGAGAGATGGTGGTGGTTTACTTTAACAATGGTGGTGCCGAAGGTGTTGAAGATGGTGTTGACGGTGGTGAGGGTGGTGATGGTGGAGGTGGCTGTTGTGGGTGGCCAGGGGGTTGGGGAGGCCTTATATAGGCTAGGTTACTTGGAGAGGTGAACTTGCTAGGGTGGTGGAGGCTTGATGGTGATTGAGGCGGTGATGTAGAGGAGGTTGGAGAAAATTCCCGAAGAGACAATCTTGGAGGAGAAGATGAATTAAAAAGAAACTCTAAGGTGTGGGTGGAGTATAGTTCACCTAGATGATTGGGTGTGGAAAGCCTATCATCTATCGCGGTGGTCGGACACGCGCTAAAATTTGAATTAACTAAAATTTTACGAAACGTCTACGTATTAATTCTACAATACTTATCTAATATTTTTCTAAAATTTTATGCAAACAAAACTCAATAACTTATCCAAATATTATTTTTAAATAATATTATTATTAGGCTTCTAAAATGACCGTTTTGCCCCTAATAATTAAACGGAGTATTACAATAGTAGTCGCACTCGTATATCCAATCCATAGTTTCTCGATCCTGGGAATATGCTTATCCGAGCAGATAACATCAATATCTCCATAATGATTTATTCTAGAGTCTGGCCAAACATTAGATAATCACCATCCCCTCGAGTGGCCATGGATATTTGCTCCCATTATGTAGGAGGGAAAAATCCTCTCTACATCACTACCATCTCTAAGCTTGCTTCCTATCATGCCCGATAGCTATCTTTATAGTTACCCAGTTATGATGTAACGTTTGATAGTATCAAAGCATGATATTTCACAACTAGAGTATCTAGTGATTTCAAGTCTAAGGATTACAATACCATTAGCACTACGAGAAAAACTTGTGACTTTGACATAATCTAATGTAGTCATCTCATTGTCGGTCAATCCTGTATGCCATTACTCCTAATTCATACCCATGTGTTAGACTTGATATCTTCACATCAATCTACCCACATACTTGTCTAGAGTGATGCCCTGTTATACAATATAATGGACTAGGGATATTTAAGATGTACAATACACATTTTAATCAAAGGACTTCATTATATTAAATATCTCCATAAATAATAAATGAATATTCTAGCCAAACAATGCTCAAACTAAATCCAGATTGCCTGTAGGGAACCTATTCCAACATTGAAGTCACTAGACACTCTACTTGTGGAATATTATGTTTTGATCTCGTCAAACACTACACAGTAACTGGGTAGCAATAAAGTCGGTTTGACACATCATAGATCAAACCATATCCAATAGTGTTCGATTCCTCCTCTCGGACACGCCATTCCACTGTGGCGTTCCGGGTGGAGTGAGTTGGGACACAACCCCACAATCTCTAAGATAGTCGTCAAACTCTTGGCTCAAGTACTCTCCTCCGCGATCCGATTGTAGAGCCTTGATACTCTTGCCAAGTTGCTTTTCTACTTCACTCTTGAATTCTTTGAACCTTTCAAAGGATTTGGATTTGGCCTTCATAAGGTATACAAATCCATATCTACTGAAATCATCAGTAAATGTGATGAAGTAGACGTAACCACCCCTGGCAGGCGTGGCAAATGGCCCACATACATCAGTATGCACAAGCGCCAATTGCTCACTAGTCCTCTCACCTTTCTTATTGAAATGGGACTTTGTCATTTTTCCCAATAAACAAGCTTCACATGTCTCATATGATTCAAAATCAAATGAGTCTAGAAATCCATTCTTATGGATTCTAGATACACGTTTCTCGTTTATGTGGCCTAAACGACAGTGCAATAAGTAAGCAGGATTTAAATCATTTATTTTAATCCTTTTAGCATTAATGTTGTAGACATGATTGCTTAGATCAAGGACATATAGTCTATTAAATAATTGCGTACCACAATAGTGAATATTATTAAAATAAATGGAACAACAATTGTTCTTTATTGAAACAATTAAACCTTCCTTGTCCAAAACAGAAATAGAAATACAGTTTATGCTCATAGCAGGCACAAAATAGCAATTATTTAATTCTAAAACTAATCTTGAAGGCAGAGACAACTCGTACACGCCTACGACCAGTGCAACAACCTTTTCTCCAATCCCAATGCGCAGGTCTATCTCCCCTTTAACCAATCTTCTACTTCTCTTTAGATCCTGCATATTTCTGTTGGAATTGTGCCCTAGAGGCAATCAATTAATTGTGACATTTATGGATTTACGATTCATTATGTTATCGATATGGAGATATGTTAACATGAATGAAGTCCTTAGAATATAAGTGTTATATTCTTAAATATCCCTAGTCGATTATAATGATTAATAGGACAATCATCTATAGACTAGTATGGGGTTGGATTGATATGGAGATATCATGATCCAACACATGGGTATGCATTAGGAGTAATGGCTACTGGATTGACCCATCTCCGAGAAGGCTACATACACGTTATGTTAAGTCACAAGCGCTTCTCGCGGTGCAATGGTATTGTCATCCTTAGACTTGAAGTCACTAGATTATCTAGTTGCGGATTATTGTGATCTTGGTAGCGTTAAACGCTACACCGTAACTGGGTAGTTATAAAGGCGTGTACTGGATACAATAAGAAGCAAGCTTAGAGATCGTAGTGGACGTAGGTAGGATTTTTCCCTCCCACATAACGGGAGCAAATATCCTAGGCCACTCGAGGGATAGTTCTTATAAAATGTCTGGCCAGACTCAAATAAATCAATATGGGATATTGATGTTATTTGCACGAATAAGGCTATTCCCAGGATCGAGAAAATATGGATTGGATATACGAGTGTGACTTGTATGTCTCGTGTCCAATCCGGATATTGGGACAAAGGGATGAGACAATTACTTGCACAAGGTTTGTCATGATGACTATTCTATTTGTTGGCTAGAATGGATGTCTTGCTAGAGGCCGCTCCATATTAGTAAATAGTTACTACCAACTAAATAGAACCTATGGGGTCACACGCTGGCACGCTCCAACTGCAAGTGTACAGCTGTCGTGTGTAGTAATAAACCGGAAATCCGGGTTGTCGAACCCAAGGGACTTTGTGTAAATTAATTACTATTCTAAACCTTATGTGGGCACGTCGCAAGTTGTGTTTTTATCTAATTCTAAGAAAATAAACGCAATATTCTCAATTAACCAAGTGAAATAGTTCACGATTAATAAAGAATGAATTTTAGGGTTTTATCAAATAAGAGAAAAGTACCGGGAATTCTCTAGGTTCACTAGGTTGATCTAAATTTATATTTTGATTTGTAAAACAACCACGTGTCATTCACTATTAATCAAGCAATATTAAACTTACCGAGTTACCAAGCAAGTTCACTATACTTTAAACTAAACCAAACCGAGTTACCAAGTCTAATTTAGCTTTAAGCATGCATTAAGAGCTTAATTCTACTTTAACGATCCTAGTTAATGATGCCGAGTTACCAAACATTGATACGACTAGGTGGATTATTCAATTTACCGACTAATTCTCACGGAGTTACCACGTGAAAACTAATTGAGTTTATCTCCACGTCAGCTACTCGCAAAGATAATATAATGAGGAACGTAAATAATCCATAATAGTGAACAAATACGTGAGATTAAGCTAGAACATGCATTACAATCATCAAAACATCAACTTTAGATCAAACCCTAGCTACACCAAACGAGAATTCCCAGAAAATAGTGTTTAGCTACTCATATTCATAATCAAAACGACAAGTCTAATGAGTTTAAACATAAAAATCAAGAAAAGAAGAGAGTTTAGAATCCAAACGAATGATCCAAAGCTCCTAAGCTCTCCCAAAAGCTTCTTGATCTCCAAAAGACGTCTCTAATGTCAAAAACTACTGAAAAAGTCGACCTAGAATGCTTAAATACGTTTCCATAATCTTATTACAAAGTTTGGATAAACTACGAAAAAGCCCCGGAAAAATTCTGCACTTTCAGCGATCTCTTCGTACGAAGACATTTGTCTTCGCACGAAGTGTCTTCGTACGAAGACTTCTGCTCTTCGTGCGAAGGCCTTCTTACTTAGATACTGCAAGCATGTTTTGGAAGACAATTTTGCCGAGCCAAAATTTGGCCAAGTCTTTTGTCTTCGTACGAAGACATTTGTCTTCGCACGAAGACCCTCTGTTCCAGCCCTCTTTTCTTTGACTTTCTCTTCCTTCCTTTGACTTTCTCCTTCCTTCCTTCTTCCATTGACCTTCCTTTGAGTTCCTTTGACTTTCTCCTTCCTTTTGACTTTCCTTTGAGTTCCTTGTTTCCGGAGTTCGCTTCTAAATCCCGCATGATCCTCCAAGCCCTGTTTTCCTGCGAATCACAACACGAAAACACAACCCGCGATCATATCACAATAAAAGCTCAAAAAAATCTAAAGAAACGCCCGGATTTAACAAGTAATGCATACGAACTCACATTATCACATTTAAGCTCAATTTACTCAAAAGACGACGAATTCTCCATGATAAGCACGCAAAACGTAGAAATAAAAGGCATAAAATAACTCCGAAAACGGAGTTATCAACTACCCCCACACTACCTTTTGCTCGTCCCGAGCAAATCTCCCAAGTCAATTTCATTTCTTTCAAGCCAAAACTTTTCTCGCTTTCCCGCAATTCATCCAACTTTGCATATCAACCTAATTACTCATTGCATAACTTCCCTACGCCATTTGCATACTTTCACCTCACATTGCATACAAAACCATTAACACTTGCATACTAATCCGAGTAGAACAATTCACCACCCATCCTTCTTACTAGTCGACACGACTCGATTATACACAATGCACCTATATGCAAATGCAATATTCACAATGCAAGTATTGAAATAACAAATTTTCTTTTTCTTTTGTGAGATTGGGCAATCTCCATTAGCTTAAACCGATTCACACGAAGCGATGAGAAATCTAGACACAAGGAATGATTTGAAATCAAATTCGACAACACGAATCCCCCCTAGCTAGTATAGAGAACCTAACTTTACTAAGTACAAGAATGCAATACCTTTTCATGTGTGCCACAAAATAAGAGGCTACGCTAGGCTAAGCCACGTTCAAGGTCCGAGCTCCTAATCCGCTAACGGGTTTAGAATGATGAGGCTTTAGGGACAAATAGGATAATAATCAAACACAAGTCCTAAGGCGTCACATTCTCACAAATACCATAACTCACACACCCTCACAACAATGATAGAAACCAAGCCCGAAACTCACCATCTCCGGCCCTCGATCCCCTCACACCCCGGTACAATTACGATCTCCGCGGCTATTGTCATGAATGATGTATAAGCCAAAATTTCCCGTTCGTGAACTAGTCGCTTCTCCACTCGTTCTTCCACAAAGCTTTTCATCCTTCCTTTATTCATCTCTCCTTTTTTTCTCTTTTCTTTTTTTTTTTTTTTTTTTTTTTTATTTCTTTTCTTTTTTTTTTTCTTTTTTTTTAAATATATTTTTTTTCTGATTTTTTTTTTCTGGTTTTTTTTTTTTCTCTCAAAGTCCTGCACAATTTCTTCAATATCTGTCTCGAGTGGTCTTCCAAGTGTCAAGCTAACATATGATAGTAAGGGGAGACACTATCCAACTCAACATGTATAAATCACAAATAAATGTCTCTCCCTATCTCGATGAAATCCTCGGTGCAACTAACAAAGCCGCTAACATAATAGAGCACGTGTGGGGATGGAGTCGTCGCAAGCGCAATCTCGATGTCCGAAGTCAAATGTCGACACCCCCACACTCGAATGTAATCCTGTCCCCTCTCAAGTAGTCAATCAAATATCTGTCTCGTGCCTAATCCAACCAAACCTCCTACACCATGATGAGTAAGATCCGGTACCTAGCACGATCCACCTATTAAATTCCCCCAACCCAAGTTTTGTGTGTATTGGATGGTACACACTCACGGCTCTCCTCACTTGTGTCCATGTTGTAATGCCATGGAACACCGCCACACCGAAGTGCGGAAGCCTACTCTCACTCACCCTCGCATTCCCCTCGAAGATCACACATGAAGTGCATGCGATATGTAAGACTCACACAAATATAGCATGAAGTACTCCCTCATCGAACCCCCTCAACTACAACACCCTCGTGACGCACTAAAGCGGTGATTCTAACCAATCAGTGATGAAGGCCAAGAATCGTCACCCTAAGTCCAAAGGTTGTCAAAGAATCCATGGTTCAAATCAGGGTTTACTAGTGGTCCTACAAGGTAAGTTCTATAAGCAGTGAGTGCTCTAATACACACCTCGCACAGCTGTTCTGTGTGCCACTACGAGGCGGGTTGGCGACTACCTAAGACGTACACAAGAACGTTCGGCTTGTTTAGCTCACACCTAGCTCAACTCTTGTAAGAAAATTAGGCACACACTTTAGATTTGACAAAATTAAGTTCGTGTGTAAAATAGGCACGCATTCCCGTAAAGAAAGTTTCTCTATACTTACTAAGGGAAACTCACATTGTCACTCTCGATCGCAATTCACGCCCTATGCCTAAAAGTCTCACACTTCTCGATTTTACCGAATTTTCAGCTTCTTTCGATTGCCCTTTCTCAAATTTTTAATTTTTTTTGGTGTTTTCACATTTTTAGTTTTTTTTTTCTTTTATACCTATACTATATGCACGGCCAACTCGACTACTGACTCAATAATGGTGGGATGACTCAATAATACCAAAACGTGCACGAAAAAGATGAATAATAAAAAGAAAAATAAGGACATAACCAAAAATTTCTAACTACATGCTGACACGGGCGATGCAAAGACACTCAACACTGACTAGTAAAAAGGACTCAACCACCCCCACACTAGAATGCATCGTTGTCCTCAACGATAACACGAGGACTCAACAATTCTAGCACGAGGGCACACTCCACTACTCGTCGTCTTCTTCCTCCTCTTCATCTTCTTCCTCATCATCTTCTTCTTCCTCATCCTCACTCGGCGGAACCGGATTCTCAAATTCATCCTCCTGGAATCACGGATCCGCCGTCGGGACCGGTGGAACAAACTCCCTCGCCGCCTGACCACTCGACTGTATGACCCACTGGCCCACCATCTGGATTAATCCACCCAGCTTTGCCTGATTGTCCCGAGTGTGGGCAAACTGGCGTCTTCTCTCGATTCTATCCCGGGCCATCTCCTCTCTCAGGTGGTCATAAGCAACCTGGTTATCAAACCTAGAGGTGTTCATCCTCCTACCCTTGCCCTTCTTCCTCGCTGTCTCATCAAACCTATGCCACTTCCTAGCAGTAAACGGTTTCAAATCCATGTCTCTCCCAATGACTACTTCGGAAGTTTTGGCTAGGTGAGTAAGCAAGCAAGTATGACCGGGACCCAACTTGTTAGTCCTCGACACCCTCTCAAGACAATTCTCCCAAATCAGTTTAGGGATATTGATTCTAACCCCGGTGTAAAGACAGAGAGCCCAGACCGATAGGCGGAAAGTGTAACTAGGGTTTCGTGTGATTCCCAAAACCCAGTTCTCTAGCAATTCACAGCACCACCTTGCCTCCGGCCTATAATGCTTCTTTTCGGCCTTCCAATGAATCACCTCCCCTTTTCTGTCCCATGGATCTACCCCTTTCGCAAAACAGAATGCATTCAAACGAGACCACAGATTCTCACTCCGAAGAACAGTCTCGTACCCACAACCCTCTTTCAATGCAGGGAAACCCATGGCCAAAGCGATAGTCTCTGGCGTGAAGACTATCCACTCGTTCCGACAGTACACAAGACGAGGGTCTTGGCTCTCACCATCTTTTGCATAACGCAAATTGACACAAAACTCTCGCGCAATATGCGAACTAGACGGCCCTACTAGCTTAAACCAATTGGTAAGCTTCTCGCGCTCAAAAATTTCCTTGATTGCTCGAGGCATGTCCTCGTGCAATGGAAATGCCTTTTTCGGGCTGCCCGTTCTTAGTCAAGTAGGTATCTTTGCGAGAGTCAATATGGGCCTCGTAAGTGACGAAACGGAAGCTATCATAGCACCCGGGCCCAACACTACTGTCTTTCAAATTAACCTTAGCCTTTCGTCGGCCTACAATGCCCGGTTTAGCCGGAAAAGGGGCATTCAAGATAGCATATTGGGGAATGGGCGGTATTTCTAATTGAGGCTCGCCCGACCCCGATGCTTCTTGCGAAGTACCCTCGCCCGTCTTCCGTTTCTTTCCACCCGCCATTAAGAATACAACTTCAAGTAAAAACAAGAAATTCAACTTTTGTGCACGTGACAAGAAGTGTGTACCGAATGAAACACGTAGGCACGTAAGCAAATAATTCCTAGGACTTTACGCAATCGCCCCCAAAGCACGCTACTAAGCGCAACAAAAATAATTGGGCTTTTACTCAATCTGTGCCTAGGACTCGAATATTGAAATAACAAGGTTTAGAGTGTACCTACGTGTCCGGAGCAAGTCTTACGGACACAAAAATTTCAGAATTTGACAAACCGGGCTGATTTTGAGAGTGCCAAACGAATTTGTCGAAACGTTGAATTGGTTGATGCTCCGTACTCCTTGTGTAGTCCCCGTTAGCGTTGCCTTCTTGACCGTAAGCTGAATCAAGCTCCAACTTGTCCAATTCCTCAATTTTGCTTCAAAACCCTAGTTTCTTCCTTCACTGATTTCTCTGTCGTCTCTCAATATCACTCAAAAACACCTCTCAATCTTTGTTCTCTTCTGAATTGCGAGCAAAACCCTTGGTTGTTTGTTGAATTTGGTGAAGAAACAAGGGAGGGGGGCGATTTGTGGCTGTCGCGGCTATGGAGGAGTGAAGACTGTTGAAGCTTGAATAATGAGGAAGCGGGACGAACTGCTGTTGATGAAGCTCCTCTCTTCGTGGAAAAAGTCTAAAAAGCCCCTGATAACTTGCCTCCATCCTTTTTCCGTGCGTGGGTTGAGAAGACTTTTCGCCCGATGTCTTCGTAGGAAGACAAATGTCTTCGTGCGAAGAGTCTTCGTACGAAGACAATTTGTCTTCCTACGAAGGTCTTCCTATATAGATACTGCATAGTGTTATAGGAAGACAAATTCAGAGCTCAAAAATTTTTCTAAGTACAAAGTCTTCGTACGAAGACTATTTGTCTTCCTACGAAGACAATGCTGGAGCTTGCCAAAAACATCCTTTTCGTCAAATTTTCGCGTATCCGATCGTGCCTTTGCTTTTCGAAGGATCTCCTCGACCTCGAGACTCCCTTTTTACCTTAAAACACTCCCAAAATCCGGGGAGTATTTCATTTGTCACTTTCACGCGTTCCAAGGCACGTTTTGCATTTCCGGATGCTTTTGGCCTCGTTTTACTCGCTAAAGCATCCTTTTTGGCGTAACTTCTTCATCCGGACTCCGATTTGCGCGATCCACCTGTCTACAGAAAGCTCTCGACCACCCCCACACGTTGGCACTATTCAATCCTTATTTCAGTCTGTCCTTCAAAATTTCACCTCGTAATCCGTGCCGGCGTGCTAGCTTTCTCCGTTCACTAATTAAATTCTTGCGCAAATCAAGATGGGGAGTCCGGGAACATGATCTTCCCCAGGTGCGTGTGTTGAATAGGTGCAAGAAATGGCTTCTATCTTCAATTCCTTCACTTCGGATCCCGATACGCGTATTGGGCTGCAAATCTTGACTTTTTACTCTGTTTCGCACGCGCGCATCAAGAAGGGGGATCCGAAATAGGCCTTTCACCTCGTATTCCTGCACATACTCATTGGAAATATTAAATCCACTCTCTCGCACCTCTCAATGAAATCAAACAGAATAAAAATTACGAAACAGTATTAAAACCTACTCTAAAGCAATAAATAGGTTGGGTTGCCTCCCAACAAGCGCTTTGTAATTTAAGGTCGACGGCCTGACCCAGTTACCTCAGAGATTTCTCAAATTGCGGGAGTTGCATGAAGCCATTCAATGACTCCAATGAAATTCCCGTCCACGTACGGTTTCGCTCTCTGTCCATTCACCTTAAACCTGTTCCCATTTGCATCCTCTACCTCAAGAGGTCCCCATGGATAAACTGCAGTAATCGTGTAGGGACCACTCCACCTAGATTTCAATTTCCCTGGAAACAACTTTAGTCTGGCATTGAAGATCAATACTTTCTGTCCTACCTTGAAGTCTCTCGGGATGATGTGCCTGTCGTGCCACAGTTTTGTCCTCTCCTTATAGATTCTCGCACTTTCATACGCCATCAATCGAAATTCTTCAAGTTCGAGTAGTGCTTGCTTTCGTAGCTCACCTGAGAGCTTAGCGTCCAAATTGATCTTCTTCAAGGCCCAGAATGCCTTGTGCTCAAGTTCCACCGGAAGATGACATGACTTCCCAAATACTAGCTGGTAGGGAGACATGCCTAAAGGAGTCTTGTAAGCAGTCCTATACGCCCATAAGCTATCATCTAAATGCAGAGACCAATCCTTGCGTCCCGGGTTGACTGTCTTCTCCAGAATCCCTTTTATCTCTCGGTTAGAAACTTCTGCTTGCCCATTCGACTGCGGATGATAAGCCAGTGATATCTTATGCGTCTTTACCCCATATTTGCTCAAGACATTGGCAAAGACTTTATTCACGAAATGCGATCCTTCATCACTGATTATGGCTCTGGGAGTTCCAAACCGTGTAAAAATGCTCTTACGCACGAATCTCTCTACAGTAGCTCCATCGTTTTTGGGACAAGCCATTGCCTCCACCCACTTGGTCACATAATCCACAGCTAACAGTATATAAAGATTGCCAAGTGAAGACGGGAATGGTCCCATGAAATCAATGCCCCAGACATCAAAGGGCTCTACTTCCAACACGAAATTTTGAGGCATCTCGTTTCGGTTGGAGATATTGCCGGTTCTCTGACATCGATCACATTGCTGTACAAATAGATGAGCATCTTTATGTAAAGAAGGCCAGTAAAATCCACTTTGCAATACCTTTGCCACAGTACGCGTTTTGCCAAAATGTCCTCCGCAATTCAATTCGTGGCAGTGTCTAAGAATGTCCAAAGTGTCTGGCTCAGCTACGCATCTTCTCAACACATTGTCAGCTCCCAACCTAAACAAATAAGGGTCATCCCAGAAATAGTGTCGTGCATCTGCGAAAAATTTCTTTTTCTGATGGAAAGACATGTCTTTCGGGACAATCTTGAGCGCCTTGAAATTTGCCAAATCCGCAAACCAAGGCACAGCTGCTACCACTACCATAAGTTGTTCATCTGGAAAATCTTCTCTAATCGGCACATCTTCTTGTTTTTCGTTATCCAGTCGTGACAAATGGTCTGCAACAACGTTCTCCACACCCTTTTTGTCCTTTATCACTATGTCAAACTCTTGCATTAGCAACACCCATCGGATCAATCTAGGCTTCGCATCCTTCTTTGCAAGAAGATATTTGAGGGCTGCATGGTCTGTGAAAATAGTCACCTGAGAACCCACAAGGTATGGACGAAACTTGTCCAATGCGAAGATAATAGCCAACATCTCTTTCTCCGTGGTGGCATAATTAACCTGTGCAGTATTAAGAGTACGACTAGCATAGTAAATTACATGAGCTACCTTGTCTTTCCGCTGTCCCAGCACTGCTCCCACCGCGTAATCGCTGGCATCACACATAAGTTCGAACGGTAAGGTCCAGTCTGGGGTGGCTATAATGGGAGAACTAATTAGCTTTTCTTGAGCAAATCAAAAGCTGTCTTGCAGTCTTCATTGAAATCAAACACGGCATCTTTCTCAAGCAAACCAGATAAAGGCTTTGTTATTTTCGAAAAATCCTTAATGAAGCGCCGATAGAAACCTGCATGTCCCAAGAAACTCCGTACCCCTTTGACAGACGTAGGGTAGGGAAGCTTCTCAATCACCTCAATCTTCGCCCGGTCTACCTCTAAACCTTTACTGGAGATCTTGTGCCCCAATACTATTCCCTCGGTCACCATGAAATGACACTTCTTCCAGTTGAGCACTAGGTTGGTGTCAATACATCTGTCCAGTACCCGAGCTAGCTGCTGGAGACAGTCTTCGAACCCATCACCATAAAGCGAAAAATCATCCATGAAGACTTCAAAATTTGGCTCCATCATGTCTGAGAAGATAGACATCATACACCTCTGAAACGTAGCTGGGGCATTGCATAGCCCAAAGGGCATGCGTCTGAATGCAAAAGTCCCATATGGACAAGTAAATGTCGTCTTCTCCTGGTCAGCTGGCTCAATCGCTATCTGATTATACCCAGAATATCCATCCAAAAAGCAGTAGTGTGAATGGTGAGCCAGCCTATCAAGCATCTGGTCCACAAATGGGAGGGGAAAATGATCCTTCAAAGTGGCATCATTGAGTTTGCGGTAGTCCATGCAAACTCTCCACCCAGTAACGGTACGGGTGGCAATTTGATCACCTTTTTCCCCTTCCACCACAGTTATACCTCCCTTCTTGGGGACACATTGTACCGGGCTAGTCCACGTGCTGTCGGAAATCGGATAGATGATACCTGCTTCCAACCATTTAAGCACCTCTTTCTTCACCACCTCCTGCATGTGAGGGTTGAGGCAGCGCTGAAATTGAACTACCGGCTTCTTGTCTTCCATGAGCCTGATCTTATGCTGGCAAACTGTGGGGCTGATCCCCTTAATATCTGCTATGGTCCATCCCATAGCTGCTTTCCTCTTCTGTAGTACCTTGAGAAGCTGCTCCTCCTGTTCCCTGTCCAAACATGCAGACACAATCACAGGTAAAGTATCATTAGATCCCAATTATAAATATTTCAAATGAACAGGTAAAGGCTTTAATTCTAAAACAGGAGCAATAATAAGAGAAGGAGTAAGAATCTTCCTGCTTCCCTCATTAAAGAGGGGTAATGGTGGGCGCCAATGAACATCTAAAGCTTGCTCTTTCTCACTGGAATCAAGTAGAGCAAACTCCTCATATAGTTGCTCCAACAAAATATCGTCCTCCTCGTCCAGCGTGTATGCCTCCACCCCAAAGCACTGCTCGCTCACCGCGTATGCGGGAAACTTCATAGCCTCAAATACATTGAAGGCCACCTTCTCATCGTTGATCTGCATAGTCAGCTCCCCATTGGCCACATCAATGATAGTCCTCCCAGTAGCCAGGAATGGGCGGCCCAAAATAAGAGGAACATCATCGTCAGCCTCCATGTCTAAGATCACAAAATCCGCTGGGAAGATGAGTCCTTCAACTCTCACTAATACATCTTCTAAAACACCCCTGGGGCCTTTTATAGTGCGATCAGCCATCTGCAAGCACATCCTGGTAGGCTTAGGATCTCCCACACCAAGTTGCTCAAAAACCGACGTGGGCATCAAATTAATACTTGCACCAAGATCACATAATGCCCTCCCATGAAATGCGTCTCCCAATGTAACAGGAATGATGAAACCGCCCGGATCTTTCATCTTCTTTGGTAGAGCCTTTTGCACAACTGCGCTACACTCCTCATTCAAAGTTACGGTTTCAAAGTCATCCATGCGCCTCCGATTAGAAAGGAGGTCCTTGAGAAATTTGGCATATTTAGGCATTTGTGAAATGGCCTCCGCAAAAGGTATATTAATGTGCAGTTTCTTAAAGATATCCACAAATTTCTTGAAATGCTTGGCATCCTCTTGACTCTTTAATCTTTGCGGGTATGGCACTCGCACACTGTATTCTTCCCTTGGCTTCTGTTTCTCATCCGACTTCCTCACCGTGTCCTTTGATTGGGGATTCACGGTAGGCACGGGAATCTCTTCATCCAAGGCTTTCTCAGTGGCCTTAGTCGCCTCAGCTCGCGCGTGGCTAGGATATGGGGGATCCTCAGTAGTGATGCCACTGCGAGTTGTGATGGCGTTTAGCTGCTCATTAGGAGTGATGGTATTTGCTGGAAGCATACCTGCTGGAAGCTTGATATTTTGATTGGCGATCTGCCCAATCTGAGTCTCGTGGCTTTTCATTGTGGCTTGTATTGAGACAATCGTGCTCTCCATCCTGTCTTGATTAGCTAGGAGCTTTCTCAATAGAGCATTCGTCTCTTGATCTTCTTTTTGTGGAGCCTGCTGTTGTGGAACTTGCCTTTGCGCTTGATATGGAACATTGGGTCTCTGACCGGGTGCATATAATCCACTGTTCGGATTGGCATAGCTGAAGTTGGGATGATTACGATTGTTGGGATGATAGGTGTTAGGCCATTGCTGCTGTCGCATAAAATTCACATCTTCAACACTATTATCATATCCCTGGCTTTCATCTGCTAGTAATTCACCCATGGGCTTTTGTGATGGAGGGTGCATACCGTGAAATGCTGAGGTCATGGATTCCAGCTTTTGTTCCATCGATTCAATCTTGTTGACTAAGGATGCATCCCCCGGTTTGGAGTACCTACGCGTTTCAGTTCGTGTAGACTCTCTCTTTGACGCGTTGTTCAGCAGATCTTGAGCTCGCTGTGCTCCAAGTCCCATAAAATTACCTCCAGCTAGCATATCTAACTGGTCAGCTGTCTCCTTGTCTAATGCAGTGTAGAAATAATGGAAGAGCTTGTGCCATGGCTCTCCATGATTCGGACATCTACGGAGAATTTGGCTGAACTTCCTCCACGCATCTCCCAACGAGCTGTCTTCATCCTGAGTGAATTTTGCAATCTCAGCCATCTGCTGAGCGACTCTGGATGGTGGCAAATACTTCCTCAGAAACTCATGACAACAATCCGCCCATGTCACTATGCTACCAGCTGGCAGCTCCATAAGCCACTTCTTGGCTTTTCCAGATAAGGAGAAGGGAAATAGTAATAGCTTAACTGTTTCATCTGGAACTCGTTGGTCGTGCAGGGTTGATGTGATTTGCTCAAATACCAGCAGATGGTGATTGGGGTCATCTCCTGGAGCTCCGTTGAATGCGCACTCATCACGAACCATATTGATCATATGTTGGCGCAACTCGAAGTGTTGGGCATTGATCTGTGGCCTGACAATGGTAGGCTGATAACACGCTGAAGTAGTCCTGAAATAATCCACCATAGGGCGTTCTTCAATCTCAGCATTGTTCTGCCTGTTGTTTTCCCCATTATTCCCATTATTGTTCCCACCGATGTTCGCCACTTGTGCCCCCACACCAGGACGTGGTTGTGGATTTGGGGGAGCCAAGCGATCCATCCTTGCCTGCATCTCAGCCATTTGAGCTCTCACCTCCTCAGCTTCCGCGGCTCTGTTTGCAGCCTCCTCTACAGCTGCAGCTCTAGCTACTTCCGCATCCTGCATACCTTTTCAGATCCTCTCAAACTCAGCTCTCGTCTCTTCATCCATAACTACTGAGCTTGAATTCCTCTTGTCTCTACGCTGTGCTTTTAATAAGGATTCTGGGTCTTCAAACGTTGGATACAAAGGCTTGTCTCGAGAACGGGTCATGCACCGTGTAAATAAACCTGAAATCACGAAATACGCAAAACGTAGGTGAGTAACGGATATAAACAATAAATTAAAATCCCTAAGGCTAGGAATTATAACTAATTTAGCCGAAGTCCCCGTCAACGGCACCAAAAACTTGGCACGCTCCAACTGCAAGTGTACAGCTGTCGTGTGTAGTAATAAACCGGAAATCTGGGTTGTCGAACCCAAGGGACTTTGTGTAAATTAATTACTATTCTAAACCTTATGTGGGCACGTCGCAAGTTGTGTTTTTATCTAATTCTAAGAAAATAAACGCAATATTCTCAATTAACCAAGTGAAATAGTTCACGATTAATAAAGAATGAATTTTAGGGTTTTATCAAATAAGAGAAAAGTACCGGGAATTCTCTAGGTTCACTAGGTTGATATAAATTTATATTTTGATTTGTAAAACAACCACGTGTCATTCACTATTAATCAAGCAATATTAAACTTACCGAGTTACCAAGCAAGTTCACTATACTTTAAACTAAACCAAACCGAGTTACCAAGTCTAATTTAGCTTTAAGCATGCATTAAGACCTTAATTCTACTTTAACGATCCTAGTTAACGATGCCGAGTTACCAAACATTGATACGACTAGGTGGATTATTCAATTTACCGACTAATTCTCACGGAGTTACCACGTGAAAACTAATTGAGTTTATCTCCACGTTAGCTACTCGCAAAGATAATATAATGAGGAACGTAAATAATCCATAATAGTGAACAAATACGTGAGATTAAGCTAGAACATGCATTACAATCATCAAAACATCAACTTTAGATCAAACCCTAGCTACACCAAACGAGAATTCCCAGCAAATAGTGTTTAGCTACTCATATTCATAATCAAAACGACAAGTCTAATGAGTTTAAACATAAAAATCAAGAAAAGAAGAGAGTTTAGAATCCAAACGAATGATCCAAAGCTCCTAAGCTCTCCCAAAAGCTTCTTGATCTCCAAAAGACGTCTCTAATGTCAAAAACTACTGAAAAAGTCGACCTAGAATGCTTAAATACGTTTCCATAATCTTATTACAAAGTTTGGATAAACTACGAAAAAGCCCCGGAAAAATTCTGCACTTTCAGCGATCTCTTCGTACGAAGACATTTGTCTTCGCACGAAGAGTCTTCGTACGAAGACTTCTGCTCTTCGTGCGAAGGCCTTCTTACTTAGATACTGCAAGCATGTTTTGGAAGACAATTTTGCCGAGCCAAAATTTGGCTAAGTCTTTTGTCTTCGTACGAAGACATTTGTCTTCGCACGAAGACCCTCTGTTCCAGCCCTCTTTTCTTTGACTTTCTCTTCCTTCCTTTGACTTTCTCCTTCCTTCCTTCTTCCATTGACCTTCCTTTGAGTTCCTTTGACTTTCTCCTTCCTTTTGACTTTCCTTTGAGTTCCTTGTTTCCGGAGTTCGCTTCTAAATCCCGCATGATCCTCCAAGCCCTGTTTTCCTGCGAATCACAACACGAAAACACAACCCGCGATCATATCACAATAAAAGCTCAAAAAAATCTAAAGAAACGCCCGGATTTAACAAGTAATGCATACGAACTCACATTATCACATTTAAGCTCAATTTACTCAAAAGACGACGAATTCTCCATGATAAGCACGCAAAACGTAGAAATAAAAGGCATAAAATAACTCCGAAAACGGAGTTATCACACGCCATATAGGGGTGAACTAGACATGGGAAATAATTTATTAATATGATTAATTAATTAATTAAAAGGATCAAATCGCAACAACTTGCTAACTTAGTAGGACTAATATGCAAGATGGACTAATCCATGTATAGACATGATTAGTATTTACCAAGGTGGCCTAATTCATGTAGAGACATGATTAGGATTAATTTGCAAATAGAACTAATCCATGTATTGACATGATAAGGACTATTTTGCAAAAGGGACTAATCCGAACTTGAGTAGGATTATGAGGGGTTCTTTATGTAGTAGGACAAGGAGTTGTTGGGCTATATAAAGAACACTCCTAGCTTATTTTTCTCTCTACACACTACACATCTGTTTGATAGAAGAAAGGAGAGAACAAAGCAAGGAGAGAGCAAGTCCCAAGCAAGGGCCGAACCCCCCTTGGGACCGCCGCCCCCTACCCGTCGGCCAAAGGGAGAGCCGCCCCACCTTTGGCACTCCATTGTTGGCGATTCCTTCTTCCTCCTCCATTCTTCCTAGCTAGCACATGGATTTGGAGGATCTAGATCTCACCTCTAGGCGTGGATCAACCGTAGAGACGTGACACTATTCGCGTTTGAAGTCATCAAAGGAGAACCCTAAGGTGTGTTAATTGATTTCTTCCTTTACCATCGTTATGTCTCTTGACTTGTGATCCTTGGAGGGTTTTGCATGGTTTATGATTGTTTGTGGTTCCGTTGCGCATCCATGAATCAAAACCCTACAGTGGTATCAGAGCCACAGGTCGTAGAGCATAAACGTTGTTTATGTGTTACGTTTTTTAGTTGTTTTACACCTTAAATTGATTGTTTATCGCGTAAAACAAGACAAATCAAGCATGGAATGCAATTTGTCAATAATATATCATAACAAGATCTAATTTTTGCATTGGATGTATGAATTAGTGAGTTTGAGAAATTTTAGGATCTTAGATCTAGGGTTTGGGCATCCTTGGGGAAGAAGGAGTTCTTTCCATACAAGGAAACAACCAAACTTGGGCACCAAGCAAGGGAGTTGTTTTGGAAACAACTCCCAAAGGAGGTTCGGCCCCCCTAGGGGACCGCCCCTCCTTGCTTGCCGCCCAAGCAAGGCCTCCCTAGGGGCTGGGGCAGCCCTAGCCCGCGGCCTAGCCGCGTGGGCTAGGGGCCGGCTGGCCCTAGGGCCTTGCGATTCACCTTTTTGGGCCCGGGCAATTGGATTGTTGGGCCCATGGACCGTTTTAACCCTAGTATATCCTAAAATCAATTAAAATTGACCAAGCGCGTTAAAATTGGATTTTAACTGTTTATGTGCAATTTGCATGGTGATTGGATATGGCCTTAGGATGTGGTTTGATGTGGATGTTTAATTTTGTGGTTTGGTTTTACGGCCTGCGAGCTGATCAATAAATTGTAATAATTAATTAGGGTTTTATGGCCTGCGTTCCATTTTTTTTTCTCAACTTGTGAGATTTATTTTATTTGGTATAGAAGTTAGCTAGTGCTAGATAAAGTAGATTGTTAGCCAAGATTGAAGAAAAGAAGCCCAAAACCAAAGGAGCCACAAAAGATGGAGCATGGAGCATTCCACAAGACTAGGAAGGATGGACCAAAAGATCAAGACGCATGGAGATGTGTTTGCTTTTAGGGTTCATAGATAATTCCATTGGCTTGGAATTATCTTAGTCTAGAAAAGGCCATATCCACATCACGTTTAATTTCTGGTTTTGTGGTTGTTTAATCTATTGTCTTATTATTGTGTGGTTGGTGTATGAATGATGCATGCAATTAGGATAATAAGATAATTAGACAACCCGGATCTATTATTTGGAGTTGTGCCCAAACTCAAATAGATAGATTAGTTGATATTGATCAACAAAACAATTAAGATTGAATTTAAAATCCCTCAAATTTCAAATATTGTGTTCTTGCCTTCTCATTATTTAAACACTCATGATCATCATTATTTATCAAGTTCCTGCGTGCCAAAGCATGGCGACTTGGTTCATAATGATGGAATGCGATGGCACGTAACAATGTGCAATTGTTTGAATAAGAGGTTGAACACAACTGGGCTATTAATATGATTAAGAAACCTAGAGGCAATCAATTGGGATTATCCATATGGATGGATAAATAAGGAGTTATTTGCCCAATTGAACCAAGAGTTGCATAAGGGATGCAATTGGAATTGTTCCTACCTAAAGTAGTCAAATTATGGATGACTTGCCAAAGCAAGCTCATAAGGAGATGAAACATGGATCTTGGCCCACTAGAAAATATAAGGATATTTTTCGCATTAATATCTTGAGGGTTATTAATCCGTAGTAAAATAGTGGGAGCTATATTTAACAAATTAAATCCTTGTTGAATATAGTTAAAACGTCACAAACTTTGCATAATCCTTTAGGTGTTAGATACCCATGGCATTAAACAAATAAAAACGCGACTTTATCTTTTTCTAGACTTGTATAAAATTGAGAATTGTTCTCAAATAAAAGAGAAATTGTTGTACTTCGTAGAACATAAAGTTCTCTTCCACCGACTACCAGAACACACTAAAACCTATGAAAGGAACACCAAAGAATGGTTCTTTGGTTATGACTTGCCCCATGTTAGCTGCCATGAACTCTGAGATTTGGAAGCAAGAAGAGAGACATGGAGAAGTATGATATGATCATACATTGAAAGAAGCTCTTTCAAAAGAGCGAGCTAAACATGAAAGGTTTGAAGTGATGCTCCACTTTGGGTTATGCAAATATACTAATTCAATATGATTGAAACATTAGTGAATATGCATTATCTATGAGATAGATTAAGAATAAACGGTTATTCACCCAAGTGGACCAAGAATTGCATTGGATGCAATTATAGTTTTGTTTTAAAGTTGATTTACTCAATATGATTGAAGAATTCACTAAACAAAACACTCATAATGGGCATGGGCAAAGCTGTTAATGGTTAACAGCATGGGTAAGGGCAAATTGTTTGCACCGACCCCATGGGTATAAAGCAAGCCTGTTGCTAAAACCAAGTTGCCTTGGAGTCCCATAGGTGGTGTAGAGGAAGAGAGGCTACCCAAAGTACCTGGAAGTAAGTAATAAAGGAATTATGAATTCCAATATAGGTATTTTGTTATAGAAATCAATGTGTCTATCTCATCATCATAAGTATATGATACTAGATGAGGATCTCACATTTATGGAAGTGTGGAGGATCTCAAGAGATGAAGACAATTGGATAAGGAAGAAATAATCCTACACGTGGGGCTATAAAGCAAAAGTTTGCTAAATAAGCTGTAGGGAATTATTTCTACCTTTAAGAAATTGTTCATGAATTAGACAAAAACGATCATGTCCTAGCTATGAGTAGGACCATTATCATAGTTTCTTGTTTGGACAAGAAAGCTCCTTATCATAATAAAGGACAAATGTTGTTCCATTTATTATGATATGCATTATTGTAATGCAATTTTGTCTAAGTGGATTCTATATCCATGATCATGATAATTTCATCTATAACATTGATACCTAGAGGTTTGCATATAATGATATGAACTTCACTTATCTTTAGCATTATCGTTTAGGTCTCGTAAATAAGATATACATATCTAGAACTCCATGTGGATGGATTTCTGGAACTCATTTGATTATTGAATCATTTGAGACGTGTAAGACTTATTAGGCAAAGATATGATCTTTTGGGAATCATACATATTGATGTATGAAGGCCGCTAAGCACAAATGCTAAAGATGGTTTTCAGTACTTCATCATATTTACTGATGGGATCAGAGAAATATGGATTTGTGTATCTTATGAAGAAACAAATCAGAATCCTTTGAATTGTTCAAAGTATTCAGGAATGAAGTAGAGAACCAGCTTGGCAAAAGTATTTAGACTCTACGATTGGATCATAGAAGAAAGTACTTGAGACAAGAGCTTGACAAGAATCTATGGGAGTATTATGATCCAAAACTTGCTCCACCTAGCACGCCACATGGGTTTGGCGTGTCTAAGAGGAGAGTTCAAACTGTGTAGGACACGGTTTGGTCCAAGATGAGTCAAACAGAACTTCCATTTTACTTTAGGGGCTATGTTCTAATTACAGCAAAATTTCGCCCTTAACCTTGTTCCATCAAAAACGGATTATGGATAACGCCATATGAGATATGGACTAGGAAGTGTCCTAGTATGTCATTCATAAAGACTTGGGGTTATGAAGTTTATGTAAAGGAGTTTACAAATAAACTTGTAACCAAGTCGGATAAATGTTATGTGGGATATCCTGAAAAGGATATTATTTCTACAACCTAATCGAGAACAAACTGTTTGTTGCTCGAACCACAATGTTTCTAAGGTAGAGATTGTCTCTAAAAGAAACAGTGGGAGGACAGTAGAACTTGAAGAAGTTCAAGAACCACAACAACACATTGATCGTTTTGATGGATCATGAGCAGGATCACAAGGTGTTGTGGAGCAACCTACTCAGAAAAACACAAGAACCTCGTAGGTCAGGTAGGATATATCGAGGGACTAAAGAAAAAAGGATTTCTCATAACCCCTGATATATTGCTCATCAAGATGAGCCTACAATCCATCAGATGGCCACGCGTGGGCCATACTCTCAGAAATGGCTAGGAGCCATGGGATACAAAATGGAATCCATGTATACCAACGAAGTATGGACTTTGTTGGATCCACCTAAAAGGTGCAAGTGGGTTATGAGGAAACCAACATGGATGGTAATATGATTAACTGTAAGGGACAATTGGTTGGATAAGGATTTCCTGTGAGTTCATAGAGTAGACTATGACGAAATCTTTCCCAGTTGTGATGCTTAAATCCATTCGTATCTTGCTTGTAGCAATCTGTTTATAGATTGAATCAAGCTTCTAGGAGTTGGACTCTTCAAATTCATGATGCAATCAAAGGAGTTTGATTCCATCAAAATTGAAGATGATACTTGTGTTTACAAGAAGGTTAGTGGGAGCACAGTTATTTTTCTGGTCTTGTATGTGGAGACATACTTAATCATTAGGAATGTTGCCCCTACTTGGCAGTCTTACGTAGATTGACTAGGGAATTGACTTTCTAAGGGTAGACTTAAGCGAAGCAACTTGTGAAGATCTATTGAGGTAGATCAAGATGGTTGTATAGCTTAGGTCATAGTACACAAATTGACAAAGGTGTTGAAATGGTTCAACGTGAAAAAGAATATTGATTCTTACTCATGTCACATGGAATTAGTCTTTGGAAGGCTAATTGTCTTTCCAATTAGATTGGGAATGGACCGTATGAATTAGATTCACGAGATACGCCATGGAATGTACTAGGCCAGATGTGTCATATGGCATGACACAAATATACCAGTCAAATCCAAGTGAGCGTCACTGGATAATTATCAAGATTATCCTTTAGTACTTGAGAAGCACTAAGGATGGATTTTTGATAAATGGAGGATACGAAGAGTTTACTGTAAGGGGTTACAGTGATGCGAACTTCAAATCTAACAAAGAAGATTTCAGATTATAAAGTCGAGTTTTGTGTTTTGCCCTAGTGGGAGCGACTGTGAGCTGGAAAAGTTCCAGGCAAGATTCAGTCACTGATTCTAACATAGAGGACTGAGTAAATTAATGCATAAGATGCATTTACTCAGAATATTCAATCTCAATCAAATCGTTGATGGAGGAGATGTGAATATTTGCAAGGTGCCAGCATATGTCTCGCCCCTACGCAGTGTAAGCGTGGAGGGCCGCGCAAGATCAATAGGCATATGATGTAGGAGATTGACTCTAGTGCAAGTGGGAGACTGTTGGAATTGTGCCCTAGAGGCAATCAATTAATTGTGACATTTATGGATTTAAGATTCATTATGTTATCGATATGGAGATATGTTAACATGAATGAAGTCCTTAGAATATAAGTGTTATATTCTTAAATATCCCTAGTCGATTATAATGATTAATAGGACAATCATCTATAGACTAGTATGGGGTTGGATTGATATGGAGATATCATGATCCAACACATGGGTATGCATTAGGAGTAATGTCTACTGGATTGACCCATCTCCGAGAAGGCTACATACACGTTATGTTAAGTCACAAGCGCTTCTCGCGGTGCAATGGTATTGTCATCCTTAGACTTGAAGTCACTAGATTATCTAGTTGTGGATTATTGTGATCTTGGCAGCGTTAAACGCTACACCGTAACTGGGTAGTTATAAAGGCGTGTACTGGATACAATAAGAAGCAAGCTTAGAGATCGTAGTGGACGTAGATAGGATTTTTCCCTCCCACATAACGGGAGCAAATATCCTAGGCCACTCGAGGGATAGTTCTTATAAAATGTCTGGCCAGACTCAAATAAATCAATATGGGATATTGATGTTATTTGCACGAATAAGGCTATTCCCAGGATCGAGAAACTATAGATTGGATATACGAGTGTGACTTGTATGTCTCGTGTCCAATCCGGATATTGGGACAAAGGGATGAGACAATTACTTGCACAAGGTTTGTCATGATGACTATTCTATTTGTTGGCTAGAATGGATGTCTTGCTAGAGGCCGCTCCATATTAGTAAATAGTTACTACCAACTAAATAGAACCTATGGGGTCACACGCCATATAGGGGTGAACTAGACATGGGAAATAATTTATTAATATGATTAATTAATTAATTAAAAGTATCAAATCGCAACAACTTGCTAACTTAGTAGGACTAATATGCAAGATGGACTAATCCATGTATAGACATGATTAGTATTTGCCAAGGTGGCCTAATTCATGTAGATACATGATTAGGATTAATTTTCAAATAGAACTAATCCATGTATTTACATGATAAGGACTATTTTGCAAAAGGGACTAATCCGAACTTGAGTAGGATTATGAGGGGTTCTTTATGTAGTAGGACAAGGAGTTGTTGGGCTATATAAAGAACACTCCTAGCTTATTTTTCTCTCTACACACCACACATCTATTTGATAGAAGAAAGGAGAGAACAAAGCAAGGAGAGAGCAAGTCCCAAGCAAGGGCCGAACCCCCCTTGGGACCGCCGCCCCCTACCCGTCGGCCAAAGGGAGAGCCCTCCCACCTTTGGCACTCCATTGTTGGCGATTCCTTCTTCCTCCTCCATTCTTCCTAGCTAGCACATGGATTTGGAGGATCTAGATCTCACCTCTAGGCGTGGATCAACCGTTGAGACGTGACACTATTCGCGTTTGAAGTCATCAAAGGAGAACCCTAAGGTGTGTTAATTGATTTCTTCCTTTACCATCGTTATGTCTCTTGACTTGTGATCCTTGGAGGGTTTTGCATGGTTTATGATTGTTTATGGTTCCGTTGCGCATCCATTAATCAAAACCCTACAATTTCGACAAATGTGAGACCAACATCCAGTATCTAATACCCACGATGTAGAGATAGTTAAATTGACATCTACAACAAAAATACTTGGTGGTGGTGGAATCACTATTCCAAGCCTCTTGTCCTCCAGATATTTTGAGCAGTTCCTCCTCCAGTGTCCAGTCTGATTGCAGTAGTGACACTCACCCTTATTCACACCTTTGGTAATGCCACCAACAGGCTTAAGGACAGGTTCCTTGGACTTGGCAACTGATTTGCCTTTGCCCTTGGAGGATGAGGCAAACCTTTTTCCCTTTCCTTTCTGCACCATCATAATGGTCTTTCCCTTACCCTTGTTGATGCTTTGTTCAGCTGTCCTGAACATATTGAGTAAATCTGACAGTGGTTTCACGATCTCGTTCATGTTATAGTTCATAATGAACTGTCCATAACTTTCAGGCAACGATTGCAACACGAGATCGGTGGCCAACTCTTGGCCGACCGGGAACCCTAGTCGTGCGAGATTTTCCAAGTATCCGATCATACGGAGTACATGAGGTCCCAAAGGGTTTCCTTCAGCCTGATGAGATTTGAAAAATGCCTTAGAAACTTCATACATCTCAACCCTTGCCTACTCTTGGAAGAGCTGCTTCAAGTGTTCGATCATATCGGGTAAATTCAAGTTTTCATGTTGCTTATGAAAATCAGAGGTCATGGTGCATAGCATGAGGCAGGCCGCATCATTAGCGTCATCAACACGCTTCTGATACGCCTTTAGGGCTGCAGGAGTATTGTTCTCTAGACCTGCTGGAACTTGCTCCTCTATTGCCTACAGTTTCTTCTCTTTCTTGAGAACGATTCTCAAGTTTCTGTACCAATAAAGGAAATTTGTTCCAAAGAGCTTTTCCTTCTCAAGGACAGAGCGTAGGGAATTATGTGAACTCGACGAGTTGTTTGCCATTTGGAATTCTACAAAAGGAAAATACGCAAGTTTTACCATTTGTGAACTTTTGACTATATTCAATAATTGCTAGGTTATTAAATATAGCTCCCACTATTTTTCTAAGGATTAATAACCCTCAAGATATTAATGGGGTGTGGGCCAAGATCCATGTTTCATCTCTTTTGAGCTTGCTTTGGCAAGTCACCCAAAATTCGACTACTTTAGGTAGGAACAATTCCAATTGCATCCAATGCAACTCTTGGTTCAATTGGGCAAATAACTCCTTATTTATCCATTCGCATGGATAATCCCAATTGATTTCCTCTAGGTTTTAATCATATTAATAACCCAATTATGTTCATCCTCTTATTTAAACTATTGCATATTACTTGTTTGTGTCATCACATTACATCACTATGACTTGCTCTGTTTTGGCATGCACGAACTTGATAAATCATGATGACAGTGAGTGTTTAAACAACGAGAAGGCAAAAACACAATATTTGAATTTTAAGGGATTTTAAATATCATTTTTAATTTTTTGTTGATCCATATCAACTGATCTATCTATTTTGAGTTTGGACATAAGTCTAAATAGTAGATCCGGGTTGATAATTATTTTATTATCCTAATTGCATGCATCAACCATACACCAATCACAAATTAATAAGACAGAAAAATAAACAATCACAAAATAAAGAAAACGTGATATGCATATGGCCTTTTATAGACTAATATATTCCCAATTCAATGGGAATATCTATGAACCCTAAATAGCAAACACATCTCCATGCGCCTCCATCTTTTGGTCCATCCTTCATAGTCAATCTCCATGCTACATGCTCCATCTTTTGTGGCTTTCCTTGGCTTTGGGATTCTATTCTCCAATCTTGGCTAAAAATCTATTCTATCTAGCACTAGCTAACAACTATACTAAATAAAATAAATCTCACAAGTTGAAAAAAAAATCGGCTCGCATGCCGTAAACCCTAATTAATTATTACATTAAATTAATCGGCTCGCAGGCCGTAAGCCAAACCAGAAAATTAAACAATCACAACAAACCACATCCTAAGGCCATATCCAACCACCATGGGATTTGGACATACACAGTTAAAATCCAATTTTAACGCGTTTGGTAAAATTTTAATTGATTTTAGTATTTCTAGGGTTAAAACGGTCTAAGAGCCCACCATCATATGGCCGAAACACCTTGGAGCCGCCCTGGGCCGAGCCTAGGCCGGCCGAACGCCTAGGCCCTCGGCCTAGTTGTCTTGGGCGGAAAGGAAGGGAGAGGGGCGGTCCTAGGGCCGAACCTCCTTAGTTGTTTCCAAAACAACTCCTTCCTTGTTCCCCAAGTCCGGAAAGTTTCCAAATTGGTGCCCAAACCCTAGATCTAAGATCCTGAAATTTCTCAAACCCACTAATTAATGCATCCAATGAAAAAACTAGGTCTTGTTTGTGTGAATTATTGACACATTGCATCATATGCTTGATTTGTCCGTTTTACGCGATAAACAACAAATTTAAAGTGTAAAACTATCAAAACATAACACATAAACCACGTCTATGTTCTACGACCTGTGGCTCCGATACCACTGTAGGGTTTTGTTAATGGATACGCAGCGGAAAGATAAATTATCCATTCAAGACCCTCCAAGGATCACAGGAAGAGAATCATAACGACGGTAAAGGAAGAATCTTGTTACACACCTAAGGGTTCTCCTGTGATGACTTGTAACGTGAATTGTGTCACATATCTATGGTTGATCCAGAACTAGGGTTGATGTCTAGATATTCCTTCTTCTTTTTGCTAGCTTGGACAGGATGAAGTGGAAGAAGAAATCACGCAACGAGGATCAAAGAGAGGGCTTCGGCCTCTCTTTGTGGCCGACGGGTAGGGGATGGAGTAAGGGGGTCGGATTCGGCCTCCTTGTGTCTTGCTCTCTCTCCTTTGTTCTATCCCACTCAACTATGAACATTAGTGTGGGAAGGAAACTAAGAGCATCCTTTATATATTCCAACAACTCCTTGTCAACTACATAAAGACCCTTCCTAATCCTACATGAGTTCGGATTAGTCCCTTCCTCGCATATTAGTCTTAATAAGTTTGCAAGGTGTTGCAAAGTGATCATTCTAATTAATTAATCATATTCATTAATTCCCAAATCTAGTTCATCCCTATGTAGCATGTGACCTCATAGGTTCTATCTAGTTGGTAGCAACAATTTGCTAATATGGAGCGGTCTCTAGCAAGACATCCATTCTAGCCAACTAATAGAATAGTTATCCGACAAACCTTGTGGAAGTAAATGTCACATCCCTTTGACTCTAAATCCGGATTGGACACGAGACATACAAGTCACACTCGTATATCCAATCCATAGTTTCTCGATCATGGGAATAGCCTTATTCGTGCAAATAACATCAATATCCCATATTGATTTATTTGAGTCTGGCCAGAAATTCCATAAGCACTATCCCTCGAGTGGCCTTGGATTTTTTCTCCTGTTATGTGGGAGGGAAAAATTCTATCTACGTCTACTACGATTCCTAAGCTTGCTTCTTATTGTATCCGATACGCGCCTTTATGGCTACCTAGTTACGGTGTAGCGTTTGACGCTACCAAAATCACAATAACCCACAACTAGATAATCTAGTGACTTCAAGTCTATGGATGACAATACCGTTTTCACCACGAGAAGCGCTTGTGACTTTACATAACATGTATGTAGCCTTCTAGGAGATGGGTCAATCCAGTATGTCATTACCCTTAATGCATACCCATGAGTTGGATCATGATATCTCCATATCAATCTAACCCCATACTAGTCTATAGATGATTGTCCCATTTAATCATTGTAATGGACTAGAGATATTTAAGATAAAAAACACAATTATAAATTTAAGGACTTCATTATATTAAATATCCAATAAATAATACAATGAATATTCTAGCCAAAATAAGTTCATACTAAACTAGATTGCCTATAGGGCATCTATTACAACATGAACCACACTAAGCTCAGTGATAAACTTCCTAATCCAAACTGCTTCCTTTGCTGCGCCATTAGCGTCAATGTACTCAGCCTCTGTTTTAGAATCAACCCATGCCTGGATTTTAGTCGGCAATGTACTCCGATGACTCCCCATCGATTCTGCTACCGGCCAGATCACCAGTGACTTTCGGCGACCATAAACAGACCACTGGCATCCTCCACTAGCCTCATAAAGCCCAATCTATGGCACCCCGCTCCACTACACCATCGCAAGAAAAGGTCCAGCCAAAATTTCCACCAAAACGACTCGGTTTAGTAGAAGAATGCATTCTACTCAGTGCCGAGTCAATCCAGCCGACGGGCTGGGTTTGGCTCCGATACGTCTTGGATTAGCCTCCTACTCGTACATGGATCCAAAGCGACTTAGGTCACCCACCGGCTTTTGGATTGATCACTTCAATCCACATGCTCCAAATTGGCTCCAAGTGAGCAACCAACCTATTTTTGACTCATTTTTGCGGCCGACTACATTTCTTTGAGCCACATGCACTATCCTAGGTTTTTCGACCTCCAAGCCCGTTTTTGGCCTCCTTTTTCCGGATTCAGCCCCACAAGAACACCTATAGTTAGATGTGTTGGTGAAAAGTTCACAAAAATAATGCTCAGCGATAATAGTCAAGGAAATAAATAACCTCGCCATCATCTTGAGGACAAGGTGCATTTCAACCGCTGGGTAGTTGATACGGGTCAACTGGCATCATAGTTACTTAGAGTTATTTATTTATTTAAGTTATTAGTTATTTAATTTCAACTATTAAAAATTTAATTAGATTGTAATATTTAGTAAGTGATCCGGATTTTCTCGACGGTTCTTTCCTAATTCGTAAGTGGAACCACATAGTCTAGGGTTATGTTATTTAATGTATTTAAATACTTGTTATTGCTTCAATTAGGTAGAATGAAATCATATCAACTCATCTTCTTCCATATTCTTAAATTTTTTCCTAATTTCCCAATCCAAACAGCTTCCTTTGCTGCGCCATTTGCAGCAATGTACTCAGTTCTGTTGTAGAATCAGCCACCGTCTCTTGCTTGGAACTCTTCCAGCTCACCGCTGCTCCATTCAAGCAAATCACATATCCCGACTGTGATCTGAAATCATCAATGTCGGTTTGGAAGCTTGAAACCGTGTAACGCCTTACACGCAACTCTTCATCACCACCAAATATCAAGAAAGCATCCTTAGTTCTTCTCAAGTACTTTAGGATGTTCTTGACTGCAATCCAGTGACTCTCACCTGGATTGGATTGGTATCTGCTTGTCATACTTAAGGCATATGACACATCTGGTCTAGTACATAACATGGCGTACATGATAGATCCTATGGCCAAGGCATAGGAAATTCTACTCATGCGTTCTTTCTCAATCTCATTGGAAGGACAATCACCCTTCAAAAGAGTGATTCCATGTGACATGGGAAAGAATCTCTTCTTTGAATCTTGCATGTTGAACCGTTTCAACAACTTGTCAATATATGTACTTTGACTTAGGCCTAGGAGTCTTCTAGATCTATCTCTATAGATCTTTATACCAACTTTATAGGCTGCTTCCCCTAAGTCCTTCATTGAGAAACAATTTCTAAGCCAATCTTTAACAGATTGCAACATGGGAATGTCGTTTCCAATGAGTACTATGTCATCCACATACAAGACCAGAAAAGCTACAGAGCTCCCACTAACCTTCTTGTAGACACAAGACTCATCTTCGTTTCTGATGAAGCCAAACTCTTTGACTACTTCATCAAAACGTCGATTCCAACTCCTAGAAGCTTGCTTCAATCCATAAATGGATTGTTGCAGCTTACAGACTTTTTTGGCTTGCTTTGGATCTTCAAAACCATCAAGCTGTATCATATACACGTCCTCGAGGGGATTCCCATAGAGGAATGTTGTTTTGACATCCATCTGCCAAATTTCATTGTCGTAGTATGCTGCAATAGCAAGTAGGATTCGGATGGATTTGATCATAGCGACGGGTGAAAAGGTTTCATCATAGTCAATACCATGAATCTGTTTGAATCCTTCATCCACCAATCTGCCCTTATAGGTAATTATATTACCATCCATGTCGATCTTCTTCTTGAAGACCCACTTGCACCCTATGGGCTGCGCCTCTTCGAGTAGTTCCACCAAAGTCCATACTTTGTTGGTATACATGGATTCCATCTCTGATCTCATGGCTTCAAGCCACTTCTGAGAGTCTGGCCCTTTCATGGCCTCTTCATAACTAGTAGGCTCATCATATATGAGCATCGTGTCACCATAATGAGTCACGAGAAGTCCATACCTCTCTGGCTCCTGGCGCACTCTACTAGATCTACGAAGCTCTTCTGCTACTTGAACATGTTCTTCCACAACTTTTTGTGGTTCCTATTCATGTTCCATAGTACGATCAGTGTTTTGTGGTTCTTTAACTTCTTCAAGTTCTACAGTCCTCCCACTTGATTCTTTAGAGACAAACTCTCTTTCTAGAAACACGCCGGACCGAGCATCAAACACTTTGTTCTCAGTTGGATTGTATAAGTAGTAACCCTTAGTTTCCTTAGGGTACCCAACAAACTTATACTTATCCGACTTTGGCCCTAACTTGTCTGATTGTAAACGTTTAACTTAGACATCACATCCCCAAATCTTCATGAACAACAGTGTGGGACGCCTCCCACTCCACATCTCATGTGGCGTCTTCATGACTGATTTAGATGGAACATGGTTCATGGTGAAAGCTGCACTTAATAGAGCATAGCCCCAAAATGATAATGGAAGGTCGGTTTGACACATCATAGATCAAACCATATCCAATAGTGTTCGATTCCTCCTCTCGGACACGCCATTCCACTGTGGCGTTCCGGGTGGAGTGAGTTGGGATACGATCCCACACTCTCTAAGATAGTCGTCAAAATCTTGGCTCAAGTAATCTCCTCCACGATCTGATTGTAGATCCTTGATACTCTTGCCAAGTTGCTTCTCTACTTCACTCTTGAATTCTTTGAACCTTTCAAATGATTTGGATTTGGCCTTCATAAGGTATACAAATCCATATCTACTGAAATCATCAGTAAATGTGATGAAGTAGACGTAACCACCCCTGGCAGGCGTGGCAAATGGCCCACATACATCAGTATGCACGAGCGCCAATTGCTCACTAGTCCTATCACCTTTCTTATTGAAAGGGGACTTTGTCATTTTCCCAATATACAAGCTTCACATGTCTCATATGATTCAAAATCAAATGAGTCTAGAAATCCATTCTTATGGAGTCTATATACACGTTTCTCGTTTATGTTGCCTAAACGACAGTGCCATAAGTAAGCAGGATTTAAATCATTTATTTTAATCCTCTTAGCATTAATGTTGTAGACAGGATTGCTTAGATCAAGGACATATAGTCCATTTTATAATTGCGCACTACAATAGTGAATATTATTAAAATAAATGGAACAACAATTTTTCTTTATTGAAATAATAAAACCTTCCTTGTCCAAAAAAGAAATAGAAATAAAGTTTATGCTCATAGCAAACACAATATAGAAATTATTTAATTCTAAAACTAATCCTGAAGGCAGAGACAGCTCGTACACGCCTACGGCCAGTGCAACAACCTTTGCTCCAATATTAACGCGCATGTCTATCTCCCCTTAGCCAATCTTGTACTTCTCTTTAGATCCTGCATATTTCGACAAAGGTGAGATCACATCCAGTATCCAATACCCACGATGTAGAGATAGTTAAATTGACATCCACAACAAAAATACTTTGTGGTGGTGGAGTCACTATTCCAAGCCTCTTGTCCTCCAGATATTTTGAGCAGTTCCTCCTCCAGTGTCCAGACTGACTGCAGTAGTGACACTCACCTTTAGTCACACCTTTGGCAATGCCACCAACAGGCTTAAGGACAGGTTCCTTGGACTTGGCAACTGACTTGCCTTTGCCCTTGGAGGATGAGGCAAACCTTTTTCCCTTTCCTTTCTGCACCATCATAATGTCCTTTCCCTTTCCCTTGTTGATGCTTTGTTCAGCTGTCCTGAACATATTGAGTAAATCTGGCAGTGGTTTCACGATCTCGTTCATGTTATAGTTCATAATGAACCGTCCATAACTTTCAGGCAACGATTGCAACACGAGATCGGTGGCCACCTCTTGGCCGACCGGGAACCCTAGTCGTGCGAGATTTTCCAAGTATCCGATCATACGGAGTAAATGAGGTCCCAAAGAGTTTCCCTCAGCCTGATGAGATTTGAACAATGCCTTAGAAACTTCATACATCTCAACCCTTGCCTACTCTTGGAAGAGCTGCTTCAAGTGTTCGATCATATCGGGTAAATTCAAGTTTTCATGTTGCTTATGAATCTCAGAGGTCATGGTGCATAGCATGAGGCAGGCCGCATCATTAGCGTCATCAACACGCTTCTGATACGCCTTTAGGGCTGCAGGAGTATTGTTCTCTAGACCTGCTGGAACTTGCTCCTCTATTGCCTACAGTTTCTTCTCTTGCTTGAGAACGATTCTCAAGTTTCTGTACCAATAAAGGAAATTTTTTCCAAAGAGCTTTTCCTTCTCAAGGACAGAGCGTAGGGAATTATGTGAACTCGACGAGTTGTTTGCCATTTGGAATTCTACAAAAGGAAAATACGCAAGTTTTACTATTTGTGAACTTTTGACTATATTCAATAATTGCTAGGTTATTAAATATAGCTCCCTCTATTTTTCTAAGGATTAATAACCCTCAAGATATTAATGCGGTGTGGGCCAAGATCCATGTTTCATCTCTTTAGAGCTAGCTTTGGCAAGTCACCCAAAATTCGACTACTTTAGGTAGGAACAATTCCAATTGCATCCCATGCAAATCTTGGTTCAATTGGGCAAATAACTCCTTATTTATCCATTCGCATGGATAATCCCAATTGATTTCCTCTAGGTTTTAATCGTATTAATAACCCAATTATGTCCAACCTCTTATTTAAACAATTGCATATTACTTGTTTGTGTCATCACATTACATCACTATGACTTGCTCTGTTTTGGCATGCACGAACTTGATAAATCATGATGACAATGAGTGTTTAAACAACGAGACAAATCAATTTCTACAGTCCTCCCACTTGATTCTTTAGAGACAAACTCTCTTTCTAGAAACACGCCGGACCGAGCATCAAACACTTTGTTCTCAGTTGGATTGTATAAGTAGTAACCCTTAGTTTCCTTAGGGTACCCAACAAACTTATACTTATCCGACTTTGGCCCTAACTTGTCTGATTGTAAACGTTTAACTTAGACATCACATCCCCAAATCTTCATGAACAACAGTGTGGGACGCCTCCCACTCCACATCTCATGTGACGTCTTCATGACTGATTTAGATGGAACATGGTTCATGGTGAAAGCTGCACTTAATAGAGCATAGCCCCAAAATGATAATGGAAGGTCGGTTTGACACATCATAGATCAAACCATATCCAATAGTGTTCGATTCCTCATCTCGGACACGCCATTCCACTGTGGCGTTCCGGGTGGAGTGAGTTGGGATACGATCCCACACTCTCTAAGATAGTCGTCAAAATCTTGGCTCAAGTAATCTCCTCCACGATCTGATTGTAGAGCCTTGATACTCTTGCCAAGTTGCTTCTCTACTTCACTCTTGAATTCTTTGAACCTTTCAAATGATTTGGATTTGGCCTTCATAAGGTATACAAATCCATATCTACTGAAATCATCAGTAAATGTGATGAAGTAGACGTAACCACCCCTGGCAGGCGTGGCAAATGGCCCACATACATCAGTATGCACGAGCGCCAATTGCTCACTAGTCCTATCACCTTTCTTATTGAAAGGGGACTTTGTCATTTTCCCAATAAACAAGCTTCACATGTCTCATATGATTCAAAATCAAATGAGTCTAGAAATCCATTCTTATGGAGTCTATATACACGTTTCTCGTTTATGTTGCCTAAACGACAGTGCCATAAGAAGCAGGATTTAAATCATTTATTTTAATCCTCTTAGCATTAATGTTGTAGACAGGATTGCTTAGATCAAGGACATATAGTCCATTTTATAATTGCGCACTACAATAGTGAATATTATTAAAATAAATGGAACAACAATTTTTCTTTATTGAAATAATAAAACCTTCCTTGTCCAAAAAAGAAATAGAAATAAAGTTTATGCTCATAGCAAACACAATATAGAAATTATTTAATTCTAAAACTAATCCTGAAGGCAGAGACAGCTCGTACACGCCTACGGCCAGTGCAGCAACCTTTGCTCCAATATTAACGCGCATGTCTATCTCCCCTTAGCCAATCTTGTACTTCTCTTTAGATCCTGCATATTTCGACAAATGTGAGATCACATCCAGTATCCAATACCCACGATGTAGAGATAGTTAAATTGACATCCACAACAAAAATACTTTGTGGTGGTGGAGTCACTATTCCAAGCCTCTTGTCCTCCAGATATTTTGAGCAGTTCCTCCTCCAGTGTCCAGACTGACTGCAGTAGTGACACTCACCTTTAGTCACACCTTTGGCAATGCCACCAACAGGCTTAAGGACAGGTTCCTTGGACTTGGCAACTGACTTGCCTTTGCCCTTGGAGGATGAGGCAAACCTTTTTCCGTTTCCTTTCTGCACCATCATAATGGCCTTTCCCTTTCCCTTGTTGATGCTTTGTTCAGCTGTCCTGAACATATTGAGTAAATCTGGCAGTGGTTTCACGATCTCGTTCATGTTATAGTTCATAATGAACCGTCCATAACTTTCAGGCAACGATTGCAACACGAGATCGGTGGCCACCTCTTGGCCGACTGGGAACCCTAGTCGTGCGAGATTTTCCAAGTATCCGATCATACGGAGTAAATGAGGTCCCAAAGAATTTCCCTCAGCCTGATGAGATTTGAACAATGCCTTAGAAACTTCATACATCTCAACCCTTGCCTACTCTTGGAAGAGCTGCTTCAAGTGTTCGATCATATCGGGTAAATTCAAGTTTTCATGTTGCTTATGAATCTCAGAGGTCATGGTGCATAGCATGAGGCAGGCCGCATCATTAGCGTCATCAACACGCTTCTGATACGCCTTTAGGGCTGCAGGAGTATTGTTCTCTAGACCTGCTGGAACTTGCTCCTCTATTGCCTACAGTTTCTTCTCTTGCTTGAGAACGATTCTCAAGTTTCTGTACCAATAAAGGATTTTTTTTTCCAAAGAGCTTTTCCTTCTCAAGGACAGAGCGTAGGGAATTATGTGAACTCGACGAGTTGTTTTCCATTTGGAATTCTACAAAAGGAAAATACGCAAGTTTTACTATTTGTGAACTTTTGACTATATTCAATAATTGCTAGGTTATTAAATATAGCTCCCACTATTTTTATAAGGATTAATAACCCTCAAGATATTAATGCGGTGTGGGCCAAGATCCATGTTTCATCTCTTTAGAGCTAACTTTGGCAAGTCACCCAAAATTCGACTACTTTAGGTAGGAACAATTCCAATTGCATCCCATGCAACTCTTGGTTCAATTGGGCAAATAACTCCTTATTTATCCATTCGCATGGATAATCCCAATTGATTGCTTCTAGGTTTTAATCATATTAATAACCCAATTATGTCCAACCTCTTATTTAAACTATTGCATATTACTTGTTTGTGTCATCACA
This sequence comes from Linanthus parryae, assembly GCA_023055425.1. Taxonomy (NCBI): domain Eukaryota; kingdom Viridiplantae; phylum Streptophyta; class Magnoliopsida; order Ericales; family Polemoniaceae; genus Linanthus; species Linanthus parryae. The sequence continues at coordinate 78,971,535 of JALGPY010000005.1, forward strand.
TTACATCACTATGACTTGCTCTGATTTGGCATGCACGAACTTGATAAATCATGATGACAATGAGTGTTTAAACAACGAGAAGGCAAAAACACAATATTTGAATTTTAAGGGATTTTAAATATCAATTTTAATTTTTTTGTTGATCCATATCAACTGATCTATTTATTTTGAGTTTGGACATAAGTCTAAATAGTAGATCCGGGTTGATAATTATATTATTATCCTAATTGCATGCATCAACCATACACCAATCACAAATTAATAAGACAGAAAAATAAACAATCACAAAATAAAGAAAACGTGATATGCATATGGCCTTTTATAGACTAATATATTCCCAATTCAATGGGAATATCTATGAACCCTAAATAGCAAACACATCTCCATGCGCCTCCATCTTTTGGTCCATACTTCATAGTCATACTCCATGCTACATGCTCCATCTTTTGTGGCTTTCCTTGGCTTGGGGATTCTATTCTCCAATCTTGGCTAAAAATCTATTCTATCTAGCACTAGCTAACAACTATACTAAATAAAATAAATCTCACAAGTTGAAAAAAAAATCGGCTCGCATGCCGTAAACCCTAATTAATTATTACATTAAATTAATCGGCTCGCAGGCCGTAAGCCAAACCAGAAAATTAAACAATCACATCAAACCACATCCTAAGAACATATCCAACCACCATGGGATTTGGACATACACAGTTAAAATCCAATTTTAACGTGTTTGGTAAATTTTTAATTGATTTTAATATTTCTAGGGTTAAAACGGTCCAAGAGCCCACCATCATATGGCCGAAACACCTTGGAGCCGCCCGGGGCCGAGCCTAGGCCGGCCGACCGCCTAGGCCCTCGGCCTAGGTGGCTTGGGCGGAAAGGAAGGGAGAGGGGCGGTCCTAGGGCCGAACCTCCTTAGTTGTTTCCAAAACAACTCCTTCCTTGTTCCCCAAGTCCGGAAAGTTTCCAAATTGGTGCCCAAACCCTAAATCTAAGATCCTGAAATTTCTCAAACTCACTAATTCATGCATCCAATGAAAAAACTAGGTCTTGTTTGTGTGAATTATTGACAAATTGCATCATATGCTTGATTTGTCCGTTTTACGCGATAAACAACAATTTAAAGTGTAAAACTATCAAAACATAACACATAAACCACGTCTATGTTCTACGACCTGTGGCTCCGATACCACTGTAGGGTTTTGTTAATGGATACGTAGCGGAAAGATAAATTATCCATTCAAGACCCTCCAAGGATCACAGGAAGAGAATCATAACGACGGTAAAGGAAGAACCTTGTTACACACCTAAGGTTGATGTCTAGATATTCCTTCTTATTTTTGCTAGCTTGAATAGGATGAAGTGGAAGAAGAAATCACGCAACGAGGATCAAAGAGAGGGCTTCGGCCTCTCTTTGTGGCTCACGGGTAGGGGGCGGACTAAGGGGGTCGGATTCGGCCTCCTTGTGTCTTGCTCTCTCTCCTTTGTTCTCTCCCACTCAACTTATGTTATGAACATTAGTGTCGGAAGGAAACTAAGAGCATCCTTTATATATTCCAACAACTCCTTGTCAACTACATAAAGGCCCTTCCTAATCCTACATGAGTTCGGATTAGTCCCTTTCTCGCATATTAGTCTTAATAAGTTTGCAAGGTGTTGCAAAGTGATCCTTCTAATTAATTAATCATATTCATTAATTCCCAAATCTAGTTCATCCCTATGTAGCATGTGACCCCATTGGTTCTATCTAGTTGGTAGCAACAATTTGCTAATATGGAGCGGTCTCTAGCAAGACATCCATTCTAGCCAACTAATAGAATAGTTATCCGACAAACCTTGTGGAAGTAATTGTCACATCCCTTTGACTCTAAATCCGATTTGGACACGAGACATACAAGTCACACTCGTATATCCAATCCATAGTTTCTCGATCATGGAAATAGCCTTATTCGTGCAAATAACATCAATATCCCATATTGATTTATTTGAGTCTGGCCAGAAATTCCATAAGCACTATCCCTCGAGTGGCCTTGGATTTTTTCTCCCGTTATGTGGGAGGGAAAAATTCTATCTACGTCTACTACGATTCCTAAGCTTGCTTCTTATTGTATCCGATACGCGCCTTTATGGCTACCTAGTTACGGTGTAGCGTTTGACGCTACCAAAATCACAATAACCCACAACTAGATAATCTAGTGACTTCAAGTCTATGGATGACAATACCGTTTTCACCACGAGAGGCGCTTGTGACTTTACATAACATGTATGTAGCCTTCTCGGAGATGGGTCAATCCAGTATGTCATTACCCTTAATGCATACCCATGTGTTGGATCATGATATCTCCATATCAATCTAACCCCATACTAGTCTATAGATGATTGTCCCATTTAATCATTGTAATGGACTAGATATATTTAAGATAAAAAACACAATTGTAAATTTAAGGACTTCATTATATTAAATATCCAATAAATAATACAATGAATATTCTAGCCAAAATAAGTTCATACTAAACTAGATTGCCTATAGGGCATCTATTCCAACATGAACCACACTAAGCTCAGTGATAAACTTCCTAATCCAAACAGCTTCCTTTGCTGCGCCATTAGCGTCAATGTACTCAGACTCTGTTTTAGAATCAACCCATGCCTGGCTTTTAGTCGGCAATGTACTCCGATGACTCCCCATCGATTCTGCTACCGGCCAGATCACCAGTCTTTTTCGGCGACCATAAACAGACCACTGGCATCCTCCACTAGCCTCATAAAGCCCAACCTATGGCACCCCGCTCCACTACGCCATCGCAAGCAAAGGTCCAGCCGAAATTTCCACCAAAACGACTCGGTTTAGTAGAAGAATGCATTCTACTCAGTTCCGAGTCAATCCAGCCGACGGGCTGGGTTTGGCTCCGATACGTCTTGGATTAGCCTCCTACTCGTACATGGCTCCAAAGCGACTTAGGTCACCCACCGGCTTTTGGATTGATCACTTCAAGCCACAGGCTCCAAATTGGCTCCAAGTGAGCCACCAACCTATTTTTGACTCATTTTTGCGACCGACTACATTTCTTTGAGCTGCATGCACTATCCTAGATTTTTCGACCTCCAAGCCCGTTTTCGGCCTCCTTTTTCCGGATTCAGCCCCAAAAGACCACCTATAGTTAGATGTGTTGGTGAAAAGTTCACAAAAATAATGCTCAGCGATAATAGTCAAGGAAATAAATAACCTCGCCATCATCTTGAGGACAAGGTGCATTTAAACCGCTGGGTAGTTGATACGGGTCAACCGGCATCATAGTTACTTAGAGTTATTTATTTATTTAAGTTATTAGTTATTTAATTTCAACTATTAAAAATTTAATTAGATTGTAATATTGAGTAAGTGATCCGGATTTTCTCGACGGTTCTTTCCTAATTCGTAAGTGGAACCACATAGTCTAGGGTTATGTTATTTAATGTATTTAAATACTTGTAATTGGTTCAATTAGGTAGAATGAAATCATATCAACTCATCTTCTTCCATATTCTTAAATTTTTTCCTAATTTCCCAATCCAAACAGCTTCCTTTGCTGCGCCATTTGCAGCAATGTACTCAGTTCTGTTGTAGAATCAGCCACCGTCTCTTGCTTGGAACTCTTCCAGCTCACCGCTGCTCCATTCAAGCAAATCACATATCCCGACTGTGATCTGAAATCATCTATGTCGGTTTGGAAGCTTGCAACCGTGTAATGCCTTACACGCAACTCTTCCTCACCACCAAATATCAAGAAAGCATCCTTTGTTCTTCTCAAGTACTTTTAGGATGTTCTTGCCTGCAATCCAGTGACTCTCACCTGGATTGGATTGGTATCTGCTTGTCATACTTAAGGCATATGACACATCTGGTCTAGTACATAACATGGCGTACATGATAGATCCTATGGCCAAGGCATAGGGAATTCTACTCATGCGTTCTTTCTCAATCTCATTGGAAGGACAATCACTCTTCAAAAGAGTGATTCCATGTGACATGGGAAAGAATCTCTTCTTTGAATCTTGCATGTTGAACCGTTTCAACACCTTGTCAATATATGTACTTTGACTTAGGCCTAGGAGTCTTCTAGATCTATCTCTATAGATCTTTATACCAAGTATATAGGCTGCTTCCCCTAAGTCCTTCATTGAGAAACAATTTCTAAGCCAATCTTTAACAGATTGCAGCATGGGAATGTCGTTTCCAATGAGTACTATGTCATCCACATACAAGACCAGAAAAGCTACAGAGCTCCCACTAACCTTCTTGTAGACACAAGACTCATCTTTGTTTCTGATGAAGCCAAACTCTTTGAATACTTCATCAAAACGTCGATTCCAACTCCTAGAAGCTTGCTTCAATCCATAAATGGATTGTTGCAGCTTACAGACTTTTTTGGCTTGCTTTGGATCTTCAAAACCATCAAGCTGTACCATATAAACGTCCTCGAGGGGATTCCCATAGAGGAATGTTGTTTTGACATCCATATGCCAAATTTCATTGTCGTAGTATGCTGCAATAGCAAGTAGGATTCGGATGGATTTGGTCATAGCGACGGGTGAAAAGGTTTCATCATAGTCAATACCATGAATCTGTCTGAATCCTTCATCCACCAATATGCCCTTATAGGTAATTATATTGCCATCCATATCGATCTTCTTCTTGAAGACCCACTTGCAACCTATGGGCTGCGCCCCTTCGAGTAGTAGTCCATACTTTGTTGGTATACATGGATTCCATCTCTGATCTGATGGCTTCAAGCCACTTCTGAGAGTCTGGCCCTTTCATGGCCTCTTCATAACTAGTAGGCTCATCATATATGAGCATCGTGTCACCAGAATGAGTCACGAGAAGTCCATACCTCTCTGGCTCCTGGCGCACTCTACTAGATCTACGAAGCTCTTGTGCTACTTGAACAGGTTGTTCCACAACTTTTTGTGGTTCCTATTCATTTTCCATAGTACGATCAGTTTTTTGTGGTTCTTTAACTTCTTCAAGTACTACAGTCCTCCCACTTAATTGTTTAGAGACAAACTCTCTTTCTAGAAACACGCCGGACCGAGCATCAAACACTTTGTTCTCAGTTGGATTGTATAAGTAGTAACCCTTAGTTTCCTTAGGGTACCCCACAAACTTATACTTATCCGACTTTGGCCCTAACTTGTCTGATTGTAAACGTTTAACTTAGACATCACAGCCCCAAATCTTCATGAACAACAGCGTGGGACGCCTCCCACTCCACATCTCATGTGGTGTCTTCATGACTGATTTAGATGGAACATGGTTCATGGTGAAAGCTGCACTTAATAGAGAATAGCCCCAAAATGATAATGGAAGGTTGGTTTGACACATCATAGATCAAACCATATCCAATAGTGTTCGATTCCTCTTCTCGGACACGCCATTCCACTGTGGCGTTCCGGGTGGAGTGAGTTGGGATACGATCCCACACTCTCTAAGATAGTCGTCAAAATCTTGGCTCAAGTAATCTCCTCCACGATCTGATTGTAGAGACTTGATACTCTTGCCAAGTTGCTTCTCTACTTCACTCTTGAATTCTTTGAACCTTTCAAAGGATTTGGATTTGGCCTTCATAAGGTATACAAATCCATATCTACTGAAATCATCAGTAAATGTGATGAAGTAGACGTAACCACCCCTGGCAGGCGTGGCAAATGGCCCACATACATCAGTATGCACGAGCGCCAATTTCTCACTAGTCCTCTCACCTTTCTTATTGAAAGGGGACTTTGTCATTTTCCCAATAAACAAGCTTCACATGTCTCATATGATTCAAAATCAAATGAGTCTAGAAATCCATTCTTATGGAGTCTATATACACGTTTCTCGTTTATGTTGCCTAAACGACAGTGCCATAAGTAAGCAGGATTTAAATCATTTATTTTAATCCTCTTAGCATTAATGTTGTAGACAGGATTGCTTAGATCAAGGACATATAGTCCATTTTATAATTGCGCACTACAATAGTGAATATTATTAAAATAAATGGAACAACAATTTTCCTTTATTGAAATAATAAAACCTTCCTTGTCCAAAAAAGAAATAGAAATAAAGTTTATGCTCATAGCAAACACAATATAGAAATTATTTAATTCTAAAACTAATCCTGAAGGCAGAGACAGCTCGTACACGCCTACGGCCAGTGCAGCAACCTTTGCTCCAATATTAATGCGCATGTCTATCTCCCTTAGCCAATCTTGTACTTCTCTTTAGATCCTGCATATTTCGACAAATGTGAGATCACATCCAGTATCTAATACCCACGATGTAGAGATAGTTAAATTGACATCCACAACAAAAATACTTTGTGGTGGTGGAGTCACTATTCCAAGCCTCTTGTCCTCCAGATATTTTGAGCAGTTCCTCCTCCAGTGTCTAGACTGACTGCAGTAGTGACACTCACCTTTAGTCACACCTTTGGCAATGCCACCAACAGGCTTAAGGACAGGTTCCTTGGACTTGGCAACTGACTTGCCTTTGCCCTTGGAGGATGAGGCAAACCTTTTTCCCTTTCCTTTCTGCACCATCATAATGGCCTTTCCCTTTCCCTTGTTGATGCTTTGTTCAGTTGTCCTGAACATATTGAGTAAATCTGGCAGTGGTTTCACGATCTCGTTCATGTTATTGTTCATAATGAACCGTCCATAACTTTCAGGCAACGATTGCAACACGAGATCGGTGGCCACCTCTTGGCCGACCGGGAACCCTAGTCATGCGAGATTTTCCAAGTATCCGATCATACGGAGTAAATGAGGTCCCAAAGGGTTTCCTTCAGCCATATGACATTGAACAATGCCTTAGAAACTTCATAACTCTCAACCCTTGCCTGCTCTTGGAAGAGCTGCTTCAAGTGTTCGATCATATCGGGTAAATACAAGTTTTCATGTTGCTTATGAAGCTAAGAGGTCATGGTGCATAGCATGAGGCAGGACGCATCATTAGCGTCATCAATATGCTTCTGATACGCCTTTAGGGCTGCAGGAGTATTGTTCTCTGGACCTGCTGGAACATGCTCCTCTTTTGCGTACAGTTTCTTCTCTTGCTTGAGAACGATTCTCAAGTTTCTGTACCAATCAAGGAAATTGGTTCCAGAGAGCTTGTCCTTATCAAGGACAGAGCGTAGGGAATGTTGTGAACACGACGAGTAGTTTGTCATTTGAAGTTCTACAAAAGGAAAATACGCAAGTTTTAATATTTTTAAACTTTTTACTATATTCAATAATGGCTAGGTTATTAAATATAGCTCCCACTATTTTTCTACGGATTAATAACCCTCAAGATATTAATGCGGTGTGGGCCAAGATCCATGTTTCATCTCCTTTTGAGCTTGCTTTGGCAAGTCACCCGAAATTCGACTACTTTAGGTAGGAACAATTCCAATTGCATCCCATGCAACTCATGGTTCAATTGGGCAAATAACTCCTTATTTATCCATCCGCATGGATAATCCCAATTGATTGCCTCTATGTTTTAATCATGTTAATAACCCAGTTGTGTCAAACCTTTTATTTAAACAATTGCATATTACTTGTTTGTGCCATTGCATTACATCATTATGAACCAAGTCGCCCTGTTTTGGCATGCACGAACTTGATAAATCATGATGACAATAAGTGTTTATACAACGAGAAGACAAAAAACAATATTTGAATTTTGAGGGATTTTAAAATTCAATTTTAATTTTTTTATTGATCCATATCAACTGATCTATCTATTTTGAGTTTGGGCATAACTCTAAATAATAGATCCGGGTTGATAATTATCTTAGTATCCTAATTGCATGCATCACCCATACACCAATCACAAAATAATAAGACAAAAAAATAAACAACCACAAAATAAAGAAAACGTGATATTTATATGGCATTTTCTAGACTAAGATATTCCCAAGTTAATGGGAATATCTATGAACCCTAAATAGCAAACACATCTCCATGCGCCTCCATATTTTGGTCCATCCTTCATAGTCATGTGGATTGCTCCATGCTCCATCTTTTGTGGCTTTCTTTGGCTTCGGGATTATATTCTCCAATCTTGGCTAATAATATATTCTATATAGCACTAGCTAAAAACTATACTAAATAAAATAAATCTCACAAGTTGAGAAAAAAATCGGCTCGCAATCCGTAAAACGTAATTAATTATAAGATTAAATTAATCGGTTCGCAGGGCGTAAACCAAACCACAAAATCAAACAATCGCATCAAACCACATCCTAAGGCCATATCCAACCACCATGCGATTTGCACATAAACAGTTAAAATCCAATTTTAACGCGTTTGGTCAATTTTTAATTGATTTTAGGATTTCTAGGGTTAATACGGTCCAAGGGCCCACCATCATATGGCCGAAACACCTTGGAGCTGCCCCGGGCCGAGCCTAGGCCGGCCGGCCCAACCCGTGGGGTTGGCCGACCGCCTAGGCCCTCGGCCTAGGTGGCTTCGGCGGCAAGGAAGGGAGAGGGGCGGTCCTATGGCTGAACCTCCTTAGTTGTTTCCAAAATAACTCCTTCCTTGTTCCCCAAGTCCAGAAAGTTTCAAAATTTGAAACTAGTTTCCAAATTGGTGCCCAAACCCTAGATCTAAAATCCTAAAATTTCTCAAACTCACTAATTCATGCATCCAATGCAAAAACTAGGTCTTGTTTGTTTGAATTATTGACAAATTGCATCATATGCTTGATTTGTCCGTTTTACGCGATAACCAACAAATTTAAAACTATCAAAATGTAAAACATAAACCACGTCTATGTTCTACGACCTGTGGCTCTGATTCCACTGTAGGGTTTTGTTCATGGATACGCAGCGGAAAGATAAATTATCCATTCAAGACCCTCCAAAGATCACATGAAGAGAATCATAACGACGGTAAAGGAAGAATCATGTTACACACCTTAGGGTTCTCCCGTGATGACTTGTAACGTGAATTGTGTCACGTCTCTACAGTTGATCCACGCCTATAATTGATGTCTAGATATTCCTTCTTCTTTGTGCTAGCTTGGACCGGAGGAAGAGGAAGAATAAATCACGCAACGAGGATCAAAGAGAGGGCTTCGGCCTCTCTTTGTGGCCGACGGGTAGGGGGCGGACCAAGGGGGTCGGGTTCGGCCTCCTTGTGTCTTGCTCTCTCTCCTTTGTTCTCTCCCACTCAACTTATGTTATGAGCATTAGTGTGGGAAGGAAGCTAGGATCATCCTTTATATATTCCAACAACTCCTTTAAAACTACATAAAGGCCCTTCCTAATCCTACATGAGTTTGAATTAGTCGCTTCCTTGCATATTAGTCCTACTAAGTTTGCAAGGTGTTGCAAAGTGATCCTTCTAATTAATTAATCATATTCATTAATTCCCAAATCTAGTTCATTCCTATGTAGCGTGTGACCCCATATTTTCTATCTAGTTGGTAGCATCAATTTGCTAATATGGAGCGGTCTCTAGCAAGACATCCATTCTAGCCAACTAATAGAATAGTCATCCGACAAACCTTGTGCAAGTAATTGTCACATCCCTTTGTCTTTATATCCGGATTGGACACGAGACCTACAAGTCACACTCGTACATCCAATCCATAGTTTCTCGATCATGGGAATAACCTTATTCGTGAAAATAACATCAATATCCCATATTGATTTATTTGAGTCTGGCCAGAAATTCCAAAAGCTCTATCCCTCGAGTGGCCTTGGATATTTGCTCCCGTTATGTGGGAGGGACGAATTCTATTTACGTCTACTACGATTCCTAAGCTTGATTCTTATTGTATCCGGTACGCGCCTTTATGGCTACCCAGTTAAGGTGTAGCGTTTAACGCTACCAAAATCACAATAACCCACAACTAGATAATCTAGTGACTTCAAGTCTAAGGATGACAATACCGTTTTCACCCCGAGAAGCGTTTGTGACTTTACATAACATGTATGTAGCCTTCTCGGAGATGGGTCAATCCAGTATGCCATTACCCCTAATGCATACCCATGTGTTGGATCATGATATCTCCATATCAATCTAACCCCATACTAGTCTATAAATGATTGTTCCATTTAATCATTATAATGGACTAGAGATATTTAAGATAAACAACACACTTGTAAATCTAAGGACTTCAGTATATTAAATATCCAATAAATAATACAAAGAATATTCTAGCCAAAATAAGTTCATACTAAACTAGATTGCCTATAGGGCATCTATTCCAACAAGAACCACACCAAGCTCAGTGATAAACTTCCTAATCCAAATAACTTCCTTTGGTGCGCCATTAACATCAATGTACTCACCCTCTGTTTTAGAATCAGCCCATGCTGGACTTTTAGTTGGCACTCTACTCCGATGACTCCCCATCGATTCTGCTACCGGCCAGATCGCTAGTGACTTTCGCTGACCATAAACAGACCACTTGCATCCTCCACGGGCCTCAGACAGCCCAATCTATGCCACCCCGCTCCACTACGCCGTCGCAAGCAAAGGGGCGGCCGAAATTTCCACCAAAATGACTCTGTTTAGTAGAAGAATGCATTCTACTCAGTGACGAGTCAATCCAGCCGACGGGCTGGGTTTGGCTCCTACACGTATTTGATTAGCCTTCTACTCGTACACGGCTCCAAAGCGACTTAGGTCACCCACCGGCTTTTGGATGGATCACTTCAAGCCACAAGCTCCAAATTGGCTCCAAGTGAGCCACCAACCTAGTTTTGACTCATTTTTAGCCGCCGACTACATTTCTTTGAGCCGCATGCACTATCCTAGGTTTTTCGACCTCCAAGTCCATTTTCGGCCTCCTTTTTCCGGATTCGGCCCAACAAGTCCACCTATAGTAGATGTTTTGGTGAAAAGTTCACAAAAATAATGTTCTGCGATAATAGTCAAGGAAATAAATTACCTCGCCATCACCTTGAGGACAAAATGTTTTTCAACCGCTGGGTAGTTGATACGGGTCACCGGGCATCATAGTTACTTAGTGTTATTTATTTATTTAAGTTATTATTTATTTAATTTTAACTATTAAAAATTTAATTAGATTGTGATATTTAGTAAGTGATCCGGATTTTCTCGACGGTTCTTTCCTAATCCGTAAGTGGAACCATATAGTCAAGGGTTATGTTATTTATGTATTTAAATACTTGTAATTGCTTCAATTAGGAATGAAATCATATCAACTCATCTTCTTCCAAATTCTTCAACTTTTTCTTCTCAAATTCTTAACAAATTTATATTATCGATACTTTTTTTTCATGGAAGCTATCCTAGTTGTTAGGTAAATGGTTTCATTTCCTAATCTATGATACAATATGTTACTCCTACTTGCCGAAGCAACTCATATAAAAAGACTGTAAAAAGCATTTTTTTATAGAAATTGCATCTTATAGTCGGGCTCGGACCCGAGACCTGCAGGTCTACTGCAACAAAGATGAACTACTGCCCTTTCAAGTTTGCTAAGCGCGACTTAATTTCTATCGTTCATGTTATAGTTCAAAGATTAACTGTACTTTTTTTTTTGAACAAACTGCAGAATTTCATTAATACCTAATAGGCTATCACAGCCAAATACAAAGTCCCCCAGGACAAATAAAAGCTCAAAAAAAAAAAAAAAAACAGATTGAGCAAAGTTATGAGCTACTAAATTGTGAGCTCTAAGCATCCAAGCTTGTGAGGAAGATAGAGAGTCCATCATGATATTTGAGTCAGATAGAATGCAAACTCTCTTGTGATCATTCTGTTCGAGCCAGAGAAGTGCATCTCTAATAGCCAAACCCTCAAGAACAAGAGGATTAGATATGCAACTGTATAACTTAACTATTCTGTTCATAATTTCATTATAAAATGGTTCATTTCAAACATGAAAAAGTTAATAGCAATTGTAACGTTTACTAAGTTAATGAAATGTGTATTTAAAAAAAAAAGTTAAAGTTAAAAGAAGACGAAGAATAAAATGCATAAACTGAAACAGAACTGGTGGATATGGTAAGACACCAAGACTAATCTTTAGTATTAAACTGTGAAAATGAAAAATCGACTTCAAACCCATGACGTGTATGAGATAATTGACCATCCCTTTAATAATTGAAGTAATTAGAATTCGAAATCCAAAGACATTCCACAGCGAGATAATGACAACGAATGGATTTACTAATTAATTCGATACGTAACCTTCGTTATCAAACTATATTTTTTTCTCTAGACAATGTTCTCTCTAGACTCATACCTATAATAATAATTTAATATAATTTGTAGGGGGTGTCATTATAGTACTTCATACGTTTCTTTCTAGTAATCCCCTCTTAAAGTTTGCAAAAAAAAAAAAATGTTAGTAATCCCCTCTTAATAATATTTAGTCATCAATTAATTAATATATTCCCCAACCCTGATCCACTTCGTGGCTCTATCGTTCGACTAATCTAAGTATAGTATGTTTTAGCTTGTTCCGATCAATCTCTTAGACGTGTATCGACTTTCCATTAGTATCCAAAAATTAAAGAAAAGAACGAAGGTATCAAGTATCAGCTGAGGAACCGAATGATGAAAAACTATGTTTTAATTATTTAGAAAAGAAGTGTCTAGGTGTCCCTAAAAAAAGAGAGAAGAAGTGTCTATGTGCAAAGGACTCAGGCAAGGTAGGTGCACCCACATGTTTAATGTTTTAATTTTGTTTAAACTCAGGTCGGGTGTCTAAACATGGTGTGTTATCTATTTATTTGATTTCATCATTAACAATGGATCCCCCTTCAAAAAAAAAAAAAAAGATTTCATCATTAACAATGGGATTTGCCAATGTATTACACATGAGTCTACTGACAAATTGACCACTTCAACCATTTGACAAATCCTGGAAATTGGAGATAACTCAGGTGGTAAGTTTATTTATAGTCTTAAATCAGGTATGTCTCCTGTACGAGAACCCCAATTAATAAAATTAAAAAAAAAAGAAAAAAAACTTCACCGATCCAATTGATCCTAATACTTTTTGAATAATAAGAGCTCAAGCTTTGATGAGTGGAAAGTCAAATGGAACACCAGGTGTTTTGATAAAAATTCACATAAGTTTGGAACTTGTCATGTCCTAGGAACAAACTTAATTATGTGAACCGCAACAATGACCAGGTGGGTGCTCTCTTATACCTAATGCACTATTTGCTCTATAGTGACAATAGATCAAACAAGGAATGACTTGGTACTCATGTTGTTTTGCATTTGGAACTTTCTTGTTTTTGGAAACTTCTTACTATGCTCAACCAAACTCAAGCATTTTGCTCATCATCATGCCCGGGCGCTCATTGAAAAGATTTACTTCTTTTGTTGAGTGAATTGAGCATGAATATTAATCGGTTCTTAACTTTAAGCTAGCTAAAAATCACAATCATATCCGAAATAAAGTCACGACATAGATAACAGCACCAAATTAGTTATCATTTGAAAAACTGGTCCTAGCTCATGTGGTAGAGCGTTTAAAAGCCCCTACCTGAAATCACAGGTTCAAACCTGATAGACGATCACACATAGGTAAGTCTAAGAAAAAAGGGAGTGCCAGCTCGCTTCCGTTAGTGGAACCTACGCCGGGTAAATTGTCGTAATAAGAGAGTACAACAGACTTGCCTTTTCCTTCTTAGGATTTTATATATTTTTTTCATCGACAACAATTGAAGTAAGCTCCTTTTGCTAAATGTATTGAAGAACACGAGTGAAGTGACTGACACTTAGATTGATGTTGAGAAATACCTAGACCAAGAGTATAAAGCTTACACAAGGCGTATAGAAAACCTACCACAAAATTTACAACTATTGTTCAATCCCAAATGTCGCAGCCTACTCACTTGTGACCATTCAAATGCAAGGAAGTCACAAATTTTAATGCCCAGGATCCGCAAAAATAATAATCAAGTTAGATTCATATGTCACAATTATCTACAAAAAGACTCACAAATCAGAATCAACAAGAACAACATGATTTACTCACTGAACTTAGCGGTTGTCCCAGTAGTTAAGGAAGCCAATTGCAAGTTCAATGACTCGAGTTCGAGCATCCCAGTTTGGTTTCAAAATTTCAGCAATTCAGTGAATGCATATACACTTAACTCAAAAGTAGATTGATTAGAGACATTATTATAGAGGCTAAAGCAACGTTGGAGAAGAAAAGGCAAAAGATAATACATCTTGTAGGTTTCCAACTTTCCATAACTCTCGATATTTCTAGTGACTCAAACATCTGTTCTTTTAAGTCTAATGTACCTAATGAAGTACCAATTTGTTCTATGAATCATCCCCTAACTCCCATAATGACATCCATATTGGTCCATATCTTTCCTAGTAGGTATTATAAACTAGTTACGAGCACTTGCATTGTTTATATCATTTTACATGTGATAAGATAAATCGAAATGATATTTTCTATAAAAAACATTAGTAAATAAGATCAATGACTACTAAGTCAAACAAGGCGTACCTTCAAAATTGGCACGTGGAACGATTCCAAATTTAAGAATTATATTGGAATATGCCTGGAATAATGAAGAAATCACTTTGGAGCATCAATAATGATCAAATGAGGCCAAAAGAAGTGCATAAGAACAAGGAAGAACAAGGATGCAACATCCGGGAGTTTCAAGATGTCACCCGCCCTTGACCAGAGGTCGCACGATCTGGGCCAGAGATCGCACGACCTGGGTCTGGGTGTTTTAGAAAGTTTCCTAATCCTTCTAGAAATGTACTTGGTCGATTCTAAGCACTATAAAAGGTTTTGTAAGTTTCTATGACGTGTATGCATTGTTGGGTTTTGTGACGGATTACGCAGTGGAATTAAACAAATAAGATTTGCACAAGACCCACGAAGGATCACAGGAAGAGACATCATATTGATAGTGAAAGTTGTAGTAACAATTACCTTGTTTGCTCCTGTGATGACTCCAAACGCAAAATTATGTTTGTGTCTCTATAGCTAGTCCACGCCTAGGATGAATGACTAGATTCCTCCACACCTTTGTGCTAGCAACCGGTAGAGGAAGGAAGAAGAAGGATCATACAACGGAGACCAAAAGAGGAGGCTCGGACTCTTCTTTGGCCGACGGGTAGAGGGGGCGGATGGGGTCGGGCGGCTCTTGTCTTGCTCTCTCTCCTTGCGTTTCTCTCCTACTCAAAGTACGTTATGAAAAATTGTTAGAGAAATAAGCTAGGAGTGTCTTTTATATAGTCCAACAACTCCATGCTAACTGTATGAAGGCCCCTATCCAAATCCTGTCCATACACGGATTAGTCCAACTTGCAAATTAGTCCTACTAAGTTTGCAGGTAGTTGCGTATTGATCCTTCTATTAATTAATCATATTAATTATTTCCCAAGTATAATTTAATCCTTTGGCGTGTGACCCCATAGGCTTCTACTTAGTTGGTAGTAACTATTACTAACATGGAGCGATGTCTAGCAACACATCCATGCCACCAAACTAATAGAAATAGTCATTAATTTGACAAACCTTTTGCAAGTACTGTCTCATCCATTTGTCTCTATATCCGGATTGGACACGAGACATACAAGTCAGACTCGTATATCCAATAATAGTTTCTCGATCCTGGGAATAGTCTAATCCATGCATATAACATCAATATCCTATATTGATTTATCTGATTCTGGTCAGACATTCCATAAGAACCATCCCTCGAGTGGCCGTGGATATTTGCTCCCGTTATGTGGGTGGGACAAATTCTATCTACGTCACTACCATCTCTAAACTTACTTCCTTATTGTGTCCGACTAACGCCTTTATTACTACTCATTTACGGTGTAGCGTTTGACGATGTCAAAACACAATATTTCACAACTAGAGGATCTAGTGACTTCAAGTCTAAGGATGACAATACTTTTGTTACTACGAGTAGCACTTGTGACTTTACGTTACTTGTATGTAGCCTTCTCGTTGTGGCTCAATCCAGTATCCTATTACTCCTAATGCATACCCATGTGTTGGATCGTGATATCTCCATATCAATTCAACCCCATACTAGTCTATAATTGATTTTCCAATTAATCATTATAATTGACTAGGGATATTTAAGATAACCAAACACTTTTGTAATCTAAGGACTTCATTATATTAAATATCTCCATAGATAATACAATGAATGTTTCTAGCCAAAAACATTGTTCATACTAAAAAGATTGCCTCTATGGCATCTATTCCAACATCCATTGTATTGTACTCGTTCAACTTGATAAATAAATGTCTCTTTTTGTTGTAGACGTAGTTAGCTCGATTTGGGCTAGCGAACCATGTAAACTCGTGTGTTTATCGTTTTTTTCTTCGTTCATGAGGCATGACTGTCATAAAAAATATTTTGATGCTTCTTCACAGTTAATACACAATTCAAATATAATGTAAAAACAAAGATGCACGTGAAATAATATTGAACACATAAACCTCTTTAAGGAATATATCCCTTCCCATGCAGATGAATGTGGAAAACTGTCTACAACCATGACTTCCTAACTTACGTTTGTAGCATAGTCTGCTTAAGTCCCCAAGTCCCCATTTGATAATTATAATTTTTTTGTATCACTTTAGTTTGATAACATAATCTGTTTAAGTCCCATCAGTTTGCTTCCGTTTGACAGCGCTCCTCTTCAACTCTGTCTAATTCAAAAGAAGAGATATATATATATATATATATGTATATATATATATATATATATATATATATATATATTACCAATTCACTAAATAATACCTTGGAATCAAGGGTGTCTTGAATGGACTTAGGCTTGGAAAAGATTTGGCGACGAAGCGAGGCAAAGAAACGGACCAAATAGATGAGCAAGACGAAGACAACAAGCTGTGGTGGTGAGTCGTGCGAACACATCAGGTGTTCGTACGAACAGAAACCTGGAGGCGGCCAAATTTTTTCCTTGTTGGTTTTTAGCTCGGTTTTGGTATTTCTTTGGGCAAAACCTGTATAGTAGGCCTATATAAAAGGTATAGGTCGTGCTTTACATTGTGTGGGTTGTTTCGTGGTGTTTTTCTCAATAAAAAGGGTTTTTTCGGGTCGTGGAGGTAGCTAGCATCGTTTTAGTGAACCACGTTATATCGGTGTGTTTTTGTTCGTCGTTTATCATCGTTCTCAAGTTTGTTACAGATTATAACGAAATTGTATCAGAGCTTAGGTGATCAGTGTTCCAAGATCAAGATGGAGCTAAGAGTTTCGGTTTCACGATCGGGTGAAAATCAAAGCTAGGGTTTCGTGATCAAGGTGGAGCACGCAATTTTGGGGGTGATCCTAGCTGAGAAGACGATGTTCCGGGGAATGATAAAGATCGACATGTTTACAGGGAGGAACAACTCCAGTCTTTGAAAAATCAAGATGTGTTCGTTGTTGAAGCAACAATGCCTGTGGTTGCCGTTGGCGGATGACAAGACGGGAGCAAGTACAAACACTGTGGAGTGCAAGACGATGAGGAGAGGGCGCACACAACGATCATGTTGTGTCTTTCAGACGGCGTGATCACGGAGGTCGCAGATCAAGAGTCGGCTAAGGGCTTTGGGTCAAGTTGGAGAGCCTCCATAAAATAAGTCGCTCACCAACAAGTTGATGTTAAAGCAGCAGTTGTTTGGTCTCCAAATAGGGGAAGATACGGATCTAAGAGATGACTTGAATTATTTGAACACTATTTTTCTTGATTTGCGAAATAGTAATTAAAAGATAAGTGATGAAGATACCGCGCTAATTTTGTTGGTGTCGCTACCACCGTCTTGCAAGGGGTTCGTGCAGTCCACTTGTGCTGAAAAAGAGACTGTCACGTTGGATGAGGTAAGATCAGCTCTTCACACAAGGGATATGCGGCATGGGGCTGCATAAGGGGGTTCAAAATTTCCGGATTCGGGCGCATTCATGATGTCCAAACGAGGTTATGGTAAGAGGAAGAACACCGGTTCTAAGTTACCAAACTACGTCTACACATTTTGTAAAGAGAATGGTCACTGGAAGAGGGAATGTCCGAAGAGGGCATCTGTAGATATGGCTGTAGTGCAACAGTTTCGGAGGTCGACTACATCCTATAGGCCCCATTGGGGGGCATGAAATCCATGCTCTTGACGAGGAGGCGAATTTGGCATGGGGGAGTCTCTGAAGAGGGACACGACACGTGTGAGACGTGCAAGGGGGTGTGTATGAGGCGCGCAAGAGGGCGATTTTGCAGGCATTTGGTGGGAATTGGAACAATTTTGCAAAACGTTACAGGAATTCAGAGAGAATTGGAGAAACGTATTGGGTTTTGTTATAGAAGCTCGACGGGAGTTGAAACAAAAGGTGATTCGATTGCAGGAACTCGGCCGTATTTGGAGCATCGATAGGGTTCGATGCAGGAACTTGACGTGAGTTGGAGCATCGATGGGACACTCATTGCAGGAACTTGGCGAAGTTGGAGCAACTTGTGATTTTAGGGATTATTGGAGAAAAGTGGTTAATTCAAGCGCAAGCGGACGAGAGGATTCAAGGCAAGGTGGAGATTTGTTGGAATCAAGGGTGCCTTGAATGGTCTTAGGCTTGGAAAGGAGTTGGCGACGAAGCGGAGCAATTAGGTGTTCGTACGAGCACATTAGGTGTTCATACGAACAAAATTGTGGAGACGAAAAAATATTTCATTGTTGATTTTTAGCTCGGTTTTGGTATTTAATATAAGTCAAGCTTTACATTGTGTAGGTTGTTTCGTGGTGTTTTTCTAAATAATTTTTTTTTCCGAATCGTGGAGGTTGGTAGCCTCGTGTTAGTGAACCACATTATATTCGTATTCTTGTTCATTGTTTATCATCGTTCTCAAACGCGTTCCACATCATAACATAATATATAATTGATAAAAATATGAGAGGAAGAGTTGAAGAAACTTAAGTAAGAAATTCGGATACTCCAGTATCCCTCTTACAATGGCAAAAAGGCTTGATCTTCTTCTTCTTCTCTTTTCATGAATGGCGATTTATTTTTTTTTTCTTTTTTTCTTCTTCTTTTTTATGAACGATTGGCGAAAATGCTTGATCCAAAGGGAACAAAACCGTCACAACTATATTCTAAGTGTGTAAGTTATAAGCCCTGCAGTTAGGGTGGTAACTCGATTAATAGAGCGTTAAAAGCCCTGCATGAGGTCCAGAGTTCAAACTAAAAACAATTTCTCAAAAAAACATTTGAAACTCCTACACATAAAAGAAGAGTAGTATTATTATGCACAAAAGTTGAAACAAAATTAGGTCGAAAGTATGGAGAAATTACAAAAATCAATAACAAAGAAAAGTATTATGTAATGCTATTCTTTCCTTTTTTTGGCGGTAAAATTGAAAAGGAAATTGAAATTTGTTTAGCTGGAAGAGGGAGGGTACTGTCCGGAAGCGGTCCAAGAAGGCGCCGGAAAATCAGACCCACCGCCCTGATTTCGATTCCCCGCCGGTGGTCGGGAAAAACCCAGTTGCTGGCCGGAGAAAAGCAGAGGAAAGGAGGAGGAAGTCGACTGCGAAACAGGGGACGAAGATTGGACCAGTGATTGAGCTTCAAAATTAGCTAACGAAGAGGTAGGAAAGAGCATTTGATCTACCAAGCTATTGGGTTCTTGCTGCTGTTGTTGGATATTAAAATCATCGGAGTTCTGAAGCAACTGGGTGTATTCCCAATAGTCCCTACCAATGTCAGAGGTCTGAAAATTCGCCGCCGGCGCCCGGAAATTTGGGAATTCCGGCAACTGGGTTGGCCGGGGCGGCGTAACGGCAAAGTGGGTCCTCGGCGTTGGTGGGGCCGGGACAGGTGGCGGAGGAGGCGGCGGTTGGACTAATCTGGCATTTTCAGGGAAGTTGAGTTTGGCTCTGCTTCCTCTGAATCTGAGAGCAGCTTCATCATAGGCTCTGGCAGCTGCCTCTGCTGTATCGAATGTGCCTAACCAAACCCTAGCTGCCTTGTGGGGGTCCCTTATCTCTGCTGCCCATTTTCCCCATGGTCTTTGTCTCACTCCTCTGTATCTTCTCTTTCTCTCCCCTGTTTGGCCCTCTGATGCTTCTTGATCTCCTTGTGAAACAACTGGCTCTGGTCGTGGTGGTGGTGGCTCTGCTTTTGGTACTACCACGGTGGTGGCGGTGACAACATTTCTGGGCTCCTCTGTTGCAATGAGAAATGTTAAAATCACAGTTAAAGAAAAGCGTATTGTGGGAATTTTAGCTCTATACATGATCAACTGTTCCTACTTGGTATATTAATCTAAAGGGCTAATTTAATAGTTCATGTACACATTGTATCACGGAGTATTGAAATATTGTTATTTCAGGAGTGGGTTCAAACACTAGAATTTTATAATAGGGTAAAATTTGCTTACACCCCCTCATTTTTTCTTAATCTTCCATTACACCCTTCCTAGTTTGAAAAACTTTGTTCACGCCCTTATGACTACTAAATTTGTTGTCTCTTAAACAAATTCTGTTGTGTGTTCATGCTAGAGTACTAGTTGGTCGGTTCCTTCCCAAATTCAGTTTTTCATACATATTTATCCTTGCAGGGGTTGCTAAGGAAGATTTACCCCAATGTGTATTCTTAACACAGTGTAAAATATTTGCAGTCTAATATAATCTTCTTAAGCATTGTATGCGTTTGTAAACATGGTGCAACTACTAGCAAAAGATAGGACAAACTCGAGACAACAATTACAAACTTAGGGTGAATTAACCTTTACAGACTTTAAAAAGGTAAATAAGTCCAAAAAAGGGCATGAGTAAGTTACCCAACTAATACACTGAGAGGGTTAAATTGGCAACAGTTTTGGTAATCATAAAGGAGTGTAAGAGTTGTTTTTCAAACTAGAAGACGTGTAAGTGAAAATCAAGCAAAATTGAGGGACGGAAGTGAAAATTACTCTTTTTAATGTGACCTTATAGATAGACATTTGTATGATCATGAGATAGAGATCAAGAGTTCTTGTCATCATTTCAGATTCTAGAAAGGAGAAAATTGACGTGTACTTTGTAGATGACTATTAAGAATAAAATTGTACCGATGACCTTTGACATTACAATTATAATGATTAAATTTGACAAATTCCGTATTCGAGTTGAAGACATGAAAACGAAAGTTTAGTTTCAATTTGACAACACTGTTTTTTATTGATTTTATTAAAAAAAAACACATTTGACAATACTTTTTTCTTCTTTTATTTGATTGATTTTTATTAAAAACATATTTATGAAAATATCGGTTTTAGCATATTTTTGTACTGTTTTCATGTTTTTGAACTAATACCAGACAGATTATGATTTTTTTGAAATAAAAACAGATTTTTAATATTTGCAAAGCAATAATCCCAAAATAATTTTGTGAAAGACTTTTCTACTAATTCACTCAAAATCCGAATTTTCTTTACTATATAAAGAATAATTCAAATTTTCTTTTTCTTGAAAGAAAAAAAAAAAAAAGAGCGAAGTAGTTTCAAGAAAGAAAAAAGAAAATTCCGATTTCGAAAATGACAAAATCTTGAGAAAATGATGTGATCTAGAGCATACCAGTTGATGTAGAAGACGCTTCCCCATGAGTTTTGAAATCATAAAACCCTCCTCCATAAACGCTCCTCTGAAGCTGCTCTGTTTCTTCTTGGTCGCGTCCTCTCTTCTGTCCACTCCACGAACCAGAGCTCGAAGAAGAAGGTGAACTCGGCGAATAAACAAACCCAGAACCACCACCACCACCGAACCCATCAGCACCGCCAGGGTCAGGCCTGAACCCCAGAAACCTCTGGCCGGAAACAACCTGCGTCAAAGCCGTCACCATCGCCGACATCTCCCTCGTTCGGCTGTAACCCGAAATCATCACCGGCGACACTCCCCCGGATACAAATTGTTGCTGTCTTTGCTGTTGTTGTTGCATTTCCTGTTGGGTGTGAGATTGCTCTGCTTCATCGGCGGTTGTTGTAACCGCCGGGAACCTGACGTCACGTGGGTTCGCCACCTTTAACAAGCACATGTACCCAACTCAATGAAGCAGAAATTGGAGAAACTAACGCCGACCCAGTTGAGTTCCCTGTGAATTATCAACACCCTTTTCAGCTGGTCCTCAATTGGGAGCTATACCAATAAAAGAAGAGAAGTTCAAAATTGGGTAGCAGCCGATAATAGACAGAGTCTCTGTTTCTGGCACAGAACAAGAACAACTACATATATAGTAATAATAGTAATAATAAATTGATTGATGGTAGAAGAAAGAAGAAGAAGAAACAGAGAGAGAGAGGAGGAGCTTTTGATGGTGGATGGATGGAAAAATGAGATTCTTTAATTTATCGGTGGGATATCAAAAACGTGCTGGATCGGTGGCCTACCCGGCTGGTTTTGATGTGTGTTCACACATCCCACGTTTTGACTGATTACGGAGAGGTTACATGCATCTTTGCACAGGCGTGGCAACCTTAGAAGCTCATTACAGGACCATGTCGGTGCTACTTTTTAGAGAGAGATGGGAATGGTTTTGGTTTTGGACAACAAGTTCATCTTTGAATTGGGCTTCTTCTTCTTACCCACTTTTTAAATTGGGAGTATGAACCTGATGAACCTCTATTTTTGTTAGTCTTAAGCCACTTTTACTTTCACCCCCTTAGTTTAGGCCATTAAACGATGACACCTCTCTTCGTTTGAAAAACAACACTTTACCCCCCCCCCCCCCCTTGTAACTAGTAGTCACGGACGGGGATGTATTTTTTGAGGAAAATGTTATAATCGAAAGGCCAACGGCCAACTCACGAGCTACAAAGCAGAGTAATAAAAAAAATGGAGAGGGTATGATTGTAGACTATCAAATAGTGTAGATAGTGTTCGAATTATAGCAAATCAAGTTAACAAACTTATAGCAATACATTAGATTAATTGGAGAGCAATGAGAGATATAGAAAAGGGGTGGAAATAAGCAGTATTGTACTGTTGAAGGGGAGAGACAGCTTGTTGGCAGCAATTCGGTAAATCACAGGAAATAAATCTGATATGAAGTACAGAAAGGACTGTCCTAAATCTAATATGAGGTACAATAGGGTAAGCAATGGGAGACGAGTGGGCGTACGGACGGCCCGTGACCCATTATGATGGCGGTGATAGAGCCTTTTAGGAGTTTTATTTCGTTAGCATTTACCACATATTTCATAGGTTTTTGGGAGAGTTCGGAGCCTAATATTGATGTTTGATGCATGATTATCACTTGTTTCTTCATATGCTTAATTCTAGTCCGGGCACATTTTACATGATGATTTGTGCTTTATTTGACGGATTTAATCGCTTGGTATAGTGTTTGTTGTCTTTGACAGGAAATAGGGTTTAAGGAGCGATTTGGATCAAGAACGTGAGCTTCAGAAGCTAGGAAGGACAAGAAAAGAGGCTCGGGAACCAAGAAGTGAAAATTCAAGAACACAATCTGCAGAGCATTTCGCACGAAATCATGAAATCGTTTCGTACGAAATGGTTCTCATTTCGCACGAAATGGACGGGACTTGGCGCAGAATTTGTGGGGCAAAAATGCAAATATCAAGACTTGGACTTCTATAATTCGACCTAGGCAACTAAGGACGGACATGGAGACTCAAGAACAACAAGGAGAGCTAAGGAGAAGTCGTTGGGAGCATCAAGAAACAAGGAGACAAGCCCGGATCAACGCTATAATCATATTTTTAGCGTTTGGTCTTATTTCTTCATTTCTTTCTTGTATGGAATATTTGAACATGTTTTATTTAGTCATGAGTAAAATCATACCTAGGCATCTATGGAGAGCCTATGGTTTATGTTTTGATGAGATATTTTCCGGATTCATGACTTTCATGATTTGTGGTTTGTGATTGAATGAGATTTCTTTGGTTTAAATCATGTTGAGCTCTTTTGTTGACATACTAGAGTTTAGATGTGTGATGAATGTCATTTATTTCTCATTCAAGAACTAAACCTAGCTAAATGATAATCATAGTTACTTAATCATTTGTGTGTTGTGTTTAATCCTTATCAAGTTAGGAGTCATGACCCGAGTTTGCTAATTAACTAGTGAGTGTGTGAAAGCAACTCTACCCTAGTTTGGATGAGTATACAAGCACGTTCCTAATTCAATGAGATCGAGAGGTGAGGTGAGTTGAGTGTTTGTGTAGAGGTGGTCTGAAAGGACATCGTTTCCTTACATTATCATTAGCCTACTACAACGTGTTGATAACCGAAGTTGCCTGAGAGGGAAATGATGGTACCATACGTAGAACGACAAGAGACCGATAGGTGATTGTCAATACTATTACCCAACATAGCTAATTAATGATTTATCGTGTTAGAACGTGGAATCCAGAATCGTCAAAAATGCCCGAGGTAATCTATAGATGACCTGAGCTTTCTCCATCCTGATATAATCAAAATAATTTATGTTGCTTTATTTACTTACAATTGCTAGTCACTTGATTGAGGGTGACAACACTCCATTCTATAATTCATTTTTACTGGTTATTTAGTAAATTAGATTTAGCTGTTAAAACTTAGAAAAGTAAACACATTCCCTTGGGTAAAATAACTTGGATTCCCAAATACTCAATTGTATTACTTGACCGTATACTTGCGCAATACACGTAATATAGACGCGTCAAGTTTTTGGCGCCATTGCCGGGAAAGGCATTGGTTACTATTCTTAGTCTAGCAATTAGTTTAATTTACTCTTTTCTTTTTGTCTATTATTTCTGTGATTGTGTTTTGAATTGTGTTTCAGGTTTTCAGTGTATGCACATAATTTCTAGAGACCTTGTGCCACCACTTGAGGATCCAAAAAAGCTATTCAGAACACCGAAAAGGAATCCGAGACAGATCGCAATGGCTGAGCAATTGACTAACACTCAGCTGAATCAGAAGTTTACTGAGAGGCAAGAGAAGCTCGATGAGCAGAAAAACCAGATGCCCTACAATTAGGCGGGCCAAACATTGGTTGAAAAGTTTCAGTCAACTCAGAGAGGACACAAGCCCGCAATTGTACTTCCAACCATTCAGGCAGAGCACTTTGATTTGAAGCCTGCCACGTTCACGACAGTGCATAATCAGTTTCAGTACTATGGGAATCGAGATGAAGATTTAAATGACTTTATTGGGAAGTTTGAATCCTACATAAAGACAGTGAAGTACAACAACGTGACGCCCGAGACACTGAAGTTGATTCTCTTTACCTACTGTCTGAAGGGTGCTGCAGAGAAATGGCTAGAGTCCAGAGATCCAGAATTGATCACCACATGGGATCAATGTGTGGATCAATTCATGAGAAATGTTTACCCTGCTCAACGTGTAATTGGCTTACAGGAAGAGATTCTTGGTTTTCAGCAGCATGCTGATGAAACAGCTGTGGATGCATGGGATCAGTTTATGAGGACGATATTCAAGTGTCCTAATCATCATATTACAAGATTCTCCGGGTCTTCTAGCATGGCTTGGAGCGTCCTAACCAAGACTTTCTCAACATGGAAGCAGGTGGAAACTTCTTGTATATAGTTGACAAAGATGGAGCATATGCCTTGATGAAGAAGATTGAAAAACACGATACTGAAATCTGTGTCTCTAGGAGGTTGTCCAAGTTGCCCGAGCCAAAGAATGATGAGTGGAAAGATGGGATTAAAAATATGGTATCTAATATGGCAGATAATTTGATATACTAGAATTTGATTTATTCTGTGCTAAGTATGGAATTTCTCACAACTTTTCTTCTCCCAGAACTCCTCAACAAAATGGTGTAATTGAAAGGAATAACATGACTCTTGAGGATATGTCTAGGACAATGCTTTTGGAAAATAAGTTTCCAAAGTCTTTTGGGCAGAGACTGTTAATATTGCAAATTACATTTTGAACCGATGCCTGATTAAGCCTATTTTGAAAAAGACTCCCTATGAACTTTTCAATGTCAGAAATCCAAATATTTCATATTTCAAACATTCTGGCAGTACTTGTTTTGTTCACAACAATGGTAAGGATAATCATGGCAAGTTTGACGTCAGGAGTGATGAATGTATTTTCCTTGGTTATTTTTTGGCTAGCAAAATCTACAGAGTTTACAATACGAGAACTACACCAGTTGAGGAAAGTATACATGTTATATTTGATGAAAGCAATGATGGTTCTTTAAGTGAAGGTTTTGCACACTTAAATTTGAACAAGCATGATTCAGCGGATGAAGCAGATCCAGAGAATGGTTCTAAGACTAACATGCATCAAAAAAATATATATGAAAAGCCTTGAAAGTGGCTCTCAAAGTATTGAAACAGAACCTCAAGGAACATAGAGTGTTCGATCCAATACATCAAGCTCTCAAGGCCTTAAAATGATTCTTGGAGAAAAATATCCTGGACAGAGAGAAATAATTTCAAATATATGTCATCTCATCCAGCAGAAAATATCATTTCTGATCCATCCACTGGCACACAAAAAAAATCTCAATTAAAGAACTTGTGTCCTTCTAATGCTTTTGTGTCTCGTGTAGAACCTAAAATGTGAAAGAAGCACTACAAGAAGCAGACTGGATCATTGCAATTCAAAGTGAGCTTAATAAATTTGAGAGGAACAAAGTGTGGAATCTGGTTCCTCCTCCCAAAGATCAGTCTGTAATTGGAACAAGGTGGGTGTTCAGAAACAAGCTGGTTGAAAATGGTAAGGTTGTCAGGAATAAGGCAAGACTGGTAGGTCAAGGCTACAACAAGGATGGATGTATAGATTATGTGGAGACTTTTGCTCCTGTAGCCAGGTTGGAAGCAGCAAGAATTTTACTTGCATTTGCAACACATAAGAACATCAAACTTTTTCAAATGGATGTTAAATGTGCATTTCTAAATGGTTATCTGCAAGAAGAAGTATATGTTGATCAACCTCCTGGTTTGAAATTAATGAGTTTCCAAATCATGTTTATAAGCTTGAAAAAGCTCTTTATGGCCTCAAACAAGCTCCAAGAGCTTGGTATGAAAGATTGTAAAAATTCTTACTTGAAAATGGTTTCAAAAGATCCTTAGTTTACAAAACTCTTTCATAAAGACACATGAGAAAGACATTTTAGTAGTATAAGTATATGTTGATGATATTAAATTGGTGATTCTAATGATTCTCTTTCCTAAGATTTCTCTCTTATGGGTAGAGAATATGAGATGAGCTTGATGGGAGAGTTAAATTTCTTTATTGGACTTCGTGTACATCAAATGATGAAGGGAATTTACATACATCATAATAAGTATACCAAGGATTTGCTGAACAATTATAATATGTATCCATCCAATGTTGCCAAAACTCCCATGAGCTCTACACTATCCTTAGACAAGGATCAAAATGGTAAGAGTGTGAACCAGAAAGAGTTCAGAGGTATGATTGGTTCACTACTGTATCATACTGTAAGTAGGTCAATATTATGTTTAGTGTTTTTATGTGTGCTAAATTCCAAGCAAATCCTAAAGAGTATCACTTAGTTTATGTCGAGAGAATCTTCAAATATGTCAATGGTACCAAAGAATTAGGGCTTTGGTATCGTAAATAGTCTAACTTCTCTCTGTGTGGCTATCTAGATGCTGATTTTGCAGAATATAAAGTTGACTGAAAAAGCACTTCAGGATGTTGCCGTTTTCTTGAATCATCTCTGATGGCATTCTAAAAAGAAAAAGTCCAGTAGCCTTATCAACAGAAGAAGCTGAATACATCCCAACAGGAGCTTGCTGCTTGTAAGTGTTGTGGATAGCTCAACCGATGAGATATCTGGGTTATGACTTTAGAGATATTTCCATCAAATGTGACAACACTAGTGCTATCTCAATTACAAAGAATCCAGTACAACATTCAAGGACTAAGCACATTGATGTCAGACATCACTTCATTAGAGATCATGGGGAGAAAGGTGATGTATCTCTATTATTTGTGCCAACTAACATGCAATTTGCAGATATCTTCACTAAATCACTGCCAGAAGATACATTCACAACCCTGAGCATAGAACTTGGTATAATGGTTTTCAAGGTCTTGAAAATTGTGTCTGCGTATAACGGTTTTCAAGGTCTTGAAATGCTTTTCAAAGCCTTGAATATAAATCTTTATACTATATAGTTCAATGAATGGATCACTAATGCTTGGTGTTATCTCTGTAGATAATTGCCTAACATTATTTTACCTTTTTAAACGAATCTTTTTAAAATTAGTATAATGTTATTTCCATCCCAAACGAGTTTGAATTTCAAACAAATATTTCTTTCCCTACAAGATTAGGAAATACTTAGTTTCCTTCTTTATCTCAAACTCTTCATTATTTATCCTCTCTCTTTTCTCTCTCCCTTCTATCTTTCTTGCCTCTCTCTTCTAAACCCTAACCCTATGGACTCACGGAGGTCCTCTCAAAGAATCAAGATGGTTGGAGGAACAAAGAAGAACACAGAGAAGAAAAGAAAATCTGGAGAAGAAGAAGAAGTTCAAGCTATCAATGAAAGCTCAAGTTACAGACTGTTAGTGCACCAAAGAACCCCTCTCCTCCTCCTAAGAAGAAAAGCAAGAAGGACAAGGTTGATCAGACTGCTACTTCCAGCAATAAGAATTCAGTTCAACCAGATACTTATGGGAAACAAAAGGGTGTTCATATTGGTAGTCCAAAGAAGGTGAAGAAGGTAAAAGAGGCTCAAAAATCAAACAAGGGGAAGAAAATCCAGAGTTCAGAAACAGAAAAAGGGAAGGAGATTCATATTTAAACTGAGAAGAAAACATCTTCTGGTAAGATATATATATTTCTACTCATTTATTCATCAACCATGCCTCTTATGGAATTTGGTTAGATGAATTTTCCCCTACTCCAATTGCTTACTGTAGTATGATAAATACTAGCATGCTGAATGGTATGGATTTGGAGTGTATTAGTAGATTGAAACAAAGTTCAATTTGGAAAATACTAAACCCCTCTAAGATTGCATACCCTAGGCTTACCAGAATATTTTACCTGAATATGAATCAAGTGAATACTTTGGGTCTAACTATATCATCTAAGATATTTGGTATTGAGATGGAGTTAGATCATGCTGAATTTGCTGGAGTTTTGGGTTGTCCAAAGAGGTACAATACAGAAAACTACCCTAGCAAGATCGATGGTATAAAGATGGCTAAGGGTGAGTTATTTTTACCTAATATAGGTACTATCTCTAAGCCGTTAACTTATTATGTGTTAAATGTTGAAGCCAAAATCTTGTTTACTATCTTGATGAGGTGTGTGGTACCAAAAGAGAACACTAAGGAATTGTTGTCTGATACGGTGTTGTATTTGATGTACTTGGTGATGCATGGATATGAGATTTATCTGCCAAGTATTTTTATGGAACACATGATGTACTGATGTACCAAGAACAGGAAGCATCCTCTATCCTATGCCAACCTCCTCCCACTTTTCTTTCACCATCTGGAAATACCTGTTGAAAAGGAAGAGACAATCACTATTGGTTTTGGAATGTTAGATGACAAGTCTTTTCAAAGGATTGGAATTGTGAAAACCAGTGAGGGAGAATGAAAATTCTATTCTGAGTTGTCTGCTAATGAGTTGAAAGCTAAGAAGTTCTCTAAACCTAATTCCTTAACCACTCGAGTAGCCCTACCTTCTACCACTCATGACCAATCTCAAGTTCTTCTGAAGCTGAACTTTATTGAAAATGGAATTGATGAGCTAAAGCAAGGACAATATCAGTTGGGTACTGAGTTCAGGCAGATGAAATACATGATTGAGAGTTTTTTAAAAAGCATCAATTTGGTACATGTGGAAGAAGATGATACACAAGCTCCAGAAGGTTCAAGGAAGTCAGGATCTACTAAGGAATTATTTGATGGGAAGAGTACTAAGGATATGGTTGTTGGGGATAAGGAAATTGGGTCAAAGGTTGCTGAGGACAAGGAACCTGTTAATCAAGGCAGAATTGACTCAGGGGCTACTAACAGAAGCTCTACAGAAGAAGAAATAGAAAGGAAAGGCTCCAGCAATTGTCACCTCAGAAGACTTGTTTGAAGATGATGTGGTAGCTGATGAGCTTGGTGAAGAATTTGAAAAAGAAGAAGATCCACATGAAGAGGATCAACAAGAGAATGAGGATGAAGAAGAAGAAAGTAATCAGTAATATGCTGCAGGCCCTATGACAGATGAAGATCCAAAGCCTTGAATCCAGTCATTCTTTCTTCTTTTCAAAGCCTTGAAAATCCTCTTTTCTTTCAAAAATTATGTTTCTTTTAAAACGAATTTTTCAATAAGGTTTGATCCAAAATTTTATCACTTTTTTATGAAATTCAAAAGGGGAGAAATTTTAGGGTATTTTTAGCTGCAGGGAGATCTTTTTTTTTGGATATGTGGATTGTGGATGAACTGTTAAAACTGTTGTGTTGGTTTCTGGTTATTTTGTTTGATTTTGATTTTTCCATTATAACTGTTAGTATTGCTATATGTTTTTTATCTTGTATAATTGTTTCTGCTATACTACTAATGTCTATCTTTTTCAGAAACTCAGATCAACATGAATAGTTTGTTTTGTCTTTCATCAAGGGGGAGATTTTGAGTTCACAGTTGGTTTCAAAGCTTTGAAACTGGTTTCAAATCCTTGAAACTGAGCAGCATGAACTCAAGGGGAGTTCTTACTCATATTTATTCTGTAAATATCCTTCACTTCATCACGCTTTATTTATGTGATGAAAGACTAACTAATTATGTGTTATAAAATGCTTTGACCCTATCAGTTGTCTAAGTTATTTTGCAGGAATTGTTAGCCAACTATGTGCTACATGTTTAGCTAAGTTTCCTTATTTGCAGGGTTGAAGATTTGGCCTGCAAATTTGATGCTACTCTTATGGAAACTTATATTAACTTACATTAGGCTTGCATATTGAAGATCATATCAAAATCAATGAGAATATCAAGCATCTAGCCGTGGGGAAAGAGCTGTTGAGAGTCAAATATCTGCAGAGGATTTTTAGGTATTTCTGTTCCAAGTTTCCTATATATTCTGCAATTCAAATTGACATAAGAGACACTAATTGAGAGCGATAGAGAAGTACAGAGCATTACACATAAATCCATAAACTCTCACGGATTGACAAGCATCATTGAAGGAGATAATTTCAACCATTCAATCCATTTCATATTCTTGAAGAACACTTCAAGCTTTACTTCTTCACTGTCATCACAGTGTTCTTCATCCTGAGTTTAATTTGTATATCATTCTGTTATATTACTTAATCATCTTTTCTCGTGAGTTGTTCAAGAGGAACAACATAGATTCTTTTTGTATTAGTTAGCTAGAGATGTAACTAGATAGGTTAGGAAGAACCACATGCTAGAGTAAGGCAATTCTCTTGGCGTGAGATCTAGGGCATAGCTTTTGATAAATAAGAAGTTTTTAAAATCCGAGATGAATCAGATCCCGCAGGCGGAGAGTAGGTAACTTGGGACCAAAATTCGTAACAAATCACTGTGTTATGAGTCTTTTATGTCCTTTACTTGTCTTCAAAACTGCTTCAAAATAGGTTTCAGTTCAAAGCTTTGAAAAGCTTTTCAAATCTTTGAAAATACTCAGTATCCTTAAATTCTCTACTGTGGTTTCTAAGCTTTGAAAAACGTCAAGTTCTTCTCATCTCGTTTTAAAACCACATCTTTGTCAAAAGGTGCCATACTCTATTCAACCTCCCTTGTAGAGTATTTGATCATGTAACTGCATACCTGCATTGCCTTCTTCAGTGTCTAAAGTCGAGTTTTTGTTTACATAGACTATACCAAGTACTTTGATTTCTTCTTAGTTTGGTTTTGCACATATATGTGTTTTAGATTTTCTCTTCTCTATAGACATCTCACATAATCTATAAACTAGGATTTCTCTCTCAAACTCATCCTGCAGTCTATATTGTTTCAAAATTTATTATCTTAACTGTTGAATATTGACGTTATCAGAGCTGATATTATTTCCCCTATCTGGGACGTGTAGAGTCAACCATAGTGCTATCTAGGGTATGTATCTTGTATTTGTTACTTATGAGATTCACTTAAACTTGTCTAGAGTCTCCAATCCTACATGTACATATTGTGTTTATTATATTTATCTAAAAGAGTTGTTCATTCACGAACTAAACGGAGATAGAGTTTTCACTTGACGAACTACAGGAGAAAATGTCATAGGGTACACGCTTCTACGCACCATGTATCTAGGTCACTAGCTGGAGGAGTTAGTTTGCTACTACAGACTAGATTCAAGTGAGGCTTGGATTGCCACAAGTGTGAGGTGCTACAAAAGAGATTGCAGTAACTAGGCATGCAAAAGGTAGAGTGGTGAGTGGCTGGTCCGAGGGATAGCTTGTTATATATCGTGTATCAAATGTTTCATGCAATATAGTGTCTAACACTTGTTGGTGCTTGCAGGTGTGGTTTTACTCCTTACTGTCCTTATCAGATGGAGAACACAATGAAAGTTTACCCACGGTAAAAATCTTGTGTTCCATATCTTTTAATTTTCTTATAACGTTAGACTATTATATTAGTTATACATTTCCGTTATACTACTGCATCATTCTTACCCTTACGCAAATCTTGTTATTAGAATAGATCTGATCTTTCAGTCTTGTCTATTATCCGATATATTAGTATGTCACACAAGAACATTTTCTGTTTTGGCGCTATGCTGGTAGTCTTCAGTTGTATCGCGTAGTGTCACAAATTGAGGGTGTATAGGATCAGGCACACTTGTACTCGTGTGTATTACTGTCTGCGAGTGTGTTTTCCCCTCCTTTTTCAAATCGTATGCCATTTGGATGGTTCTACGATCATATGTTGTTACTAGGGTGATCCTAGCGAGTTAAGGTTTCGGGTCACTAGACATTCACAAGCCTGAAGCAATCCTAACATACTAGGTTAATTGGGAAACTATTGCTTGCTAGGTATTATTTTGCATTTAAGAAACTCCTAGGGATTTCCTATGTTGAAAGAAACGTTCAAGGAAAATTCATGTGGAGAGAATCCTAGGGATATTCTTGGTGTAGGGATGACCAATTATAACCAATGAATTAGATTACCAGCTTGTTCAGAAGGCCGCGATACCGAGAAAATAAATTTTCAGGGAATGTACCTATAGTGAATCTAAATAAACCCATGCCAGCCTCCAAAATAATGTGAGAGAAGTTGCCAACTTCAAAAAGTCTAAAGGCTGACATAAGAAAACCCAACCTTCCCCAAGTAATTAAGAAATATATAACTCTACAATTTTTCAACCTCAAAGTGCATAGTAAAATTATCACATGTTACCTTTTACCTCACACCCACACAACCAAAAAAAGGATGGAGAACCTACATAAACTTCTTAAGAGATGATACATGAACTCATGAGAAACTTAAATACCAAGGCTGACACTTCTGAATTGATAACTTATATAAAATTTCCCACTATGGGACTAGATTATATCAGAGTAAAAATAAAGTAGACATTCTATTGAACATTCAACGTGTGAGTTTGAGTTTGCAAGATTTCAGTGAACCCAACAACCTTATGAGTAAGTGAAGAAAATACCTTAGATGTTACATGAGAGAGATCGTTGCGTGTATGCAAACATTCATTGCGACCACAAGCTTTTTTCCTAAGCACACTCATGCTAGATTTTTTCTACCTAGAGAGACTTCTACTAGAACAGCCTTAAAAGATATCTCACATCCGACATGTATTCTGAAACCTCATGTAGTGAGTGCTTCAGTCTTCACCATGTTTCACACAAATCCATGGAGCATCGGGGTGAACATTTTCTCAATGATGGTGTGATGCCAAATGCATAGGACATGCCTCCAGTTGTGTTTTTCTTCCAGGTGTTCTTCTTATTGAAGTTCAGTGAGAACTCATCTCTAGCGCATAATCATCTGAAGAAGTCTTTTTTCTCAAATATGTTTAATATAAGATATGACACGTTCTAAAATTTTCCAAGATGGCACTTCAATAATGCAGTGTCTTAAGATTTTTAGCAAGAACTTACTCCCCCTTGTCTTGACGCTCCATGAATATCTTGCATGTAAGCTCATTTCTGCAAAAGGGTTAGTACCACAAAACATATACATGTAGGGGACAGGACGTGAAAATGAGAACTACACGATAAACAGCTAAACATGCGAAGCAGATTCTTTTATAAAAGACACACAAAAATAACCAAGTTAATGTATTATATTTTATAAACAAAAATATAATTATTTCCCCCTTGCTAACACCGCAGCAATAAAATAAAAAGAGACATATTCTTCTAGCAAGATTCAATTTGATGAAAACACATACAAGGGAGACCTCTTCACAACTCACTTCTATGAAGGAGGATAGTGGCCTAGAGATCCACTAATCCTGAATAAAGTGCTTAGCTACTACAAGACATGATCAAAACAATAATTTCTATGACCATGTAACAAAAACTAGAGAATAGAAGGAGGAAATAATCCAAAAAATAGAGTTTTTGATCTCCAAAACGCTCCCAAGCTTTCAAATTTCGTCCCCAATAGCTAGGTCTGACCCAAAAACACGTTCCTAACTCCAACTAATAGTTTAGGAAACACTTTACATAATAACTATTAAAAAATAACACAAAAAACCCCAAATTTTTGAATCTGGTAAACAAAGTGATCGTACAATTACCCTAAAAGTGATCGTACGATCACAGGCAAAAAAGGGGTGATCGTACGATCACTTGGTAAGATTTGACAGTATCCCTCTCTTCCTTTCCTTCTGAATTTTTGGCTAAGTCATTGCGATCGTACGACCACTTTGTGGTGATCGTACGATCACCTCATGGGCAGCCACTTTCAATTCCCTTTTCTTGCTCTTTTTCCTCTACGTCTTCAACTCCCGAGCATTCCTTTGAGCCTCCTACTTCTCTGAAGTTCACTTTTGCTCCAATGCAACGTCCCGAGCTCCCCATTCCTTAAAACCACAACACGAGAAACATACTGGTAGATCAAACGTGAAAAAGTATCATAAAAATCAATGCAAAAAGTGCGAGGACTCGACAATGACGTTCAAAAACTCAAACATGCTCATTTTCACGATATTTGGTCTCAAATTCGTAAAAACGCATCGGAATACATGCAAAATGATAAGCAATCACATAAGAATGTAATTTCAATTATGGAGTTATCAAACATCCCCACACTTACCTTTTGTGCGTCCCGAGCAAAAATTCCAAACCGACCAACTCTTTCACTTCTCAATTCCACACGCGAGTCAAATATCCCAACCAAGACCATTGCATACTTTTCAACTTACCATTGCATACTAAACTTAATTAGCCCACTCAACGAATACACGACTAAACAATGCAACAAGATGATGCAATGCATCTAGACTCTATCCTACACAAACACATATATACGTAAACACAAACTTTTTATTTATTTATTTTAGGCGAGATCGGGCAATCTAAAAAAGCTCAAATCGGTTCTCATGGAGTGATGAAAAATCTAGGAACAAGGCATGAATTGAAACTAAACTCGACAACGAGAATTTCCCCTAGATCGTATAGAGAGCCTAGCCTTACTAAGTGCTAGAATAACCTACCTCTTCGCGTGTGCCGGTAAAATAAGAGGCTACGCTAGGCTAAGCGACGTTCACGGTCCGAGCTCCTATTACACTAACGGTTTAGAATGATGGGGTTTAGGGACATAAGGATAATCATGAAGAAACAAGTCATACAACGTCACATTCTCACATTTAAAACCACATCTCACACACCCTCACCACGTGATAGAAACCGAACCCGAAGCTCACTGTATCCGGCCCTCGATCCACTCAAACCCCGGTATAAATACGATCTTCGTGGCCACTGTTGTAAACCGTGGACGAAATGAATACTGCCGTCAATGAACGAGTCGCTTTAACCACTCGATTTTCGTTAAACTCCAATTTATTCCTTTATTCCATCTCTCATTTTCTTCTCTATTTTTTTTTCATTTATATTTCTTTTTTTTGAACTCTTTCAATATCCAAAAATGCTGCCAAAATATACCCGAGTGGTCTTCCAAGAGTTAAGCAAAATAATCATGTTAGGGCAAGGAAATCAACAATCTAGTGAATATATTTCACAAGTAAAATTCGTCTCCCCCTAACTCCATAAAGCACACGGTGCCACCAATCAAAGCCGCAGACAAGTCCAAGTATATGTATGGGAATGGAGCCGTCAAACGCTCGATCTCAATGTCCGTAGTCAAAGTCGAAATCACCACACTAGAATGTAATGATGCCCCTCTCTCAAGTAGTCCAAAAAGATATGTCACGTGCCTAATCCATCCGAACCTCCTACACCAAGATGAAAGAAATCCAATACCTAGCACGCTCCGCCGATTAAGTTCACCCAACCCCATTTCG
Source organism: Linanthus parryae (assembly GCA_023055425.1). Lineage (NCBI taxonomy): Eukaryota > Viridiplantae > Streptophyta > Magnoliopsida > Ericales > Polemoniaceae > Linanthus > Linanthus parryae. The sequence goes on from JALGPY010000005.1 coordinate 79,007,904, forward strand.
TGCGGATTAGACATCACGCACTCAAGGATCTCCACACCTGTGTCCATGGTGTAATGACATGGAACACTGCCACACCAAAGTGCGCAAGCCTACTCACTCACCCTCGCATCCCCTCGATATCAATTAACGCACATGCGATCATGTAGAACTCACAAGAATGTGCAGATAAGCTCTCCCTCAACGAACCCCCTCAACTAAAACTCCCTCGTGACGCACTAAAGTGGTGATTCTAAACGATTGTGAGGAAGGCCAAGAATCGTTACCCTAGGTCAAGAAGTTATCGAATAAGCCAAGGTCCAAAGCGGGTTTTCTAGTGGTCCTACATGGTGAGATTTAACAAGCAGTGAGTGCTCTAATATGCATCCTCGCACAGCTGTTCTGTGTGCCACTACGAGGCGGGTTGGCGACTACCTAAGACGTAAACATGAAAGTTCGGCTTGTTTAGCTCACACCAAGTTCAACTCTTATAAGACAACACGGCACACACTTTAGATTTACAAATCAATTAAGTATATAAAACTAGGCAGGTATTCACGTAAAGAAAGTCTCTCTATACGTACTAGGGGGAACTCACACTGTCATTCTTGGTCTTAAGTCACGCCCTATTCCTAACGTTCTCACGCTCCTCGATTTTACCAAATTTTAAGCTCCTTTTGATTGCCCTTTCTGAAATTTTCATTTTTTTGGAATTTTAAGCCACACTTACCTTTTTTTAATAGATTCTACTCTATATGCAAGGGCTGACTCGAAATAAGACTCAAAACTGACTCAGTTTGGGTTGGTGGACTCGATTAAGTAAAACTGCAATAGTACTGCAAACATCAACTAAACACGACACGATACAAACAATATGTATAACACGACACGAACCACAAGTACTGACTCACACTACAACACACATTTCCTATATGCGACTAGTGAATGCAGACATGGACTGGCTAACTAAGGCTGAGAAACCCCCCCCCCACACTTGAACGCGTCATTGTCCCCAAGGAATGCAAATATTAAGAAAGAAGACTTAGCATTCAAATGTAGGGGGCGGTAAGTCTACTCGAACGACTCCTTGTTGTCATGGCCCTCCTGGTCTCCGTAATATGCATCACAGTGGTATTCATAGGCACCAGGAAAGGCCTCCTCCCCACTAGGCCACTGCTCTCTCGGAAATCCTACATCAGTGGCAATTGCCTCTATCCACTGGTCCTGTCTATGCTGATGCAGACTCACCTACCAAATCCCTTGTCCTAAGTTAAGCATGCTACTGCAATAGTGCTCAAACTGCCTATTACTCATGTCAGCAACATGGTCGGTGGTCCTATCCTGGCTCGAGAGTGTCATGGTCCTACTCAACTGCAGCTCTCTCATTAACTCCTCTAAGAAAACACTCGACTGGCCAAGGTCACTGACAGGGGGAGGCACGGTCGACATGGAGGCCGAAGGTGGGGGAGCTGAATGTGGGGGTGCACGCGAAGAGGCAGCTCCTCTCCAAGTCTTACCTCAAGGCGCTTGGGAACTAGTCCCCGCCCTCATCACAACTACCTAATTCGAAGGGTCCGGAATCTTATCAGATTCTCTAGGTGTTCGAGGCTTGAGTTTTCTCTCATCATCTGTTATGATCGCGCCGCATTTTTGGGCTAGGTGCATGAGTAAGAAGCTATGGCCCGCGGACTTGCGATTTTTCTCTTCAAATCTGGACTGAAAATAGATAAAAACCGCTTCATGATGTCTATCCGATGTCCCTGGAATAGACAAAGGGCCATGACACAGAACTCAAACTCACTAAAACTTTGGGGTGAAACCCCAAAAACCCATGCCTCTAACAATTCAATAAGTCACCTAGCTCTAGGAAACTGTAAGCTCAACACAGTTTCAATGTTTCAAAGACTTGAAATAGCTAGTCTATTTCAAGGCCTTGAAACAACTTTCAAAGCCTTGAAACTGACTTAGACTTATAAGCTTGATCTTAGGGGGAGTTTGTGTTTTTGTTTGAACTCCTAAACCCCTGTGCCTTGTCTATTATTACTTGATGATGGAAATACAATGCTTTTTGATATATTTTACAACATCTAATCCATCTGTTTGACTCATTTTTGCAGGGAATGTTTATTTCCTATTCTGTAGGATTTATTTCCTAACTTGAGTTTTGCAGGAAAGGAATTTATGGGTTGATTTGATTCTACAATCAATTTAT